>CM076599.1:70000000-70608750 GCA_038502835.1 Octonoba sinensis
CCATGTTCAACACTGCTGTCCGTCAAGCGAAGGCACCGTTCTATTGAAATGGATTTTTCCATCCTAAATTTGCATTTTTCAATTGTTTTTCTCAAGTACAGAAATTGGATATTTGGAGCTATGAACAACCTTTCTTATTTTTCAGTTCAATAACTGGAATTAAATAAAAGAGAAAGAAGAAAGCTTTCGCATATGCACCAAAATGTTGAATAAGAGGTTCTTCATAACAGAAAAACATAGAAAAAATAAATATACTGTAAATGTTGTTTTAGAACAATATTTATTTTTGTCTTTCATGGGGTATATTGCTTTCTTGAAACATTATTTTTTGAATTGGTCCTCTACATGTACTTTTATAAAGATAAATCGGGAGTAACATTTCTCTTTTAACAGCTCTCCATCGCCACTTCTAAGGAATTCTGAAATATCGACGAAAATACTTTGAATTCTAAAATCTTCACTCAAGTCATGAAACACGAGCTACATCAATTTAAAACTTCAGCCCAAGTAGCATTAAATAAATATCCAGAACGTGATAGAAGTTTAAGTAGTGTACAAAGATTTCGTAAGTTGCTAAGAAAAGTGTCTTTAGAAAAAAATGTCAGAATATTTTTGAATGGATCTAGACATCTGTAATAAGATGAATAATTCATCGAAAATCTTTTAAAAGGTTTCGGTAATAATTTTTTACGAAAGGAATGTTTAAGCTTAAATTGAAATAATTTTTACAAGGACAGAAAATATTTCTTGCGGATCGTTTTAACTTACATGCTAAATAAAGTGTTGTACCAGTAATAATACATATACACACTTCAGTTAATCTGATGAGTAAAATCTCAAAGGTTATCGGGATTTATGCGTTTTTTTTTTTTTTTTGAGTAATTTTATATGAAAGTTTCAATAACTGAAAACAAAAATAAGTGTTGAAAGGAATAGATATCTATTTAAATCCGATTCTTTTCTTCTTTTTCTTTTTTTAAAGCGAACAGTGAAGGATTACACAAGAGCAATTTTCTTCGTGAAATATTGCCATGGGAACATGGTTTTATTTAGATTGGATGCTCGTGACATGAAAAACGTTTTAAAAATAGAAACCCGAAGCTTTTCCTTTGTTTTGCTGAAAGGAATATTTTGCGCTCCATAAAGATTTTAAATTGAAGAATTTTTTGCTCTTGTCTTTAATATTGCTGTAGGGAAATTTGTGAAATATGTTGATTTGCTGTTTACAAAGCTTATTGATTTCGTAAGGTAACTTTTTAACAGCTTCAAAACATATAGGAAGCAATCTGAGCGTTGACTGCATAATTTTGTATGGTATAGTTCAGAAAATAAAATTTTGCAGACACACACACACACGCACGCGCAAACAAACAGACAAGTTACTTTTATTATTAGTAGAGAGCTTTTTAAAATTAATTAATTTTTTCATTTTTTATAGATGATGCAAATATACCTCAAAAATGGGAACTGGAGGACAATAGGATATTTCTTTCAGTATATATGAAAGGAATGAATAAATGAAAAACAATGTAAACTTTGATTTGAAATGATATATCTTGAAATAAAAATTCAGTTTCAAAGCGAAATTTAACTTTAAATTTTATGAACATCAGTTTATTTATCAATGAAAGAAAAAAGTTTTTTCTGATAATATTTTGATGCAATTTTAATTGAAAGAATAAGCAAAATTAGATTAAAAAATGATTATTATGAAAATGAATAGAATACATCTATATAATTTATAATATAGAACATATGAAGACAAAATATTTACGTAATTCAGCTATCTGTGAGGCCCAAGAAATCAATAAAGTTTATAGGAAGAAATATTACGAATACACAAATAATTTCATTTTTAGTTCAGGTTTGGAATACGTGTGACAATAATAACACTACTTGGTAAACAATTTTTTTAATTTCAGATGTGCTATTCAACAAATCTAACGTGAAAGCATAAATTCGCAAATAATAACTCAATACACATATTCAGAGTTGCTACGAATTCCTTTCTCAGAAATGTTGACAAAAATACCATTTGTAAATGTGAACTTTCTGCAATAGTTTCAAACAATTCATCAATGTTGTGTGATTTGAAAGCTTCTCTCTTAAAGTGTCAGTGATGCCTTAAATGCCTAAGCAAATTTCGTAATGTTTATTTTGAGCTGTGAGTTAAATTTGGTCAAATATTTAATACAATAGTTTCTCCATAGTGCAGAAAACGGAAGGTATTTAAAGTGTTTTTTTAAAAGAAAACAACGTTAAAGTGAACAAGTAAAAATGTTAAAATGGCGTGGAAATACTGTCGAAGGGGGCCCTTGAAACCGGTCTGCCGTTTTCAATCTTTTTACTTGCGCCCTTTAACGTTGTTTTTACTCATTCATAAGATTTATCTTTAGCTGTTAGTTAAATTTTATTAAACAATTAATACAATAGTTTCTCCATAGTGCAGAAAATGTAAGGTATTTAAAGTGTTTTTTCTTAAAAAAGAGAAATTCACCTTTCGCATATATTCAGAATGAGTAAAAGCAACGTTAACGTGAACAAGTAAAAATATCAAAATGGCAGACCGGTTTCAAGACCAATCAATTAGGGTGGCCCATGTTCCTATGGTAAAAAAAAAAGTTTAACCGAGACACCAAGGCACCCTCCCAAAATGTTAGACCTATTTAGTAAACACATTTGGTCAAGTTCCAGCTTTCTACTTTATTTAGAAATCGGTGCTCACAAGCTTCAAAATTGCATAATTTTAGCGCACAAATAAAGAATTTCAATATAAATATTTTTAAATGGTTATTTTATCAAAATCAATGAAATCCCAACTTTTTATTTCAAAATACTGCAGATTACCACATTTTGCAGTAATTTAAACCAAATATATAAAACAAAATTATTTTAAACTTGAATTTAAAATATCCCTCTTTGTCGCTGTTGAGGGAACAGATTTCCTGTTCGCTTCAACTACTTGTAATGTACATTGTTTTTCTTCCTCAGCTTTAGTTAACAATGTATTAAATTCCTGGAATAACTTTACCTTTCTCTCTTCAGTATCATTTAAAACTTGTAGTTTTTCAACCTGGTTTTTTCCTTGTAAGTAGCTGATTTTTTGCTCCCGTTTTTCTGCCGGGAAATTAAGAAAATAATCATCAATATTTAATTTCTGGAACAGCTTACCGTCCTTTTTGTTACAAAATTTTGTAATGTGACGTCTCTTTCTACTTTAAATATGGTGCTATTTCCTCTAACATTTCGCAATTCTCCTTTTTTATTTTTTAACACTTTTATCATAGTATTTTTCTCTGTTGATGGTACCAAGTCTGAAAAAAGTGAAAGGCCTATCAATTCATCGAACAGGTCCCACTAATGGCATTCTAATGTAGTATTGCTTATCTCCAAAGCAATGTTTAGGATTGATCTAAATCTTTCCAAAATTGTAAATCTACCAAAGGTGCCTCTGCTGTTAAAGGTGCTTGAAACCAGGCCTTTGTATACAAAAGGGCTCCAAACTTAATGAACCCTTCAATTGAAATTCTTCCCTTTTGGTGATTTTTTAAATCTCCTAAAGAAAACAATTTCTGGAGACTTGGAAGGCACAAAACATGCAGTAAAAACTTTTGCAAGTTTTTTCTTCAAATATATGATGGTGGCATGCAAGTCAAAATAATTCCCATTAAATCATACTTTCTAGAAGAGTACATGTTCCATTCAAATGACCAGTATTAACAGAAGTTGTGTCAAACACTGTCAACTTTCTTCCTAACTCTTTGGATAGTAGAACGAGAAATTGAAATCGAAGATTAATCTTCTCCAAGCGCGGATGCTATTGGAATAATACGCTTAGCAGCTACACAGGTCAGAAATTCTATTTCCGTCTAATGCGCTTGTTACATGAGGATTCAATAGTTTTGGTTCAGTTTCATTATTAAGGTTTTCAGTGAATTTTGCATTTACAAAGTAAGGTTCAAATTCTTCTTCAGCCTCACTGTTATTATTACCACTACTTGAACTTTCATCAATGAAATTTAGTTTTCTTGTTGCAATGCTTCTGAAATTCAAGCAGTATTAATGGAACCGACTGCTTTTTCTCGCCTTGCTTGTTCTTCTTTACGCTTTAAAACTCTCTTTTAAATTGCAGCTTGGAGTTTGCTTTTTGTTGATTGTTGTCATGCACATCTTCCTTTCACTGCGTTGATCTAAGAGAAACTTTCTGTCTTCGTTTAATTAAATCAATAACATTAGCATGGGAGATATCAAAAAGTTCATCAAGGTTTTTCATAAATTTGTGTTCACGTTTTACTGTGCTTCTGAAGTACGATTTTTCTTCTTTTTTAAAAGCAGCCATTCTGAATGAGTTTTCTCTAATTTATCAATGGCACGCATAGTCAGTCTTGTTGGTATTGATGCTTTAGAACAAATATCTAAGAGTTCACCAATGGCCTTGTGACTTGCATTGCATACAGATTTTAATTCATGCAAATAATAATGAAATTGTAAAAGTACTTCTTTTGTAAACTCTATTCTATAAATCATAAACAAACTCTTAATTTGACAAAACATTAATAGATTTCAAACTTGTGGAACCGGGAGAAGTAAAGAGTAGCAAAGTTTCTTCTTTAATGTAAACAAATTGCGTCCCAATTACACTTAATTTGTTGAAGTATTTAAAAAATAAAAGAAACCATTTTAGTGACAGCTAGCAATAGCTTTCTGATGTATATTTATTAATTAAAGTTTGAAATTAGTTACATTAAGTTGTTTATTTGACTTCATTTTTTAACAACATAGTTAAAGCTCATTTTTCAATGTAAACGAACATATTTCCTTATTGCTGCTAATTTATAAACATGAAAATATTGCGGCAAATATAGTTGATAATTAATTTCTGATGTATACCCTATTTAGGCAATAAATTTAAAATTATTTATGTCCCTTTTTGCGCCATTTTTATTTCCATAGTGTTAACTAGAAAATTTATTCAAAAATAGATTTTCATCAGCTTTGAGCACCTTTTTCCTGTATCAAGAAAAACCTAAAATTTTGACACAAACATACTATGGTCAAGTCTAACAAAATGGGAGGGTGCCTGGAATACTAGCAGAAACCTTTTTTTTTTGGGGCCACCCTACCAATCATCCCTCTTCGTCACTACCGAGAGTGGAAATGCTGACGTAGGGGACTCTTGAAACCGGTCTGCCATTTTCAATCTTTTTACTTACACCTTTTAACGCTGTTTTTACTCATTCTGAACGAGCTTTGTTATTTGAAATGATTTGGACTATGGTCTTTTTCCCCAGATCACATTTGATGATCAAATTAAATTTATGTAATGTGCCAACATATCATGTCTTTGGTTGAAAAACTTTTTAAATGTTTAAAATATTAATATTCATGTTGATGATGCTTTAACTTTTTACACCATTGTGCTACCCGACTTTCTGACAAAGATTTATTTTTCTCGAAAATTAATCAAGCTATTTATAACAAAACAATTCTTCCTGCAAATATTTCAATAAACCATGATTTCTTACGAAAGAATGAGAGCGATCTTAAAAAAAGCCATGAATTACTGCTCTTGAGTTTTTATGTGATACAAATATTTTTGATAATTGTTCTAGTGATAAAAATATTCATGATATTTGGTGTTTTTAAAATGCTAAAATTTCTTTGTTAAAAAATACCTTTGAGTGTCATTGAAAGACATTAAAATTTATTTTTGTTAAAATAATTAAAAATAGATAATGAAATGAATGACACATTTAAAAGGGAAAATGATGTGAATGGAAAATACTGTATTATTTAAATAAAGACATATAAATATTAAATTAAAAGTATTTATTTAAATACTTATCTTGCGTATATATAAAAACATTATGTTATCAAACTGTACCTTTGGTGCACCATCAATTAAAATAACACAGTTTTGATAAATTGGAATGGAAAGATCAATTTGATTGCAGATTAAATAATTACACATTAAAATGACATTAAATAAAAACATTCAAGCCTATGAAGTGATCGAGAAAAATGGCGCAAACACATTTCTATTTAGCAAGTCTTTCGCGGACAAGTATTTCATAGAAAATGATTTGATCTAATCTGTGGAACATCTGACTCGACGTCAGATTATTCCAAAAGATTGATCTGGAAAGGAAGGTTGAATCTCACTTGAAAGGTAGCACATCTATACTGGTTTTGTACCGAGCACGTGGGAATTGATGAATTGTAGTTCAAGTTGTTCTGGCCAATCATTTGCTATAGATCAATAATTCTTTCAGATGATCAGTATCTTTCAATCCTTCTGGTAGTAGACATCTATACTTTCAGATACTTCCTTCAGAAATGCTTAAAAAGTTCAGACTTCAGCTACAATGCACTTGTCCACATCATAATCTGTTCTCATCTTCAGGCTTTTCTCCTTTTTCATTTATTATTTCTTGAATATTAAACACAAACACTATTATTAATATATTTCATACATTATTTTTTGTAAGGCTACTTTGCCTTTTTTTTCCCGTTTTTTTCTCCCTCTCCCTCCGTTGTCCGCAAACATTTTTCAGACCGCCATCGTCCTTGCTCGAGAGAGAGAGAAGAAATTTCTGGAAGGAATGAAACTAGATACTTCTTGCTTGGTTAGCTCTCATTGGCTAACTAGTAGATTTGATGTTAGTTACAATATTGCATTAGCAGATGCTGCCATCTAGCGATGAATTTGCTAATTAATAGTAAATGGTAAAACAATGTAACAAAAGTTTACATTATGCAAAGTATGAATTTTCACAGTAATATTTTACATAACAGTATTTCAAAGGAAATGCACTACAAACTCCCGCACAAGGAAGTATTGATATCAATATTTATAAATTGTAATTTAATAAAAGGTCAATTTTACTCTTACATGTCATTGAATACACGAAGTGAATTATATATACTTTTCATCTTATTTAAAGAAACATCATAAAACAAAAATCCAGGAAAAAGGAAGAGTAAAAAATGGATTCCATAAAAAATAAATCACTACTCTTTGCCAGCAAAGTAATGAGACATTACTAACATGAAAAAAGTGAAAGCTGCTGTTGATGACTTTGCTAGAGAAAGGCACGGACAAGAACTAATAAAACGACTATTACGACTATTTTTGGAGGAATGACTCTTATGTGTTAGCAACTAGAGATTACGCCCTGGCTCATCTTCGTTATATGACGGACCTTAACGATGAGGAAGGAGAGGGAGAACAAGTTTATTTATTTTTGCTACATGCTAAGTCCATTTTAATCACTTTATGAAGAAACTATTTGTTTCCTTAAAGTTTGAAATTTTAAACTGTTATTCAGAATTTGAATTGAATTATGTGGCAAAATGCCCTAGACACAATTACCTCTATTATTACTTGAAAATTACTGAATGGGTCATTAGCGAGAAAATGAACTGTTTGAACAATGTGTGGGGAAGAAATAATGATAAAAAGAATCTTCAAAAAATTAAAGAAATTATATGTATATTGTCTCTCTTATTTCTTCTGATACAAAGGGCGAAATCGTTGACGGCAATTTCAAGATATTTTTCTAATTTTAAAAACTTTAACTTTAGTAAAAGTAGTCGAAACGACTTTTTTTCATTTAGTTTTATTAAGTTCACCTTTTAAAATTAAAAACATTGTTTTTACTACGCCACTCGATGATGTGGCTTTTCAGATACACTATTATTTGCTTTAAAATAGCACGTGTCTTTTATGATTTTATGCCGTAAAATACCATCAAAAATAAGCAGATTTCATAATGTTTGTGACTACGCCAAGTAGCGGAATCTGCGTCGATAATCGCAATCAAGATATTAGATGGCATCGCTAATAAAATGCAGAGCAATATGTTGCAGGCATTTGAACCTTATAAGTAACTGGGATTTTGTAGATAGAAATACATGGCAAAAGGGGAAGAGTTGAAAGTGATAATTTTACTAGCCTGTTAAAAAAAAAAAAAGATGACAGTATAATACTGAACCAAAGCTTTGTGATAAGTGAAAAGATGCTGGTGTAACGAAAAGAAGGTTCATTATGTTCTAGATGAACGTTGGGTTAATTTTATACCATTCTCTAATATTTAGAAGTTTTGCGAACATACAGTAGCTCATGTAAGATATTAAGCTCATTTTTAAAACAACTCATTTTAAAACTACGTTAATCAATTTTAATCTAATAATCTGGGAATTTTCAAATTTCAAGACAATATGCCAGCGAGGCCACGGAATATTATCATAATATAACTAGAAACTCAAGCAGTTACGTACGTGCGTGAGTGATAAAATCTCTCCTCCGACAGACTTTTTAAACATAAATTTCCACTTTTCCCAAATAAACATTTTGTAAAACACCTTATCTCATAAATATGTAACGGAACATTAAGAACTACGTACCTAATAGTTTTGCTTTAATGGTATTAGTATCCGCAGTTTAGTCATGTTCCAAAATTACGTAGATAATGTTTCCCATCATTAATAATACGGGAAAGCATGATATGTTCTATTTTTTAAATTTATGTATCAACAATATCACTTTGGTTTTGGTAAGTAACTTAATGGTTTCATAACAAAAAACTCAGAAACCTCTCCAAGCATAAAATTTCCGAATTTATATTTTGAGATGCAAAATGAATTTTGGAGGATGCCTAATTTTATGTGCTGTGAAGGCACTTTACAGTTTTGTTTTGAATTATACCTTCAAATTTTGAATTATTTGAAATAAAATTAAAAAGTAAATTTGACTTGTATGATCACGAAATCAAACTTGATTGTTTTTAGTCTAAATGAAACAATTCAGAATGTTTCAATCCAGTTACTCTGACGTATATCCAACAATTCAAAGTAAAAAAAAACAATTTCCATTCGTGGTTAAATTCAAATAGTCCAATGACATATTGATAACTTCAAACAGTTAAAAATAAATATTCCACTTATAAGTGATTAATAGCAATTTAAAATTTATATACATTGCATTTATGTTTGAAAAAATTGGAACATTTTCTGCAGCATTTAGAACAATATAAACACTGGTGTCTGTGTACCTACCTGATCCTTTGAGAGGAGGGCAGTGATTGTATGAAGTTACTTCAACATATTGTAACGTCGCAGTCATTTTAAAGATTAATTGTTAATTAAGTACGAATTTAAACAATCCAGGAAACTAAATAATTCATTTGAATATGAAATATATATTTCCCTCTTTCCATGTGGATTTTAATGCAACATACTTTTCTTCTACTCAATTTCTCATGTTTGCAAAATCAACAAAATTATCCGACTGTCATATGTCAACAAAAATTAATTGCAGACGCTTGAAAATAAACATGTCATCTCTTCTTGTTTCATTCCATGAGATAGTTGAACTTGATGGCTGAATTGCTGTATAGAAAATCAGAAGCAACAGTTCCAAAATACATGCCATTGGAAACATCTGTTAGAATGATTACTTGAAGAACTTTCGCAATGAAGTCGGGAAGGAAAGCTTTTCTAGCAGTCATTAAGTTTTCTACGATGCAAGAACATTTCATGCTATATATTTTCCTTCGTGCTCTTATTATTCTTAAGCCTTCGCTCCGTTTCTTTGGTTAATAAATGTAAAATAAAAGAATTCTTTTGTAGTTCACGAAGCTTACAAATTTAGTGTATCAAACAGCCTACAAGATTAAAATTAAAAAAGTTGACAAATTAGATTTTGAATATTTTTTCTGCATATTTTACTTTGATATATGCACTGATCTATAAGAAATATTTATGATGCACATTTTAATGCCTAAAAAAGGATATTGTAGCAGCCGGCCTCACGTCTGTTGATTGGTTTTGGATTGAGACTAACAATTCCTTGCAACTATGCATAAGAAAACAACTTTTTTTTTTTAATTTTAAAAAATATGTATCGTTTTAATTTGAAACGGAAAGTCCGGTTTTGTCTTTGCAGTGATGCTCGCAACACTCATGCATTTGGTACTTTGACAGTTTGTTTTTTACAAAACTCTTTTCGTAAAAAAAATATGCATATTTGTAAAGAATGAATGGAGGCAATTCACCGCTAGAGGGACTCATGAACGATCACCGTTGTCCGCTCTTTGTTTATTAAGATTTTCAATTGAGTTCTACGTGGAGTACACTAGGCAAAATTAGTTACCTTAAAATTAATTAGACTATTTTCACAGCTTTTTTTTATTATAACAGTATTTACATTTGATGTAATCATTATTCAATATTTTTTTTATTATTACAATAGTTATAGTGTTTCATTTAGTGTTAATTCTATGCAATGTAGAAGAAATTTATTTAGGCCTAGTCTTTATTAGATTTATCGAACTCAAAGTAAAGCGATGCTACGGTTTCCTTTGTTTACATTGCTTTAATCACTGCCACGTGACCAGTGACGCTGCTTGAATTGCCTCCATTGATGGAGCAATAATTTGCAGTATCATGTTAGTAAGTATAATATTTCAGATAGGACTAAATCAAACAATGGAAAAAACATCAGTTCTGCAACTTGAGTTTTACATTTTAATGTTTTAGGAGATAATAGGAGAGGAAGACAAATCATCGTTATATAGCTACCACAATGCAACTTCTTAATGGGAAATGCCTTGATTTTTTAAAAATTGAACTTCTGATGTATGGGAAACTTTTATATCTTTTCACCAAACGACAGTTTTAAGCTTCAATTAACGCTGAAAATTATCAAAGAAACGGCCTTTTATTGCATACAGATCCGTTGTGAAGTGGAATAACTAAAACGGAAAGCAACATTTAATTTGCAAATGCAATTAGAAAAGATGTTTTATCATTAAAACAGCAATTGCATTCGTAAAAGAGATGAATGTTTAATTATGAGAATCGGTTTATAAGTCTGAAAACACATTACATTCCCATTTACTATCTGTTGTTATCCAAATATGATTGAGTAATCTTAGAGCAAAATTACTCAGAAAAATGTATGGAACAAAAAGTACGAAATACTTGAGAGACGTTTCCCCCAAAAGATCATTTATAAAAGAGTTTGCGTGACTTTGTAAATGCCTGTTTAATTCATAATCATTAATTTTTGTTAAAACGATATCTTCGAAGTACTTTTAGATCCATCTCATTCTAAATTACCATTAAAACGAAACCTTCCCAATAATAACTGATTTAATAATAAATCAGCTTTACTTATTTTAAATTTTTATTTTTTCATCTCGTGCGGTTGAGAATAGCAAAAATATAATTCTCTATCTACACGAAGAGCTGCGTATTTGTATTGTTTTATAAATATGTGAAGCTAAGAATTTACGAAGAATTTTTGAGGAAACCCTTGCAATAAAGTTTATTCATTGAAATTTCCTTAACATAAATATAGCGTAGCAACTTTCCCTGTTTGAAGGCATCTACAGGTAAAATAAACAGGTAAAAAAAACAGAATGAAATAAACTGTCGTATAAAAAGACTCTGATTTTAAAATATTTCCAATTAAAAAAACAAGAAATCATTTTCCCATAGGGGAAATGCTTGCGTTGCTGCTGCGTACGCATTCTGCATCCGAGTGCTGGTGTGATAGCAATGCCACTCATTCTTTTTAAAAATGAATAATCAAGCGTTCAGAAAAGATTTCGGATGGCTTGTTGTGATCTGTGCTCAAAATGTCCTACCTTAATTGAGCATCTTAAAGCTCTTTTACATGGGAGTGTAATGCATATGCATTACAAACCCCGCAAAATGCACCTTTATTGTACAACCTTATACGTAACATCAGTGCTAGAATGTAACTATCGGCGACTATAAGTACTATATTTTTCTTGTTAGGAAAATCTTCTTCCCACATCTTACAGATTCTGTACATGAAATTTCATTTCACCCAGCTTATAAGTTTTAGCTACAGATGTCTACAATAAAGAAAGTTATTTTATGGCCCAATCAATCTATCATTATTAATACTTGCCTTCTCCTTCAAGGTGTTATTTTACTGGCGTAGGAATAAGATACAAATAAGGAGATTGATACACAAATCAATAAAACAAACGGTCATGGCGTCTGGAATCTAGTACGTTGTTACCAAACCGTACTTTATAATTCAATGAAAATTAATTATACTGTGAAAAGTTTCTGTAAAAAAAAAAGAAACTGAGTGTTTTTGTAAATTTATGAAGAATTGTTTCAAATCAAGTAATCAACATTCTTGTTAACAGTTTCCTAATAAAATTCCTTTTTTTTTTTTTTTTTCAGTTACGTAAAACTGAACACTTAAGATCTGTGACTACCAGTTTATAAATTTTCAAGAAATACATTATATAATACTGGCATGCAGTTTTTATCAGCTCTAGTGATCAGCCTGGCCCCTTGGCAGAGAATTCCTCCCAACGACGCAGGCATTATTGACCGAGTGGTTTAAGGAACATGAATCATAGCAGCGTGGGCTCAACTGAACTCGCCTTCAACGTTGTATACCAGGAATAGTAAGTCAGCGTAGTCACAGATAGCACCACTACTGTGGAACATTATCAGCTGCTATCAACTGACGGAATATTCGATGTTTTTTATTCTCTGTTATTTCTTCTTTTAAAGACTTTGTAGTTCCTGTTTCTAGTTATCTGTAACTTTACATCAGACTCCGGATACATGAGTTCCAGGAGATTCTGATGTATTTTCTGGCAAATTTTTCTTACAGTGTAATGGTTTGTGTTGTTTGCAATTGCAATTTCTATAAGGTTCACACATAGTCAAATTGAATGAATCATTGTTTTTTAAATTAAAACCAATTTCGTAAAATCAAGTCTCAAATCAACATTGCATTGGTCTTGTTTTTGCTCCTGCTGGCCTTGCGTCCTTATGCCTCATGTGGCTGTGACTTGTCAACGGTGAAAAAAGGGTGCGCAGAAGAATGTAGTCAGAAACTCATTGTTTTCTGTTGGTATGAACGTCATATGCTGATTGCACTTCAGTGGCAACAGAAACGAAATTTTAGTCGCACGCTTTCTCCTCACGCTATTGGAGATCATTCACCTTCGAATTCTGTTAAGTCGCTCCAAATGGTCGCCAATTTACGTAACTACAGAAAAAGATTGAGTGATGCTTTAGATGAAATATCTTAATACCAAAAACGACTTGAAATTCACATGGATTTGACAAACACACACGCATACACACGTACAACACACGTATTCAGACATACTGCATACGCATACACACATACAACATACGCATACACACATACAACACACGCATACACACATGCGCACACACACAACACGTGCGCGCACACACAACACGTGCGCCCACACACAACACATGCGCCCACACACACACACAGCAAAGCTTCGATCTAACAACACTCGTCTAATGGTTTTCTCGTCCCGCAGAGGACCAGCCGGTAGAAGCTCGGTTCCCGCTGAACACCGAAAGGGAAGCAACATTGACTGAGGTCAGTGTTTGGGAGGGTGACAACCTCTCGCGGCTGGTTGCTGTGGTGTCCGTGTACGCTAAAGGGAGCTGGTGCACCTTAAATAGGTCGTGGCTCCAATGTCCTCCAAGTGAAACGATACCTCTGGGGGTGCCAATCCCACGTGACGGTCTCTCATCTGGGAGTTGGTTCAAAAATTAAGAGACCTTTCAAAAAGGGGCGGAAATCGGACTCCTGCCTATAAGGGCCCCGTTAGACTCAGGAGCAGCGTACCCATTCTTCCTCGCCATGCGCGAGGACTCGACAACAACAACAACAATGGTTTTCTCAAATTAGCAATAGATTTTTAAATTCCCAGTTTGGATTTGATAAATGGTAAGATATCTCGATTTATCGATATCCTTGACCTAACGACATCCTTTAACAGTATGTAGACAATTGTTAAATCAGACTTTTGCCAAAGATAGTTTCTTTGCTTATACTATCTATATTATTTAGTGTTTGCTAAAATCCGAGATTGAGAAATTTTTCTATAAGTTTTTTCCGTCGAGAAAAGGCGTCAACAAATCAAAATTATACAAATATTTTCGAAAACATGGCACTTATTTCTTTCATATGCAAATGATTCTTTCAAGATTCTATTTCCTGTTTGGATGTTTTTCAAATACTCCATTTCTGCAAATATTTATTTGTTGAAAGGAAATGACATTTTGAGACTACAGTATTATAACAGAAAGTTACATGTAAGTCAAAAAGTTAAATCTGAAATGCATGTCACGATATTTTAAAGTGGCTTCTATGTAGTAGATAGAAGTTTTTTCTGATGTACGATTTTTTAAGGAATAATCACTTAAAAGTATCATGTTTTTTACTTTGGAGTTTTATTTAGGAAAATATTTTCTAGAAATATTAATGGGGATTTGGCTAGAAACATGTTCATACCTTGGAAGCGTTATTAAAAAAAACTATCGAATACAAATTCTGTGTACAAGAAATTGGAAAAAATCACTTAAAAATTATTTAATGGCATAAGGAAAATTCTTTTATCCATTTCGGAGGGGCACGTGCCCCAGGGAGCCCTAAAATCTGCCGCTGGATTGAATTGTTACGCGCTAAAACTATTCTGGCTCAAAGAGAAATATTGCAACGAAAATTTATTAACGAAACTATCTTAATTCCAGTTCTACACAAATACGTGTCTTCTAATTAAGTACCCTGCAGGGTAGAGCGGGGCTAGTTGAGCAATTTTTCATTTGATCAGTCACATCTTATAAACGATAGGCCGAAATTACTTAGAATATGCTCTTACAGACATGTAATTTATTCCTCTCTAAAAGTCTAATATAACATTTTTCTCTAATAATTTAGTTAAAGAGCCAGAAGTCCATTTAATGAAAACGATCAAACATGCCCAACTTACCCCATCGGTGAGGTAAGTTGAGCAAGGGTGTTGAGCAAATAAAGCAGTAAAAAAAATTAATCCATACAATGGCGTGAATACTATTCAACATAGTATAAAACTCTTATTTTGCAATCAAGGCTTCATTTATAGATTCTAAGTGATATAATATTGAAACAGAAACTATTTATTTTTGCGAACATTAAACACTGAAATATAATTAGTAAGGTAAAACCTGATAAGATGACGTGATCGGAGAGATGGTGCATTTGAAATTTTGGAGGGAAGGGGAAGTGTGAGCGCACCGCGATTTCACGCAGTTGTACCGCTACAACAGCAGTGTCTACTTGAATGTATAGGTTTTTTCCCCTGAAAATGTAAGAGGCAACGTCGTTTTTATTGCTTGCTTTCCAACTGTATTGAATTTTCATTACTGTTTCCCTCATTTTTATTGTGATGAGAGTACAGCAATATACTTTTTACGATACCGAAAAAACGTTTTTTACGCTATTTTCACAAATTGCTTGCAATTATTATTAGTATAATCTACTTATCATTGAAAGCCATCTCCCATGTGCGTAATCTCACAAGGAAATAGTGATGGTAATGCTTACTGAAGGAATGTAGCCTACAATACTCACCAAACGTTACGCAAAAAGTTAACGTTTTCCTTCTTTTTTATCATGTTTTTCCAATTGTGCGCCAACTCTACCCGCTTTACCTAATAGAGGAAACCTACTATTTCTTACGATTAATTTTTTTAATAGACTCAGTTTTACTACTTCAATCATACTTCTGCAGTTATCTGATGATCAATTGGGCAAATATAAAACAAAACGTTCGTCTAGAATTATACGAGCCTACTTTCCCGTATACGCCAACATCAAATTTACAATGCAGCTATTTGTCTCACTTTCTACTTCAACTTAATTACTTCAAATCTACCTTTTTCAACGGCTAATAGGTATTAATTTATTCGTTTATTCACTCACTCATTCATGTATTAATTAATCAATAAATCCAGTAATTAATTCATTTATTAATTAACTAATTCATTTATTTATTCATTCATTCAGAAATATCCATAAAAATCCAAATCAAAAAATTTCATGTTAAAATAGGCTGTTTTAGTTCTACAGGATCTTCATATCTGTACATGTTCTACGTCATAAGATCCTTCGAATGAAGTTTCTTCCAAGAAAATCCGTCAAGAAATTTCCCAGTTGGCGATAATTGGAATGGAACAAAAATTGTTCAAATCAAAAAGTATTTCACGTCAAGACCCCCTTTAAATAAGTTTGTTCAAAGAAACTTGGATCTTATGTCCGGGATTTATGTAATTTGCTTCATATTTATCCATAGGCGCTAATGTTAAGATTTTTTGAACTTACAAATTCAAAATTCAAAATTAAGCGAAAAATTGTTCAAATAAAAAAATATGAAAAAATGAGATTACTTTGCCAAGATCTTTCAAATGCAAAAAAATAAAAAAATCTTTCGAATTGGACAATTCCCTCAAAAGTTATTGGAAGGGGGGGGGGGGGGTTAAGACAGGCAGACCGACAGACAGACATTTTCCTTATCTCAAAACACTACTTGAAAATTTTTAGTTTTTCAATCTTCTATTTTTCTACACCTATTTTTGACTGGTCTTTATATTTAACTAAATTTTCACGGTACACTAAGCCTTCTTTCATACTTTTTTTTAAAGACTTTTACGGGAAAGTAGACTAAAAATGCATAAATGTAATGTAAGAAACTAATAATTGTTTTCGCTGTTGCATATTTTGTATGTGCCCATTCCTTGTAAATTTATAATTGGATGCATTTTTCCTCTGGTAAACTTTCAGAATGAGCTTCACAGATAACCGCGCAGCCCCCAGCTCCAGTCGTATTCATTCCTTTCTTCACTTGGAGGTTTTATTTTTAAGACACGGTTCGTTTTTTATGTCTTTTGCTTTTGTTTTTCACTTTTATCCGTTTTTTTTTAATATTCTTGTAGCGAATTTCCTCTTGTAGAGCGTTTTTCCTGAAGAATTTGTCGAAATTGTAGCTTTCCCTTTTTTTCTGATAACTGTGTCTGTCTTTCTTAGACCTCTCTTTAGGTAAAACTTCAGGAAAAAAAAACTATTTCCAAACTAGCCCCAATCCAAGTATTTGAGCCAAATGTGTGGTTATGTAAAAACAGTTTAAATAAGAACCGAATCCATTTCAGAATGTCAAAAATATAACAGATGTATGAAAATTTAAAGCTTTCCTGATCGTAAACGGATGCTTCTTGACGTGTACAGACGTGAGTTGACGCTAATTTTTTACTTTTTCCCGGTAAAACAAACAACTCCTGCTTATTCGTCACTCATTCGACAAACTGCCTCTAGGGGTAGTGCAGTTAATTCCTCCTGAATGGCTGTTTCTTTTCACACTTTAATGAATTAGCGAGCGGTGTGTAGCTTCGAGTTATTTCGATTGCCCACCTTACCCCTATGCTTAATAGCCCCACTCTACCCTTTGAATCCTGTCATTTTATCAGCATACAGCATTTTATATTAATTGATTTCTTTTTCATAAAACTACATCATTTTTAGTATCCCTTTACTAAATCTTTCATTATATCTGTGTTGTATATCACAGTGACATTTTTATTGCGAGTTGCACCGAATTTATGTTTTGAAGATATTGATGACAGACGTTTAAGCAATTCATATATTTTTCCTGCTCGTATAAAAGCTTTTTTGTTTTGTTAAGATTTCGAAACAGGTACACAGTTGATTTTAAAATCCGAGAATTCAGAACATTTTTAAACAAGCTGTTAAACATAATCGAGCACATCTGCGTTGAATTTATAACTGCATTATATTGATTCAACTAAAGAGAACGCTTTCGTTAATTTTTGGCTTGTGTTTGATTGACATTGAATTTTTTTTTTAAAATAATCATATTTATATTCTTCTCTGTCTGGAAATTTAAAGAAGCATATATTCTACTAAGAAACTAACATAATGTGAGTGATGTGCCAACCAGTTCGAAATCAATCTCAGTCTTTTTTCCTTCTTTAATTTAATTGAATAACTAAAAAAAATCATTGAAACTTCGATGTATCTTAAAATCCATCGGAAAATTCAATCTTATTTTTTGGCATAAAATTTTAAAATTCTGTCAGAAACTTCAAGGACCAGCTTCTGAGCTTTGGCATAGGATACTACAAGGTTATTATAGCAAAAGTAAACTTTCACTGATAATATCTTTTAGCCATTTCACCATCTCTGAATGTATCTCGCGCCGGAAGGAAAAGTGATTTGCGCCTTGCGAAAAGATAAAACTTGTAAACCTTTCTGCACACAATAAAAAGTAAATGAAACACCAAATACCGGTTGATTTTTGGTTAATACCTGTTTACTAAGGCTCGACCGATGCATCGGCGCCGATTGTTCAACAAAGTTGCCATCGGCCATCGGCATCGGCGGCAGATGTTAACTTTAGAAAAACATCGGCCCATCGGCCGTAAAAAATATCTAAAAGCCGATGCAAGGCCGATGTTTTTCGCAGTGACAACTTTCCAGAAAACATTCTTTCTTTCACTTTCTTTTTTTCTCCATAGCTCAATTTCTATTTCCATACAGTAACAGGCAGCACATAAGTTAAAAAAAAAAACACACACACACACACACACAAATAATGTCATTCTACAAAGTATTTGATAAAATATTCGGAAAACTAGTTTAAGCGATCGCTGCCCGAAAACCTTCATTATTAAAATAGTTCTCTTTGAGCAGAATGCTCGCGAAATAGAATATGTTTAAGTAAAAGTCATAGAGGCGTCTTATGGGTGCTATTTGTTTTTCGCACTAGGTTAGTTGCCCCATTTTTGTCCGTTTTTCTTTTAATAATGATTTAGTGCATTAGATGTCATCGTGCAATAATATTATACCATCTGCTTTTAGTTTGTCATGTTTCTTATTATTCCGAAATTGTAAACAATAAAAAGTCAACTCAATCAAAGTACGATAATAATTTTAATTTTTACCAGCGTAAACATTTTCTCTTTGCGGTTTTTTCTTTTTTTTTGCTTCTTCGATCCCACGTGTTACAGTTTTTCTGCAATTGTGCAGTAATCTTGTTGCATCTGCTTTTAGTGTGCGGTTGTTCTCATTATTTCATTTTTAGTTTACAACATAGAAAAGATTGATCAAAAATAAGAAACACTTTCCAGTATAAATATTTATTGATCGAAATTTTATGTGTCCAAGTTCGACTTGCAATTTTTAAAAATTGAATTCTCAAAATGCGAGTTCGCGCGACAGGATTTAATAACATCTTAATAAAAATGCTAAAATTTCTTTATTTTCAAAAATTGATCAATGCATATATTTTTTTTCAAAATACATCTTAACATTTTTTATACGATAATTATTTTAATTTTTCTCCGTTTATACTTCGTTTCTTTAGCGCATTTTTCTGGCTTTTTTAATGCCACGTGTTAGACAGTTGACAGTTTTTCTGCTATTGCACAACAATCTCGTTGCATCTGCTTTCAGTTTAGAATATTTCTTGTACAACATAGAAGATATTGATAAAAATATGAATCAATTTTTCAGTATAAATGTTTATTGACCGAAATTTTATGTGTCCAAGTTCGACTTGCAATTTTCAAAAATTTAATTCTTTAAAAACGACTTTGGGATACAGGGTGGAACAATACCTTAATAAAAATGCTACAACTTCATTAATTTCTAAAATTGCCAACGTATATAAATATATATGTATAGCTTAAATACATCTTAATTTTTATAAACAATCACGTGTTTTCAGAAGATTATTTGTCAACAGAAAACTGCTGGTGTTCAAAATATTGGTTTATTTCGATGACCTTACATTGTGCTCATGAAAATACAAAGAACATGTCAAGTATTTCAGTGTAATTTTCAACTCATAAGAAAAAAAATCTAATAAGATTAGTTCTTAAGACCCAGCATTCATTTGTAATGACAAAGAAATCTCACGTTTATGTTTTTAAAGCAATATTCAGTATCTCTTGGTTATGAACAAGGGATATACTATACAAGGGATAATACTGCAAGCGAAATTTTTTAATATTTTATTTTTATTTCAGAAAAAGAGCTTAAAATAACTTTTTTAATGAAAAATAAACATGTAATCGTTCCCGCTTTTCTTTTAAAAACGGGGGGGGGGGGGGGAGATCATGAAAAAAATGTGAGAGGAGGGGGTTGACAGTTTCGTTAAAAATACAAACCCACATTATTTGTTAGTCTGTGTCATAGCATCTGCATTCCTCTCCATGAAAAAAATAAGAAAATAAAGGCAGCTGCACTTGGCATTTGCAGTTCAGGTGTTATAAAGAGAAAATGTTGAAGCAGGATAAGGAATTAGACCCGAGCCGATCCAATAGTTGTTGAGTATTTTTTTTTTTTGAAAAGATAAGGAAAAAGAATTGAAAACTCTCTGATATAGCATTTTTTAATTTTTTTAACCTCCAAATAGCTTAATTACTTTACTAGAATAGCGAGTGATTCTTTCAGTTTTAATTATTATGTAAACTTCCCCCAAACAATTTTACGGTGCTTGAATAATGCACTTATGCTTTTATAAACATAAAAATAAATAGTAAATGATTTAAATGACATTTTTGACAAGAATTCTACACGTTTTAATGATTTAAAGCGACTTTTTTTTCCATCGGCCATCGGCATCGGCCGATGGAAGAGGAGAATAATCGGCAATCGGCCATCGGCCGATCTCGGAACAATCGGCCACCAATCGGAATTGGCCCATCGACCAAAAAATGCCATCTGTCGAGCCCTACTGTTTACTCACAACTTTCTTATTGTGTGCTGAGTACCTTCATTTTTTGCACAGATGAAGGGGCGCAATGTAGCCTCGAAATATAGGAGAAAACTAGGAAATTTCGTTAGCAGCCAGTGGACATAGACTCAGCTTTGTTAGTGGCCTACTTTTTAAAGTTAGTAGCCACTTTTTAAAATTATTTTTAAGAATTGAAAACTACCTCTAAAATCGTTTATAAAATAAATAAATCATTGAAATAAAACAAGTAATAAGCAGATTTCATTTAGCACATGCTACTAAATACATACAGTATGCTGAAGGATTGAAATTTGAAATACGGCATGAAATTTTCGGCGAAGCACGTATTCAATATTGGCATGTTTCCAAGGTAAAAACCAAAGAAGGTGATTTGCTTAAAAAAACAACAAAAACAAACAAACAAACAAGGGATTACAATAGAATGTGCTAAAACATGACCATACAGGAGTGCTGATCGTTAAATACATTTTCTAATAGCCACTTTTACTACTTTAATCGCCATGTGGCTAGTGGCGATCGCTAATTTTCACCTACACCTCGAAATATATATAAGCGCTTTGATAATTGTCCCTTTTTTAAGTTGATTTTTTCTTCTACTTATACTGTAATATGTATAGCACTAGAGGTTCAGAGACATTTAAGTCTTGAAGCACTTTCGAAAAAAAAATTCAAAAAATTTGATCTCTCAGCTTTATACTATATTAAGAAATATAGAACGAGAAAAAATAACTGTCGATACACAGTAGACGTCATTTACGCTTGAATGACATTGGATTTCATGGTTCATTGATTTGTATTTATTTTTTCCTACACTAACTTCAATGCAGACCTACAAAATATTTTGAATTTTGAACATGGCTTTATGCAGAACACTGGAAGCTGCTTCGTAGAAAAATAAATCCTCCTCTTCTACGAATCTGTTCTTCGAATCTGTCATCGTTCTAGTGTTAGAATACACTTTTAAAGTCCCATGAATATAAGATTACCTTAAATAAAAAATAATAAATTCTTATATTTAAGTCATAATGTTATTTGTTAGACCAATACCAAAAAATTTGAAGTCTGGAATATTTGCAAGTATCAAAAATATTTAAAAGTACAAGGAAGGTTTTAAAAAAATAACTGAGGCGATATTCACTAACAATAAGTGATCTGAGGAACACAATTTGGGAAACCCAGCACTAGACTATTAATTGAAGGTATAGGCTTCATTAGTGTAAAAACGCTCAGCGCTACAATAAAGTGTTCATTCACGGCATTGCTGCTCTGTCTTTTGTCACTAATGAAGGGGCTCCACCTTTCCCTTGAAACAAATATTTACAGCAACTTTTGCCGAATTGCCCTTATTACTTGCGTTTATTGTTCATTTCATTCACATGCTTCTGTTTGTTTGCACAATAAAGACAAATAAAGACATCTTTCTGGTAAAGACATTATGTGTTTGTCCTTTAATATCACATCAAAACTGAAGTAGCAAAATGTTGCATACCATTTTAGCTAAGCACTGAAGTGTTTAGCTTGAAAATTACAGAAGTTCTGTCATTTAATAAAAATGTATTTTATATGTTTTAGGATTTTTTAAATAATCATATTTTTTCCTTATATTTATATTTTTCGTAACCTCTGACGCATCAAAAAAAAATTTCTTTTTCAAAAGAAAGAGAAAAAAAAAAAAACTAGACTGCTGGCAAATTTTAGAAGCACTCTTATGTCAAATAAACTTACATCAGAATTTTTTTTTTAAAATTTCCAATGGTTTTGTGATTCATAAAACAAATTATGCTTAATAATAAAAAGCCCTCCACAATTGCAGCTACTCATTAATAATTACATTTTTGTTTTTTTTTTTCTTTCGTTATAAGACATGAGTCATTAGTATCAAAGCCACTTATCGAAATGAAAACATAGTTGTTCAATTTACCACTCGAGTATTCCTCTTCCAAAAAGCTTAAACTACTTGAATGAAGTAAAAAGTTCTTTTTTCACACTCACAAGGCAGCTGGATTAATCTGATTGTATTTAACACCGAAATGTAACTTGATGCTTGCAAATATAAATCATATTTTAAACCATAAAACTTAAAGAAACTTTTTTTACTTCAGTTTTTTTAAAATGAACATGTAACACTGCGTTTGCCTTCTTCAATGGTTAAATATTATTTTCTTTTTGTTAAATGTAGCAAACGTGGTAAGTACAAAAAGTTGGTTTTCTACGCTTTTACGTTTTTTGTTTTTCATCAGAGCACTATTGTTTATTTCTCAGAAAAAAGGAAAATAAAATAATAAACCGTAGAAGTGCAATGATATTTTTTCAAGCCAAAAAAAATTCTTTCGAACAAAATGGACTAAAAAATGAAGAAATCGAAAAAATCTTATTATTTAAAGTAATCATTTATTTCTGCCAAAGTTCTCAGTCCATAAAAACATAATAATAAGTTACAAATTCCCCCTATTTGATGCTTAAATTCTCCGGTGGGGTGATGCAGTAAAAACAGCACTTGTACTTTCGAGTCCCTCACAACGTCAACGCCCTAAAACAGTTTCTCAAGACTTCGCCTTCAAATTTTTTCAAATAATCTTTTACACCAATTAAAACAGTTACGTCAAAGCAAAATGAATCCTTTTTATACAAAAAGATAAGCTTTACTGCAGAAATAGCATCGCAATTATTTGTCCACTTCGTTTCGCGTTATGCTTCAGCAAATTCCAACTAACAAGATTTTTAATTTAATAAAAAAATTTATAATGGGCCAGTTTTAACATTATTTTAATGTGTAGGCGTCGTAAAAGTAGAATATTATGAATTACAATGTCAGCAAAATTGAATTAAACAGAATGCAATAAAGCATCTCTCAATGTAAAATTTAAAATCTTAATAAATTAAAAAATAAGAGACATATAATTTCTTTAATTTTTATTTAAGCAGTTGATTTAGAAGCAGTAAATATAAAATACACATTCGTTAAATCTCTAGAAAAACAGAATAATTTAAATTTAAATCTCTGCCAACCAAAACAATGAAATAATGCAAATGCAAATTAAGAAAAAGTAGAAGACTTAGATTTCAATATTCGTTTGTGGAAAAAAATCTTTTGCGTCACTTTTACTTTCACACGAAATGTAAAAATGTCAGTTTATTAGAACTTTTTAATCTTTTGAGTTCAATGTTAGGTATGGCAAAAAAACTTTTTATATTTTTGAAGCAAAAACAGAGATTACATTCAAAATTTTTTCAGTTTCTAATATTTGGTGATTTTTTCCTTTTTTTCTTCTTTTCCTTATAAAGTTATATGTTTTTGCTCGTTTAGGGGGTTAATATGCTTTTGGTAAACAACGCGTGTTTATTAAGACGCTTTGTAAATTCGTGGCACATTTTCAGAAAACCAACAGTCAGATAACTACTCTTACAATCAACTTCCAGCAAATTCAACAAGAGCTTTCTCAGTTTTTGAAAAAGATAAATCTCGAGGGTCCATACTTTTGTTGCAAACCAGATTGTTTTTCTGTTTTCGTTTTTTCCTTTCAACAAAGCATAACAATATTAAGGGAACTCTTCAAAGCAAATGTGATTTCATTCTTACGAACCGTAATTCTGAGAAAGATATATAATATCGTGGTCAGAATTTTTTTTCGGGGGAGGGGGAGGCGGACTTTGGCGCAACCAGAATTTTCTCCTCGGGAGCGGAGGGTGATCCTTACTCCAGTAAAATTGGTAAAAGAGCTTAAAGCAGAGTGAGGAGGCATACCAAAATCACCCAGGGGAGGGGCGTTTCCAGAGATGGACATGACAATTTTTCCACTGCTTACGAAAATGATGCACTATTTTTCTCAGTATTTGTTGATTAAATACTTTTTTCCTTCCATTTTCTTCTTTGAGTTATTATAGAATTGGAATGTGAATTCCTTTATCTAGTCTCATATTTAAAATCAAAATATTAAAGATTAATTAAGAAGAACCAATTTGTAAAAAGCTGACTTAAGAAGAACAAATTTGTAATTAACAATTTAAAGCAAGTCACTGGTTAGGCCTGTGACAAAAGCAAAATAAAGAAAAGCGTGTCACAATCAGGATAGATGATTGATTAAAAGAATCAATTATCAAGTCGAAATGCAACATATTGCTCTGTCAAAGTCGAAAATATACAAAATACCAAAGGTAAGATGTAGGGGAAAGAAAGAAAACCACAAAGAGGAGCAGTAGTCCAAATAGACCACCTCCGAGCGAAAGCAATCCTAAGGCCTCTGCTAACAGGTTGGTGTTTGGTGGAGAAAAGTAGTCCAAATAATAGTTTTTATTTTTATATTGAATCTTCACATCTAATTTAAGATTATTATAAGATGAAGGCTGAATTACTGATAAATGATTTATAAGTAATAACTTCGTATAAAAGTTGAACTATAAAAAACTGAAAGTCTGTGCAGTAAAACGTGCTTTTTAAAGAAAAAAATGCAACGAAAATTTGTTGAAATTTCCGATTTCGGAAGGGGTACATCCTCCTCAGCCTCCTTTCGCTATGCACCAGGAGTTGGTACTAAGGGATCGTTCATAAATGATGTCACACTTTTTTTCAATATATTTGACCCCCTCCCCCTTTGTCACACTTCAACATCCCCCTACCCACTTTGTTACATGTCACGCTATATTATATTAGCATAAAATGAGTTTAATTTGCTGATTTTAAATGTTTTTATAGAAACCAAGATGTTTGATGTCCCATTTCTTGTTACCCCCTCCCCCTTGTCACAAACTGTCAACTTTCTTGAACCCCCTCCCCCTTCAAAGCGTGACATCATTTATAAATGACCCCTAATTCATCCCTCAAGGTTAAAGGTATTTTTAAAAGCTATAAAAGGGCTTCTGTATGTTAATACCTTAATGTGAAAATGGTTTACTTTTTTATTGCGAGACGTATAATTTTTACTTTCTGTACATTTCTTCTTCCATTGTTCAATTTATTGCAATTATTCAAAAACATCAAATTTTAAAAGTAAAATTTAAAACAATAAAAATACTTAACTGATTTCCATAATAGTATATCATTTTCTTTGAGTGGTTTTAGTATTCACATTGGTAGTTATTCTAGTGAAAGTAATATAATCCAAATTTAATCTTCTAGTTGTCTTGATATATTATAGTAAAAGATAAGCATTAATAACAAATAAACATGTTTCTACAGAAATCGGTCAATGAAGTGTCTAGACTCTTTGACCCAGATTTAGGAGATTTGTGTAAAGTCCCATCGAGACAATTCGACCCTCAAAGCAATAATTCTAAAATTCAGTTTATTTGTTGGTTTATTCAGATTGTAACACTTATATGTAATTGTTAACATAGACGAGAAGGAATTCTTTTATCACTTTAAATATTTCCTTGAAGAATTTAGGCCTCATTAAAATGTGCATGGCTGCTGCAACTACTGTAACATTTCCATTGTGTACAACCATGCTCTTCTTATAATTAAGTCCAAAAACTAACTGCAGTGTTAAATTGTAGTTTCTTACTTTCTCTTTTAAAGATTTATATCCGTTAAAACCGAAAAAAAAAAAAAAAAAAACGGAGCAAAATGAAAGGACTAGAAAAAATATAAGCATTTTGTATTTTTCTCTAAAAAGCGAGGTTACACTGAAGTTAAGCTCTTCTTCTCCGAAAGAATTGAGAAGAATTAACTTATAATTATACAGTAAATTCTACCTTAAAAAAATTTTTTTTAAGGGAAAAATGCATCAAGTTAAAGTATTAAACAGTACTATTATTAATAAACAAGTTTTTTTGGCTCACAAAGCACTAAAAGACTATGCATTTCACCCTAATTATTTAAAACTTTGGCATGGGAATGGTATTTGATAAATCAGAGCTTTGACATAGATAAGTAAAAAAAAATAACAATCTGTTTTTTGACATTATCTTCTTTTATCAAGAATTATTTTGGCAAGTAATGCTTTAGTGCTTTCAGACCTTCCAAAAGTAAAATTCTTCATGCTCTTTAGACAGGCACTTGCACTGGTGTTCTACAGAATTTATATTTGTTCTTGCGTAATTTATGCAAAATGTCTTTCTGTAGAACCTATTTGATGTTAACAAGGAACCGAAATCTCAAAGGGTCATGTCTAGAGAATAAAATTAACGAAACAGCAATTCCTATATAAATTTGACCACTTCAGTTCTTTCAATGGCAGAAGAGGGATCCGATTATTTATGATACATATATAACAAAACGCTGGTGTTTAAAATTAAAGCATTGATGACATCAAAATATCGGCCAAAAAAAACATTGATGATGCGCAACATTGACACTAAATACATACATAGTTCGCTCTAATACATATGGGGGGTGGGAGGACAGGAAAAGAACGCCGAAACAGCCAAAAAAGAACTTCAGCAATTTTAAAATCTGTTAGTTTTAAATTGAATTTCAGAATTCAGTTCGAAAAATTAGGTAACATTATTTACTTTCCAAATAAATAATACAAATATTTAAAGGTCAAATATTCTGTTGCCAATATCAATGATTACTAACAACAACTAAACGACTATTAATTTCCAAGTAGAATAATTCTAAAAAAAGGTATAAAAAAATATTGAAACAGAATGTCAATGTGTACAAAACATCGATATTTCTATTCCATTAGTTAGTCGGTGTTTTTGCAATTAACTTATAATAACGGTTGTTTGTTTAACAACGATGATTTACTCTGGTGGTGGGTGGGTGATATTTAAGCATTGTAAAAGCTTCTGCTAACCTGATCCCTCTTATATTTATCGAGAATATTACAAGTTAGTGTGTTATTCACCCAAGGAAAACGCCAAGCCGGCAAATCTTCTAGTGACGAACAAACATCATGTGTAGATATATATTTATATGTTTCACAGTTTATTCTCCTAATTATCCTAATCAATACACCATCTGTTACTTCCTTCACACATCCCGCTGAGAAAGTTTATAAATTGTTATTTTTGGCAATAAAATTGGCTTTTTGCTGATTGTGGTTGGTTGATGAAATGACAATCGCCGAGTTAGAATGCTATTTATCGCTATTTTTTTTTGGCGAGAAAGGTTTTTTTACCACTCAAGTTAACGTACTTAAATCAACTGTGGATTCATGAATTTCTAAAATTTCTTATGATAGACAAAAGCTCATTTCATAAGCAATGACAGTCACCAGTTTTTAAGAATCATTTACTCTAAATAAAAATTCATTAAGATTAGGATGTTAAAAGATGAAAGTGTAATAAAACAGCGGAAAAAAACCTTCTGAAAATGACAAGAATGATGCTTTTACATATGGCAACAGGAAATAGTTTTTGCTTTATTTTGCAGACAATGAACTTATTATAAATTATCGTATTTAATATTTCACAATAAATGCATTTCGTACACGAACTCTATTAATGTATTCCTGTTTGCTGAACATGTTGCAGAAAGATTAAAAGTCATTCCTTGAAAATATAAATATCTCTTAATGGAAAATTTTCCTGGAAGAGCAAGGAACGGAAAATCAATATTTATGTATTTCACCTTCTACCACTGCATCCATTGCTGTTTTCAGAATTCATTATCATAACAAGGGAAGCATCAGCTAATATTTATTTAAAATAACACGAAAATGCATTAAATTAAAAAAAGTGAGAAACATGCGAGTCACTGATAATGAAACTGCTTACTGATAATTAACTTACTTTCTGATAATTAAAAGAAGAGATGTAAAGTTACAGCACAAATTGATCAAATAGACTAGAATAAGTATAATTTTATTTATATAAACGCAATTAATTTTGGAATAAGTCCATTAAAAATACAGTAACCCTGGTAGCAAATCATCGAGCCGAAAAAAACCCCCAATCTTTTGAAGACTCCTCTCTATTTAGGACAAATATTTTTGTCCCGCTGGTGTCTGCTATAGAGCAGTTTTATTGTATTTGCACAAAATAACAAAGTAAATGAAATTTCGATACACTATTTTAAAAGCCTTTTATTAAACCTTACTTTAAATTTGCCATGTAAAAAAAAGTTTGCTGCAAATATATATTTAAATTACTTGAAGAGAAATTTAGAAATCTCTTGTAAGAGATTATCTGTTTCGTCGAGATAATATGCTTGTTAAAAGTTTAAGAAAGAATGTTTGTGCTTAAAACATCAAGTGACATAATCCTTATTGTTTGATTCTAATTAAAACTACCAAGTAGAAAAGTAAAACAGAAAACAAATTTATAACATTCTGCGCCATACGTTTTTCTTAATCCAATTATAAATTTTCACGCTTTTGTACTTGGACAGAAAGTTTTCTTTGTAAAATAAAATTCTTGAAGATTTTTTTAAACGAGCTCACAGAACATTTTTCTGGCTTTTCTCCAATTCTTCTGATTATTTATGTATTTAAAAGGGGAAAAAGTATGGAATTTTTTTTGTTTAGTTTGAAACACTCTAAAGGGATTCAAATAAGTAAGTACTGGAAAAAATCTAGTTTAGTTTGTTACTTTAAAAATAATGCAACATTTTTTCCCTACAAACGTTAACTCTATGTAATTGACAAACATTCTCTTCAATTACAAAACAACATTTAATGAACTCACAAACACGTAGAACACATTTTCAAGAACGACACAGAACGATTACGACATCGACACAGAACGAACAAGCTGCTACTCCCATGACTGACGTCACTATCATTATTGTGGCAACAGCGCCGTCTCTTTGTTATGTACGTGAAGAACTAGGGAAGGCAGTTACGTGGATGTTACAATAATTTAATAACTCATGATAATATTTTCGTTTCCCATTTTCAAGCTGTCTTTTTTTTTTTTGTATATACAAAATTACGAACATCATGAATATTAAAAATACTATTGAAAATAAGTATTTCATAACGGGATCAATTAAAATATATTATTACTGATTGCTTATCTTAATAGTTGGTATGAATCATTTAAAATTTGTGTAATTGGATACTTATTAAAGATGCTCATTTTAAAAAGCGAAATATCTTTTTTTTTTTAGTAGAAAACATCAACACGGTTTAAAAATCAACTTTTGTTAATGAACTGAATCCGTTACTCAATTTTCTTTCATTTTACTGGTAATTTTTGAATAATATACTTGCAAAATTAATAAAATACTTTCTAATGAACTGAATCTAATTTTACCTTATTGTATAAAATTTTCCTAGCATTTATTTTTGAAACTAAAAACATTTCAAAATTTCATTTCACTGAAAATTTTTAACAAAGGATAAAAGGATAGATAAAAAATAACTTCAATTCAATAACATGTTGTGGTTGATTGAAAGAAATAGGGTGAAAAGAGAGCAGCTGGCTTTGAAGGCTAAGTCATTTACGTTCTTAAAAAGTTCTTTTTCCTTTAAAAGAATGTTGAATTACTTACTGTAACAAAGATGTTGAAGGTGACAAAAAACTTGGATACATTTTTTTTTTTTGAAAAAAATATTCCACTGAAGAAGGAAAGTTATTTATCCTTGTTATCGAAAGTCTTTATTTTCTTTCATTTTTTAACAAAAGGTATAGAAAACTTTTTGCGCGAAATACGATTACACAACTTAAAGTATATATGTAGGTATAATTTTGTTAGAGTTGTTAGATTGAGCCTAAGCTCAGTTGTTCATATCAAAAGTTCTGTAGTATGGTTTTGGGATTTTGTTTTCTCAAAAAAGCTTTTTACATCATTATGAATTTAGTAATTCTTAATTCGGAGTAAGTCTAAAGCACCGTTTCTTGAACAGCGTTTCCCGGAACCGTGGTTTTATAATTTAAGGTTTTCACAAGACATCAAAAATTTTGACTACTAGCTCTCTTTAAAATAAAAAAATAAAATTATTGGTAACTTTAATTGGGGTTAACAATGCGGTCTATTTTTAGTTCCATATGCTACGGGTTCCCAAACTTGCCCAAATAGTGGTACCCCAGTCATATACCTATCCGTGATATATATATCTGTATATATACATAGATTAGTAATCATTAATTATAGTAAAGTAATAATACTACCACTAATAATAATGTAAATAATAATAATAGTTATTATCATTACTATTATTATTCCTTAAATATAACTGTACAATTGTAGGATTTTGTAGAAAAAGTCGCAGAAATAAGTGGTAAGCACATAAAAACAAAGATTATAATTCAAATTTAAAACTTATGATAAGACGTTACCTGTAACCATCATTTATTTCCTTTTGTTAGGCTTTAAACAAAGAAAGTTTGATGACTTGATCGCATTTGTGGCGCTCCCAATGTGCAGCAACACTCAGTTTGGGAACCATCACGATATGCTGTTAATATGAACTATTGGGATATTTTGGCAGATGTTTATGCTTGCACATTTAATCATTTCTCTGGTAAATGTAAGAAAACTGAAAGAATGAATAAAAGTCCGATATCTTTCTGAATTTTATCGTCATAATACTATCTTCAAACTGTTGAATAAAGGTATATCATATTTTGTCATTGTCATTTAATATAAGTGCTGACGTTAAAACGAATTATTTTGAAGAAATATTAGCAAACGCATATTAGAATTCCCCGGAACTTGCTCTTGGCCAAAAGCTTTCCGTAAGTTTAGAAAAGCTAGTCTGAAGTATCGTATATTCCATTTTCAGACACTGTGTCAAACTACTTTTTAAGGTGCAATTATTTGCTGAAAAAGTTCAACACACAAAGTACACCAGAAGAGAAATCTAAAGTAAAATTTATAGCCTTATGAGCCCCATTGCTTACGTCAATTAATGAAAATTCAAACACAAAATAATTACAAGTTTGATAATATATATATATATATATATATATATATATTTCCCTATAGTTAAATAAAGCATTACAAAAGCACTTTCTGGGCATTGACATGATTTGTGGCTTTATTATCAAATGATTGAGGCTTCCCTCCTGTTTAGCCTACTTTCCCGTAAAAGTAAAAAAAATAATAATAAAGCATGAAAGAAGGCCTAATGTATTGTGAAAATATCGTTAGAAATCAAGAAAAGTCAAAAATAAATTAAGTAATTAAATAAAGATTAAAAAATAAAAAATTTGAAAGTATGGTTTTGCGATGGGGAAAAAGTGTGTCTGTCGGTCTGTCAGTCTGTCTCCCCCTAATAACTTTTGAACGAATTGTCCGATTCGAAAAATTCTTTTTGCATTCGAAAGATCTCGGCGAGGACATCTCATTTTCATATTTTACTTTTTGATTTGAACAATTTTTTGTTCAATTTTGAACAGTTCAAAAAATGTTAACATTAGCATGGGCGAAAATGAAGCAAATTATGTAAACTCTAGGTACAAGATCCAAGTTCCAATGAACAAGCTCACTGGAAGAAGTTCTTGGCGTGAAATATTGATTTGAATAATTTTTGTTCATTTTTGAACAGTTCAAAAAAAAAATTAACATAGTGCCTATGTGGAAATTTCAATCCTATATAAATCCTGATCTAACGGGCCGATTTGCTTGGAACAAACTTTATCGGAAAGCTCTTATGACGTAGAACATGTACAAATAGAAAGTTCATCCAGAACTAACGAGCCTATTTTCTTATGAAATTTTTTGATCGGGATTTTCAAGAATATTTTTGAATTAATGAAAGATTAAATGTATAAACAAAATAATGAATGAATAAATGAGTGAATAAATACATGAATGACTTAATAAATGAATGATTGAATGAATATGTATTAACCGTTGAAAAAGGTATATTTGAAGCAATTAAGAACTAAAGCTAAACGAGAAAGAGAGAGAGATAGCTAGATTATAAATTTGAAGCTGGTGTATACGGGAAAATAGGCTCGTATAGTTCTAGACGGAACTTCTTGTTCGTTTTACATTTGTCAAACAAATTAATTTTTAAAAAATGCACAATAAAAAGTAATAATTGTTGTAAAAATGAAATAATTTTTCTTCAGATCATAGAATTTTCAGGAGGAAATTTGTAGCATTAAAATTATACGTACAACAAAACGTACATTAAATTTTTGAACTAATAGAAAAGCATCAGAACTTTGTTTGAATCGAATAGTTCTGAAAAATTATGCGGGATGAGAGGGCAGACAGATGACGATGCACTTACACAGCATCGTACGCATATACTTCATCTTACAAGTAAGATACGGAATGGTAGGTTTAAACAAGAAGTTCCGTCTAGAACTATAATTGAACAAAAAATTGTTCAAATCAAAAAATAAAATATGGAAATTAGATGTCCTCACCGAGATCTTTTGAATGCAAAAAGAATCGGACAATTCGTTCAAAAGTTATTAGGGGGGGGGGGGGGCAGACCGACAGACCGACAGGCACACTTTTTCCCCATCTCAAAACCCTACATTCAAATTTTTTATTTTTCAATCTTTATTTAATTACTTAATTTATTTTTGACTTTTCTTGATTTCTAACGATATTTTCACGATACATTAAGCCTTCTTTCATGCTTTATTATTATTTTTTTTACTTTTACGGGAAAGTAGGCTAAAAATGCTTTATAAAAGGAGAGAAGCAATTTTGCTTTTGCCCAAATAGTGTATATGTAATTATGTACGGGCCTTCGGCTTGTAATAGGACGTATTTATTCAATGCTACAAATCGGTAGTGAACGTCGAGAAGAACCTGCAAACGCTCCTCATAACTTACAGGATAATATGTCTACAAAGTAATATTAAGTGATGATAAGTGATTGATATAGTGATTGATATAGTGAATGATAAGTGATTCCGTATCTTACAAGTAAGATACGGAATGGTAGGTTTAAAAAATGCTTTATAAAAGGAGAGAAGCAATTTTGCTTTTGCCCAAATAGTGTATATGTAATTATGTACGGGCCTTCGGCTTGTAATAGGACGTATTTATTCAATGCTACAAATCGGTAGTGAACGTCGAGAAGAACCTGCAAACGCTCCTCATAACTTACAGGATAATATGTCTACAAAGTAATATTAAGTGATGATAAGTGATTGATATAGTGATTGATATAGTGAATGATAAGTGATTCCGTATCTTACAAGTAAGATACGGAATGGTAGGTTTAAAAAATGCTTTATAAAAGGAGAGAAGCAATTTTGCTTTTGCCCAAATAGTGTATATGTAATTATGTACGGGCCTTCGGCTTGTAATAGGACGTATTTATTCAATGCTACAAATCGGTAGTGAACGTCGAGAAGAACCTGCAAACGCTCCTCATAACTTACAGGATAATATGTCTACAGTGTAATATTAAGTGATGATAAGTGGACAGTGATCGCAATAATAATAATAATAAACTTATATAAACAAAAATAACAAGTGCGTATATCACCGAAAAACAGATAAATAATCAATAATACCGCATCGCAAAATATATCTGAATGAAATTGTGTGGATTTACACTACTTTGAGAAAACTCTTAAAGGTTCTCTGGATTTTAATGCTTGGAACTTCATTTTTTGTGGCTGTGTTAAGCAGTCAGCTTGCAGTATTTATTGTTAATATTTTCATTATTTTATTATTACTTTTTTCGACTTTTTTACGAAGACTATTATCCTAAGAAATCTCTTCTTCTCTTTTCTTTCAAATTGATAACTTTCTCATTACTATTTTTTTCCATTCGCATTTTGATATATATTTCTGAAATTTATCGTCAGTAGCTGGAACCAAATATTTGCACCTTAAATACTGTTCTTATTTCATTTTATTTATTTTATTGACTTTTGTGCCAGATTGGTTCTTAATGTATGTTAACAGGGAATCTTAGTGTGCTTATCTAAAATAATGTTCTCGTTTTTTATTATTTTTAGAAACATACTTCAGCTAAATTGATGCACTTTGGAGAAAGAAAAAAAAGTTTCATGTTCTGATTTCTGTTACTCGTCATTTTAGATGGCTCAAAACGATACATTAATCGCAAAAAAGAATGATTGCGGAAAGCTGACACATGCTTGTGACAAACAAGCCACATAAAAAAGAGAAAAAATAAATCGGAGCTATTTGTGTAAAATATAGCCAAGAAAACAACGTTATTATCTGAATAGATATATATGACAGAAATTCTTCTTGGAAGCAGAAACTTGTCTATTGCAGCCGTAGCTTTGTATTTCGAAGGATAACAGTAGTTTATTTTCATAGCTTGACGTTATTCTTTGGCAATACATATTCAAAATAGTTAAAGCTAACTGCAACATAAGTACAGGTAAGAGAGTAAGTTAAAATTGCATTTTAAAATTAAAATAGATTTTGTTATTCAAATGTATCATCCTATTAGCTCTAACCTTTAGTATCCATTTTTAAAAAAAGTAATTTTTAACTTTTCGCAAGAGTAGAAAATATACTTTTTAAAATTGAATAAATAATTAAAAGTTAAAATAAATATTAAAAAATAATTAAAAAGATAAAAGTAAATGAAATATATAGAACAGTTAAAAACTGTATTGTTTTAGGTGATAATTTTAAGACCTTTGAGTAAGCAATCATCAAAAATGTACGCTGTGTATGCACACTACCTACGTATTACACACACTTAGTGCAAGAGGACATACAACGGACGTATGACCTTTGTGTCAACAATTGTACGCTTTGTAAGCACACTACATACGTATTACACATCCTTAATGCCATAAGACATACGATGTTTAGCACGTGAGGTCGCTCGCAATATTTGCGGCTTTTTAAATTAATAATCCCTAAATAATTGTTAATTACAAGCAACTCAAATAAGAAGATAAAATTATATTTATTGGATTTGAATTTTGATGAAATAAAGATAAAGGAAAAGAGCTTAAATTATTTTGATAAACAGTGTACTACAAGTTTGAAGGACATTTTCCACATATATTGGTCTTATGTATTTATCACAAACCAAGATGAGGAGAATCATATTTTGTGACACGGGTATCAAAGAATAGAAATAGGAATGATTAATAACGTTTGCATGATTGATGATAAATCTAGCTGCTAGTTTCTATAAGTATTATTTACCCACATGGATATCTTGATATTAATATTTGTTCATAGTTACCGAACTTCTTTGGGAATGCACATAGGTATCCTATGAATTTTTTTTTTCCTCCTGCGAATCAATAAGTTATGTTAGTATTATTTTAATAATTACAGAATCCTTCGTCCAAATTTAATGAATGTCAACCATGAGGAAGCAAATTCTGTAATAGTGTTAAAATTTTACTATCTTATAAATTCATAATGCACCGTAAATGTCGCTTTCTGAATATAGCAATGTTTTAGTACTGAAAAAAAAAGTTTAATATTTGGGGGAAATGGGTTATTTTACTGTAAATTAAGAACAAGTACTTAAGACAAATAAAAAATAATTTAAATTAAATATTAAGCGTAAATCATTTGAATAAATGCATAAATAAATTTTCAAACATAATGCACTGTGCATGTTACTTTTTGAATATACTGAAGTTTTAGTATAGAAAACAAGTATAGATTCAACTGAATTTTTCTATTGAAGTATGCATAGTAAAAAATAAAATATGAAGCTTGAAAAATTCGAATAAATGAGTAAATATATTTTCAAAGATAAACCTCTATAAATGTCACTTTTTGAAGCAATGTTTAAGTACAGAAAACAAGTCTAGGGGCAACTACAACATTCTTTTTCTGCTAAATAGAAACTGGTATTCTCGAAAAAATATATATGAAGCTTAAAACATTTAAACATAAAGCATTGTAAATGTCGCTTTTCAGACATAGCAATGTTTTAGTACAGAAAACAAGTTTTGGCGCAAATAGATTCTTTTACTGATAAATAGAAACAAGTATTCATGGTAAAATATAAATAAATGAATGAATAAATAATAATAATAAAATAATAAATAAATACAGAAATAAATAAATTAATTTTAAACAATGAAGTTTAAAACATTTCAATAAATTAATAAACTAATTTTCAAACATAAAGATCTGTAAATGTTGCAATGTTTTATCATAGAAAATTAGTTTTTGGTGCAATTAAATTATTTTTGCTGCTAAATATCAACAAGAACTTTGATGCTTTTTAATAAAAGCAATGTATTAATAAATGTATCCTAAAATGTAATGAGCAATTAAGTGCATCACTTATGCTATTTTCTTGAGATTTACCACTGTTTTTGACCAAAATCTCATAACTGTAGAAGTTAATTGCAAAAAAAAATTTTTTTTCAATCAGGTATGCTCGTACAATGATATTTGAGTTGCTTAAAGGGAAATGTTTAAATGCTGTAAAAGCACTTTTTAGTGCCATCGAATAGTAAAAATAAAAGAAAAAGAAAAAAAAATCTGGGAGTGAAAAAATCATTCTCCGCTGCTATATTTATTTGCAGGGGTGGGGTAAAATCAGCTCTTCATTATCATGGTAACGATCATATTCACCAGCATGGTAAAATAAGCACTTCACTTCCAATCATCCTTAAATAGTAAGAAGAAAAAATAAAAAAGCGATATACAGTGCAAAAAACTTTCCCTGTCTGTGTTTCCTTACACAATTGTACCTTTGAAAGGAAAGCAACACCCAGCAAATTTAGAAATAAACTATTTACATTAAACAACTGAATATAAAGTCATATTTATTTAATAAGCTAGACACTACTAAAAGTGAAAAAAAAAAACGGAAGTGAGTTTAAGTTAATTCCACTATTAACATTTTCCATTTGTAAATAGGGTTTTTGAAACGGACCCAATCTGATATAGTTATTAATTTTAACTCTCTAAGAGTTTGCACACAGAGGAACAAAAGGCGTAATAAATTTTAAACATAAAATGCACCAAAACAATGGAACAATTGATTTAATTTTAGGTTTTTCTCAAAAATTTGTTTGTTTCTTTTTTTTGCAGGGAAAAAAAGGAATGTGAAGGCAAATAAAAGATATAAAAAACTTACATCCCCTATTTTTATTTTATCGTTCTGCCAGAATACTTTCATTTCATGCTCTCTCTTTATTTACCTTAACTCTTCAGCAATTTGATTCATGCCCACTTCGCCTGAAGCAACAATTGATTCGGAAAAATTGGTTAGAAATACATAACACGTACTGCAAGCTTGCTAGCTATTACATCCATATTTTAAGATTTCATATTGCAATTGCTAAAATTTTATTTGCGAGCATTTCATTATTTTTATTCTGTCACGAATATCGACGCTTTTGAAATATATGATGTATCTTGAGCAGATTTGCATTCTCATTTTCTGAACTTATTTTGCAAAAAGAGATTTTGTGTGAGAATTTAAAACTTTCACTGAGTTTTAGGAGTTAAAATTAAGTAATAATACATATTTGAATTTAATTGCTTAATTTGCATGTTTTAAGGAGAAACGTAATAGCGTAGTGATAAATGATAATTGATAATTAACCTTAAAATTTTCAGAAACATGATGACGTGGGAGAATTAAAATAAAAAAATGCCAAAAAAGCTCAATACATAATGCAGTTGTCTTTATTCAAAATACAACACAACAAAACAGTATTTATCGGAAACAAAATTTTTTAGATTAAAGTATTTTTATGTACTTCATCGCCCATCTTATCAGAATCACCGTTTAACTTATCAACTATCAAGATAATATTTATTGGAAACAAAAATATTTGAAGTATTTTTAGGTACTTCATCGCTCAACTTATCAAACACAAGTTGAAAAAGCACAAAACAATTTATTAAAAGTAATTAAGAAATTAATTAGCAGTAAATTAGTAGTTAAGATAATGATCTCTATTTTTAATGTTGACAACTTGTTATGATTTTTAACAGTGTGATTGATTATTAAGAACTCGATGCGCTTTCAGATACTTTTTTAACATATCCCAGATCATTAAACATTTAAAGAATTGGTGATAACGTTTTGAATTGATTGTGATTCTCGGAAATAAACTTCAAAAACATGAAATTCATTTATGCGTAATTTTTAAATTTACGTATGAAAAAATTCAAAAAACTCTTATTGATTGAATCTACATTGAGATTATCTTGGGGAAAAAAGTGATGCATTGAATTTCTACTTCTATAATGATATTTATTTATTTAAAATAATTTATTAGCTTTGCTTCTCTGGTTCCAGCTATTTACTAAACTTTTTTATGTCGTTCATTTATCTTTACGCCCTAACTAGACTTTTGCTATAAAACCTTGGAGACTATGAAAAGTAAAAGTGTAATTTTTAGTATTTTGGTATTGAAGATAATTAAATTTAATAGGTAGATTTTCGTTACGATTTTATTACTGTTTTTGAAGAAATATCTGGTTAAGGCGAAAAAACAAATTCTTATTTTCTGTTTCAAGTAAATCTATTATCACAAGGAAAACAAGCAACGTAAATATATCCAATTACTTCACATAATTGGGGTAACAGTGTTGCCATGGATACTAAAGATGTATTAGTAAAGCTATATTATCCAAGAACATTTTGCAACTTATTTCGATGAAAACAACTTAAATTCACCTTCCAATAACTTTAAGACGAAAAGGAAGGGAAAGTAAAAGTACTGTTGAATCTTGCATTTAATATGTCTTATTTACTGTAATATTTGCCGAAAATTTTCGTTATGATAACGTTTCTATCAAAATTAAATAAATAAATAAACAAAAAGTGAAAATAAAAAAAAATTAATTAAATACAAATAGACTTGGGACGCATTTCAAACATTTACTTACAAAATAACTGACGTTGTAACTACTGACAGTTTCTTTTAAGCAAATTGATTAGTAGGTTTATAAGAACTTCTTTTATATATTTAATTACCTAATTTTAGTCAGAAATAACATGTACTAAGAAATGAACTTAGTAGATTTCGAATTTGTAAGAGATTTGTTCTAATATGAAAATTTACATATTTGGATTTTTAGAACAGGAAGGGATAACTGAACAGGAACACTAACATCTGACTAAACAAGAACATTTAATATTTTTGGTTAATAAATGTTTATAGCGAAGTGTCTATTTATTTTTAAGAGTAAAATTCAAGTGCTCATATGTATATGTGAGTAATTCCTCCGTTGTCTATGTAAATTATTCACCCAACACAATAACACGTGACTGTTATCTATAACTAAATGGTCTACGATTATAATACACTATTTACAATATCTATGTAAAAATAGAAAATTTACAAATTCTATTAATAACGATCGGAACCGTCTGTTCCGGTAATAATACACACAGTGCTAAATACGTCCACACCGGACCTCTGATTCCAGTTCTCTCCGCTGGATGGCGCTGCCATCGAGCTCGATTTGGATGTTTTGCATCTAGAAGCTCCCTGTCGCATTGAAAAAAGGGATTCCAGGCGATCCCGAAACATATGTCTGCGTTTTAATGCTCATTTGTGCTTTAATTTAACGTGAAATTTTATTTCTATTACTTTGCACAAAGTTTAATCATTACTATATGCAAACACTATTAGAACCCGGACAGTTTAACCTTGTTCCTGGCATATGCACACATATACATACAATCATACATCTTTTTAGTTAGAGAATACAACAAGCCTTTAAGTCCACTTTTATGAGGGAAACAACAGTTTGTTTTACTTCGATGCTTCACCATTTTTAAAAGTATTATTATACATATATATAAAGAGTGTTTCGCGATAAACTTTAAATATTACTACTGCTTTTTAACTTTTAAATTAAATTAGCGTATCAAAAATATAAAACACAGAAGCAATGAGACTATTCTCATTGAATTTTTAAATAATGATAATATTAAAAATAATACTTGCAATGAAAAAAAAAAAGAGTTGTGAAATAGAGAATAACTAGCAACTACCACATTTAGAATGCAACGTTATACGCGCTAAAAATCAAGTAAATTTTGAAAGAAAGAAAATTAGATTTCAATGGTTAATGTATCTCAAGTTGTATTTTGATGCTATAATTTGTGTTTCTTATCTATAGATTGTTCAATTTAAGTTTGTTCGATGTAAACCGGGTAAAGAAATAGAAGGTTTTGTTTATGTTGATAAATCTATGATTTAGAGGAAAATAAGGAAAACTGGTCGACCCGTGCGGAATTCCGCTCTAATTTGGAAGAAAACACATTATGAAGAATAGAAAAAAGCAAAAGGGTGCTGGTAAAAAAGAAGACATGTAATTGAATTTATCAGTACAAATAGCTGTTACATTTTTTTCCCACTATTATTTAGATATTCAAAATAATAAAATAATCACAATAATAATGATAATTATTTTTATTAGTAGTATTCGTTGCATTAAAATACACTAACGAAAAAGTTCCATTACTAAAAATATAGTTACTGTTGGTTGGTTAGGCTCTACCTATTCATAATATAAATGAATGTGAAAGAATATCCTGTTTTCACATAAAATGTTTTAAATTCAACAACTAATAAATTAATAATAATAGTGTATGTTTGATGAACTCATTCCAAAAAGTTATTTTATGAAATGATTATTTCATTTAATAAATAATTTTAATAGTATATTTTCTACTATTTTTTAATTTACTGCTTGAAAATAAAAACACCAAATAAAATATGAAAGAGCCCTTTTTATATTTAGTTTATCAAAAATAACGATCCAGCAAAACAATTAATTGGAGAAAACGTAAACGAAACGCCGGACTCGAACCATGGGTGTTGGGTATACCAGCCTTGCGCTCTTAACCACTCGGCCTCTAACCCACCAACACAACACCGACTTGGCATCCATTAAAAGACCTCTTCTTAAATGATTTTAAACTTCAAATTTAAGGAAAGCTTTAAAATGATGCCTCATTCATGAAATTTGATGAAGAATTAAGGAAGTTATGGCTAAAAATAATTTAACTTTGTGCAAGTAAACAATAATAATAATATAATTACACGTTAATTTAAAGCACAAATGAGCAATAAAATGCAGACATATGTTTCGGGATTGCTTGGACTCCCTTTTTCAATGCGACAGGGAGCTTCTAGATGCAAAACATCCAAATGAAGCAGACAGAACAATAAAAACAAAGCTTATATAGCCTAAGAATTATCTGTAAACCAATGAGAATAAAGGCAGCGTGAAGTGGAAGTAGAAGTAGCAGGAAGACACCAATAAGAGAGCAACAAACGAATCCAGTTGAAAGTACAGGAAGTAAAAAGGAATATTAATAAAAATAAAGCAAAAAAGACGACAGCATGCAAAAAATTGCAAAAATAATGAAATAAAATACAAAAAATAAAATTGAAATAAAAATAAGTACAGAAACTACCAAAACAAAATGCAAAACAAAGTACACATGTAGAGGGGGAGGGGAGGGGGGAAGGAGAAAAATAGACACAAAAAAGGAAAACAACAAGAAAACCTAGAAAGAACAACAAATTAAAGAAATTTATGCCAGACCTGTGAAAAATAAGGAGTTGAGGAAGAGTCATTAACCAAATTAGAACTATTCCTGTTAATATGATAAGCTTCCCAAAAGTCAAGCTCTAAAGGGGAAGAACATTTTTGAATAATTTTACCAGAATTGAAATCAAAAGAGTGGTTGGAATTCCAACAATGTTGAGCAATGCTAGACTTATTTAACTCTTGCTTTCGTACATAACCTTTATGCTCATTTAAGCGAATTTTCAGAGCACGTTTTGTCTGTCCAATGTAAGAAAGGCCGCAACGGCAACTAATTTGGTAAATACCCCAAGTGTTAAGTTGATCGACAGGATCCTTAAGAGAAGAGAAGGAAAGTTTGTTACTAGGAGAAAAAACGACTTGAAATTGAAACCTTTTTAGGATTTTAGCAATACGGAAATTGACAGAATGAAAGAATGGTAACACAACCAAATTCTTTCTGGAAACCACATTATTGGGACCAGAAGTTTTCTTAGAAAGTTTGTTATGAATAGAATCACTTAAAGAGTGAGAAAATCCTCTATCAACAGCTACAGCTTTCAGATAGTTGAGTTCAATCTTGAGAAGCTCAGGAGAAGAGCAAATATTAATAGCACGATGGACCAGAGCATTAAAAGCCGAATATTTTTGGTTGGGAGGATGAGACGACAGTCTGTGAGGAGGTAAAGAAACAGCGAAAGGTTTACGATAGACAGAAGTAGTGAAACCCGACTCACTCTTAGAAATAAAGACATCAAGAAACGCGAGGCTACTATTAAGTTCTTTCTCACAAGAAAACTTTATATTAGGATCAATGGAGTTCATAATAGAAAGAGCATCATCAATACCTAACAAATTACTGTCCGTTAGGACAAAACAATCATTCACATAACGAACATAAAATTGAAATTGCAATTTCTGGAACAGTTTTTCCTCAAAATAATGCATATAGAAATTACTTAAAATAGGACTAAGAGGACTTCCCATATCCAGGCCATCTACCATAGCATAGAATTTACCATTAAATACAAAAGTGCTCTGTTGCAAGCACACACGAGTAAGGAAAACTCATTCCTCAATTTCCACAGAAGTAAAATGGAAGTCAGAAAGCCTTTTCCTGAGGCAAGTCAAAGGGATTCCAAGCAATCCCGAAACATATGTCTGCATTTTATTGCTCATTTGTGCTTTAAATTAACGTGTAATTATATTATTATTATTGTTTACTTGCACAAATTTAAAATTATTTTTATCCGTTAGGCTTAACGTGCCTTGAATTTTGTTCTTCTTTCTTTTGTTTTTGTTCTTCCATCTGTTCGCTGCTTGGTGAGTGTTTGTTTTTTGTTCTTTTCTTCATTGCCTTTCTTAAACTGTGTTTGTTTTTGCTTTTTTGTTTTCTGACATTCATTCTGCATATTGTTACTTTGTGTATGTTTCGCACTTGTTTTTGAATTTTGTTCTTTCTGTTTATTTTTATTTATTGAGAGGTTTAGCTATTGTTTTTCCCCTTATGTTTTGGTTGTTTTGATTCTGGTTATGTCTCAGGTTAACAGATTTTGTAATCTACGGATTAAAAAGGTTCGGTTTTTGAACCATTTAAAATTTCTCCAGTCTTGCAGGCGCAAGAAAGTTATTCCTAAGTTTATCACCTTGAAGTGTAATTTACCGCGTTCTTTTAAAGGGTTGATAAGGTAATTTTTCGTTCTAAATTAGGATTACTTAGAGCTTCTATCCAGGAAACTAGGAAAAAACTTTCGTTCATAGAACGTGAACTTTATGATTTACATCTTTCTGTATCAAATTCTAATTTCGATTTTGAGTCTATTGATAGAATGTCATGGGCAAGAGCTCTTCGTTCATCCGACATTCACAAAATTACTTTAAATAAGAAATTTACTAAGTTGTGTAACGATTCAAATGTTCCTGTTCCGGCTGATTTGCCTCTTGTTAATAGGAACACGGTTGTAAATCTTTCTAAATTTGTTTTGAATAGTAATGAAATTAATGCTCTGAAATGTAATAACAATTTTGCTTTGGATAAAAAGCCTTCTTTTTCTGAACTTACTGCTCCGGTTGAAAAAGCTTTCAAATTTAGTGCCTTAACTTCCACTCAAAAAGAGTCGGTTAGGCATCTTATTGCTTCCAATGTTGATTTCAATTCAAAAGTTCCTAATACTGGTTTTACCCATTCTGTGAAAACGAAAATTTTGTTTCCAATTCTGATTTGGTCATTACCAAAGCAGACAAGGGTGGTCAGATTGTTGTTCTTAATAGATCATCTTATGTTGAAAAAACTGATGATTTAATTGCTTCTGGTCCTTATTCTGAAATTTATAAAGATCCTAGTGACAGAGTTAAAAGCTATTTCTTCTGCTGTTAAGTCTGTTCATTCTATTCCTTTGATTGCTAAACGGTCTGTGATTCCTTCTGTTGCTAATTGTGCGCGTTTTTATGCTTTACTAAAGGTACACAAGGCAGGTATTCCTTTCAGACCAATTGTTTCCAATATTGGCACTGCTTCATATAAACTTTCCAAGTATTTAGTTTCTGTGTTTTCTCCACTTAGGAGTCAGAATGTTTTCACTGTTAAAAATTCCACCGATTTTGTTAAGAAACTTCATAACTTCGTTCCGAATAATTCAGTTATGGCCTCTTTTGATGTTAATTCTTTGTTTACTAATGTTCCTGTTGATGGCGCTTTGACTTGCCTCAGGAAAAGGCTTTCTGAATTCCATTTTACTTCTGTGGAAATTGAGGAATTAGTTTTCCTTACTCGTGTGTGCTTGCAACAGAGCACTTTTGTATTTAATGGTAAATTCTATGCTATGGTAGATGGCTTGGCTATGGGAAGTCCTCTTAGTCCTATTTTAAGTGATTTCTATATGCATTATTTTGAGGAAAAACTGTTCCAGAAATTGCAATTTCAATTTTATGTTCGTTATGTGGATGATTGTTTTGTCCTAACGGACAGTAATTTGTTAGGTATTGATGATGCTCTTTCTATTATGAACCCTATTGATCCTAATATCCAGTTTTCTTGTGAGAAAGAACTTAATAGTAGCCTCGCGTTTCTTGATGTCTTTATTTCTAAGAGTGAGTCTGGTTTCACTACTTCTGTCTATCGTAAACCTTTCGCTGTTTCTTTACCTCCTCACAGACTGTCGTCTCATCCTCCCAACCAAAAATATTCGGCTTTTAATGCTCTGGTCCATCGAGCTATTAATATTTGCTCTTCTCCTGAGCTTCTCAAGATTGAACTCAACTATCTGAAAACTGTAGCTGTTGATAGAGGATTTTCTCACTCTTTAATTGATTCTATTCATAACAAACTTTCTAAGAAAACTTCTGGTCCCAATAATGTGGTTTCTAGAAAGAATTTGGTTGTGTTACCATTCTTTCATTCTGTCAGTTTCCGTATTGCTAAAATCCTAAAAAGGTTTCAATTTCAAGTCGTTTTTTCTCCTAGTAACAAACTTTCCTTCTCTTCTCTTAAGGATCCTGTCGATCAACTTAACACTTCGGGTATTTACCAAATTAGTTGCCGTTGCGGCCTTTCTTACATTGGACAGACAAAACGTGCTCTGAAAATTCGCTTAAATGAGCATAAAGGTTATGTACGAAAGCAAGAGTTAAATAAGTCTAGCATTGCTCAACATTGTTGGAATTCCAACCACTCTTTTGATTTCAATTCTGGTAAAATTATTCAAAAATGTTCTTCCCCTTTAGAGCTTGACTTTTGGGAAGCTTATCATATTAACAGGAATAGTTCTAATTTGGTTAATGATTCTTCCTCAACTCCTTTTTTTTCACAGGTCTGCCATAAATTTCTTTAATTTGTTGTTCTTTCTAGGTTTTCTTGTTGTTTTCCTTTTTTGTGTCTATTTTTCTCCTTCCCCCCTCCCCTCCCCCTCTACATGTGTACTTTGTTTTGCATTTTGTTTTGGTAGTTTCTGTACTTATTTTTATTTCAATTTTATTTTTTGTATTTTATTTCATTATTTTTGCAATTTTTTGCATGCTGTCGTCTTTTTTGCTTTATTTTTATTAATATTCCTTTTTACTTCCTGTACTTTCAACTGGATTCGTTTGTTGCTCTCTTATTGGTGTCTTCCTGCTACTTCTACTTCCACTTCACGCTGCCTTTATTCTCATTGGTTTACAGATAATTCTTAGGCTATATAAGCTTTGTTTTTATTGTTCTGTCTGCTTCATTTGGATGTTTTGCATCTAGAAGCTCCCTGTCGCATTGAAAAAGGGATTCCAAGCAATCCCGAAACATATGTCTGCATTTTATTGCTCATTTGTGCTTTAAATTAACGTGTAATTATATTATTATTATTGAAGTTATGGCGTACCGACAAAAAAAAAAGGCCTTGAGAAATAATATATATGATTACTCAGTGTTTTGAAAAGAGAATTCAATTTCTCCAGGTGTTTCTGAGGAATTTTCAACTAAGTGCAGTACATAAAAATTTGGGATGATTAACAAACAAATAACTTTATTGATAAAAAAGAGTAAATATTTCAAAGGGTCAAGTATAATTTTAAGTTTCTGTATCACAACGCAGAAATTCAAACATTAAAAGTGAATTAGGGATTTTCAATCTTATAATACTAAAACTATTATTGACAAAAATTATGAGTTTGAAATATTTCAGCCCAAAATTTTAGGAAATGGTTTAAAATGTGAGGCTATTTTCTCTATTTAATGGAGAACAATTTATACGATCAGGATACGCCTTACTAACGATTATTCATTGTAATGATATTAACTTGAGATTTGAAATCGCAGAAGATCATTACAGCCCATAATTTAGATGCAATGTTAACAGCGTTACGGAATATTTCAAAGTAACTGGAGATCACCAAGCGTCATTATTGTCTCTCATTGAAAGCAATTTCCGCTTGTGTAGAATGTGGTGTCTTTGAAATACTGCATCCATTGAAAGAATTGCTTTTGGAATGGCTTGCCGATTATCAAGAAATCGGATTTCTGAGATGGAACTACTAAAACTTTATTTTCACATCATGATGCAAATGCATAAGATGAGACTAATTCTTTTTTAAATTCCATTTTTTTTCTAATGTCAATTTTTGTTTAGAACTATTCTAATTTTCCCCCCAGTAACGTAGTGAAAAAACAACATTTCACTGTGTACCTTACAAAAAAATATCACTGAGAGAGAGAGAGAGAAACATCTAAGACATTTCTTAGGATACAAATAATGTTAAAAATAATGCTGATAAAACCATTACTACTTCATATTATGTAGTAGAAAATAATTATTTTCTGTTTCATTTTGCATTGATATCTTCAGAAGCAACGTGTGAAAATAAGAGATTTATTAGAAGTAGCACCTAATGCAGTTCGACCACGAATTTTTGACATTTGGACGCTTCAACACATGACAGAAAAGGACGAATCCATTCGAGTTTTACGGAAGTTCGTTCTGCAGTTGCATTTTTATTAGCATGCGAATCAGAATGTTTGCTTCACTGTTCGTCGAAAGCAACTGAATTTATAAACCGGCATATAGCATCAGTTCGGAAGAAATCAAGTATTCTAAACGAAATAAAACGAGATGAGATACTGCACGATCCTTACACCAGCAGTTCTTCCCTTGAACATGAATGGATTCTTCTTGGCACTCTGCCAGGCAGATTTCTTTGGTTGATAGTAGAACACTAGTGACGAAAATCAGCAAAAATAGCATTTGTAGCGTAAATTCAACAAAGGTAGAATAATAAGATATATTAAATGCACATTTCTTTTCTACAAAAGCATTTATGGATAAATTATCTTATGATGAGAGATACAGTTATATTTCAACATTAAAAGAAAATTTCCAACTGTAGAATTAGGGTAGATGAATGATCAGTTATTCACAAACGAATGGTTGAAGCTTCAATAGCTCAAGGTTATTATTACTGATATTATTATTACTATTATATTTAACTTTCTTCAGCTGAAAGATAACTGAAATAAAATATTATCCTATGTCTTAACTTCTGACATTTTAGAAGAAAAAAACCCTGATTTTTAAGGAAAGAAATCGCGCAGTCAATCAATAGATTTATTATAGGCTGAAAATCTCAAAATTAATTTTTCATAAAATATTTTGAACAATTTTCTTAATGCATTAGATATTATTAGCTATCAGTTGCATTTCATTTAACAACATCTTTAAATATGGGGAAAAAACCGTAATGATTTGATGGAAACTATTTTTTTCTTTTTCGTATTGCGATAGCACAATTTAGAGCTGAATTGCTTTGCAATGTAGTTTAGAGAAAAGGGGTGGAAAAGGCTCTTCGTGAACCTTTGGAAAAAGATAGCTGGCAGGAGACCGAAGTATTACATTTGCGACACAACTATCCTTGTCAAGCTGTTTACCATATTAATGATCAAAATAGAGAGAAATAAAAACTCCAAGAGCTTACACATAATCCTGGGAGAGTGAATATCGATTTCTTAAGTTTGATGATGTTATGACACATTTGTCATTTTATGAGGATTTTTTTATTTTTTTAGAGGGAGAATTTTTTTATTTTATCGTTTTTAACATGATACCGACTGAGAAAAAGTTACTTTTAATCTTGTTTTGAAAGAAATTCTTTGAAGATCTCCCAAATTTATCATCGCGACATTTGTTTGGAAAAAGCTTAGATTTTTTTATCATTTGGGAAGAAAAATGTTGGGTAATATATTTTACTTCAAAAGGCTTTGCTTATTTTTAAGTTTCATGTCGGATATCTTGTTACCCAAAATGTCAGCGTAAAAAGATAAGGACAATTTTGACGATGAAAAGTACGATTTCAACCGTAAAGTATTTATAGAAGTAAAATAGGGTGATTTGGGACAAATGCGTACCAAAATCTTCAAAGATCGCATTCAAAAGGTTCGTGCTTTGCTAGAAATGTTTTTTAAAAAGATGGTTACACTTTCAAGTTTCATACCCAGGTTCTTTATTAAGGTTTTAAAGCATTTACTAGCTCCATTCATAGAATTTTATGAATCGTTTTTAGTCTACTTTCCCGTAAAAGTAAAAAAAAAAAAAATAATAAAGTATGAAATAAGGCTTAATGTATCGTTGAAATATTGTTAAAATCAAGAAAAGTCAAAAACAAGAATTAACCCCTTCACCTACAACTACGGGCATAGCCGTGCACCGATGATCGGGCCACCACTCCCTAATGGCTCGAAGGCTGCGGTAACTTGATTACGTTTTCGGCAAAAAATTCTGGAACGTAAATCGTAGGTTAAGGAGTTAAATAAAAATTGAAAGTAGGGTTTTGAGATGGGGAAAATGTGTGTCTGTCGGCCTGTCTGTCTGCCTCCCCCTAGTAACTTTTGAAGGAATTGTCTGATTCAGAAATTTTTTTTTTTTCATTCTAAAGATCTCGGCTAGGGCATCTGATTTCCATATTTTACTTTTTGCTTCGAACAATTTTTTGTTTAACTTTTAGGTGTGCAAAAAATTTTAACATTAGCACTATTGGAGAAATGAGGAATGTGATTTTTTTCCTCGACCTTACAGAAATCTATTTCAAAATGCACAAAAGTAGTAACAGGAACATAATTTTCGCAAAACTGTCACATTCAGCTCTCCATCAGAAATAAATGTCTCGATTTCCAATGCCGTTTAGCGTCAATCTTTTGAATGATGTACAAACATTGATGTACAAATGTACAAACGTAATTTATTAGAAGTGAGTAAAAAAGCATTAATACAAGAAAATAAAATTAATTACAAGGGGTTGTTGCCCTTGCCCCACAATATGAACGTACTTACCCCATTTTACCTTCAAGAAGGGGGAAGTGCGACCCCTGTTATAAATAATGCCTGGTTAAGGTACTTAATAAAAATAAATAATGTATATTATTATTAACTCCTACTAAAGAGAATAAAAAGAAAGAAAATTGAAACCTTCTCAACCTTTACAGCAAAGTTTTCTTCAAGACACGTGGGATATCATCACTCATTGTGTTTTATCGATGCAAGTTGGTCTGTAGTGGTAGGAATTATCACTGGGAAGTTGGATAATGTATCCAATCTATGGCCGAAGATTCTTCACGCTAGCCACTTACCGCAACTCACCCTACATTTTACATCATTGCTGGTTTCAGCGATAAGAAAAATTATTTTGTTTCACAAGAAAATTAAAACAATCAAATATGATTGTTTCTTGACATTTGCAACACGACACGAGCTTCAAACACTTGACAACACGAGCTTCAAAAAGTATGAAAAAAACATTGGACGAGATGTATTAAAACAAAACAGATAAAATATTGTAGTATAGAGTAGAGAAGCAGAAAAATATATCAAAATTTGTAATTTATTAATATATAAAAAGTTATAAAAACGTAATCCACGTTTTAAAAACCTAAGTATTGAGAAGAAACATCAAAGAAAATAGACTATTAATTCATATATATTATATATATATAATAGTCTTAATTTTTTTCTTTTTTAGTTTTTTAATGTTAAATTAGGGATTTATGCAAAATTCCTCTTAACTATTTTCTCCAGATCTGGAAAAATCACACCAAAATATGTTAACAAATAAAATGAAATCATGCCATATTTGTTACAAGTATAATATTTGTTCTTAAATCCTATTATTTTATCCTTACTTTCTCTGTGTTGTTTCAGAGATAAAATTATGAGAAAGAAGTTACTCATCAAAACGTAGAGAAATCTACTTTTTCAGATAGAAAAAACCTGTAGCAATTTATTATTTAAGTTAGTTTTCTAGATTAACTACCTACACGAAGCAAAACTCATTCATAATTCAGCAGTGTTTTGGTGAAGATGCAACTTACATGCTCAGGGAAAAGGGAATCCTATATATTCCCAGACGTTATAAAATATTGAGTGTTACCTCGACGAACTTTTATAATCCAAAACCATTTTGCATATATAATGCTTTATATATTTTACCATCTAATCTTTCATAGAAAAAAAATCGACTAGATTTTGTAATTTTTCATAATAAACTAAAAAAATACGATTAGAAATTTTAATCCGTAAAAAATCTCACTTAAGAATGATATGCTTTTGAGAACTCAGGAAGCGCTGAAACATGTTTTGTTGAAACATTTCGACAATACTCATATATTTCGTATACTGTTATTACTAAATTACACCAAAATAATATTTTAACACATAATAGCTGATGCTCAATCAGATTAGGAATATTATTTGAGGGTTGTGATGCATATCAACGAATGAATTACTTTTTTAGTAGCGCGTGTATTTTCGAATTCTAGTACTTTGCATCTTAAAAAAATAATGCTGGAAAAAGTGAGAATGTTGCTTTATTATATTTTAGAGTTTCATGAAGTAGTGTAGTTTAAACTATTTTATTTGCAATTGGAAATAAAGTTCTTATAACATTTCTTTAAAATTTTAATTGAAGTAAATGATATAAAAAAATAAAAGTTTGACATGAAGATTTAATGATTTCACTCCACGGGATCATCTAACATTTTGGCATAGAAAACATATCAAAATTTGTTCAGAATTTACGGTACTTTTTAACTGACTTCCCAAAGGAGGAGGTTATCAATTCAAGCCGTATGTATGTTTTTTTTTGGTATGTTTGATCATCGATTACTTCTCCCTGGATGAACCAATTTTGATGATTATTTTTCAAATTGATTAAGGGTGTTCTTCCATAGGTTCCGTACTTGGATTTGACCATATTGGATAACTAGAAAAGTGTTATGAACGGAAATATATATTTCTTGTTTTTGTTTTTTCATACATAGCGTTAGACTTAATGAACCGATTTTAATTATTTTAAATCGATAACACGTTGTCTAACTTCAATATCGTACATCGATTTGACTACATTTGTTCTTTGGAAAGAGTGTTATGGGTGAAAATTAAGTATTTTTCTTTTAATTGGAAAGGCTTGGCTTGATATTATTTTGTTGAGTAAATTATTAACAAATATAAAACTCCTTAAAAAAGAGTTATTTGCTTTTAATTAGTAATATTAAAAGCAATTGTAATAAGAGTTTGAGTGAAGGCTTCTTTAAAACAAAAATTAAATTCTTTTAGTTAATAAGTTAAATTAGAAATTTAAAAATAAACTTCTAAACGGAATTTAGCATACAAATACTTAGTTTTTTGTGTCAGTCATTAAGAGGGTGTGTGCCTTTTCATATTTATTTTTTATTTTAAAAGGAGTATTTATATGAAAACTGTAATTGCACTAAAAAGAGTCAAATAAAATAATTCTTTTAGGAAAGAAATAAAATAGACTTCAAACCAAAATTTTTTCTAAAAATTAAAAAAAGACAAGAAGTTCCGTCTTGAACTATACGAGCCTACTTTCCCGTATACACCGAATTCAAATTTATAATCTAGCTATCTCTCTCTCTGTCTTTCTCGTTTAGCTTTAGTGCTTCAAATATACCTTTTTCAAATTATACAAATTAATACATATTCATTCAATCATTATTTATTAAGTCATTCATGTATTTATTCACTCATTTATTCATTCATTCTTTTGCTTATTCATTTAATCATTCATTAATTAAAAAATATTCTTGAAAATCCCGATCAAAAAATTTCATAGGAAAATAGGCTCGTTAGTTCTGGATGAACTTTCTATTTGTACATGTTCTACGTCATAAGAGCTTTCCGATAAAGTTTGTTCTAAGCAAATCGGTCCGTTAGATCAGAAATTATATAGGATTGAAATTTCCCCGTATGCGGTATGTTAATTTTTTTTGAACTGTTCAAAAATGAACAAAAATTGTTCAAATCAATATTTCACGACAAGAACTTCTTCCAGTGAGCTTGTTCATGGGAACTTATATCTTGTACCCAGAGTTTACATAATTTGCTTCATTTTCACCCATAGGCGCTAATGTTAAAATTTTTTGAACTGTTCAAAATTGAACAAAAAATCGTTCAAATCAAAAAGTAAAATATGGAAATGAGATGTCCTTGCCGAGATATTTCGAATGCAAAAAGAATTTTTCAAATCGGACAATTCGTTCAAAAGTTATTAGGGGGGGACAGACCGACAGACAGACAGACCGACAGACCGACCGACACACTTTTTCCCCATCTCAAAACCCTACTTTCAACTTTTTTATTTTTCAATATTTATTTAATTACTTAACTTATTTTTGACTTTTCTTGATTTCTAACGATATTTTCACGATACAGTAAGCCTTCTTTCATGCTTTATTATTATTATTTTTTACTTTTCCGGGAAAGTAGGCTAAAAAGCATTCTTTAAACAACATCGACACGTTTTTTAAACATAGTTTTAGAAATCAGTACAAAATTATGATAAGTAAAATATTTTGTAATCATTCCGTAACATTAAAATAAATAGATCGAACAGTAGTAAAAATTAACTGTAAATACATTTAATGGCCTCTTTTTATTTGTACTTTGTACAATGCTAAATAGAAAACTAATATAAAAGTAAGCAGTGGTGGAGAAGTTTTAATATTTATGAAATTGATTTACTTTGAGGTTTGGTCATTATGTCTACAAAGGTGTTTACAGTTGAGTTTAGGAAATACTTCCTTGATGATTTCATAAATTTCAGTACCCTAAGCAAGAAAATCTCAGATTAACTTTTCTCTCATAATTATTATGTAAATTTTAAAAACCTTAAACCTAACAAAATATTTTACTGAAATTATTCGATCACATGTTGGAACTGTTCAGATTTACTTTAAAACTTGCTGCGTTTCCTTTTGTTTCTAATTTTACTTACAGTTTATGTTACAGTATGCAAACTCTAAAAACGTAAGATTGGAAAATGTGTTGTACATAACGTATACGAGTTGTTAATGGTGTTCATGATAAAAAATAATTTTTGTTCACGCAACGCAGTAATTTGCAGCCATCAGGCGAGACACTGACATTAGTTCTTGACAGGTAATTTTCAGGTATTTTCACCTTAATATGCAGGAACATTTTATACTACGATGTGAGAGAAGTAAATAAGATTAAATGTATGCAACTCAGAAATAAAAATAGGAGCTAACTTTATTACAATGTATTATACTTAACACCAAAGGTAACATTTCTTCAAATATATATATTTTTTTACGAGACATTAAATTTTTAAATGAAAGTTTACTTTAGAGCTAAGAAAAGAAAAAAAAATACAATATAAACGTAAAATACAATCTTCGTTTTCAAGGATGTGAAAACAGAAAAATAGAAAGGAATGAAGAAATTAGGAAGATGCTCAAAACATCTTCAAAACTGAAAAAACAAATGTACAGAGAAAAGAAAAAGCAAGATAAATAGAAAGTGAAGAAAAAGGAGAAAAGAAAAGCTTAAAGTTAAGAGAGGGAGAAATAAGTAAAAGTGAAATAAAAAAATTAAGTAAGAGGTGGGAAAAAAGGAGAGAGACGGAAGAGATAAAGAAAGCGAAAATAAGAAGGAATGGAAAAACCAAGAAAAGAAAAGATTAAGCAAAATAGACCGGAATAAAAAATCGAGATGGAAAGAAAGATAAATATTAAAATAGTTAAAGAAGGAGAAGTTGAGAATTAAAAACGAAAAAAGAAAGGAAAATGACAGAAAAGGCAGGGAAAAAAGAAAGAAATGAAAAGGAGAGAGAGAAAATGAGTTATAGATAAGAATTATACAGATCTGAAAAATTGTATATTTTGTAAGGATGTGAGTAGTTAGAGTAGAATCGTACTCCTGTTTGTTGAAAATTTTTTTTAAATCGGTAACGGGTTAAAATAACCGGTTAAATAAAAGGATTCCAACTAACCGTTTTAACACTGCAAAACGCTTTAACCCCATCGTGTTTGATAACATTGATAGCATGCCTGTCTTAGATTGTAACATCCGTTACATCCAATAACGTCTGTTACATGACACATTTATTTTTTTATAACAGGAAAATATGAATGAATTTTATTTTAATTTCATGTCAAGCAGACTACATGTCTTGTAGTGTAATTGAAAAGTACTTAAAACAAATGTACATAAGATTCACAGACGTTTAATTACGACATTATGGTGATAAATGATGTTCTATTTTATGTAACATCCGTTTGTCAAAGAATTTTATTCTTTGATACTTCTAAAAACATCATATAAATTTTCAGAAATGTAAAGTTTATCTTTAGCATTAGTTTTATTAGGAAAAAAAAATAATTTTGATTTGAGACAATAGTATGCGTGTTATGATCTGTTTTACATTTCCTTTTGTTTATGTATGTAACGTCCGTTACCTTTACTCGGAAACAATTTAATTGCCCATTTAAAATTAATTGTCATATAATTTAGGACTTTTAGAAAAGCTATTGGCTCTAAAATGGATTTAAAAACTTGATAAAATGTTACTTATTCTTGAATAAAGTACAAAAAAAAAAAAAAAAAAAACTGAATTAAAACAATTAAAATTTATATTTTTAAGTTCAAAGTGACCTCTAAAATTCGTGCAATTCTTACACATATACCTATAGTTTAGGAAAAAATTTCAAACGTTATTGTATTTTTTATTAAAAACACGTGCTTTCATTTGCAACACATGTCAATTTCATTTTTCTTTCAGTACTCTTTTATAAGCACACTTTAACTGTACTTTTAAGCTGAAATTCAGCTGAAAGAAACATTTCAAATAAAAATGGTTAGATATATTTGGGTTTTAGAACTGCTGTAAAATATATTTCGGTAAGTCTTGTTCCAAACATAGAAGGTTATAAAAAAAGAAAGAAAAAATACCTTGATCTAATTTAAAATAGGAAATAAATATCTTCTGAAAATTATTAAAAATAACGAAAACCGAAATTGAAAGAAGTAAAATTAATCTTTTAAAATTCAAAGAGATTGATAAAATTCTTGTAAAACTTACACACGGTACCTTTCGCTGTGGAGAAACTTTCGAATAATCATCTAATTTTTATTAAAAACCCGTACTTTCATTTGCGACACAAATCCGTTTTCATTTACTTTAAATACTCTAAACACGTTTTTAGTGTATCTTTTCAGCTGAAAATGATCTAAAAGTAAGATTTTTAATAAAAATCGTTAGTTAGATTTATATTTTAGAATTGTTGCAAAATATATTTCGTTAAGTTTTAATCCAAATTTAGGAGGACACACACAAAAAAAACCAAAAAAAACCCCATGATCTAATTAAATAATAATATATATATACATATATATATATACAATGGAAGCCCGCCATTCGTCCGCCTCTCTACTCGTACAACTCGTTATTCGTCCAACTTGTTCAAGTAAAATTGAACTCGTCATTCGTACGCTTGCCCCCCCGATTCAGATGGCGCCAAGGGCCAGGGTTACCAGTTTGGCTTTTTTTTAGAAAAAAAATCGAGAAATTATGGTCTTTTTGAACCCGTCCTCAAATAATTTGTTTGGCGTTTTGTATTTTTAAAAAAATTTAATATTTTTGAGATTTTACTGACAATTTAAACTTTCTAAGGGGAACAGCATGAGTAAGTGTCTGAAGAACTTTTTTCTTCAGGAGGAGGAAAGTAGTAATGAAAGCACTTCCTTTTCAGAAATTAAAGAGCTGTGTTACCCCTGCGATAAAACACAGAGAGTGGTGGAAAATGGCACCCTAACACTGCTGTAGTCAACAGGAGCATCAACTTGTTCAACGACAATGTTATTGACCATTTTAGAAAAACCCCGAGAAAATGTCAAAACCAGACAATATTGAACAGCATTTTTAAAGAAAGAAACCCAAGATTCTTCTAGCGCAAAACGACAGGAAAAAGAAAGAACAGCAGAGAGAGAGAAAATACCTAAAAGAATGTTACCTAATGTTTTTATGGAAAGTGACTCCTCTTCCAAACAGTAACATCAACATGTCTCTTCCTCCTCTCCCAATATTGCACTTATGCCATCAGCTCACCTCAATACCAGTAAAGTGCTGTTTTCCATAGGTTTAAAAAAGCAACCATCTGTGGGTCAGGATCGGATTAATCGAATTTACATTGTATCTTCTGTGAAAAAATAATTCGCCATTCGCACAAATCACCATTCAGACTGCCTCCTAGAACGACTTGTGTACGAATAGCGAGTAGTACTAATATATATATTTAATTTAGAAAATGGTTTCAAAATGTCATTTGTGTTCAAAATGTCTTTAATTTTTGACAAAAGAAAAAAAAAATCTATCCACGCGACAAGTCGATTTCAGCTTTCCTGAAAATCATTTCGCAATGATTTTCCCCATCAAATGTTCTGCCGCACGCTCATCCTCCCATTTATTGTTCCGGAAACACCAAAAAAAATAATAAATTCTAACGCGGGGGAGTTGAAAGCGCCAGGAGTTTCGAATCGACGGAATCTGGGAAGAGGATCATTCGAAGCTAGGATTTCGAACGGGAAGCGTCTGTGCAAGAGCTGGTGCTTTTCTGTCATCTTCGCGGCGGCTGTTTTGGTGCGTCGCTTGGTCGATTCCTACCGGAAAAGGAAGTTTGCCGTGCTAATGGACTGTCGTGATTGGCAGGAGGATATTTACTGAAAGAAGATTTGGGAGTGATTTTGGTGTAAGCTATAACCGCCTTTTCAATATCAGGCGTAAAACCACAAAGAATAATCCATTTGTGTTTGGACCAGTAACTTATTTCAAATACTTTTGTAAAAGAACAATAATCTAAACATTTAAGCGAATGAGTTTGAGAAACTGAATTATTTTATGTACTTGACTTACAGCAATATCTGGATTTAGTTCAGTCATTACACACTGTGCGTAGGTTCAAATTTTAACGTGTAAAGCCGAAGTTCTTATATACATTGAAGAATTAGTTTTTTCCAATGGATAACTAACGTGAAAGTTTTCCAGATAATATCTTTCGAAAAATTCTGTTCTCTTAACAGCAAAACAGTTTAAGCAACGATTTATTGTCGTTTTTGAAAATGACAGTAGGAAATAAGTAAAAAATTATTGCTTTTTACAGACACAAAAGAAAAGAAATCTTACTTTAAAATAATTTCGTATTACTTTAAAGTATAAAACACAGCTGGTGATCTGCTTGTCTAATTTCCACTCCTCCACAAGATATAACTTTAGGACATACACTAAAATTTCACCGGTAACTTATCGAGTCATTTTTTAAAACATTTTTATCAAAGAGTTTAAAACATCAGGATTGTTGTCAGTTAAAGCTAACACTTTATTTTCTTCTGCTTGCAATGGAAGTTCAACACTTGCTTTGGATTTTGGTTTTCGGGTGTGTAACAGGAGTTTGTTATTCAGAGAATGTGACTCTACCAGAATGCAGTCGAAATAACAGTTCAAGGATTGAATGGAGAACAAAGAAGCAGGTGGTTCATGTTTACTTCAACATGTCTAACGTGAGTATAACATATATTTTAGCATTACATTTCTAATTTATGATTCTTCTCTCTTTCTCAAAATCTGTTTAACCAGTGCAAGCTAAAGGAAAAAAAAAGAACCTTATGAAGTGATATATTAAAGGGGAAAATACGTTTAGAGGTCTCAAAAAATTAAATTTTTTTTTCATAAATCGATTTTACAACTATTCAATAATATACCCTGAAAATTTCAAAGCAAAATTCCAAGTCATTTAAAAGTTATAAGCATTTGAGCGAGCGCCTCTTTTGGAGTGGTTGAGCAGGTAGTCCCTCATTCATGAATGACCTGAAGGGTATTAGAGAGACAGAAGAACGTTAGCAGATGACCTTTTATTTCTTTTAACAGTTGAGACCTCGGATAGAAATTTCTATAAGTATTAAAAAAAATTGATTCATTACTGAATTAAATTTACCTTCACTACCACTCTTTTTTTCAAACGCGTTTTTCTCGAAGCTACGTTTTTCGAATTCGCGTACACTCTAGCTCGCAGAGTTTTTGATCAATCCTTATCAAATTTAGCACACATTTTCTTTACATATATACGCTCTAGTTGAACTAGAATCAAAAGCATATTTTTTTAAAACTTTTTTTATCGTAAGAAAGATAACAAAAAAAAAAGAAACTTTTAAAAATCGTACTTAATTGTCCCATTCTAAAAAAAAACAGAAATTTTCAATTTTTTGGGATGATTTTAGTTTAACTAAAAGAGACACTTATAAAAAAAGTAAATTAAAAAAAAATTGATTTCAGATAAAAATTGTGACCTCCTTGATGTACGCAAACTGCCGATCCGGGTGGAAACTTAGTGTGCAGCAGCTGATCTCTCAGGGGGTTTTCAAGAAAAATGTTTGAAAATGTCAGTAAATGTTCTTCAATATATCTATAAAATAACCACAAAATATCAATGAAATATATTCATTCTTTATATGTTAAAAAAATCAGGTAAATTGCTCTTAATACGCCGTCTTTACACCTATTTCCCCCCTTAGGAACGTAATAATTGAAGGAAAAAATACTTGCGTTAAGTATCGGTAACGAATTAGATTGAATTGCAGTTGTCATATGCATACTCTTTACTGGATTATGCTTAGAGGAACACTTAGTGTTCCGAAAAGTTTTACGGAGCACTATACAATTCATAGAGCTCATTGAAAAGATAAATTTAAAAAATATTTTTTAAAACATATTTTGTAGTTTAAACTTAAACATATTCTTCTAGCATACCTCAAAGTTTAAAATTTAAAAAGATAATTCTTTTTGTCCAACTGCAATGAAATTCGCTCAGGAAAAAATTGAACAGTGGAATTTAATGTCCTGCTTAAATGAGACGAAACTACCTTGCGTCTTCAAAGTCATTTACTAAATACATGATTAAGTTGCGATATAAAATTTAGTGCTCTGCGTTAAATTTCGAATGTCAAAAGTGATGCTTCGCTGAAAAAGTTTGAGAACCTTTGCACTTACACTTACAAACGTAAAAGGGATATATTACACCACCAAATGAGTACATTATGCTAGATAAGAAAGAAATCATAAGTAGGGCTTTATTTCAGTAACTGAACTGCGTTGTCTTGATTATATAGAATGAGTAATGGGAAAATGAATGTTTATGGAGTACTGGACTTGTATAGTGAGTAGGGAAGGGCGGGAAGTTACATTCAAATCCCTTTGAGTTTCCATTTAGTACCCATTTAGTTCGTATTTGCTTATGACGCGTGCGCTTTCCGCCCCCTCACTGTGCATATTTAAAGCGAAAAAGAAACAACTAATGTTTAGTGCCCAATTTTATCGTTATAAATTACATTTTCCATGGATATTTTCAATATTCTAAGATAGTAAGTTTAAAGCGTATTTCAATCTTCGTCAAATCTGAATTATTTTCAATTCTGCTGCCTTAAAATTTATTCCAGAGTTAAAATTGTCAGTAAGACAAAATATTTTTTCAAAACTGTTTATTCTTCTTTTAGGAGTAATCAACTTTTTTTGTCTCGATGGAATCCCAAAAAGAAAGGAACGATTTTAACACCTGGATTCGTATAGTTGTTTTTTGCCCGTAGTCAAGTTGATTTGTAATCATTTTGCATAAGACGTCTTTAAAAATACGTTAACATTTAGTGGTGTTTTTTTATTTCTTTTTTTAAGAGTTAGAAAGGACAACGTTCTACCCGTAAAAAAATAATAATAACTAAAATGAATAAATAGGTGGATACATTTTGCAAGCAGCCATTTGTTTGGGAAAATTAAACTTGTAGAATGTCTTTCTGCTCTATTATGCGTTATCAAATTTCTTTCTCTTTCGTCAAATTCTGTATACATTTTGGAAATATCTGCAATACTCGTCAGAAATCAGGGTTCGTGATTTTTTTGATTTTTTAAAAAAAATTAAAAAAATCGGATTTTTTAAAATTTAAATCAGATTTTTTTTATTTAAATCGAATTTTTTTGATTTTTTAAAGAGACCCTAAATTATTTGGATATTTATTATGTTACATTCATAGAAATAATATGACATCTTAATCAATATGCAAAAACACACTTTAAGCTATTTTCAGCAATAAATATTTTTTAATAATAATTATGATAAACAAATTTTAATACAAATGCATGACTCAAATGAAACGTAACCCTACCAGGAATAATAGTACATGCATAAGTACAGAGAATATGAACATATTTAATCTGAATTATTTTGCTGTTGAAATCTGCAAAAAAAGTACCCAATTAAGTTTTACATTGAATGTACTTTAATCATTTTTCAATTTTATAAATAAAAAAGCACGAAATATTTTTACCCATTTCGAAAAATCATATGCTCACACCATTGCTGAAAACTGCAACTTTTTGTTTTAATCAAATATCTTTATTGAAAACTTCTGTGATAAAACAATATTTTAAAAGGAAAAAACCTTAAGCTATTAGGGGACGTGGATGAAACTTTAAGCCATAAATTCTAAATTCTAACAATTGTTGTTTTAAACACTATCATTCTGAATTATTTATTGTGTGGCATTGATTAAATGGATCTAAAATACTATTTTTAAGATTAAAAAACACAGAATGGTTCATGATTATGTATTATGAATTGTAATTTGAATGATTGAATGAATGATGCTTTGCTGTTAAGCTGCTTGAAGAATATTGTAAAATTTTAAAAAAATATTGTCAAATTAAAAGATTAGTTATTAATTCCAACCTTATGAAATATGTTATGCACACAGCCAAATGGACCTAGGAAGTTTTGTTTGAAACAGTAGTTGAAATTGCAACATATTTCATTTTTACAACACTTCCTAATATTGTAAAATCAATGATTTTTTTGGAAAAAAATCACTTGATTTAAATCAATATTTTTTTTTAAAAAATCACTTGATTTAAATCAAGCTGATTTAAATCAACGAACCCTGTCAGCAATGCATTGAAAAATGTGCTAATTTTTTACATAAAAATATTCACATAAAGGATACTTTGTTAGACTTGGGGAAACATAATGAGACTGCTGATCGACTTAGTGGCTGATGAAACATCGGTGAAAATACATATGTACAAAAAACGAAGGATAATGGAGGTAATGAATGAAGGGAGAACACAGATCTGTACATGATGTAGAATAAACCTTAAATACTTGAAATAAGAAACTGAAAATAGTAAAGATCGTTACTAAAGAACATTCAAGGCAAATTTCAGGAACCTAAATGCGGTGTAGAACAAACTGGGGCTAAATGAGATCATTAAATAGAAACGGTTTTCGTTGAAACAATGGTCTGGGACTTCATTTTTCGTAATGATGCATTTACTTTTAGGACACTCACAGAGGTTTACTTAAGTTCTGAGCTGATTACTCGTTATGTCCAAGTCATATTTCTGATTGAATAGAAATCTCGATTTCAGCAGAGAAACGATTACGTATTTAGAATTCTATACCACGCATACGGTTACGATTAAATTTAACATAACTGAAATGAAAAAAATGGTTCAGTTTATGTTAAAAAACTTATATTACACAGGTTTAGTATTAACCATCATCAATTGGATGATGCAACCGATAAATACTTCTTGCGACGTAAACGAATAGAGCTACATTCATGTGTATTTCTTGAAAAATATGTTTCATACGAAAGTAATATATATGCGAACGTAATATTTTTATTTTAACAAGATTCTACTGATGTAGCAGATAAATTAGTGGATTTTTACCTTTCAAATGATTGGATGATAATCAGTGTTTTCGATTTCTCGGAATAAAATTTAGGCTATATATTTCACGTTTAGCATTCTAAAGCCCAGTTAAGCTAATTTTATTTATGCACATTTTCAGCTATAAAAATAGACTTGTGGCGGTCGACGGCAGGCCATGGAGTTGAAGGTGGAGGAGGTTGTCTGCCGGAGGCAGGGCTAGAACCTCGGACCTTCTTGATGGTAAGCCAGTGCTTCCGTGCTTTGCCAAAAGGTACCTTTTGGCAAAGCACGGAAGCACTGGCTTTCCATCAAGAAGGTCCGAGGTTCTGGCTCTGCCTCCGGCAGACGACCTCCTCCACCATCACCTCCGTGGCCTGCCACGTCGACCGCCACAGACTGCAACGTACAACATTCAGATGCTAAATTTTGCCTTTAGTAACATTCAGAAGCTGTAAGGAAAAAATGAACTGGAATATTGATCTGCATTATTAACTGGACTCTTGGTTTCAATTTGATATTGGGTGTGAACTCTTTTTAAAAATAATTATTTCACTGTTAGATATAGCAGATTTGTTATCGATGAAAATTTGAATGAATCAAACCATGAAGCGTATGGGTTCAGTTGTTTTTTCTAGACTCTGTCAAAAAATAAAATAATAAATAATTAAATTAATTTGTGCAAAATGTTGGCAAGAAATACAACCACAAGCTTTTATGGCAACCAACCCATGTTTCCTTCCTTCCTTCCTTACGTACTTTTATTAAGTACCTTCATTTTCAAACGAGTTATTGCCATTTTTTAAAAAACTTTTGCAAATTGATTTACTATAAAATAGGCTACGAATTGTCACACGTGATTAAGAATACTAATAGATAAATACAAATTATAAAGTACACTGAACATTTATTATTATCGGCATAAAAATAATTGGAAGTGAATGCTATTGCACAAGATGTCTAAAATTCTAAAAAAAAAAAAAAAATTCCGCAAACAGTATAAACTCTGCATTTTGCCTCAAAATGCAAGAAAATGCTCATACACATACATACATGCAGACACACACACACATATATATATATATGTGCGTGTGTGTGTGTGTATTTATATACACATAATGCACTAGAACCTTCTCAAAAAATAAAGAATCGACAAATCGACGTGGGCCTACTAATCTAGCCCAGTTTTTACAAGTCTTTAACCAACCATTTTAATCAAATTTTTGCATTCTTAAACGCTTTTGTTACAACGAATTTCAAAAGTTAGAATATAGTTGTTGCTTAGTTTTATTAGTCGATTGAAATTAATTTGAACAACACATAAAAGACACTAAGAAGGAATTAAAATGAATTAATTAAATCCTTACTAGAAATGAACTAAAATTGAATTCAAAATACAAATTCAGTAGAGTGCGAAAAATTGATGAAAAAACCCTTTTACTATAAAAATTTCAAAGTGATTCTAAGTGTTTGTTTATAAAGTAAAATGGTTGTATTAATACTGGCAGTAAGAATCCATGTAATCTTAAGCACATAAGCTTGATGAAGTAACTGCGACCAAACTTCTGGCAATCTTTAATTTAAATTTCATGTCAGCATTCAGATTTTGTTGAATCCTGTGTTTTCATTTGCTATTGCTTCCGAGATTATATCCTTCCCAAGGAAATGGGAGTTTTTTTTTCTGCAACAAATGAACCACAACATTAAATTTGCATAATGGAGAATTTATACGAATTGGAGATTCCACTTACCTCTCTCCCAGTAAGAAATGAAACTGACCTTTCAAAGAGATGGAAAGTGAAATGCCTTACCATTACATAACATGCACCATTGAAGGGGGGGGGGATACAATTTTTTTTTCGTGATAATGTGAGGAAAGTAAAGGGAAAATGCTGTTAATATCTTTCATATGCTAACAACAGCATTGAGATGTCACGGTTCCTGTTAAAAATTATTTTGGTTAGAAACTCATTGCGAAGAATCTTGAATATTAAAAGTTTTTATCTATTTTAGAAAACTTGGGCTTGAAATATGTAGGATTTCATTAATATTTTCATTATGCATTGAAGGATACCTTGAATTTTTTTTCTTTCTAACGGGGCTGCGTAGGGTCACCAGCCTTTGCAGTCCTAGTGCATTCCCCGGAAACCGGCATCCATTCTTTCAAGTAGCACCACTATTGGCGGAAGCCATTACCACTTGAGAATTTTGACACTCAGTTTCCCCCTAGATGGCGGCACCTGACCTCTAATTGATGCGAAACTGCACTACGAATTTAATTTAGCCGAGAGTATACAAAACCTTCGAAAATACAATGAAGTAAAATATACTTAATTACTATGAAACACTTGAATTTAAATTCATGTCTCTATTCAAACCAAGTTATATTTTGATGCAATGTTTTTTTTTTTTTTTTATCAGTGAAATGAATTTTTCAAAATAAAGATGAATTTATTTATTTCCGACACGGGTTTATTTATGTTTTCTAAAAATGTTTTTAGCTAGTGGCAAGAAAATCAGAAATGAATTATGATAGGTGTGGTTGATAATGAAATTTTAGTAATGAAACGTAACATGTAAAACTTCGAGGAACTTAGAACTACAATATTTTAAAGGCTTTTACTGGCTTTTACTTGCTCAGTCATAGTGTAAGCTTGTAGACAAGCTTTGCAGGAAAATTAAGCTCAACCTTTTCAAAGAATCCGTGCAACACTGATCAATACGAAAGATGAATGAATAAAATATTTGCAGAGCTAAAAAATATAAACTTTTTAGTATATTTCTTGAAAAAAAATCTGCTATGAATCTACTAAATCTAATGAATCTACGGTCATGCAAAATGACACAGAACGTATTCATTATTTTGTTCTTCCGGAAAACTGATATTTGAGACAGAATTGTATTTTTCTCACAAACACGACTGAAAAATGCACCCAAAGAAAAAAATAGTTAATTTCCGTATCATATCTTTAATGTAAATATTTAATAGCGTTTCTGATGACTTTCCATGTGGAAAAAAAATTGACAAGTTAGTTTTTTAGTTATGCAGGAATTATAAATTAAGAATGTATTTAAAACTGAGGGGCTAAATTCTTAATATCTAATAACATTTGCATTATTTTAAATTCTGCGTGTCTAAAATTATTTTATCTGCAATTATGCAAAAATATTCAGGTTTCTTTCACAAAACTTTCATCTTAAAAATATTTGACACTTTAACCCTTTGGAGTCGTATGTCTACTCTCAGTCACCAGCGCTTTGAAAGATACTATAAGATGGATAACTATAAAATATAATTTTTAAATAAAATTAAAACATATTACTGTGTTAAGTGCATCTAAAGTTAAAAAAAAATAATAATTTTATTCCTTCATAATCTTGTATATTAAGTATTACTGTTCATTCAACGAAAATTAATTCCGACCAGCATGACACCCGTGTATAATCTTATACGAACGCAAAGGGTTAAATGACTTCTCAACTGAGAATTAATGCTTTAAAATATGTCTTTAAAATGAACAAGAATTGCAGTTTCTTTTGAATCGATTGACAACTTTTGCTATACTGTTGATCTAATGGCAAGATTTGCGTTTAAAGAACAACTGCTGCTCCCATCGAGACAATTTATCGACATTTGGAGAAATAAAAATTTTCGAATTCCAAAGATATGTATGTGCTTCCTTTTCCACGTGACACAAAATCAATACGGTTTCAATAGTGACAAACACTCAACCTAATTTTAGAGCGGACATTCCAGGTTTTTTTTTTTCGGAAATTGTATCACTAAAACGGAAAGAACATGTCGTTTGTGCACCTTCATTTATAACTAAGAAATACTTTTTGACTTGGCCTTAAAAACATTTTATGGCGTTCGGAACTTCAGAAACTTTTAGAAACGTTGATGTGATATTTTTCGGTTACAATTCTATAACGTAAATAAATCTAATTGTGTTAAAATGTTAACACCGATAAACAATAAATTAATATAAAGAAACATTATAAATAAAAGTATGCTTAGTGCTGAGAAGATTTAGGAATTAATTCCCACTTCGTTACAAAATCGGACATGAAAACTTCTTCTAAACGCATTCCTAAATTATTTGAGTGTAAATATTCTTCCCCTAATTTAAGAAGCCTTACACGAGCTTTCCAAACACGATCTGATACTGAACTCATAAAAATTCACTTTATTTCTGCACCTAAGCACAACACTTTCTAGTTACCTAATTAATATTTATGCTTCACAAGGTAATTCGAACAGTCACGATTCTATTAAGGCTTCCTCGACTCCTATTTCAACATTTCGCCATTTTTCTGAAAACGCTGTTCTGGCAATGATAAGAATTCTAAATAGAAACTTGTTAATATTTCCCCGATTTTTTTTTGAATAATTATGGTAGTATTCTTGTCTTTAAGGATGAAATGTGTGCTTTTTGGGTTGAAATAAATTAAATGAAGTTGGGAAGCTAATTATTATTAAATTTCTAAAACGTTAGAAGTAGATGAGATTCTTTGAATGAAGATGAGATTTTTGAGAAGAAATTATTTTCCCTACGTTCTTTTAAATTAGCGATATTTTGTATAATTTTTAACGAAATGCTTTTTTAGAATTGCAGAATTTATTTCTTCTACAGTACATTAATATGTTCCTGTTTCTTTTGCAAGCCTAACACAGACAAAAAAAAGCATTAATTTTGGAACTAATTAATGAATTATGAGCTCAATTATGTTTGAATGTCTGAATTAAATTTGCATTGGAAATTTAAAAAAATATGTTTGTGAATAAATTTGATGTACATAACGTGATTTTTTCGGATTTGAAAGTCGAATAATTGTGTCGAAAGAAAACACTCAGTAAATGTTTTTCGTTTGCTTTAATATTTACTTGGAATTAATGAACATTTTCAATCTAAATAGGTTAACTTTAACATACAAAATGTAGAAATTTTATAAGGAACAATTTATTCCTGTTTAGAAGCTGACATTTTAACTGCACGAAAGTAAATAATGAAATTTTCAACATTGATATTTTCCCTTCCTATCTACGTTCAATTTACCTTCAAATACACTTTTTACTAGTTAAATTTCTCTTACCTTTATCTTAATCAGGAAATGAAAGAAAAAACAGCATCAAATTTAAACTTTGCCAAGTAAAATAGTTAAATACTTATACCAAAAAACATTGTCATGGGACGAAAAGCTCCTTTGCATTGCAAATAAAGCCAGAGGAATAAAATTAGGAGAATTGTTCTTTACTTGCCATTAAGAAAACATTTGAATTCTTTAATTAAGGCATTTAACATTGTTGCATCATAGTTAGAATAGTAGCATCTGCTGTTATTTTGTTTCATTTATATTTCAGCGTTTTCTCTTCTTTTTTTGCATTAAGATTATTTTATACTTTGCGTTATTTCGTTTTAATTTTTTGCCTTAATAACTACTTTTAAAGTCCACGAATTTTTTTTTAAAGGATTGTAAGTTTTATAATAATAATACAAAGGATGAATATTAATTGAAGTAATTAATTTCCTTAAATAATTTTTATTTCCTCAAAAATCATTGACAAATGTCTGCATTGACTGCTGTGATAGAACCTTTATTTAGGATTTAACATTTAGAAACCCTTTTCAGGGAAAAAGTGGAGATATTACTATCATTTCCTCATGTCTGGAGAAACAATTTCTAAATTGCAACAATTTCCTCATTTCCTGTAAAAATGCCTAAACCTGGACGTTTGTTGATATTTTATATGTATCTTTTGTTTGTATAGTTTCTTTTTTGTGGGTATAAACACTGATATTACTTGTAAAAAACTGGCGCAGAAGATTCTTCTCTTCTGCAATGGCTCAAAAGTAATGTTTTTTCTTAAATATCAGAATTAACTGAAGAAAAACTGGTTTGTAAAAGAGTCAAATACAAACCAATCCAAAGTGTTTATTGCATAATTTAAAAACTTGGCAGTAAAATGAATGGTTATTATTTCAAGGTTTCGGAAGTTTGGTGCTGAACTAAAATCATCGCAAGGATTAAAGAGAAGAGCTTATATTTGTTCTCTTAGAGTAAAAGTTGTGGAAGTTTAAAAACCACACCACACAATAACGCAATAGGAATATAGAGCCTGTTCATGCACAATATAAGATTTTTCAGTGTACCATATCCTGCTGCTCAGACTAAAGTGAAATGTACCTCATCCAACCACAAAATGTTCACGGTCACGCATTGCCAACTCCTATTCCATCCAAAACAACATCTACTAAAGTCAATATGTTTATCGAGGCCGGCAGGTTGCAATTATTGTACAACGTGGATCTCATACAGATATCACATTGCAGTGAATCGGAGAACCACTTGTACTGTAAACTAAAGAAGAGACAAGACAAGCGAGCACTTATTGGAGAATATTAAGAATCGGAACCTCTTTTGACCACAGTAATACTAGCTTCGTTCAGTTTCTTTTGAAATCCGCTTCGGTCATCTTCCTTGAACACAAAGAATCTCTTCAAAATAAGAAATAGTCTTTTTTCAAAGTTTTCGCTGACGAAACTGCGGAGGACTCTGTCTCGACATCAGTCCTTTTCGCAAGCTTTTAAAGCGTTGCTGTTCTCGCTGTGCAGTTGCTTTTATCGCCGTTCTGATAACTTAATAAGAAAACCTCAATCTTTCTTCTCGAAGGCATGATGAGGAGCTATTTTACGTAATTTTAAGTGATTTCTGACTTTTTAACGAGCTTAAAATGTGCAAAATATTACTTTTCACAGCAAAAGTGCCACTTACCAGTCGAAGTTTAAACTTTTTTTTTTTTTTTGTAGTTCAGCTTTCTTTTCCCCATGGTTTATATAGCATACATACCAAGTTTCAATGTCTTCGTTTATTAAAACAATAACGTTATATGTGTGTGTATATGTATATATACAGTGGCGTACGCAAGGGGGGGGGTTAGGGGTTTAACCCCCCTTGAGCCCTAAATATTAGTGCTTTATTACATACTCGAGTTTCTTTTGTAGTTTTAGAACATTATGAGCACCCCCCCCCCCCTTTGAAAAAATTCTACGTATGCCACTGTATATATATACACTGAGCTCATTATTTTTAAACAAATAAAGTATATATATACTTTATTTGTTTAAAAATAATGATCTCACATAGTTATGAGGTGAAGCAAATGGAAAAAGAGCATCGCAAGAAGTTTCGTCTAGTAAATTGTACAAAAGAAAACCCCAAGCGAAACACTAAAAATACGTTATTGTGTATTTAGATGGAAGCACCGGACAAAACAGGAATGCAAATTTAGGGCTTTAATTATTAAAACCTGAGCAGAGTTCAAACTCAGGAATGTATATAACACATGATTGAAAATTTACTGAAGCTCAATTTATCATTCAATCATACTTGAATAAGAATTCAATTTTTTGAGTGGTGAATAAATATAATCTATTCACGACTCAAGATATTTAATGATATATATATAGAATTTTAATGTTCTTTAACTGGAAGTACTGGAATAGATAGATATACAATATTCTTTTTGCGCTTTACTATTGCTCAAAATTGGTTTCGAGATTTAATGCAAACCATTTCATAGTGTCAACTTGACAGCTTCAAAGAAATATTCAAAAAGTCGTACAACGATAAAAATAATTTTGCAAGGATTTTATCGGATTATCTAGAAAAATAAAGTTTAGTGTTCCCTGTTATAGTAAAAATTATTACGAAAAAAAAACCTTTTTAAGTTTTTCAAAAGACCATGTTTCTAATCCAATACCGTTCGTAAAAGATTTGTGTCGCAAAATTACGCAGGAATAACCTACTTAACCAACTTAATTAACGAATTAATTACCTTACTTAATTACCTAATTACTTTCTTAAATTACCGGCTTCGACCTGTCGAAAGCAAGTTCCTCCAAGGTGCTCGTTACATCTAAGCTGTCTTTCCTGATTCATATTTTATACATGAAGTACTCCAGAAGCAATTTCTTCCAAACAATGTAAAATTAGATGAAACGTTGTCAACCCAATAATCAATTTTAGAAAAAGAGCAACGGTGTATTTGCTCGTGATTTTTCCTTTTACTTACTGTTTCGATTTTACTAAAATTAGCACATTAAATCTTTGAAACGTTTTGTAAGGTTGTTTATTTAAAAAAAAGCCTAGAAGAGGTTTAAAATAAATCTCGTACATTGATGGACTGCTCTGTTAGAAAGTACTTGTATTTACAAAGAAAAAAGATCAGGGAAATAACTGTTTTGAGTAAATTGCAAGTAAATGACGCTATTTGCTTACATCTGAAGGTTTATTTTTAGTTCTTTCATAAGTATGGTTTTGAGAGATCTGTTTAAGAGATTGGATGCTCATAACAAATTTTATTATGAGATAGAGTTTTTGTTTCGTAATTGGGTAAGGTGTCACACATTTTAACTGTTTTTCAAAAGCTGAAATGTGAATCATGGAAAAAATAGACAATGAGATAACGTGTCTCTTCAAATACCACAAGGGAAAGAGGGGAGGTGGCTGAAGATTCCATTACAAGACTTCCACAGATAGATTTGGATCTATACATTTTAACAAAGTTAAATTACACCTATAATTTAAAATGAGAGGCATTTTACCATTTAACCAATAAATTGTAGTAGTAATGTGTGTAAAAAACGCTACAAATAATTTTTATTTTAATTAAGCAATGTATTTTTCAGGATATGTTCAAAAAACCGTACTTCCAACAACAAATCAACGCATATTTGCATTGATCTCTGTCATGAGTAGTTATATCAGACTCTTTTTTCTTGTTTTAATGACGCATTGTCATTAGTGTTAAACCTGGTTTAGTTTAGCGCTGAATTTTAAAAAAAAAGGAAAAAAATATATTAAAAATGAATAAAAAACATAATTAATACATGCTGAAATATTGTTAAAAAATATGAAATAAGACAAGTCAAAAAGGGATTTTCTTAAAGATAGAACAAGAGCTCTAAAGTGAAATGTCCGGGGGTGATAAAGAGACAACGGCGCTTTATTTAATCGAAACTGATATAAAAAATAATAAAACTAATTGCGTACAAATCAACCAAAATTAGTTTATTTGACGTAATTTAAATTCACGAACACCTACTAGCAGAATGTTTTGTACGCATGATCCAACATCAGAGATTTTGAAATAGTTTCTAAAGAATGCATTTCCGTTCGTTAAAAATTTAAAATATTCGTTGCTCTAAGTTCAGTAAGGATAGAAAGAGCTTTAGTGTTCGGGTCCTCTATAAATGAATCTCTAGGAAATATCCAAAATCAGTTGTGACAAATATTTTTTTATGTGCAAAACTGCGAGATCTTTCTGGATTCATTTTTGGAAAGGGGCTAACACAAAATGACACGAGTCATTATTCATAAAAATTGATTTTTTTTTCTCTTCCGCATTGACAAAAATTTGTCTTTTAATGAATATTATTATATTTTTAAAAAGTTTATGTTTTCCCAAGGGATTTCATGGCTCAAAAATTGATTTACGTTGCACTATGACAGCGTTTCTTCATTTCTCTGATACGTGGAATTGGATAAATTACACGTCATTTCAATAACAAGCTTATATTCCTCTACTGACATAGTCAAAAGAAGTAAAGTGATAATAAATTTGCTTCAAATTCTAAGTTCATTTCGATATTTACTTTGCTGTTCATTTATTACTTTTTCAATGATTTTCAAGAATGTTAAAAGGAAAACTGCAAGTTTCCTGGTACCCTTTTGTGATTTCTGCGGAAAAACACGATTTCGTGGAACACAATTAAAAAAAAGCTGCGCTATGACAATTCCTTAAGCCTCGTGTGTTTTATAACGATATTTGTGTGGAGATTGTTACGCAAGAAAAATAGTATCTTTCAAAAATATTATTGAATAGTTTTTCACTTTGAAAAAATCGTATGCACCGCATTTAATTACATTAATCACAATAATATTACATTAATCACAATAACTTATTATAGTATACAACCTTAAAATTGTAACAGTAAAAATAAACATTGAACTAATACTAATTTAGAAATATTTTTTAAAGTGTAATATTTTTTTTTACTTCTTTACTAATATTACTATCATTTTTTATACTTAGATTGAAACAGTAGTTGCAAGAATAGGATTATTTGTTTTGATAATGGTTGCTGCCCAGTTAAAAGCTAGCAGAATTTTAAAAAATAATTTTTAAAAAATCACCTTAACTCTAAATTCTTATATCAGCTGTACTTTTGCAAAACTACTGGCAATAACTATATCAAGCAATAACTAATTGTAAGTCTAATTCGCTGAAATAATGCATTTTTTTTGTTGTTTTTATCCGAACATGAACGAGATATATAGAATTTAAGAGCTCAATAACTACATTTATTTTAGTAAAAAGAAAAAAAAAGTTATAACTTTTTCTTTTTTCAAAACAAGAACTCTTACTATAACAATGCATCATTTCTTAATAGGCAGTACCATTAGTGAATATAGTATATTTTCATTAAAGAACGCCAAATTTCTCTAAAACGATGCTTAGATATACTATTTTTCACCTTTATTTCCTTCTGGACTTTCGGAAATAGATGCTTAAATGTTAGGCGTTTGAAACGTCTTTTATTGAAACAAAATAAAGGGTTTCGTTAAAGTTGTTTGATGCTTTTTGTCCTGCTTCAGTTGTTTTGTATTACCTAGTAGTTAATGCCATCTTGTAAAGCTTTCATTCCACAGAATTATCGAATCAGACGAATGGAGCTTGGCCATGAGCCAATGAACATCAAATTAGTTGTCCGAACATACCCTATAATTTTCAATCGGACGTAGAATAAGATGCATTGTTCTAATTTTATCAAATGAGGCAGCAACATAGAATAGACCACAGTATAAGACAGTGGAATAAAACGAATTTATGTTGGGGAAAATTAATTTGTCTTTATATCATTAACAGTGTATACACTGGTTCTTTGATGATTAGGTTTCTTGTCACGAGGCTTTAGCGAGCTGTCTATTTTTCAGATGCGCGTTACGGAGAGTAAATAGTTGCTGTAATTAAAAACAATTAAAAAATAAATGAATAAACAATTTTAAAAAATAAATAAATAAGGAAATAATCTGAAATTTCCCGTTAATAACTAATCACTAATTATTAACAGGAAATAAAAAGAGTAAAAGAGGAGCAAAAACGTAGGAAAAACAGCGAATTTACAAAACTTCTTTATTGTTTTGCTTATAAGCTGTACTACCACTTTTTAGCCTACTTTCCCGAAAAAGTAAAAAAATAATAATAAAGCATGAAAGAAGGCGTAATTTATCGTGAAAATATCGTTAGAAATCAAGAAAAATCAAAAACAAGTGAAGTACTTATAAAGAATGAAAAATAAAAAAATTGAAAGTAGATTTTTGAGATAGGGAAAAAGTGTGTATGTCGGTCTGTCTGTCCCCCCTAATAACTTTTGAACTAATTGTCCAATTTGAAAAAATTTTGTTGCTTTCGAAAGGTCTTGGCAAGTACATCTCATTTTCATATTTTACTTTGTGATTCGAAGAAATTTTTGTTCAATTTTGAACAGTTCAAACAATTTTAACATTAGCGCCTGTGGGCAAAAATGAAGCAAACTCTGAGCACAAGATCCAAATTAATATGAGCAAGCTTACTGGAAGAAGCTTTCGGCGTAAAATATTGATTTGAACAATTTTTGTTCATTTTTGAACAGTTCAAAAAAAAGTAACATTTGCGTTTACTGGGAAATTTCAATCCTATATAAATTATCATTAATTAACGGACCGATTTACTCGGAACAATCTTTATCGGATAGCTATTATAACGTAGAACATATACAGATAGAAAGTTCATCCAGAACTAATGAGCCTATTTTCCTATGAAATTTTTTTGATCGAGATTTTCAAGAATCTTTTTTTAATTAATGAATGATTAAATGAATAAGTGAAAGAATGAATGAACAAATGAGTGAATAAATGATAAAAAAATAAATGAGTGAATAAATGAACGAATGATTGAAAAAAATGAGTAAATAAATACGTGAATGAGTGAATGAATGACTGAAGAAATGAATGAATAAGTGAATCAATATGTATTAACCGTTGAAAAAGCTATATCTAAAGCTAAACGCGAAAGAAAGATATAAATAGCTAGATTATAAATTTAAAGTTGGTGTATGCGGGAAAGTAAGCTCGTATAGTTCCAGACGGAACTTCTTGTTATATTATCATTTTTGAAGAAACGGTAACTCACATTACTGCGACGAAATTTTCCCAATGACATGAGTTTTCCATAATATAAAGCTTCATTTCTTAACCTGGGGGTTCGTACAGCTAGGTGGCTGGCTCCCTTGATCAGTAAAAATAAGACCAGTATACGAAACTGTCTTTTATTAATTTAAAGTATTTCAATTTTTATATAATACTAGAAAACTCAGAATTACGCAGTAATAACAATCATATATATATATATATATATAACTTATAGCTATTTGTGGGAATTAACTAATCACTAATTATTAATGCAAGAACTTTCTTTGTTTTTCACTTAAAATGTTTATACATACGAAAAGGCAAAGGCCTCGAAAGCTTTTTTATAAACATTTTATTTAAAGCTCTCAAGAGGGTTGTAACACTAAAAAAGGTTGATAAATATTAATGCAAGGCGTTCATTTTTAATCGTATATCTCTAGCATTATCATTATTCGATATTTTAAATATCTTAATAGTTATATTTTTATTCTCACTGCTTTTGAATTTAAAAATTTTAATAGTTTTTGTCAAGTGATTCTAATGTTTGCAACATTCAAAACTTTTTTTTTGTCCTAGTATTGTGAGGTAAAAGCTTTTTTAACTCTAGTAATAGATATGTATAAAGGAATAATTTTAACTGTCCGTGCGCTTCGCCGGCGAGTTCAACGGCTTGTATGGTTGAGCTTCATGACGTTTAATCGCTTATACATACGTTAAAAATTACCCGGTATAGAAAGAAAAAAAAAAACTCTAAAACCAAAAGCTATGCTGCGTAAACGCCAATGCCAAAAAAAATCATGTTTTATTTATTTTATTTTTTTAAACTCCTAATTTCTCAACAGATAAAAAATTTAAAAAATGCAATTAATAAACTTAAAACAGATTATTGAATTATGTTTCACATTTTGTGGAACTTACACGTTAGCCACTTGCGCTGAAAAGACGATCCACACACCTCGTGATGCTTTTGTCACACAATCGCCAACGACGTGGTATGTTACGTCGTCTTGCGGTTGTCAGAGAAACAAAAACAAATGAGTGGCACCTCGGCACTTTGCATTATTTTTAATAAATAAATTTAATATTTATAATTGTATAATTTTTCATCAATCTACGCTCTATATTCCCTTCAAAAAACTATTAAAAGTCCTAGGTCGAAAATAAATTAATTTAGGAAATATAAATATCTTTCCGATTTCTGTTGGGCAGCGAACACTGTGAGACGTCTCTCAGCGAGTTACACTGGACTGTTCTGGTACACGCGTCGGTGAACTTTTTGCAACGCAAGTGTTTAATTTGAGCAGTTTTCTCTCAAAATCATATTTTACGACATGGTATCCATATTTTTAAAATGTTGTTAGAGTTTTAGCATTTAAAAGCTAAGATTAACACGAAATAGCTAAGATTAAATAGCTAAGATTAACCCGATATAAACACGAAATTCGGTTGTTATTTGGGGATTGACAAAGGAATATAAAAAGCATTGATAATATTATATTACAAAAACATTTTAAAATAAAATGTAAAATCTGGTAAAAAATAAAAGTAAATCAAGTACTGGTAATCCCATGATAAAGAGCCGGAGGGAAGGTAACGAATGAAAATATTATACGCAAAAAGATATTTGCGTTTAATGCATGCACGCAGCGTGCTTCAAATTCAAATGTCCATCTTGTACGAGAAACAATAATCCACAAACTGTACATTATAAATTAACAAATAGTAATATGTTTTACTAAAATCCAGCTATAAGCAGCACTAATAGGCCAGAAGTCTTAGAACTTTGGGATCATTCATAAATGATGTCACGCTCCGAGGGGGGGAGGGGGGTTCGTGAAATTGTGACAAAGTGTGACAAGGGGAGGGGAGGGGGTAACAAGAAGTGTGACATCATGCATTATGCAACATAGCGTGACGCGTGACAAAGGGGGGGAGGGGGATCCGCTGAAGTGTGACAAAGAAGGGGAAGGGGGGTCAAATATATGGCAAAAAAGCGTGACGTCATTTATGAACGTCCCCTTTGCTCGCGACAGGAAGTTTAGATTTCAAAGGACAAGGAAGACATAACATGTTTAATATCTATGTAATTAGTTTTCATTTTATTTTACTAGCTGCTGAATAATTCTTTCAAAATTAGATGCTGATTATGGCTACGTATTATGTTTAGCATACAACCATTACGGATAATTGAGAATACTCAAATTGATTTCATGTTAAATTTTACGTTTTATTTTTCAAGGAATAAGATTTCTCATAATAGAGACGAGTAATAGTAAATGAACATAGTTTCATAAAATAATTGTGTCCATGGTTAAGAGTTTATAGGGGAAGAGACACGACAGACTTTTTTATAAGTAAAAAAACAATGGGCCCCTGAGTGACTAATAAATAATCAGTATCCGAATTGTGGACCAAATAAAAATGAATGTTTCGTAAAGAAAGCTACAGAAAGACAAGGATTTGTTTTAAAATTCGTGTAAAAATTAAAAATAAATAAATAAAAATATATGTGATGCAATCTGATAAATTAAAAATAATAATTCAAAAAATGACTTAGGAAAAAAACAGTAGAATTTGATGTTATTCTTAATTTTACCTTCCGCTATGCTTCAGAAAATCTGTTTTGGGTGCAAAAGCATTTTGACTTTAGCACGTATTTATTTGTTTAAAGCATTTATATTTCGAAACCTTTTTCGATTGCATCCCAACTTGAATCTAATTTCAATTTATATCCAGTAAATCTTTTATAATTGGGAAGTTTCTTTCATAAAATGTTTACAAATGGTGATGCATTTATTTTCGCTTAATTTTTTCCTAGATGAAATTATTATCTAAATCTTGGTTAAAATATTGTTTTTGATGTCTTGCATAGCATGAAAATGTTTTATTTGGAAAAATACAAGAAAAGTACATCTTTGATTAATTTTTCACTTCTTTTTCTGGAAATATTCATGGCAGAGAATGTCTTTTTCTTACATGATCATGAATAGATTGTTGACCAAAAGTTAATGTTTCTGGACATAGTCCAAATGCAAACAGAATCTTCACCGACTTTCTTACATTTTGAAAATACAATAAAGCTGTCATTGGCAGCCGTTCGGAATTGTTTGGGATTGTGATAACATTTATTTCACGTTCTAAGGTTCATCATGAAATGGGTAAAAATGATGCAAGTAAACAAATATAAATTTTTGGGTGTTATGTCCTCATAAAGATCACTAAATCATTCTTTTTTTATACTAAACATTCCTGTCATGAATAAAAATAAACATTTTATCCGTAATATATGTGCACAACGTGTGAGGTACCAAACTGATCATACAATTTTGTTCAAATACTTTTCAGAATGTACTTTTTAATTGATTTACGTATTTTGCAAATGCAGGTGCGCTTCAAATGCAAATTACGTCCTTTCAACGGTAGATAAGCGGGTTTATGGTGATACAAGAGAAGTTAGTAAATCGGCCATGATTAGTATAGTTTTTCTTTTTTTTTAAAGCAAAATGTTGCTATGTATATACGCACCGCTCTTATTATATCTATTGCTTTAGGTTTGAGTCCTATTTGGTCTGGTTTAAGTATTACTCTATTTCATGTCTTCAAGTAATTTTACCACTAAATGTTATCTTTAAACCATCTTTTTCTTTAAAATCGCGGTGATAGAGCATTTTACACGAAAGTTCATTTAAAGTAAAAGTTTGTTATAAACAGAGGAAACTTTGATGAATCAATGTTCTCATTGCTGGCAAGGATTAAGACAGAAAATCATCATTTAATGCATTAAACTAAAAAATAATAATTAAGGTAATTACAAAAATAGTTAAAATCAATAGAAATTGAAATTAAATGTACGAAAGTCATTAAAAGTGTACTTCAAAACAAATGAGCTGATTACATTAAAAAGTTGCAAAATGTTTAGCACACCAGCAAAGCGGACGGTAATGTATATGCCATAATAAGAAATTGTATTTGAAACACTGCTGTGTATAGATGTTAAAAAATATAATTCCTTATTTTGCTCAGATCTCGTTGTGCTTTATTTGTTACTCCTAGCTCCAGCCTTCTCATATATGTATATATAAAATTTTGTTGTTTCGTTAGTAAAAGTAGTATATCATTTGTCACAAATAATCCTGTTATGTTGTTTGTAAACCTTATTCCTTTCAACAGGAGCAAATGATGGCAACATCAAAATTATTTACTTTCTTAAGCACCGCATTTTATACTACTTTACATTCTTTATTTCTTTTCTAACCATTTCGTTGACATTTATGTAAACTAGAACAGTATGACGAAGAAAACAAATAATATAACCAAGAGCAAATTCTAAAGACACTAAAAACCTTCTCTAGTTGGAAAGACAAATATGCATATCGTAAAAAACGTTCTGATTATTTTGATACAGATTTAAAAAATCAAAACGTGTGCTGTTACACGCCAATTCTTATAATTAATAGTCTATATGTATATAATTAATAGTTTACTAGTCAAAAAGGCAACTAGTTTTGAGCTTGTAATCTTTTATTTTTCTCTAAGTTGTATGACAGTCTTGTTTTTTTTACATGTTAAAATACAAAAAAATATTTTTAAAAAAAGAAAAAGAAATGAAAATAGCAGTTATCATTACGGTTTTAGTTTTTTTTAACGCATTTTTTTATTTTACTAGACAGTTATTTTTTCTTCATTGATCTATGAAAGGCTAAAGTTTTTCTTAACGTTTTTATATTTATTATCAAAAACAAGCTCTGAAATAAACTAAAAATGTTATAGTCAAAACAAAATGCTGCCCGAATTACAGGGGAAAAAAGTTTTTTGACTGTAAATAATGCTTTTATTTCATTCCGTTCTTAAAATATTGTCTCACCACATTCCAGGTTATTGAACAAATGGAGAAATAAAGCCATGGCAGTTGTTCGAGATTTAGAAAATCTTTGCTCGCTATTCCGTCGACAGTTTGTCGATCTGCTTCACAGAATGGCGCCAGACGAATCAACAGATTAAATTATATTTATTGTTTCAAAACAAAAGTTACTTTGCCATCCGATGTCACTCTGAACAGAAGCCAAAGCTAATCGAAAAATCACGAAAAGCTTTCTTCCCAGTTAACACAATAAGAATGATATTTGAAAAATGGGTTCGGGTTCTCTTCGTCATTTAAGGAATCATATATCGATTTTTAATAGGATCTAATGTTTGTGAAAACTAGTTGCTTGAAACCATTTATCTGAATAAAAATGATAGAATGAAAAATAAAATAGATACGGCCGAGAGTTTTTTCGATACGCGTTACGCTTTTAAAATATATAGAATTTCTACTTAATGTTTGAGTGATCTACTTAATGTTTGAGTGTTTAATGTGGCAGACAAATTTCGTTTAGAACTGCGTTTTTAGAAGAACAATACTGGTTTATAATAGCAATACCGTCCACAAGGGGTATATTACATTACAAGACTCGATTAAATGATGTTCAGAATTTTTTTTTCATTCCAATTTGAATTTGTTGAAATTACCATTGAAAGTTCCGAAAGCTATTTTCAATTTACCTTGCCTTAACCAATGTTTTATTCCTCCGTTCTATTTTCCTAATTTACCCACTGAAAGTTCTTATTTCAGTTAAACTAACGTGTTCTTTTTTGAGATGAATTGAGCAACAACGACCTTTTATTTTCCTGTGCAAAAGATTTGATTTCAGTCAAAGATAGAAAGCAGATTTTCATTGGAGATATTTTATTACACTATAACGTCATCATAAAATGTATTGCCTCATTTTTTAGATGTGGCTGTGTGGAATCCTCGATTTAAAGAATTTCTCGACTTGACAAATGTTTTGTTTAGTTTCTTGGAATTATTAATTCGAAAAAGTACTGTAAAAAATGACGATGAAAATGTAATGACAGTAAAACAGTAAATGCAGATAGAGTAGCACATCCATTAACTCTCCAAAAAGCAACGCAATATTTTTGAGAACAAAAGATGACTATAGTTTCATCATAATTTCTTATGAATAGGAATTTACATTTTTTTTGTTTTAATTCCCCATTAAGGTGTTGCGTTTATATAAATGACCAATGTTTTCGACAAATGTTCGAAATGAACGTAGGACTTCAATCACTATAAGATGGTTGAGCGTATACCTTCTGTGAGAAACATGGTGACAACCTGGGATGAATCTAAGGCATAGGGTAAAGTCGTTATAGTTCTCTACTCCATCCCCTCCCCTGTTAGCACGTGGCCTTAAGGTTGCCCTACCCCGGGCACGGGGAAGTGAAGTCCGACGAATGCTCATTACCGCTCCGAGATAGGTTAGGCTGGCGCCCAGCAAACCTAACTAGTAACTCTTGCTGTGTGGACCTGAACCTCATTGATACCCCTATGCTTAAAAAGTATCATTAGAGTTTTGTGGTTCCCTAAAGTCGCTATAGTAATGAATAAAGTACTAGCTGTGGATTAAAATATTTGTACTCTTATGCTGGCTTCACACCTATGGACACGGAGACAAAATCTGTGTCTCCACGCCTCTGCGCATGCGCAGTACATGGGATACATTTTGTTGCCGTTGCTCGCCTCCCTGTGTCCAAGAGTTGAACACAATTCAACTTTTGTGTCCGTTGCCAAGCATAGTAGCCAATCAGAATCGATAATTCGTTTGCGCTGCGTTTCCGCGCAAAAATTTGGCTTGCAACTCTTTTTTCGTTTTTGCTTGTTGTTGTTTCGCTGTTTCTTAATTGATATTTCCTTTAAAAATGGAAGAAGAAATTACAAATTTCGTCAGAGAATGTACATGACTGTATAATGCCTGTCGAACAGATTTCCGAGATGCAGAAGAAAAGGATAATTCATGGATGACACTTGCCGAAAAGTTACACGTGGATGGTAAGTTTTTTTATTTACAAAAATTCTATATTTGTTTTTCGAATCTGTAAATTTATTTTATTTTGATACTAATTGTCTGAACATTCAATTTCTTGATTTTGTTATGATTTCACTAGGACAATAGCCGATGCGAGTAGTAAAAATGAATACAATATCTATTATTTCCAAAAAACAAATTGTATAATTCAAGGCCGTAAGGAGGCTAAGACCCCCCCCCCCCCCAAACGGCCGAAATTGTCTGAAGTTTTACATATAAATAACAATTTGAAAATTAAGAATTTTCTCATGTGAAAATATTCTCCCATTTGTGTAAAATTTAGTTAGTTCTTTTGCTTGATTCCATAGTCGTAGCCAACGGGAGAGGGGGGGGGGGGGTTAAGTTATACAAGGCAATAAATGTCAATCGGGAAATTATGAATGTTCTGATTAAAAAAATCTGTCTTCACCATATATCCCCTTCTAAAAAAATCCCTTCTTTCACTTTCCAATCCTGCTAAATCATTTGATTTTTTTTTACAAATTAGGTTTTTGACACTTTTTGACGTTTTTGACAGGGAGGTTTTTTACAAGCTGGTTTTAACTAGAGATGTAACGAATATTCGATGACTATTCAGTATTCGGCCTGGCCGAAGAGTCATTTCATCACCTAGCCGAATATTCGACCGAATAATTCTGATGCAGAAGAAATGTAAAAAAATAAAGAAATTAGTACATTTAAAAAATTTAAAATTGTACTATAATTATTGCAAAAGAATACATTAATATATAGTTTTAATTATTATGGAGAATATGAGAAATTTATTTTGTTATTATTAACAAAGTGGAAGTCAGACTTTGTTTGGGTGGATTGATTTATTGTGAATATTGGGTAAGAGAGAACTGTGAAAAACCTAGAATATATCATGAATATTTAGATAGCATAAGTTATTGGGGTTTTTGAAAAAAAAAAAACTATATTCCTGTTAAGTGTATTAAATTTTAATAGAACTTCAAAAAATAGGCATGTAAATAAATCCCATAAAATAAAAATATTGACTTTTAAAATACCTTCATAAAACAGTTTTGAACAAGGTAAAAGTTCACTAAGCAATATTAGTTCTTTCATTTGAACTAAATAATTAGTAAAATAATGCTAATGCTTACATTAAAACCTGTCATTTCTATTCCACTTGCGGGTGAAATTCTTAGTTTTATTACATTCAAAACAATAGAGAAAATAGATTAATTTTAGATAGTTTTAAATTCTTAACAAACAGAATTACATCACACATCATAGATTGTGTGTAATTGGTGTTTGTGAATAATTTTTAATTTGACAAATACTTTCTATTACAACGGTTTTCCAGAAATTTTAATATTCGGCCGAAGACATTGGCCGAATATTCGGCTTCGGCCTAGAAGGAATGGCCGAATTTTCGGTATTCGGCCAAATCACTATTCGTTACATCCCTAGTTTTAACCATGGTTAAAACTGTCGCATGTCAAAAACCTGCCAACCCTGGTTAACAGTGAGGTAGAAAATTTAATGAATTGTCTTATTGTTCTACAGAATAGACAATGACAATTCTTGAAATGTGTATGACAACATATTTCAAGAAAACTCAAGTGTCGTACAAAATGAGGGGCCAGTTTCTCGAAGTCAAATGAAAGTATTATGAGCAATTATTTATTACCTAATTTGGATAATATTAAGATGGTCCTACGGTCGTGCGAGTAATTTGAAATAATGAATGTTATAAAGTAAACTTTGAATTCTCAGGTATTTTTTATATTTTCCTAGCTACATTCCAGATGCAAACTTTTTTCTTTTCAGGTACTCCAAGTACCCCAAAGCATAAGGAAAAAGAATGCCTTTTTGATATCTAAAAGCAAATGAAAGAGGCAGAATGAAGCTTTGATGGATGCACTTGCATCCACAGATATGATGCTGCAAAAATCTTTTCAAGAGGACATTGATGGGTCGTTTTTCAAGACTGTTAACACATCATTTGAGGTCTTTTGACGAAAATAAAAAATAGATATTCATATATATTGCAGTTAGTGCACGCAGAAAAAGCAAATAATTGTTAATAATTGTAATTAAAATCAATATTTGATTCATACTAAGGGTTTTATATTGTATTTATTTTATCATTGTTAATTAGAACGAAATGGGCGCGAAATTCAGTTTGTTTACAAAATAAAAAGGCTACTGAGTGAGCATGCGCGAGATAGAATACGGTCTTTACGCCGCTGCCAGATGTGAAGGGTCTCGGACACAATTTCTCGGCGACGCAGCGACGGCGCGTGTATCTGGTTTCCGTGTCCTTAGGTGCGAAGGCAGCATTAGTTTTTCAACGTAGCATGAATTAACTCTTGGACTATGACTCTGATGTGATGCTTTTATTTTATATTTAAATGTAACACTTAAACAGTGATGTAGCATTTTTCTAAATTGGAATCTTTGGAACTTGATTTGGCGATAAGAAACTTTGATTTCACATATTAATGCAAGTTTTAAGTTTGAAATAGTGTGTAATTCACAAATACAGAAATTTCTTATGAGTTTAGAACAATGGAAAACCATACTACAACTTCAGCAATTTTAAAGATCTTTATTTTACAATTAAATCCTGCGTTTAAACATAAATGTCATTGTGTATTATGCGTTTAGTTTTACAATAACCATAAAAGAAAATAATTCATGATCTCGAAAAAACGATAGGTTTTTATATTCTGGAATGCAAATAGTACAATGTCGATGTGAAATACACTATAACATCAGACAATTTCAAAAGTAATACCTATCCATTAATGCATTATTTAAACTTTATTTTACTTTGTATAATCCTGTTTAAATTTCTTTTATAGTATTTTAGCAAACCATTTAGAGATTTTAAACAATGGTGCACCGTTTCTGTATCATATTCAACAATTTTTTGACTCTACCACTGCATAATATCCCTCAAATTACAACTGACCTCCATTTTTGCACATAGTCTTTTGCTAACAAAAAGGAAGTAATTCAATCTCCTAAAATGGTTGCTTTTTTTTCTTTCAAATTCTTGAATTCCTTGCCCAACGTTATAACATGCAGCTGAAGGGAAATCTGAAACCAATCTATCATCGCAGAGCTTCAAATATTGATGCCCCACCACTAATGCATTTCTCAGCCGATATGTAATGCTTTCACCTTCACCAAGCCTAGCAAAAGTCCCCTCCCCTCCCCAAGCAATCCCGTGAAGCTAACTCGATTGAATGACCTCTGTCTTTCAATCATCCCTATCCCTTTTCTTTTTTTGCAGTGATGGGGATGTTTCCCCATCCACATTCGTAAACCACCAAGTGCATTCAAACCCATTATCGACCCGTTTCTGAGCAAAAATAGACTCTCAATCTAGATTTTCGATTTTCCTAGTATTCTAGCATTGCAGTTCCGATAATAGATATGTCCATTATGGGTTATATCTGGAACGCACAACAGGCTGCCTGAAGCAAATTGTTTATTAATGAGTTGCTCCCAGATCGAAACAGTTTGTTAGTTGTAAGTTAAAAATAGTATGAACATTTTTCTTAACAATAGTTAAAATTTAATGTATTATTCATCTAATTCTAAGTAAATGTCTTTAAAATGGTCAATTTTTACATGTACCTATATGCAGCTATACCAATATTTGGTATTAATTTACAAGTACCGTAATTATCTGTGTATAGCCGGCGTTTTATCTACAAAAAAACTCTTTCTTTTACTATCTGCGGGCAATATAACGATGCGGGCAATACATGAAATTTAAAAAAAAAAAAAAAAAGTATTATTAAAAAGACAACAACCGTTCAAAAATACCGAAATCTCTTTTCCTGCAATACAAAATTCAGAGAAATAAATCGTAGCTTTCGAAACAATGGTCCAAAGCAGATTGGGGCTCGGGCGCTGGCGCTTCAGGCGAATGTATTGTTTTCGAGGGATGTATCCCGTATTTTTTTCTGGGTGCGGGTTATACAACGACGCGGGCTATTTACCGATAATTGCGGTATTTAGATATACGAGGAGAATTTTTTTTGAAAATGAACTCCATACATTACCAAATATTACCATTACCATACATTACCATTACAATAACATTTCCATTATTTGTATTTTAATCTATAAAAGGCTTTCCAAGCCAAATCAATTATCATTAATTCATTTGTTCCTGATACAAATATTATAACTTTCTTTCCTGCACTGAATTAGAAAAAAACTTTTTGGGATCATTCATAAATGATGTCACGCTTCGAGGGGGGGGGGGTGAAATTCTAACAAATTGTGACAAGGAGAGGGGGTAACAAGAAGTGTGACACCTTGCCTGTGCAATATAGCGTGGCATGTGACAAAGGAGGGAGGGGGTTTGTTGAAGTGTGACATTTTGTGACAAACAGGGGGAGAGGAGGTAAAATATATAGGAAAAAGGCGTGACATTTATGGATGGTCCCATTTCTTTTCCAATGTGTTATAGCTGATGTATTATAATTAGGGATGTAACGAATAGTGATTTGGCCGAATAGCCGAATACCGAATATTCGGTCATTTCTTTCAGGCCGAAGCCGAATATTCGGTCCTTTCTTCAAGGCCGAATAAGCCGAAGCCGAATATTCGGCGGCCGAATATTAAAATTTCTAGAAAATCGTTGTAATCGACAGTATTTGTCAAATTTAAAATTATTCACAAAGACAAACACCAATTATACACAATCTATGATGTATGATTTAATTCTGTTTGTTAAGAATTTAGAACTTTTTAAAATTAATCTATTTTCACTATTGTTTTGAATGTAATAAAACTAAGAATTTCACCCACAAGCAAAATGGAAATGACAGGTTTTACGGTAGTAAGCATTAGCATTCTTTTACTAATTATTTAATTGCAATGAAAGAAATACTAGTGCTTAGTGAACTTTTACCTTGTTCAAAACTGTTTTATGAAGACATTTTAAAAGTTATAAAAGTTAATATTTTTATTTTGTGGGGTTTTTTGCATACCTATTTTTAAAAGGTCTATTAAAACTTAATGCACTTAACTGGAATATGTTTTTATTTTCAAAAACCCTAATAACTTATGCTATCTAAATATTCATGATATATTCTGGGCTTTTCACATTTCTCTCTAACCCAATATTCACAATAAATCAGTCTACCCAAACAAAGTCTGGCTTCCACTTTGTCAATAATAACAACATGAATTTATCATATTATCTATTATAATTAACTATTGGCAGCTTTTGGGAGCAAATGCTAAATATAAAATACAATATTACAACTTAAAAATGTGTTTTTGATCAGTCAAGCTTAAAACAAGATTAAAAAAAGTAGTTTATTCTAAATTATTTTTATTTCTTAAAACTATAGTGGACTAATGTATTCTTTTGCAATAATTATAATACAATTTTAAATGTTTAAAAATTCACTAATTCCTTTATTTTTTTACTTTTTTACTGCAGCAGAACTATTCGGCCGAATAGTCCATCAATATTCGGCCAGGCCGAATTTGACCTTACCCAATATTCGACCAGGCCGAATACTCAGCCAAAGGGCCGAATAGCGAATAGTGGCCGAATATTCGTTACATCCCTAATTATAATACACCGTAAGAGTAAATTTCATTTTACTAATGTCTGTTTGACTTGTATTTTATACTAGCGACCCGCCCCGGCTTCGCGCGGGTGCAATGTAGATACAATCTGGTATCAGTGTGGAGTGATTAGTAATATTATTATGATTAGACTATGCTACAGGATATCCTTATATACAATGTTTACACCAGTTTATTTTATGAGACAATACAAACACGTTTTCTTGAGAAGTACTCTCCAAAGTGCGCCTTATAACTGGCCCTGTGAAAAACACTCAACGTTCAAATCTAAGCCTGCAACGATACTTTAAGGCTTTCTGTCACTCTTTATTATTATTTTTTTACCTTTACAGGAAAGTAGGCTTAAAAAAAAAAAAAAAAAAAAAAAAAACCGAAAGGGAGGAAAAAAAAAAAGACACTTTCTGAAATGCAAAAATTCTACTAAATAATAATTAGTTCCGTTTTTAAACAGAACTAATGTAAACGTTTTGGAATTTTCCCTTGAGGCACTATATGTCTTTTTAATGGATATTAAAAACTAAAATTGGATCATCACGTTGTTTTGAGTTTTCGCTAATGCACGTGCATGTATTTACTATGCGTTGAATGTATTTATTAGCATATTTTAATTACTTCACACCCACACACATTTATATTATATTTTAATGGGATTTATACTAACTGAAAGGAGTTTCTTCGTTAGCTCTTTCCTCAAAGATTATAACATTAGTTTAGATTATTTTTCTCTCACTTGATATTTTAATTAAACATGATTTTTTTGGAATTAATAAGAAGCCGATAAGTATCTTTATTGTGAAAACTCTCACCGGCGGTCTTATCATTGATGTAGCCATAAAGTAGAAATAACTGAAGAGATTATATTATCGTGTTAATTTTTGTTTGTCAAAAGGGGATTGTTTACTTCTTATACTTTTTATATACCTCAGAAATAATATTAGTTATTCATTTAGAGTCAGTAAGATTTCCAAAGAACTATTCTTAAATACTTAGGAAAGGTAGAGAACAGAAGACACTTTTTTTTGTCTTTTAAAAACCAATTTAAAAAAAAAAAAAGTATTTTAAGCATTGAAAAAAATATGGATAGAAAACTATTCCTCAAAAAAAAAAAAAAAAAAATCTATGTCACTGAATTTATAAATCCTCACTTGTAAAGCTACTTTTACTTTGCACACATAAACCTTCTTTTAAACCTAACTGAGAAAAACTAGTTTTCAGAAAGATAATCTTCTTTGGTGAGATGGGAAAGTTTTAAAAACATTTTATGATGCGCTATTCTTCTTCTGGGAAAGCTTGACAAAGACACAGCTAAGGTTTCAACAGTTTCGCAAACATTTCATCGCTGAACCGCGAATAAAGAAGTTTGGAGGAAAACATTTGCACTTGAAAGACCCAAAGAAACGAAGAATAAATTACTATTGGTTGAAAAGTCATCTTCATGTAAGCCCCCTTTTATGCTGTCAGCTTGAGAAAACTGAATGTCTAAACAGTAATAATATCATAATCCGAGAGTTCATTTTCATTCGGATCAGCTGACTAGTTTAATGAAAAAAAAAAAAGAAAAGGAAAAAATTTTGGATTACTCAAAAAGTGCACGGAAAAAGTTTAATGAAAGAAAACTCTTAAACTCTCGCAGATGCTTGTCTTACCGAATTAATATATGTAACTTTAGAATTGTCTTTGAATTTTCCTCAGCTGCATGACTGAAAGAAAAAGGTGTAAATTTTGAAAGCACAGTACGTGAAATAATATAGCGAGAATATATATATGTATGTGTGTATATATATAACAAAGCATAAGTCAAGACAGATAACTCAAAAGTCCTTTCATATAAACACTGATATAACTAGGCCGCATGGAATCAAATGTATGCAAAAGCTTTATATCTTTTTCTGAAATAAAATAATTTTTTTTTTCGTAAAGCATATTGGGAGCATTTCGCGTGGCCCTGTTTTAAAAATCTTAACCAATTTTCTTTTACTTACAACCAAATTTTATTTTTCTACATCCAACATGTTATTTAACAAAGAACATTTCTTCCATTCATTAATTATTTTTCAATTCCTATTTGTTTTTTCTTCTTTATGTATAAATTGTTATAAAAATACCATTATTTTTGGTGTTGTTAGTTTTACCTCTACTTTACCTACGTGAATAAACGAAAAAGACAAGTTTCGTTTAATTGGATGAAGTGTTAGTTTATTTATTATTCGTATCAGGAAAAAGGTAAATACATCTTTACAATTAGCCATTATTCGATTTAATCTTTTTAAACTAAAATATTTGTTTCTGAGACAAAGTTCTGAAAAATTTCTAAAGATAATAGTCTGCTTACCATATTAAAAACGCTATCAAACGACGATGTAAAACCATATTTTTAAAAGTCATACCTCAAAGGTAATTTTATACAAAGAATGTACAAAGATAGTTTTGTACTTGTTGATTATAAATCACAATAACTGTTCTTTAAATAATTTATTCTATCTTGGAAAAAGCTCGGATAGTTTCATACTTGTTGATTATAAATCACAATAACTGATCATGAAATATTTTTTTCAGTCTTGGAAAAATTTCGTTATTTTTTTTCCATAATTGTATTGATTTAAAAACGATAAGTATTTTACAGAGAGAGGCTGTAAAACGCAATCTGCCATTTTCAAGAAAAAAAAGGCAGCAACGCCTTTTAAAGTGCCTCCTACGCACTTCGTTTAAAAATCCTTCGCTTCAATTTTTAAATTTATTCTACTACTTTTTCTTTCACCTGGAAGGCGAAAATTTCTTCCTAAAACTGAATCTCTTAACGAGCATTTTTTAAAGAACAATGATTCCCAAAGTGGTTGTTGCTATGGAATTTCACTGCTTTGGGCTTACATTGATCGCGAAAACAGTTCTTCAGAGCTTTTAACATTTCGGCACTATTTCAAATTAGAGATGCCCCGCAAAAAGCTGACTTCGCAACTAAACGTGGGAGATTTACTTGTCGACCCAGCGGTTTTGAGTGAGGTTATTAATTTTAAAACTCCTCGTTACGTTAAGTAACCACGCATGAAATTTTGGGTTTTGCAATATTTCATGACTGCATTTTTGATGTAGCATAATTCAGTAAAAAATGTTTTGTAAAAACAGCTGAATGTTATTTGATTATTAAGCATTTTTAGTAAATAAATTTTATTCGAGAAATAAGTCCGATATAATGCGCATGTCTTACTATGAGAATCTTGTAATAAAGAGAGATTTAAAGTGCACTTTTAATCATTTACTTAATTAAGAAAATGAAGACTTATACGGGCAATGTCAATAATAGTGGCGATAACTACTCGAAAACAGGCTGCTGCAAGATGTCTTCAAAATGTATATATGTGACTGAAATACGTTAATTTAGAAATGCTATCATTTTGTTGTTTTTTTTTAATTCACCTTTTTTTCTTCCATTTGTTTATCCTACGCGTAAGTAGAACATTTTCTTCTCAAATGAACGCTGGGGGCTCAAAGATTTTTGTGTAAGGGTACTTTCACAGCAAAGGCGACAAAGACAATATTCCTGTCTTTCTCATCTGGGCAAGAGCAGAGTCTATTTTAGGAGGCAAAAATACGCTCTGCGCTAGCGTAGATGAGAAAAAACTGTGATATTGTCTTTGTCGCCTTTGGAGGGAAAGCAAGCCACCCTTATATCATCAGTGAGAATATACGTATAAAATCAGAAGAAAAGAACTTTGTAACTTTGAAAACAAATAACTTCAATGAACTACGAAGCACTAATTAAAATAACCAAGAAAACTACGATATTAAGTTTTCTCAAGAATATAATGACTCGTTTCATATTTCTTATGATTCTACTGTCCCCTTGTACAAGGCTCATGACCGCCAAGGGTGACACCTAGGAGAGGAAGTGGGGCAAATAAAATTAGCTGGATTTTTGCCTTTATGAGAAAGAACAATGAGGTGAGAGAAACATACTGGTGTAAGTCAATTTTTTTCTTGAAAATATCGTTAATTCAATTTATCATAACATGTGATGTCATCTACCGTTATTTACAGTAAGCTAAAGAATACTTCAAAAATTTACCACATATGGAACCATTAATGTTTTCTTATTCTAAACCGTAATGCAGAATTTCGTCTTTCTTTTTATTTCTTCAAACTACTAAAAGCTTGAATTACCACCCGTATGTTTTTCCCCTCTCTCTACCCCACTACTATCTTTGACATTCACCCAAACTAGCAAACAGAGCTTTACATAAACTTTCTTAAGGTTAATATAAGTTTCAAAAAAATCTTTTAAACAATTTTGAAAAAAAAAAAAAAAACTGGACGTCAGTGTTAAATCTCAATATTTGGCCAGCAAACTTTTTACTCCCCAAACGAAATATATTAATCGAAAGCTTGTTTGAAGAAACAGTTTTCACGTCGAAACGCATTATTCGTGTTTCATTAAAATAAAGCTATTTACAAAATAATATTGCTCACTTCACCATTTAAACAAGGAACAATTCAAATAAACATGAAATCCCAGATTCATGTGATGTTTTTCTTTTAAGAAAATCGACAAAATGTTTAAACAGCACATTTTTTGTCTACAAAAATTGAATCGATTTCTTAAATCGCCAAAAAAAGAGCATGTTTTATAAAAATACGATGAAACTTTACTTGAAAAGAGAAAGCAATCATTAATTACACAATAATTTTGCTGTCACTTGTTTCAATTACGGAATAAAACCGCAGGACATAGGCAGTTTTCCTTTAATATTTTAGATCAATAGCTTCTTAATATGAAATATTTGAAAGCGAACATTTGCATAGGTAATTGATATAAAAATTTAAATGTAAACAACAGCAAACTAAACAAGATGAACTTTTTATAAAAAGATCCGCTTTTCAACGTTATGATTACACAAATGTCAGTAACATGAATTTAGAAGTGCACACAATAGTAATTCAAAAAAAAAAAAATATCTATTGCCCGAGGACACAAATGTAAACGCAAGAAAAATGCTATGAAATAACTTACAAGCAAACGAAATTTGTTTCGAAGCCATAAGAATCCTTTATGCCTGCTGTTTTGCTCAAATTTGAAAGAAACTATTTACTTTCATAAATGCTGCAAGCGCATACTTTTATCGAGTTTTTAAAAGAGCTGAGCTCTAAACGAATGAGGAGTGTTGAGATGTTTTCCGTCAATACTAACAAACAAATACGAGTTTGGAATATAAAAGCAATATTTTCAACTATTTTCTGAGAAATGAAATTATGGTTGAGACACCTTATAACACAGACATGTACTTGAGGATTTCAAAATGAACGTTTCTTTATGTTTAGTACTAACTTTTATAGGGATTCACTTCAGCACAGAAAAGCTCAAAAAAGAAATAGTTATATATGAACTGGGGGAAATAGCAATAATGTTGAAAATATTCTAAAGTTACCAGTTTATAGATGTCTTTCATAGATTATTTTACATAGATTTTTAGACATTGAATATGCATTTTTTAATGTTTTTTTTTAAAGCATCTCTGAGAATATGTGTTTAAATTTTAGACTTAAAATAAATTACGATACTTGTTCTGGCATTTAAAAAAAATTATAAAATATGAACGGCATATGGTAAATCTAGCAGTAGCTATTGTTGCTCAATGCATGTATTATCTGAAGCAGCTCAGTAAGTAATAGATGTAGGTGAAATACGCCTTTTGTTACGATAACAATGCGTTCCCATTTAAAGTGGGGAATTCAACTTTTCAAACAAATTTCATGTATTGGCATGCTTCCATAATAACATAATTAAGACAGCAAAAATAATTTAAAAAGTTGCTGTATGTGTATGTATTAACCTTTAACGTTTTTAAGTTAAAGTATAGGACAAACAGTGAGTTCTCTGTTTAGCAAACTCTGCATTTTTCATTCTTACCTACCTGCATATTTAACAGTGTTTCTTTTTGATGAAATGAAGCAGACATATAAAGAGAAATCATTAGCTAGCCTAATGATTTTTCTTTATATATTATCTAGCTAATGATATTCTTTATTTGGGCTTATAAAGAAAATTTTTATCAGTGGCTATTTTTGGTGCATTTCCCTAAACATAGCAATAAAATCCTAATTTAAGCCTTGATTAGGCTAGATTCTACATTCAATTCTTTCTGTGCAAATAACAATACAAACAATGGCTAGAAACTGCTCAATATCATTGTTTTTTAGGATACAAAAAGGGTAAAAGTAGTATGTAATTGTAGCTAGTATTAGCAATTGTAGTCTGCAATTAACATTAGGAATTAAAAGAAAAGCAAAAGCAAGAATACATTGCATTTCTTTGAAGTGGGAAAAGGATTAATAAGCGATATTAAACAGACCTACACTATTTCAATAAATTTATATGATTAGTAATTTTTAGGAAGCTGTAAGTGCCCCATCCCCAACCAGAATCGGAAATTGAATGTAGAGGCAAAAAGCTAAATGGGAACAATAATCGTTTCTGCTGCATTGTTTGCAATTCAAGGCCCATTTCCAGCTATACTCGTTTCACAATTTGCCTAGCCGTGGTAGCCTAGTGGTTAGGATGTCGAGCTTCGGATCGGAGGATTTCGGGTTCGATTACTCGAGCCGCTGAAGACCCAGTATGTACAGTTGGGGCCGTGGTAGCCTAGTGGTTAGCACGCCGGACTTCCACCTGGAAGGTCGCGCGTTCGATACCCACTGAAGACCACCATGTATACTTGGGGATATGTGCATGTAAAATCCGTAGACCCCACTACCTCTCCCCGTGCGTAAGCAATCCTAAGGCCTCGGCTAACAGGTAAGGGTCTGGTGGAGAAAAGTATGTACAGTTGGGGATACGTGCATGCAAAATCCGTGGACCCTGAAGTCCCAAGGCAGTTCCGAGGGTACCAGAGGGTCTAGAACTTCCCTTCTCTTCACTCTTAGATCAAAAAAGGAAGGTGGCGTATTTGTGGTGGCGCCATCTGGTGTCATCCAAGTACATAGTCGTACTTCCACCGTTGTGGTGCTCACCTATGAAACGGAAGGTGCTTTTACTGCCTTAATTCCTAGTCGCTCTGCGAAGGGGAGCTTGGATATTCAAGTGGCATTAGAAACAACAATTTGCCTTTAAGAATAACTGCTCAAAAAAGCCAATTTAATTTTACTTTTTCTCCGATAGGTCTTTTTTTTGTTTTGTTACATCCAAAAATATTACATAATACTCTTTTATATAACACGTGTAGTGTTTTGTTTTCAGTATGTTTAGTTAACTAAGCTAAAATTAAGGAAATTTGAGTATAATATGAAAGTTAACCAAACTATGAAGTTAAGTACAAAACTTAAGATAAATTTTAACTACAATTGGAATAATTAAATTTTTTTAATAATGTTACTGATTAAAAAAAGAACAATAACTGCAAAACACAAAATTCGGTACATTGTTACAGAATATGTAATTGCATTTTTGTCAAAGTATTCAGCGCCTATTTCAAAGATTGCTATTGTTCGGGTTGTTAAAAAAACAACACTACTGTTTCTTTTGAACTAAGATAAGGAGAAAAAAAAGGCGTCTATGATAAAATTATTAGCACAATATTCTGTGCTATTTCATGGATGCTATATTTATTGAAATATCAACGATAATTATGCATGATAAATTTATGTCTTGTGAAGTAAAATGTCGAAAAATGTAGATAGCAAAAAAGAGTGAAATATGGAGGCGTACATCTAAATTTGTAAGGAACTTTTCACATGAAAAATGTAATGCATTGAAAATTAATGCACCGCGACAAAGAACGGGAATTATTTCAGTGAATAAATAAACATACAAAATCCAACGCCTTTAATTCGTTCATTCACGTTTAGAATTTTCGGAATATTTTCCGTTTTGGCTCTTGCTTATTATCTTACCTCTTGGAATGCTTCCAAGACAACTCTCCAAATGTTGAATGATTAATGAACATCTAAAAGTCGGAGTCAGAAGCTTGTAAATAATGCACGTCAAGTAGGTGGCAATGTTTGTGCATTCGGTAACGAGCAAATCGGAAGTACAGGATATTTCGGCGAATTTCCTTTTTCGCTGTCTTGCAAGGTTTCATTTTAATGCAAATGAGCGTTTGTCGGCAGTTCTTACACTCGCAACCATTGCCTTTGTTTATTGCACAAAAGATTTCTTTTTGGGTATTTTTTTCTTTATCCAGACAATTCATTTTAAAAAGTTCTATTGAAATTTAACTATATATATTGTATTTTTCTTTTCTAGTTTCAATGAACACGCTTAATTGAAATGAGAAGTTTAGATTGATACTGGTTTTGTCAAGCATAAGCTTTCAAAATTTATAATACAAAACAGATTTATTAATTATTTTTCGCTTTTTGTGCTTGTATTTTTTTTTTGGGGTCGGTCATTATTTTACCTCTGATATCATGAAGTTTTGCTGCGAATACCCCCAATGTTTTTCTACTTTAATATCATTTCGATTTTAATGAAAAGGGTTTTTTTTTTAATAACAAAAAATATTTCTGTGTTTGTTCTGAGCGAGTTTTCCCATATGCATTTCTATGGTAGCCTACTTGTGTCGAAATCACGTGATATCAATTTTGAATCTGTGGTTTGCAAACATGAAAACCAAAATATGAGCAAAAAAAGAGGTTGCTGTGACGTTGCGTCTTATTCTCATGCATGACGCCTGATAGGATTTTTTTTTCCTTTCTGATATGCAATTCTGAAAATCTTTGGAAAGCTCTTACAAAAATACCGCCGCCCCCCAAAAAACACCTACCTGGCACCGAAGGTAATATTCGAATCATATATGGCATAGTCCGTTTCAATTAAGGCAGGTAAAAATAAAATCTTACCTTCATAGTCTCAGCAGTTTTTGAATTTCACATATGTTAAAATATAGAACTATGTGAGTTGTCTTTGTTTTGCTCAAAAAAATTCCTGGCCCGAGATACAGACCGCCCAAGATGGTGCTTTCGGCGCAATTTTTCACTTCCGATTTTCGACAAAAACTTTCAAGTGCTCTATTTTCTGAACGGTGCAAGATATTTTGATGCGTTTCTTTTAATTTGAAAGACAACTATATTCTGTTTAAGATAAAAGGCTAAATTAAAAAATATCTATTTAACTTTTTTTGCTGCAGCCTTTTGAAATTTTTTAAAAAAATCTTTTATATTTTTTACCTCAAAAAAGCCAATCTCAAAAATTTTTATTTTTTTACTGTTGGTTAATACCATTAAATGCTACATTCTCTGAAAAGCAGAGCTTCCACTTTTGCGTTTAACGGTTTTTACAAGCAATTTAAGATTTCGCCGTATATTTTATCAGTTTTGTTAATAACATAGTCATATATTGGTCTCATTAAGTCAAAATTATATTAATTTAATTTTATTACTAAATATTAGAACAGGGTTCGTACGCTTTTGGAAAAAACAAAAATAAGGACTTTCTAAGGACTTTTTAAGGACCTACAAAAAAATTTAAGGACCTCACAAATTTTTCGAAATATACAAACTTATATTTATTTAAAAATGAAGCATTATCGAAAGAGGAAATTGATTTAACATCGTATTTTTATTAGGAACAAACCCACAAACACTTTTATGGAGCTCTCTTTGACTTGTTGCTCTTCTAATGTCCAATACAGTCAGGGAGTTAAGTAATTATTGGACATAGTAATAAGAAGCACACAACACAAGTATTAATCATTATAAGCAAATTATAATCATAAGAAAAATTATCAAAAATGGTTAGTGCTATAAAATACAAGTTAAATGAAAAAGAATTTAAATAAAAAAATTTTTAAAGAAAACGCTGAACTTTGTCTTGAGAATTTGTGTTAATTTAGTTTTTTTTTTTTTTCATTTTACTGAACTTATGTTGCCAGCATCTCAATTTCGCCTTACTTAAATTTTTATCTCCCCCATAAATAATTTTAAATTATTTAGAAGAGCTCGCAAAAATTCAGAAGAAACTTTTTCAACTTGAGAAAAATATTTCATTTTGGAAACAGTATACATTATTCGCTTAAAACTTTGTACATTACCCTCAAATAGTAATTAACAAAATTTTACTAAAATAAAGTTTCAAAAAATTGAACACTTTTTTTAAATAAAAAATAAAACAAGCAGCCTACAGGCTGCAAATACTAAAACAACTGTCAATTTTTTAAATAATTGATATATTTACAGGATGCAAAAAGATAGAAGTCTCAAAAGCTGCGTGCAATTTTCGGCGAAGCACATGTTAGATGTTAGCAAGTTTCCGAAAAATAGGTTTTTACATTTTCGCGTTATAAGTTATGAAAATTCATGTAAAAACTTAATTATTATTTAATTGTTAATTAAATTTTAAAAATACATGTCTTTTTAAAAAGTTTCTTGAAAAATTTTCTTGTTTTGTAGTACAATCTCTTTAGATAAAAATACTTGTACATCAGCTTGAAAAACCGGATCTTTTTGCAAAAAATCGAATTTTCGAAGTTCACAAATAAAAACAGAAAAACTAGGGGAAAATGAGGGCGTTTGGCAACTACGGTGTATAGGTTTAAAAAGAGGTCGATTCCTTCAATTTGCTGCAAATTAAGGAATTTCACAAGACAAATTTTGATTAACGCAGCAAATATCCATCATCTCCCACTCAACAAAACCCCACAGCAAACGATCGCGAAGCCAAATTGGTCGATAAAAATTTACTAAATATTAAAACATTGCCTTTAAAACAAATTTTCGATACGGGAATTTATTTGATCTAAAAACAAATAATGGGAGAACAAACTGTTTATCGAAAGGTCAGCTGAAAAGCGATCGGGAGAGTTGGCAACTCGGCGCTTATTATAGTGTAAGGCATAAGAAATAAAAATAAATCATTCTTTTACCTTTAACAGTATAAATAAGCGATAATCATACACGCGATTGGTCAAACGCAAAACAAGCTGAAAGTTTTTTTTCCTTTTTTGCCTACATATTAGTTAAATGTATCTGTTTTATTGAGCTAGATGTCAACAATATGCTTCTTTGAAGTATACCCCCCCCCCTTAAATTAAAAAAAAAAGTTTCAAAAGCAATATTTATTTATTGATTACTTGTTAGGAGCTGCTCCTACTTGCTTTATTGATAATTGGTTAGAATTGATTTAGTAACAATTTTCATGAAAAAAAAAAAAAAAAAAATTATTTACTTTGTAACTAAACTTAATAAATAGTATCGAATAACAAATTTGAAATCCCGAAATTTGGCCCTTTTTCGAAAATTCCCGATTTTTGTTTATTTATTAAATTTTTGCCCCTTGAGCCCTTAAAAGTCCGTTTTTCAAATTTTATTCCTTTTTCTTTTCTCTTTTAAAGCAAAATGAGGGAACTTGTGTAATTTATTTCCTGTTGTCTTAAAGGGTGCCCAGTTACTGGGCACCACACTGTTAAAAGTTTCCGTAAGAAAATGGTAAAATAACCATTTATTTGATTGTTATTTTACCATATTTAATTATAATAGTTGAATAACCATTAAAAAGATGGTACTCGAACCGCTGATTGCGAAAAAAATCGTTTATTCTCTGTTTATCCTAAAGAACGTTTAACTACCCGTAATTTTCAAGCGCTCAATAAGAATCGGGCGTGAATCTTGGTTACGAAACCTTACCGGTCGTACGTTGTCGTTAAAATAGGAATACGGATTTATCAGTTAAAATCTGCATGTGCATATAAAAAAAGAAGGGAAAAAAAGTGGCTTAAGCAGTGGTTACTAAATAGAAAACACGTAAAACAAATACACACGTAAATCAAAAATTGGAGATATCGCGTTTGCGAATGAGCGAACCCATAATTTGAGCTGCTGAAGCTTGTTTGTATTTTAATTTTTGCAGCAAATAAAATGATTTTCGTTAATATACAGTAAATTTAGACTAAAAATGACTTTGGATCCAATCAAAAACTGAAATTTCAATTTTAAGACAGCTTGCCTGTTGGAAAAGATTTATTGATAAATAAACGACCGCTTCATGTGGTGTTGATGGCCGAATGGCTAGAGAGCAATGTTGGTATACCATACACCTAGGGTTCGATTCCCGCAAGCTTCGTTTAGTTTATACGCCTCGAAATGGTTCAAAAACGGTAAAAATTTTGTTTTGCAACCATTTTTAAATGGTTATAAAACCATAAACTTTTGTATTTATGGCTTATTAACCAAGTTGATTGGAAACGGTTAGGTCCCGTAAAGATAGAAAAATGTTCCAAATCATAAATTTAACGCTGAATTAGATGGACAGACTGCTGCCGGTCATTTAACCGTAATTTCATGATGAAATTTCTAACAGTGTATTGCATTTTGTACAAATACTTGGTGTTTTGATTCGACTTCTCTACTAATATTTAATTTTTTTTTTTTTTTGATGTAGCTCTTTTTTTCACACAATTGCAGGAAATAGCAAATTGGGAGCTGCCATGTGGGTGGGTACAAGTTCTTTTACTGAATTGGGTGTTGTAGTTTGAAGCATTTTATCAAAATCCATGAACATTTTTTTTTTTTTTTTTGTAAAAATATATAACACATCAATTTATTTATACCTTTTCAAAAAAAAAAAATAAATAAAAAAACAAGAGTTAATTATTTATCAACCAGTTGAGAGAGCACTGCAATTTGTAGTAAAAATGCGATGATGTTTATGTAAATCCGCCATTTTTGGTCCTGTCAATCCGCCGTTTTGGATCCGTCCGAAAGCCGCGATAGTACCGGACCCGAGCAAACCAAATTTGAGGTTCGATTAAGTAGTTGAAATGAAAGAAGTTTGATTTCTGTGAAGAATTCATAAGATAGCAAAACAAATAGAACGCATGGGTACCTTCTTATTTTAACAAAAAAAAAAATAAGCACCTGGAATTAAAAAATAAGGACTATTTAAGGACTTTTTAAGGCCTTATAAATGAAAATGAACATTAAGGACTTTCTAAGGACCTTTAAGGACCGTACGAACCCTGTAGAAACATATCCCCCCTTCCCACAAAAGAAATTTACCAGTATACAAACAGACAGACATACATTACCCAATCTTATTGCCCGCTACTTCAAAATATTTATTGATTTCCTTTATTTTTTTAAAATATCATTTTCTCATTTTTTCACAGCTAGAGTTCAAATATATTAGTTGTTAATTTTAATACATGTGTTATTCAGTAAAACATAGCTTTTTATATTTAATTTTCATATCGTTAAGAAAAAAATGAGGAATACTACTGGGGGGGGGGGGATCAATTTAGGATTCAATCACTTTGCATTTTTCTTCCTTTTCTTTCATAAGGAACTTAACAAAAACACAGCACATGCACGAAACACCACTAATTCCTTTATCTATAACTTTGGACATAATTTTGGGAAATAGTATTTTTTGGAACATGTCCATATATTGTAAGCTTTAATATGTTTTTGGTTGTAAAATATTAGTGTTTATTCCTTTTTTTTTTTCTTTCCCTATTTTTCTTTTTTAAAAGATATTTCTAATATTTATCAGGCTGCACATAATTTAAAGCAGATACTTAAAAAAAAAAAAAATCATTGATTTAACTCAATAGTTCTAACAAAAATCAAATCAAACAAAATGTTAAAGAATTTATTACTAATTTGAGTTAGCATTATGAGTTGTGAGGTATGGGGACAATAAACATCTTCTCAATTCGAAACAAGAAAAAATAATTTCATTAATTATGTTGTCCTGATAGTAACGAAATGACATTCATCTTACCTTCAGAGGTACAATGGAATTTAATATATCGTTCCATAAAAAGTTACATAAGCAATCGGCTAATTTTTATGCAGGTATTTAAAGAAGGAAGTAGAAATTTAATAGAGAAATAAATATCAAAATATTTTGAATGGGGCAATGGAACAGAATGTTGAGGATCTGCCTAATCAATTAAAACCAATATTAACTGTTTTAAATAATTTGAAGAAGATAACTAAATTAGCCGAAGCTGTTACAAGTATTCAGAAAAAGCTAGAAAATAACCTAAATCAGCAAGATAAAGTAACTATGCAATACCTTTTTTTTAAAAAATATGAACATGAATTGACACCTTTCTTTCTTTTTTTTTTAGCCATATCTAATCCCAAAATACAAAATAAGAGGTTTAAGAGCCAATTAAATTCTGTTAAAGAAAACACTGAACTATGAAGTAATGGCTTGAAGTTCATAATTTGTGCACTTTTTGTGGAATTTAATTTGAAAAAGAAATTGCAGTCTATGTCAACATTTGAGTGTGGGAAATTGTAACTGCTGTAAAAGAATTCATGGGTAATAAACAACCAAAAATAATTCAGATGCTCATTTCAGCAGCAATTGGATTAAAGTTTTCTACATTTAGATTTGTTCCCCACAAGCTCAAAAAATAACCTTGGTGTGGAAAAGACAGCCAAACTTGTTTTCTTTTTCAAATTACTTGATGGCAAATGGAATCAAGAAAATACCTAACTGTATGTGTTATATAAAAATAAATTTTATTATTAATCAATTTGTGATTATGAATAAATGATATACATAAATAATTTTAATAGTTGTTATACATATATTTACGTTACTTGCTAACAACCTGGCGAATGTGCAGTAATTAATTTTTCTTACACATGCGTATTGGGTTGAAAGTACAGTGTATTGCATTTAATAACACGTTGCAATGTAAAATTCTTATTTTCACTTAAATAAATATGATATTCATTTCATTTTACTCAGAATGTCAATCTTAAGTTATGTTTCTGGTTATAATAAGCAATCTGGTTTTAAATTTAAAAAAAAAAAACATTTTAATTAAAAAAAATAGTCATGATTTTTTCGCTCTAATATTATTTATTAAGAGTTAAATGAAATCTCAAAGAAAATTAAATTAATAAAATTTTGACTGAATGAGACCAATATATGACTATGTTGTTCACAAAACTGATGAAATATATGGCAAAATTTTAAATTGCTTGTAAAAACCGTTAAACGCAAAAGTGGAAGCTCTCCTTTTCAGGGAATGTAGTACTTAATGGTATTAAATAACAGTAAAAAAATAAAAAATTTTGAGATTGGCTTTTTCAAGAAAAAAAATATAAAAGATTTTTTTTTTTAATTTCAAAATGCTGCAGCAAAAAAATTTAAATAGATATTTTAAAATTTAGCCTTTTATCTTAAACAGAATATAGTTAGTTATCTTTCAAATAAAAGAAAACCGCATCCAAATATCTTGCACCGTCCAGGAAATAGAGCACTTGAAAGTTTTGTTGAAAATCGCAAGTGAAAAATTGCGCCGAAGGCGCCATCTTTGGCGGCGTGTATCTCGGGCCAGGAATTTTTTTTGAGCAAAACAAAAACATACCTATAACTCACGTAGTTCTATATTTTAACATATGTGAAATTCAAAAGCTTCTGAGACTATGAAGGTACCCCCGTGCCTGAATCGACACGGATTATACTATATAAAGAAAATAATATTTTGGAATGCTATATAATTGTAAAAGCTCCTACATTGTAGAGATATTTTAGTAGATGGCTTTCTCATATTTTTAAATATGACATTCTTAATTCGAGAGTAAAGAAAAGCTTTCTCCAAAATTGAAGAAACTTGCTAAAGAGGAAGGCTGTTCAGCTAGACGGCCTGATGTAATAGAAAAAGAAATAAATATATAATGAAAATGAGAATTGACTGATGGAGAGAGCTATTGTCTCAGATAGTGTAAGATGGAAAATCGTTGTCGAGGTAGGCTTGGTGTAGTGCTTTTAGGAAGAAGTTACCACATCAGTTCACGCAAAAGCGAGCGGAACTGTTGTGGACAACAAAAAGAAGTTACTACTTTTGGCCTCACTCTTATACATTCAGTTTGGAGTGTAAAAGTACCATGTTTGAATTTTTTGTTGCACACTTTGCGACGCTTGTTGAAAAACGAACAGATAATGTAGATAATCTGGAACGTTGCCAAAATATCATGCAATTCTGTGACAGAAAATTTCCTTGTTTCGTCCTATTGATGCACAAATGTGGATCAAGTAGCATTAAAATTTTCACCATAAAGGAAATACTCCCTCACGCTTACCACCAATATTGCAAGAAATTAAAATTGAGGCAGCCTTATTTGTATGAGATACAATGAAAGCGTTGAGTTTGCTTTCCTCATCAATGTATCTCGCATTGGACGCTTCGGAAGAGAAAAAAGGTCAAACTGAGAGACTCATTGAGATGTTTTAAATAACTATGAGTGTTTTAAGTTATATTATGCCGGTTCGTTTTCAGTTTAGGATGCAATGCAAAATTCACTTATACTCAGGTTTAAAGTAATTTTCATATATGTATATATAAATATAATAATCTAAATATTGGTAATTAAAACCAAAACTAAATGCATAAATTGGTAAAATAGAATAGCAAAATAAATGAAAATTTTTTAATATTAGAAATAGGGCTTTTTTCTTGGGGGGGGGGGGGGAGGATTTCTCATTTTTTCTCTCTTTATACTTTTATGCTTTTGTTGAACTTAACAGCATGAATACAAATCTCTGGAATACATATTTCTTTGATATTACGTTTATTTTTAGCAAAATGACTCGAAAAGTTCGCGATGCGAATGTCTTTTTTATAGTAAAACGGGAAGAAACGTAAGATGCAAAGTACTGATATGACACTGTTATAACCATAAAAACCGTTCATTCATTTGATTTTATGCTTTTTAGAATGACTTCGGGCGTACGAAACGAGCAGAAAACGTAGCTCCTACCCCACCGAGTTATTCTTTACTTTCTTTTTCAGAATATCATCTGATAATAATAATCGTCAATCAATCAGGAAAATGTGTTTGATAATCATCAAGAAAAATATTCAGGAAATCGTTACAACTTTTACTGCGCTTGATTTTTTTCATATTTTTTCCTAAAAACCAGAAATTTTACCTTTTTATTAACCTCAATAAACACTAAAGAAGATGAAGAATAATATCCTGGAAAACATCCAAATATCGATTCTTCAGGGCGCTTTTTACTTGCGAAAAGTAAGCTTTTTTTTTTCTGTTACTGCAACAAAATTCGGCCTTGATGTTTCTTTTCCGACTTTGTACCTTCTCTTTTCATCTATATATTTAGGGAAGAAAAATGCACAAAGAGGAGGTTTTTCACTTCTAAAATGAAGAAATACCAATAGCACTTCAGATTTCTATGCTGGTAAAGATGTGTACATTCTTTGCTTGAAAATGATAATCACATAATACGTTGTGCTGCCACGATATGTTAATATTTTTACTATTGCCTTTTTACGTATCTCGAATGATAACTAGTAAATTTTGTTTTCCTCCAAAACATGCTAGTACAGAACACTCATTTTTCATTTTTTTTCAGGAATTCAGGAGCAATTTTGCATTGCAGATAGATCCCAAAAGGATTCCGTGACCAAAGAAATTAAAAATTCGCTATGTGCTTACGAAGAAAAATCCGAGTTAAGCCCTGCTACTTGCAGTAAAGTTCATAAAATATAAAAGTATAGGGCTTACAAAGTTTAATATTGTGAAAATAAATGTTAAAGCCAACTCATCAAACACGATGAATTTGTATTGGAAACAAAGTTTCAGATTAAAGTTTTAACGAAATCGCGATTTAACATTAAAACAAAGTGAAGTTATTTCACTCACTGGCATCAAGAAAACCTACAGTCCTAATTAAATTTCTTAGTTTCTCCTCCATTCCGCACAGGTGCTGTAAGTTCTACGCCAAAAGATAAGCAAAGACAAATCAATCTAGCCAAAATGGATATTTTACTGCACTAGAAAATACAGCTTGCTATTGCTCGCTAATTCTCGAAACTGTAAGCAGTCCCATTCGGATCGCTTCGCGACCGATGCTCGTTGTTTGACATTTGAGGTTGGTATATATATGGTTGACACTTGAGTTTACAAACTTTGTCCGGGTTTAACGAAGACCGGTCCTTTGGTGCAACTGGCTATATATTTCCAAATAAGGCAACTTTGAAATTTTCGCTCATAAAGTGTATCAATTAATTTGCATAAATTTGACCAAGACTTAGTTTTTTGTAACCAACTTTTTCATATTTAAGTAAAAAGAAATGATGTCATATTGCCTAAATGTAAAAGCCCATAATTGTGACTTTTTTTTTGTTGAAATCTTATTACAAATGTGATGGACAAATACAATGTGATAATACATTTGCATTTTAGGAAGAACATGCACAATTATCCATCGCTGAAATTATAATGTATGTTCAAGATTTTATCTTCTCTTTATTATTTTCTCTTAACCCTTTATAAGGAAACTTTCTTCTAGTAGTGGAATATTGAAATAATTTTCGAATTTAGATTAGTTTTTAAAAAGCAAATCATATAGGTCACTGAATAAAATTACATGATTTTTACTCCACCCCTTTTGGGGGGAAGGGGAGAAGATGCTTAAAAACATTAACAGAATTATGTATTTCGTAGTAATTATTCTTTCCACAATCTTTACAAATTTCTGACAACCAGAGGGGGTAAAGTACCTTATTGCAAACGTTTATGTTATTATAAGTTTATAAATTTAGTGGTAGTATACTTACCACCGCCTTCTAAACAGGGTTGGCACGGTTTAAACCATTTGGTTTAAACCATGGTTTACACCAAGGTTTAAACCAAATGGTTTTTTAAAAAAACCACATGGTTTTTTTTAAAAAAACCACATTTATTTTTTAAATAATTTATAATAGTTTTGGTATTTTAAATAAAACCTTTCTATTTATATACTTCTACTTTCATGAAACATCTCAACTCTACAAGAATTATTTTCATAGAATTTCCATTCACTCTATGTTCTGAATGTCCTGAATCAAATAGATAAATTTACAAAGATTAAGTTATAAAAATGTCTGGGTCAGGCAGGAAAAAACATGAAATTTTGATTAATTTTACTGAAATAAAATCAGATAAGAGGAAAGGTACTAGAGCAGTTTGCAAAATATGCAATAAAGAAATTGAAGGCCAAGTTCTGCGAATGAAGAAACACATGGAGAAGTGTTATGTTCCTGATAATTCCTGCTTGGATGATTTAAAAGGTAAGAATTAATTTTTCAAATCAATACTTAGTGAAGTTTAATCAAAATTACAAACAGAAATCTAAATTCAAACAGAAACCAAAACTAAAAGCAGAAACCAAAACTAAAAACAGAAATAGTTCTATTATATATAAATTTTTACTATTGTAGGCATGGCTATTCTATTAAATGTAGAAAGTCTATATTATTGTGTATTTTTTCAATTCTTAAAAATAGTTAAAAATTAAATAAGCACTTATGACAATTAAATGTAATTCCATGTTAAGTTCAGTTATTTATTTTATTTTGAAAATTTACTACCCATATGCTATCAGTAGCTTGCAATTGGTTTTAACCACGTATATGCATTGCTTTAAACAATTGATTTGGGTAAAGTAAAACATTATTCATGTAATTTTTGTTTCCTGTTATCTACTTTCATACAAGAAGTTATAAACCATGAATATTGATAAACATTATTCTATGTTTACTTTAATAATGAGAAATTTTAATGGGAGAAGCATTAAAATCAATTAATCATCGTTATCAACTTTGTTATATGGCCCTTGCAGGGCTCTGATAAAATTTTACAAGGGCAAAATTAAAAACAAAACTCAACATAAAGTTTTGGCATTTTCGAAAAGTTCAAATGCAATGTATCCATAAAAAGGCATCACTCATAAAGCATGTAACATTTTTCAGATCCCTCCTCTGAGAATTTACAAGTTCCCGACTCACCGGTAAGTGACAGAAAAAGGAAGCGGGAGAGCAGTACCCTTGACTCCTTCGTAATCAAATCTTCATGATCCCAACGAACTTCCTTTGACGAGCAAGTGGCAAGATTTTTGTATGCTACTAACTCTTCATTTAGCCATGTGGAACATCCAGAGTTTGTAAAGCTAATAGAGAATCTTAGACCTGGGTATTCTCCTTCTTCTAGAAAAAGAATTGGTGGCGATCTTCTGGACAGCATCTACTCCAAGGAACGTGAGAAGTGTTCCGATATCTTAAGTAATGAAATAGTCACATTAGGATTGGACGGATGGTCGAACATCCATAATGAACCTATAATTTGTGTGACTTTGACAACTAAAAATGGAGATGCATTTTTAACAGGAACATATGACACGTCTGGGAATTCTCACACAGGTGAGAACTTGTACGACATAGCCAAATCATTTATTAGAAGATGTAAATTAGATTTTAAGTGTTCCATTGGTTCTGTTGTAACAGATAACACGACAAATGTTAAAAAAATGAGAGAACTGTTGGTAGCCGACAAAGAATTTAATGTTGTGACATATGGCTGTTCTGCTCATATCTTAAATTTACTTGCAAATGACATTGAATATCCGAATGTCAAAGAGCAAATTTTGCAAGTTGTTAAATATTTCCGTAATAACCACTTTGCTAATGCTTAGAGCAGAAAAATCTCCAAAGCTAACTTTGCCAAGTGAAGTCAGGTGGAATTCTTTCACGGACTCTTTAGACAATTATCTAAAGGCTTGGGCTGTGCTTGTGAAAATATGCGATGAAAACAAAGATAAAATCGACAGCAAAATTCAATCAATCATTTCCAATGTTTCTATAAAAAGAAATGCTGAGCATTATTTTCAACAGCTAAAACCAATCTCAGTTGCCTTAGACAAAACTCAGAGAGAAAACTGCACAATTGGAGAAACTGCAGACATTTTTAAACAGTTAAAGAAATGCTTAGAAGACTTGTCTTTGGGTAAAGATGTTTTGAAAAAGGTTGACAAGAGATACAAAATGGCAATTACTCCAACTCATCTACTAGCATACTATTTGGATCCGAAATTTAAGTCACCCGATTTGGAGTTAACTGCAGATGAGAAAAAAGAAGTATTGGAATATGCAAGGCAGAGTTTTCCAGATAACAATTTGGTCACTCTGATGATAAAATTTAGTGCTAAGAGTTCTCCTTTCCAAGAATACCTTTTCGAGAGTGATTTTGTGACCGAAGTTTTTGCAATGGAGTGGTGGAAAAGCCAAAAAGATGAAATTAATAAGTTTAATGCAAGTGTCTTCAGGGAAACTGAGCAGATTCTGACAGCCAAGGCTTCAACTGCCAATGTTGAACGCATTTTTTCCTCGTTCGGTCTAGTACAATCAAAACTACGTAATAGACTTGGAATGGATGAAGCTGCATAGTTAGTTTTCTTATTTAAAAGGCTAAATTGTCAACAATCAAATGTTTAATAAATTACCTTTGTCTTGTATCTTATGTTTTCTTTTTATTATGTAACTGTTCATCAACTTTATTGATATTCATTAGTACCTATCACATTTAAAGCAATTTATGCAAATGTAAGTATAACATGTTTTATGTACTCTTCTCCTAATTATGACTTATACGGATTTTGAATTAAATTCATTGGTTTTTTTTCCTATAATTCTTCAGTATGTAAAATAAGAAAATTTTTATGTTGTAATATTTATGTTTTGTGCAGATGAGAAATTTCTTTTAGTAATTTATATTTAATATTAAAATGCAAGTTAAAACTGAAGTTTTAATAATGAATATTCATTTATTTATTCACAATTTAATTAATCAACATTCACTTTTAAATTATTAAAAATTAGCTATCATTGTCATACAGAATTTTTGGCTTGGTATTACATAAAGGTGATTCTTTTTACTATATTGACAAGAAATTAATTGATATTTTAAAGGAACATTTAATATTTAGTTTGAATAGTGACGAATAAAACAATAACACACAATAATTAATCTTTTAAATAATTTCTTTAATCTTTAAAAGAGATGCATTAGTTTAAACCAAAAAAACCTGGTTTAAACCGAAAAAACCCGGGTTTTTTTTCCAACCCTGCTTCTAAAGGGTTAAAAACCACCCGAAATTGGCCTTAATTTAGATATAAGGTTTGGAAACACTTTGGCTAGACTTTCCTTTAGCTTGTTTTGTTTAAATTAATTTTGCAGCAAATTATTTTTTATCTTAAGTGGCAACACGTTAGATAATATTTTCTTTTCTTTCTGCGCGCTTTGTTTAAATTATTTCTACAGCTAAATAATTTTGAGAGGCAAAAATTTTGGGAGCCATTTCAGTTGGAAGTTTTTTAATGTAATTCTTTTATTTCTATCTCATGTAATTTTCCTTAAAAAACATTTTCGCCAAGGAAAGTTACATTTCTTTAACTTTGAAATCACCAATTTTCACTAATAAGATCATCATCAATTTAAAAATGGGAACTATATTAGCAATATCTTCTCATCATAAATGTTGTTATAGCAATACATAATAAATAATTACCAGAACGAAGAACCGCGGAAAGGTAATATTGGTGCCACGTAAAGCAGCTTTAGCTATTAGCTCTAGCTTTCACGAAAACTGCGTAATGTAAAGCAGCTTTAGCTATAGCTGCATCAGCTCTATCTCTGATGCGGTCAGCAATGAAGCAATATATGCAACTTTAATTAACATTTGAGTGCTTTCCTCGTCTTACAAATTCGAAGGGCCTGGTACATTTTTATCTTCTTGCATATTTGAAGGACCTCCTTGGTTTGTCTCTTTTGGTAACGAACACTGCTGTTCTTCAGCGCTCATTGTCGCTAGGAACCTTTGCTGATATACTAATAATTTGTCTGTTATTTATTAAAACTGACTATTCTCTGTAGTTCTTTACTTTTTCTTACTTCGTTCGTCCTCAAAGCGCTTGTGGTAACTATATCTATTTCACCTGGAACTATTTTCCTGTCAGAGCGTTGACCATTTAGAATCTTTTGTTCCGTAACTCATATTTTACTATTATTATTATTATACAAGTAGTTAAGTTTACCACACCTACAGGCAACAGTTCTTATATATGAGCGGCTTACAATCTGTCTGTCTGTTCGCTATATAATCCCAGGCCGTTTTACCAATCGGGACCACATTCGGCACGGTTAATGTTGACGACCCGAGAAACTCATCGCTGCAAAAATGAAAGTTATGATTCGATTATTTTTTTTAAATTAATTTTTTAATGAACAATTTCAATGAACAATGTAACTGTAATGCAGTTGCCATTGTTGTAACAGATGTGAAATATACTAATAATCAAAACATTTCTCTACTATTTTGAGTGAGGCATCGCTAGATTTGCAATCTCCCATTAAAAATTAATGTAAACGCGAATTTAACTTAATCCTTCTTGCTTTGCTTTAATTTATTTATCTTCTGCGCTTTCCATATATATTAAAGTGGCAGCGCTCTTTTTTCAGTTTCGTTAAAAGTATTGTTTTGACGATTTTATTATGATGGATATAAATAAATATTTTTCACAAACGATCATATAGTAAATAATACTTTTATCTTACAGATTATTATTATAATTCAGATGTTTTTTTTTCCAGAAATTATTATATGTTTATTATTTATTCATTGAACTTTACTGTTCTACTTCATAAATATCTTTCATTTGATGTGCATTTCCGGTTACTAAGAAAATTGTATATTTATAGTATCTAGAACAGCGGTCATTTCTTATGACCACCGGGCTTACTAGTATATATATGAAAGAGCAGTGTGGTCTGTCCATTCGCTATAGAATCTTAGGCCGTTTCACCGATCGGCACCGCATTTGGCACTGTTAATGTTTACAACACGATAAACCCATTTCTGCAAAAATGAAAGTTGCGACTCAATTAGTTTTTTCTTAATTATTTTTAAAATTTTTCAATGATTTTTGCTGCGCTTAATTGCAGTTTTCTCCCCAACGCACTAGCGGACGGGTATCTTTTAAACTACGGAACGGATTTTAATGCGGTTTTCATCAATAGACAGAGTTGTTCACGAGGGAAAATTTATAGATCAGTTTGAAAAAAAAAGTACAGGTAGTTCTTCTTTTATTCCTATTTTACGCAAATTTCCACATAATTTCCCCACTATGGGGATGAAAAAACCTTGCACTTTTTAATGTACTATATCGATCGAAAGCGCTGATTGTTTTGCACAAAATGATATTTGTTCTAAGTTTCTACACTGTTAAAAATTTCAGTTCAACATTGAACCATAATAGAAATAAAATTTCACGTTAAATTAAAGCACAAAATTTTATTTCTATTACTTTGCACAAAGTTAAATTATTATTATATTGAACCATAACTTGGTTCAGCTCTTAAGGTATCTCCAAAAAATGGTTCAACCAAAATCTTGCAGAAAGCACAGTTGAACGAAATTATGGTGCAACCGCATTCCGAAACATCTGTGCACCTAAGTTTGGTTCAACTCTCCAGCACCTAAGTTTGGTTCAAGCTGTGAAGCGAAGTGAAGCTAATTCGTTGAAGCTACATTTGTTCTTTCGTACGCACCGGCAGACCGGCACTTGCTATGTTCCTGTTGAAAAGTTGCAAAACTTAGCTCCTTCGCAGATTTCCATTTTTGACTAAAGGTTTGTATTATTTTAATGTTCCTATTGTTCTTGTTCATGATAATTTTGTTATTTAAACATTACTTTAACTGGATTTTTACGCTAAAAAAATATTGCAGAATCTTTAATTTTCGAATGTTCTCATACACTTCTTTTCATTCTGCTGTAACTTAACGTGAGTAAAAACTTGATCAGAAAAGCTCATTTATGGTCAAAATGTAACGAATTTAATAAATTAAATTGCGTATCAATTAAGAATTAATTTATATCATAGTTAAGCAAAACTTGTTCTTCGCTACAAATCAAGGAATTAGATACGTTTTTCTGTAGTTTAGTTCGATATAAACTCGTTATTTTGAACGAAAGTAGATTCCTAGGGTCTCTTATGCAGAATAGTTCATTCATCTTTTCCTCCTTAATTCCAAGCTTTAAACGAAATGATGCAAAATAATTGTAAATACATACAATGAGTTAAATGTAACTAAAATGTTAAAAAATCGAGAACTATATTTTTAAGTAATGATTAATAGTAGATTAGTTATGTCTATCTTTTTCGCATACTTTCAACTTGAAATTATTCAAATAAACTTGTATATTTGTATTAATTATTCAGTATGTTTGTTGTTTTCTCTAGGAGGGGGGAGGGAGGTTTCTTACATGATCTGTGTCATGGCAAAAGCAATTCAACACACAACCTCTGTTCTCAAAGTGTAAATTTTGAATTCAAAATTGTGGAACTGCAACACTAACTTAAATATGTGTAGGGATCTGTTAGTTTATCTGCTCAGATTAATATACAAAAAAAATAATTAAAAGAAATTGAAGTGTCAACTCAGTACTCTGACTTGTCCTAAATCATTTTCATTCACATGCTTCTATAGGTTTGAAGAAATTGTTTTGTTTTGTTTTTTTGCATAACTGGTTGATAACTAACAGTACGTTCATTTAGTAATAATAGCTAATTAATAAACAATTTGTTTCTAAAAAGTAAATTCTAGTAGAAATTTATGAGAAACTGATTAAAGTTTCTGTACTGAAAAGATCAAAATTTTTAACTTTAGCTCAGAAATAGGTAATCCAATAAGAGGGCTTATTTTTTTAAAATTTTTTTTTATATATTTATAGTGATTTAGTTATTTTGCTTTGCTTAATGGAATGAACATTTGTTTACAGGTCGATGATGATAGTAATACACCGTCTTTTCTGTTGGGGCATCCTGTTCTTTTTGGAAATGATCCACTTGAAGACGATTTTGCTATAGTTATTGAAGGGATTCATGTTGCTGTTTCCAAAGATTTCTTAAAAGCTACTGCTGTTTTAGTTTCATTTTTTTTCACTTTAAATATTGCATATCCAACAAATTTAAAGAACACCTATAAATTTTTTGAACGTAATTTCTTAAACATTAAAGAAGGTTGGAAGGTTGTGTTCCTAGCAAAGTTTTAACTTTGACTAAAAAAATTCAAGGGTAAAGTTAAAAAAGCGAAAGAGCATTTAGTCCAGTTGTTTAGTCCATTTTTATTTTCTCAAATTTTAATGTGTCATTATTGTAAAATTAAGTACTAAATACTTGATCATTGCCGCAATTAATTTGGGCTACATGCGGGTTAAACAGTTGAGAAATTCCTGCTGGTTTTGCTAAACATATAAAATTTTGTCGTTATAGTGCATTTTTAAATTAAAAATTATGACTTTTGCTAACTTTACTGCTTTAAGTGAACTCAATTTTCGTAATTTCTTTTACAAGTAAAAGTTATTTTTTTGGAACCATGCTGATACTGAGTACATGTTTTGCCACGATAGTTCAATCCTTTTGAGACTTGTAAATATTTTGTTTTGATCTTTGGGGGTTGTAACATTAATTTCTGTCCTAATTTCACGAGAAAGCTTTGATTTAAAGTTGTCTACTTAATTATTAATTTCATTAATTTGTGCATTTTTGAAAACTTTAGTTCTTATTGAATCAATAATTATTTTTCTGAAAGTATTGAATTTCATATGAAGATTACAAATCTGTATTAATTACAACCTATAAAGATGTAGTTCAGTGACACAGAGTCTTATTTCAATGTATTTTTAAATTGCAATCTAACATTTTTATTTTATCAAATTTTAATGCGTCATTATTGTAAAATTAAGTACTTACTAAATACTTGATCATTGCCGCAATTAATTTGGGCTACATGCAGGTTAAACAGTTGAGAAATTCCTGCTGGTTTTGCTAAACATACAAAATGTTGTCGTGTATAGTGCATTTTTAAATTAATAGCTATGACTTTTGCTAACTTTACTGCTTTAAGTGAACTCAATTTTCGTAATTTCTTTTACAAGTCAAAATTATTTTTTTGGACTTTCATGAGTAGGCTTTATTTATTTAATTTCATTAATATATAAATAAGTACTTATTTATTAATTTCATTAATTTATGCATTATTTAAAACTTTATTTAGTTTTTATTGAATTAATAATAATTTTTCTGAAACTACTGAATGTTAGACAAATGAGAATTTAAATGTACTTTTTCATTTTTTTATAAAGATATAAGGTCAGTTGGGGTAATGGTAAACAAGCTCCATAAGTACACTTGTGGTGGTTTTAAAAACTTAAATGCTTGTGAGTGCCAAACTGGCAGCATAGGGAAGACACTGAAACAGTTTCGTAAGTTTCGAAACAACTGTGGAGGCGTCACTATTGTTTGAAAATGGTACAGTGAAAAAAGTTGTTTAACAAAATTTAGTGACCTTACATTTTCCTCTCCAGCTCATCTACAAAAGGGATGTAAGCGGTTTCAACCATTTTTATTTGTCATATGGAATGCTGCTAAAAACATTTAGTTATGAATTTAATCCTCCCTGTTATTTTTCATGTGCAAGTTATTTTTCATGTGTTTACAATTACCCCAGATATTTCGTACTCTGGGGTAATTGTAAATACTTAAATTTATCTTATTTCCAATCTTTTGGGAACACAATAAACATTATATTTTGATGTAAATTACACTTTTGTGTCTATTTTCCATGACTTTTGTTTCTGTTGCTAATGCCACTTGGAAACTCAAGCCCCTATTGCAGGGCAACCATGAATTAGGGAAGCTCCTACTGATTATCAATGAGCTCCGCTGGAATGAAGTACACTTGGCTCAGAAGGGCTCAATGATTTTGAACCAGCTCTAAGATTTGAGATCGTCACCTAGGCTGGTCCCTCAGCGGAAATTATTTCTAACGTGGTGGACATTTGAAGCGACGATGTATTTTACGTGCACAGCTCCCTTTAGCGCACTCGGTCTCAGAGAAATCAGTCGCGGGAGGTGGTCACCCTCCCAAGCGTTGACCACTGCCAGTTGTGCTTCACTTTCGGTGTTCTGTGGGATACAAGCTTAACCGACTGATCCACTGCGGGTCAAATTGTACATAAATTTGTCGCATTACTTGATTTTTTGCACGATATTTCTCGTTAAATGATCTCAGCCGACCAATAACGTAACTCAGCGGACCACATGCGGCCTGTTGTCCGCAGATTGAGAACCATTGCTCCAGAACTTCTTAAGCCTTCAATCGGACTGTGTATGAAACAATTTTCCATTTGCATCAACCTTATTCGAAAATAAATCACTGTTTACAATTACCCCACATCTCTGGGGTAATTGTAAACACGAGCTCATTCCCTAAAAAATAGTCATGAAGTCAAAATTTTTGGACACATTTACTCACAAGAAGTACATTAGAGGATAAAATGCTTATAATTTTATCTCTGAATTCATTCAAGAGGTAGGGAAGGGTCAAAAGTCAAAACATTGAAAAAGCGTTTACAATTACCCCAACTGACCCTAATGTTTGAATGAAGTTAAATTGTTATCATATTTAACTCTGTTTCATGACTACTGTTAAAGTTCATACTGGAGTAATATGTGCTACTAAACAAAACTAAAAACATCATCTTTATTGATGTAAATTAAAACAGATGGTTTTTAATCATTCACAGCATTGTAATGATTGTTGCATTGATTTTTTTCCCCAGTGCTACTAATTTCCCATAATAGTTTTTCAACCTTTCTAAAAACATTGAAAGTAAACTAAGCAATGGTGTAGCCTAGTGCCATAGATTTTTCTATTTTGATTTATATTGCTATCTTTCTTTTTTGTTTTAAGCAGTAAGTATAGCGCAGTTTCTAATTTCTCATTCTTTTAAATTAAGTCTACTATGTATTTGATCATTGTTGTAATTACCATAGTGTTGTTGCACATGTGTGTTGAGTACTTGCAAAATTTGGTAGTGTTGCTAAATAAGTGCATTTGGTCATTTTCAACTAACAAGTATCATAACTAACTAGCCTAATACTGCTTTATGTTAATAGAATTAACCTAATTTTTCACTTGTAATCTTGGAAATGCATTACCAAGACATTTTATTCCTGTTGCTCCTGGTAAATATTTATTTTATTCATTGAGAGTTATAACATTAACTTCTGTCTTAATTTCATTAGTAAGCATTGTTTCAAAATGAAATCAACTTCTCAATTTCATTTTTTTTCATATTTAAAAACTTGATTTTAGTTTTCATTGAATTATTAATAATTCCTTACTCTTGTGAGCATTAATTTTTGCACAAAGTACAGAGACACAATAATTAACTAGTTGCAATGTATTATGATGCAGTTTAGTGTAACAGATTTTTAGTTTAATGCATTTGCACAATGAAATCTTTAATTTTTTTTCCCTTTGCATACAATCATGGCATTATTCATATTTTCATGTTTTTGTAAAATTAAGTGTACTACACATTTTGATCATGGTTGTAATTACATTAGTGTTATGGTACATGCAGGTTAAATAATTAGAAATTTGTTGTGGTTTTGCTAAACATATACATTTTGACAATTTGAGTATTTTTAAATTAAAAATCATGACTTTTGCTAATTTTATACTGCTTTATGTTCATTTTCATAATTTCATACTTGTATGAGCAAAAGTTCATGTTTTGACACCATGGTAATATTGAGCACATTTTACTAAGGGATATTTCGATATTTATTATTTTTTTCCAGTTGTAGTAATCATCATCTAAGTGATAAGTATATTCACATAAATATAAGTAAACCAAATTCAAGTGCATACTAATCAAATTTAAAATGAAAACGGAAACCTTAAACAATTATAATAATTCATTCCAAATGGAAAAGGAAACTTAATAAGATTTAAATAAACATGTAAAAATCAGAGATCAAGCGATACACATGGTTTCCAAAAATAAAACATCAATTAACTAATATTACAATGTACATTCAAATAACAATAACTCACTCTGATTTTACAAAGCAGTAAAAAATAATTAAATAGTAATGAGATGAAATTGATATGAAGTACGTGTAGCAAACCATAATGTTCAGTTAATAACGAAATTATTACTCGAAACAGCAGTAATTAAACAAATACGAAATGAAGTGGCATGAACAATGAAACTAAAAGTAGACCGTGGAATGAAAATAAAATGAATAAATAAAGAAATATAATTATGTAACAGTGTCGAACAATAATAATAATGCATCGAACGCTTCTGACAATTTACTTGGCACTTAAATAAACTTTCGTCCGAGACCGAAACTTTCGATGCTCGCATTGCGTAAGCACAAAAGCTTTCGAAGAAAGTAAAATGATTTACCAACAGCAATCTACATTTTGCCTTCATATTGAGATATTTTGATGACAGACCTTAATGAATTTAAAACTTAAAAAAAATATAAAAAAGCATAATTTAGTTATTTTACTCAATGTTTTAAAAATACCTTGTTTAGTAACTTTAAGGAAATGCAAATACATGGTGCCATAAAGAAAAAAATATTTAAGTAATGCACTCACCTATTAACGTCATTTTCGAGTTCCAGCAGCCGGTATCCATTTGAATATTTGTAATTTAATAAATCCTTCACGCGACTTGTATTACTCTTATACCTACAACCTTGCTCCTAGCATCTACCAACATCAAACTAGCTTTCCCGCCAGTCTAATAAACCCCGCCGCTTGGACGCGACTATATGTCTACGAAACAGTGGGTTGCTTTACAGCTGCAACATATAAATAAATTTAACCTTCTAGAACTAATCCTATGACAAATAAATTTGTAACAAAAAAAAAAAAGTCGAAAAAGAAAAAATAAACTCTCGGATTTGAACTGGAGGATAAAAAAGTTTTTCAGCTGTAGTTGTTTAAAAATATCAATGAGATTTAGTGCAATTTAGATACTAAAAACGCAAAAATCTGAATTTTGGGGAAATGAAATCTTTTATTAGGTAGTTAGCACCTTTTAATAACACAAGTTATATCATTTTTTTAAAAAAAGGAAAAAATATTTTCGCTCGAATCTAAAATATACAGTAAACTCCTACAAATAAATTAACAATGTTTGCCATTAAGTGTTTTGTGAATTATAGAATTTTGCTAGTTATAGAAAATGTTATATTTATTTTAACTAAGATTTCAGACAGTAGCTTAAAAAATCACAGTAAAAAGGAAGACATTTGATTAATGAAAACATTTGTTTTAAGTGTTGACTTTATTAATAATTTTGCAAACAAAATATAATTAATTCGCTGGTATTTCCTTTTCATTTCCCTCATTTTTCTTTATAATTTACTCTGTAAAGTCTCATATGACAGATGCAAATCAACTTGCTAATTATCTTGAAGTTTTGTACCTTACCAAACATTTAAATTGCAATTCAGTTTAATAGACTGGCTTTATGTACTGGAATTGAAATATTGATATGTCTTGTGTGAAATGAAAGAAAAAATAAGAATGTATTTGCCGTATATATTTTGTAAATAAATGTATTGATTATATTGGTGTTCATGTAACAATTTTTCTATAATTTTCAAGAATATTTGCAAGACATTTTCTGTAATAATAAACGTCCTTTCCAATTTACATTAGTTAGCAATAGGAGTGCACGGACAGGAAGTGGTGAACGACCCCCCCCCCCCCCCTTCCCCGAAGGCATCGTGTATTCGTATCCGACGGAGTTTTAAACATTCAGAATCCGATCCACTCACTAAAAAAAGATACGGTTATTCGCCGTGTCAAAATGGACACTGGGCATATCCGGAGAGGAGCGTGCAAGAGGAGACGCAGACTTAGTTCCCCCTGTAACGAAATTTTGACTTTTTAAAATGTAATCAGCAATTTGGAATACTGGTGTAAATAAAAAAAAAGAAAGTTTGAAATGATTAAGAATATGCGTAGAATTCAGGTTTAAAATACCAGAATTCGGTGTCTTTTATCTGACGAATTCGTCACACGGGATATCCCGCAAAATCAATATCTTATAAACCTCTAATGCTGACTTGTCTCCCCCCCCCCCTCCCTCAACGCAAAATACCGAGTCTGATACTGGTTATCAATGTGTGAATGTGAAAGTTTCACGTAGTTTTGTCATGGCATCATAATATAACTTCATTATGTTGACATTGTTTCTGCACGCAAGTAGGGGTACTTTGTATGATGATATTTACAAATAATCATAAAATGTCTTTTTTCAAAATAATCGCACATTAAAAACCCAAAATCGAAATAATTATCAAACAAGTTAATTTATGGAGAAAGAAAGCATTAAGATCAAGAGAAAATACTTAAAAATCCGATTTTCGATAATTAAAAAAAATCTATTATTCCATTAATCATCATTTAAAAAGAAAAAAGTTTTTCTTTGTGCAAAAATAATAAAATAGAAAATCAACATTAGGAAACGCAAAAAGCATATGAAATAATTAGGGGCAATTTTATTACTATGCATTTGATTGTGCTGATTTTCTGTATTATTATTTCTTCAAAGGTAAACTATTTTCTATTTTTAACAATCACCATCTTTTTAAAATATATAAAACGAAATATTGGTTCAATTGCACTCGCAACCTGCGTATTAGTTAATCCCATGTTATGGTTCAATGTTACTCCATCCATTCGTGCTCGAAAACTCTATTTTTCCGCTAAATTATACGCATATCGCTCGCGCAAAAAAAACTCGTATTATGGTTCAATCTCGCACCATTTGTTCGAGTAAAGCGGAACTCCAATTATGGTTTAACTTTTCGCCAAATAGATGATGCAGCAAATTTTCACCTAATTATGGTTCAACGTTGCACCGATATTTTTAACAGTGTAAGTCAATAAGAATTCCAGTTATAAGCTTTTTAGTTCGATTTCTTAAGGCTTATCTTGACCCAAAAATAATAATCAGCAGTTTCCTCAACTCCGGGTGAACAGTGTTAGCAAAATTTCAATTTAAAACTTATTTTGCAAGATAGAGGCATCAGTTTAGTTTTCAGCGCAATCAATCGAAAATCCTCTCCAAGACTCATTCCAGATAAGAGATACGCAACAAATGACGCCGTGCTGCAATTTGGCAGTTTTAAGTCCTTTGGTGACAAATCAGACTCTACTGACGGAATTGTTCCCAAGTTTTTTAACTGTTCCTTTTACATGTTATATTACTTTTTCAAGCGTTAACAATGTCTAATGTTTCTTTTTTTGTTTTGACAAATATAAGTCTTTCGAACGCTACAGGCTTAGGCGGTTTTTTATACTCCTAGCAAGGACAGCGCTGCAAGCGACGTATATATTTTTAGCTTGAACAGCCCGTCAGGCTGTTCCAGCTAAATTTTTTTTACATTCTTATCAAGGACATCGCGGTAAGCGACGGTTGTTTTTAACTCTTAGCAAAGACAGCGACGTAGGCGACGTTTTTACAGTTCAGAACGGGCAACGGCGTGCGGGTACCGCTAGTATCAAATAAACGTACTGGCTATTCTCTAAATTTTGCGAGGCTGCAACTAAACTTATCCGACTTGTTTCTGCTTTTAAACCTTAACAAATTGTTGCTTTATCATTTGTAAAATTATTTTGCTAAAAACAGCGGGAATAGAAGCTCTTGACCACATTTGTTCTGCTTAGGGAACTAAAGTCACGAATTTCACCGTAGGATTCTTCTCTGAAACAATTTTGGAGTTTTGTGTAACAGTAGTACTTAAAAACAGATTCGTAAGCAAGTAGTTCAACTACAAGCAGATACACTACATGCCGACATTTGCCTTGCCTTCGGTAATTTAAAACGAGCAATTTTTTGCGCAACAATAAAGTAACGCACGAATTATCAAAATATTATGTTAATCGGTTACGGAATAGACGACGTACAGATGCCAACTCCATATTTTTCACAGCTTAAATTTATCTTATCTACACTAAAAGGAAACTTTTCCGCACTAATACGAATTAAAAATCAGAAGTTGATTTGACGACGGTTTTCAAACACTGCAGGCAATGCTACAGGCGACGTTTTTTAAATCTTATCAAGGACAGTAGCTGATGTTTTTAAATACCCGCAGGGCAGCTCCGGTACTGCTAGTTAGCTAATAAAAATGAATGAGCATCAAATCATTCAAAGATATTTTTTGCTAATAAATTGTAAAACAAAGTTAAAAAAAAAATACATTTATAATAACGGAAATTGTTTGACACTGAATGTCTTGCGAGGTGTATGCACGATTCGTTTTTTCCTTTGAATACTTTCTTTTCAACAATTTGAAAACAAGATTTGTACGGTTTAAAACTCAGAAACACAGTTTCAAAAAATCTTTTTTTTAAACTATTTTACCACACAGTTTTTTTTTATTATTTTCATTTTCGTGATTTCGTTTCTGGTATGATTGCCACGAATTCTCAAGAGTGTAAAAGAGTAAAAAATTGGGAATTACTTTTTTTAAAGTCTTTTCCCTTGTGCTTTTAGGAATGGAGTTTTTGAGAAAATTGATTAAGTGAAGTAGTCACGATATCTTTTTACGCTGATTTTTCTCGTAGCTTTTAAAAAAGGTTTTACTTTAGTGTACTGTAGAAAAACTGAGTGCAGAAAAATTTAAAAAGCTAAACACAGTTTTATTGTAAAAAAAGTCGCCAATGTTAAAAACTTATAAAGCGTAAATACTTTTATCTAAGCTCCCTTTTACAACTTTTCAGTTTTAGATACTTACTAGCGGTACCCGTATGGATATTCCGGAGCTAGAGTTTGGAAAGCATCGCCTGCGGTGGCATTGCTAAAGGACCCTGCCCGTGCTAATAGTTTTAAAGAAGTAGTCTGAGGCGCTATTGAAGAAAATCAACAGTACCCCTCCCACCTTGAAAAAAAAAAGTGCGTTTTATTGCTCATTTTAAGTAAAGTATTCCTGTGGAGGAGTTGTCCGTGCTCAAAACCTATGTGCAGAAAATGTATTCCTGCAACTCCCTCCACAACCAGGGAACCCCAACCCTTTAATGATACTCTTTAAGCAAAGGGATATCAAGGAGGGCATGGTCCACACAGCAAGAGTTAGTTAGGCTCGGCTGGTGCCCAGCAAACCAAGAAAGTTTCCTTTAAGCTTTGACCTTGTCTATCCTTTCTATCCGATTTCTTAATGCATATTTTCAAACGTTAATCAATGCATTAATTTTTTTAATTATAATATTTAAAGCAAAACAATTAAGTTTCAGCTTTTCCTCTGTTTTCTTAATAACTCTTTTCATTGGGGGAAAACAACCTCTTGGCTTGTTATACTTCGAAACCAAGTTGGCTGTATACAAGGAAAATATATCATAAAACGACGCAAATAACAATAACGAGAATTTTCAGCAGATTCTGATTTCTCGAAATGCACTTTAAAAAGACTCTTGGGGATTCAGAAAGACGATTTCGCGAACTTTCTTTTATGCTGACGTGATTCTTTATAATAAGAAGAAAAAAATGCGTTCTGAAAATCCACGAAAGGTTTTGCCATAGGTACTTGTTTTCGTTTTTCTTTTTCAAAAGCATATGAGAACAATAAAACGCCCATGATTTTCAGTACATAAAAGGAGAGTTTTCTTATTAAAATTATTTGCTCAGAGGCTAGTACGTGGTTTTTCGTAAACAAGTGTCGTTTCTCGTAAAAACATTTTTTTCCTATTCGATTTAAAAGAGTTCATGGGATGAATTTCTCAAAAACGAATTAAGTTCGTGGTAAGTAAAAAGACAAAAAAAAAGCTGCTGCATTGTCATATTCCTTGCAATTATTACAAGAATTCATACACTGGGAAGTGAAACCAGAATTTCTTGCAGGAAAATCACGTTTTTGTGTTTGAAAATTAACGAAAAAATACGTGCCGAAACTAGTCTTCCACCCATAATTTTTTTTTCTCTTGTAAGTATTGAAATTGAGAAATTAGAAGAAACAAACCATTTCGGCATCTAATTGGAGATAATATGTTATGTGGGGATTGTCTGTATCTGCTTCATGTGGTATTGAATTTTTTTCTCCATTAATAAATTCAGTGATTGCTACCCCCCCCCCCCCCCACGGGCTTATAGCTTCAAGCAGGGGTCTCCAAACTACGGCCCGAGGGCCACATCCGGCCCGCGGACAGATTTTGTCCGGCCCGCGGAGAGCTAGCATACTTGAAAGAAAACTCCTTCTAGAGAACATATTTATTTTTTATAGCAAATTAAATTAAGTTTACTGAAGTAATCTATTTTTATGTTGAATAATTATTAATATGACATCTACATTGATATGGTCATGGGCTAACTACTCATAACATTGTTGTAGGTTATTATTTACTAACTAACAAATTATTGAAATGAATCCAACTAACATTTTATACATTTTAAATGAAAAGATAACTTATAACAAGCATAACGACATATGAAATACTAATGAGATTTATGTAATTGAGATTTTCCACTGACAATAGTTTGTAGTTGTGGACTAATTTTACTTGTACCAATTATTAAAAGAGATTTAAGATGCTCATCAGTTAATTTAGATCTGTAAACATTTTTTGTGTACTTCATTTTGGAAAAGGTCTTCTCACACAAATACGTAGTACCAAAAACAGAAAACAGCCCACGAGCAAATTTATGCAAATTATCAAATTGTGTCAGTGGAAGACACTTATAAAATTCCAACAAAGATAAGTTTTGATATTTGTTCTTAATTATATCACTGCACTGTAGATCAATCATTTCCATTTGAAGTTCCGGGGCTAGGGTTTCAATGTCAGTATCAAAAGGATTCTGAAAAATCTTAATTTGATTCGCAATGGCATCAAAGTCCGAGAAACGAGTATCAAAATTTATTTTCAAAGCACTCAAAGTTTCGATTGCAAAATCGATAGGAAACTCGGTCTCAGTGGTGTGGCTAAATATTTCACATGTTTTAAAATGTGAAAAACATTTACTTCGTAGTTGTGATTGAAACAGTATCAATTTCTTCCGGAATGATTTGATATTATTGTATAAATCAGGAAGATGCTGGTTTTCTCCTTGCAATCTCAAATTCAGTTCGTTCACATGTTTTGTCAAATCAACATAGAATGCTAACTTCCACAGCCATGCGTTGTTTTGCAATTCAGTAAGAGGGCGATGCTTTTCATTCAAAAAAAATTCGATCACTGCTCGAAGTTCAAAAAAGCGCTGAAGGACTTTCCCACAACTAAGCCAACGTACGGCAGTATGATAAGGGAAGTCATTTTCTCCAATCTCTTTAATAAATTGTACGAATTGTCGGTGATTCAGCCCAAAAGATCTGATAAAATTAACAGTTGATATGACTGGTTTCAGAACTTCAGACATATCCAAACATTTTCCGCACAAAGACTGTTGATGAATGATACAATGTAAGACTATTGGTTTTGAACCACCGCCATTTTCTACAGCCTTTGACACAAGAGCGACCACTCCTTTATCTTTCTCACTCATGTTTTTGCCTCCATCAGTTGTAATACATTTCAAGTTTTTCCATCGAAGGTTCTTTTGCTTAATGGCCATTTCAACTCCTTTAAAAATATCTGAACCAGTAGTTGTGCCATGAATACTATACATATCAAGAAGTTCTTCATGCACTTCATAGCTTTTATCTACTCCTCGAATATAAATCAACACCTGAGCAGTATCTGACACATCCGTTGACTCATCCAAGGCCAAAGAAAACCACTCAACATGTCCATTTTTGTTGAACAGTTGAGAAGATATATTTTCAGCGATGTCTTCTACCCTTCGAGCCACAGTGTTTGCTGACATACTGACAGTTTTTAATAAATTTACCTTTTCAGGGCACATTTCTTCGGCTACTGCGATTATGCATTCTTTGACCATTTCTCCATCGGTGAATGGTTTTCCACGTTTTGCAATTTCAAGAGCCACACGAAAGCTGGCACGAGTTGCAGCCTCTTGTTCAGTTTTGAGTTTTGTAAATAAAGATTTCTGCGATTTCAATCCGCGCTTCATAGCTTCGAATTTTTCTGTCCGCAAACTTCCTGTATATTTTGAGTAATTTTGAAAATGTTTTGCTTCATAATGACGTTTAATGTTATATTCTTTGAGAACGGCTATACTTTCATTGCAAATCAAACATAGCGCCTTGTTACTGGACTCAATTACGAAATACTGAATGTTCCACTGATCTTTGAATTTTCTGCATTCACTATCAATTTTGCGCTTCTTTTCCATTCTACTAAATCACACACAAAAGCAACAATTCAAATAAAAATATTGTTACAAAGATGTCTTAAACTTAAACACGCACAAACACGTTTTAAGGAGGTACGCACTATTTTATTTCACAGCAGTGTCATAGGAACTGACTTGTGGTTGCGCCACTAGCCTTCTTATATATTTCACTTACTGCCATCTAGAAGTGAGTGGAAGACACCAGAACTTTATCGAACCAACGAGATTATTCTGTAAGTGCTATTAGCGCCATCTGTTAGGGATAGAAGGTACTACCTATTTCTGCTTGTGTCCACCAGATGTCCTGTCACGTTACTCCTCATGGCTCGCTCGTACTCTACGACTAATCTAGAAATTACAGATAATGACAGGAAAATTAATAATATGCAGTGTTGCCGTTTTGCGGACTTTAGTTCGATTTGCAGCCTTTTTTAAACGTGGCGTACTTTTTCGGACTTTTTTTTTCATGTAAAAAAATACTCATTCGTTACTTGAGTACTCGTTAGGAACCGAAGTAACGATTACTGAAGAAAAAAGTAATCAATGATTACTTGTGTATTTCATTACTTTTGTAATCAATGATTACTATGGCGATACGATGCGGGTACCCCATTATAACGGATACCCATACGATACAGAAAATACATCAGCTTCCCCGTCGCTAATGGCATCTGGCAAAAAAGTAATCATATTTTACACCACTAGTGGACTGATTCAACTTTTTACCACCGGCAACATTTAATGATAATATGGTTTTGGCCCTTGGAATTTACTGGAGTAATCAATATGGCCCTAAGGCTGGAAAGTTTGGAGACCCCTGGCTTCAAGAATGACACTGAGGTATTTCATTTACTTGCATATTTGTAAAAAGTACAAAATTGGCCTATTATTAGTAGTTATGACTAATCTTCGTGTTTTAAGGCATATCAAGTTGACTTCCGTATTTTTCAGTACTTTTTCATAATTTTATAGAGATCTCGAATTTCCAATGTCTAAACAATATTTCAAAGTGAATTTGAGGAATATTTGCATTTTTAACTTAAAAATTTTAAAGTAAGAACACGTAATGCATATTGAAAAGAAATATTTAAATTGAAACCTCAATGTACCCAGTTTTGTATATATTTTCATTTTCTTCTTTGCAACTTAAGTTAGTCAGAATAAAGTGTTTCAGTTTTTAATATTTAAGAAAAAAAGTCAGCGAGTCATCCAATTTTTGAAGGGGCGGGGGGGACTTTTGATCATACATATTTCAAACTGAATGCGATTAATATTGGCATTTTTAACTTAAAAGTTTTAAAGTAAGAACACGTAATGCATATTGAGAAGAAATATTTAAATTGAAACCTCATTGTACCCAGTTTTGTATATATTTTCATTTATATTATATTTTGCAAATATTAGAGAACAAATGCAATTTTAATGTAGAGTTAATAAAACGTGTAAAATTTTAGACTTGCTTTTCGTTTTTGCTATTTCTCTGTAAATAACGAAAGTTCAACCTTTTTTTTTTTCAATTTTTCCATTAATTTTCAGTAGGAAGCTGATAATAAATTTAGTTTACTTTCATTAGAGTTGTATCAAATTCTTATATACTTATCAAATGATTTAAAATTAGTTTCGCTTAATTGGTTTCAATACCACGTATGGAAAGCAAACAATTTCAGTTTTATATATGCTTCTTTAGAGAAAGTAAGCACTAATAAATACGTCTCAGGTTTGAAGCTCGTGTTCTCTCGCATCGAAACATTTTCGACGTAAACTCCATCATAAGGGATAAAAACATCAACAAATAAATAAATGAAATTCAAACTTGTAGAAGTATAGAAATCCAATACATGTAAGTCGGCCGCCTCTGTAATAATTTTTTTTTCTCCTTTTGGAACCTTTTCGATTATACTTTTTCCAAAATTTGAATAGTATATAATGACAGAGTTTTAGCTAGTATAGACTCATTTAATACTTGTACACACCTTTGATGCAACTTCCTGCAGCTCTTATTTTCGCTAGGTAAGATTTTTTTTTAATGTATCGACATCAATTTTATTTTATGTAGTTTGATAATTCTTGATTTGTAGAATGTTACTAATTAAAGTATAATTATCGATCAATGATCTTTATGCAGCATTTAAGGAGAAATTTACTTATTTTGTCAAACGTACTTGAGTGTAGTAGCTCATTTATGATCAAGTGGAAAAATGTACTGATTCTAGTTCAAAATATACTATTTCTTAAAATAAAAGCGTGTAAATCGTTAAAAGAGTAAAATTAACTTTTAAGTTTTCATATAGTTATAACATCATCGAAATCCGACTTGTATATTTCAACTTTTTGCATGCTTAACGCATTGTCTGAAATCAGTAAAAAATAAGGATATTTAACAAAGCTTTAAAAATATCTGCACCAGTACTACGTTATTAAGTTCCAGAATATTAACACCAGAAAAAATAATTCCATTAAGTGTCAAATAAATGATATTGAAGATGAAATGTTTTCAATTTTATTGCGACTAGACGATAAACAACACTGAATAAAACATGTGCTTTAATGACATATTTCTTAGTACATTGAATATTATTTAAAGTTATTATTTACATGGAAAAAAAAAACACTTTTTCTCATTTAGAACAAATTTGGGATACTTTATAATCACTAGTTAATATCGACCGAATGGATATCACAATCAGTACTTTTTAACGAGGTAAAGAACTTTCTTCATAAAAACGTTTTGAGAAAACATGCCGTTTAATCACTGATCCATTTTGTAAAATGCGTATCATCGTTATTTTTCAAGAGAAAAACAAATTTTTCTCGAGTCACAGCTTGAAGAAAAACACATCCTTTTTGTAAAATGGATGTCATTTAATCATATATTTCTCATATAATAAACGCGTTTACTTTAATGCTCAATTTTGGAAAAATGCTTTCAAGCCATTTTCTTTCTGTAGTTTGAATGTGCTTTTTCTGTTATTTTAATGAGACTTTTCGTGCTATTATTACTTTTCTCACCATGTAAAGTTTTGAAAAAGATATACCCTTTCAGCACGAGTTTTTTTCTAAAAATTGATTTCTATATCTTTTAAAGAGGATCCGAGGAGAAGTTTACTTTTAGTATTTTTACTTCCCCTTCCCCTTTTCTTCCTTATTTAATTTTTTTCTACTCAAAGACTTTCAAATATGTTTTCAAAGACCTGGTGATCATAGTTGTAATGCTCAGTGATCAATGTTTGAATGTTTTTTCATTTCTAATAATGAATTATTATTATTTTTTTTTTTACATAGCATAAAATAATTTTCTTCCTTAAAAAATTTGAGTCCATAATCTTAGATGATCTAGCATTAGTAGACAAAAAAAAGTTATAACGTTTATGAATATAATGACATATGGCTAAAGGGAGAGGCAGCCCTTCTAATATCTTGACACGGTAAATCCACTACCAGTATTTACCAGTCTGTCTTTGCTGCGTGTAAGTCAACTTTCAGTATTTCTAGTTCATCTTTGCTGCGCTAGACGGATAGGCTTGTCCATTATCCGCTGATAACATTTAGTCCTACATATTTTAACATCATGTTACAGAATTTTTATATTTAAATTCATTTTTACGGATGCAGAAAAAAGTTTGGAACAGTTTTGACTAAGTTTGTTCTGATTTGTCTTATAATAAGAAAAGTTAGTATAATTCTCTATCAGAAAGGGCAACTGTTAGACGTATTCAATATTAAGAGCAAAAAGAAAAAACCGTAAATTAGAAACTTCAAAAATAATTTTTCTTTTTAACTTTTAAAGATATTGATAAATATTTTCAATAAACCTCATTACCTATTTTCAAAACATTCTTTTTTATCAACAGTAACTTATCCGCATGCAGAAAAAGATTTCAAAAAATTTTGAGTTCAACCCAGAAAGCAATTTATCACTGGAGTTTTATAAATGGCGGGGACTAAATATTTAAAAAGTCAGGCGACTGAAAGATCAATACAGCCTTGTGTGTCCGTACTTTAATCTCAGTTTTTTTTCCTGGAAAGGATGTTTCTCTACTGTTAATAATGCCTTTGAAAATGAGATAACTGTAATGAGATAGCTCTTTTATTCTACCACTAAAGATTCAACTTCTTTGAAGTTCTCTGAAAAAAGGATAAGTAAGAGAGTTTTACTTTACTTTTCGGTAAATCAAAGGAATATCAAGTTTTCTTTTGAAAAAAAGAGAAAAAGCTTCCGTTTACAGATTAAATATGTTCCTTTAATGATCTTTCTTCTGCTTTCTATTTCTTTGCAATGCAAGTCACATACTGAGCTTCGATTCTTAGAAGTTTTTTATAAAATAATATCATAGCACGTTTACTGTTTAGATGCATTATTTCATTTCCCATTATATAATGCCAAGAAAATAAAGTAAGTATTTCTACGTTTATCCCAATGTACATACGAAGCAGTGAGAAGCAAAGAGATGTAAGTGACCAAAAAACGACTCTGAGAAAAACGTGCTCAAATTTTGGATCTTTTGGGACCTTTAATGTTAATTTTTTTCTAGATCACGTTGTGGTGGAGCTCCTGTTAAAGCTATCACTAACATTTCTTATCACAATATAGAATGGTGCTTTTCTTATCATTTGCACCACTTATCTCCAAATTTTCGAATTTGTCACTTACACCCCTTTGCTTCTGGGTACCTCATATATCAATGTTTCAATTTTCTTTTTATACTATATTTCTAAATTCATCCGGTAAGTCATTGTGCAATGTGAAGTAAGCAGTTTACCTTTTCTGAGGAGTTAAGCAATCTCTACAGGTTTTACTTACGCAAAGTAAAGTATAATCCTTAAATAGGGAACGTAAAGAAGAAATAAATTAGAATAGAATTGCGTAAGCAAGTTTCAAAATTGCAATGAACGATTTCTTCAGTGTGCAGAAATGCCGCTGTGATGCAATAAATTCTTAATGCACAAATAGACAATAATGGATTAATTTAAATTCATGCATAATTTAAAAGTCATGTGAAATCGATTTCATTTGATCTATTACAGACTCTTACAGACGTTTTAGTCTTTTTTTGTTACCAATGTGAATATACAATGAATACCCTAAAAGTGGTGACAGTTCAAACTCTTTGAATCAAAGCATGATTTCACAGCAAAGGCAACAAAGACAAAAAGTTGTCTTTGTCGCCTTTGGTGTGAAAGCACCCTAACTATTAATAATTATGACTGCTTTTTTTACTTACTCTCTTACTGTAGTTAGCGGGGGGGGGGGGGGTCCTGCTACTTCTCGTGAAGCAAGGTTCAGGACAAAATAGCAAAAAGTATCAGTGCATGTGACACCACCAAAAATCCTTTCCTGAGGTTTAATTATTTGTGTGCAGTACAATTTATATTCTTTAAAAGAAGTATTTCAGAAGACAAGCACACTTAGAGTGCTATCACACCAAACGCGACAGAGACATTTTGTCTAAGTGGTAACAAAATGTTGTTCGGTTATCAAATCAACAGCGATGACGTACGTCTTCGATAACGCAATCAACCAATCACTGTCGGCTGGGGCGAAAGTCCCTTTTAATGACGCAATTAAAATTCCAATCAGTCAACACGACGTGGTTTTAAAACTATGTCGAACCAATCGCATGTCATGAAAAAACTTGAAGCTACGTAGCCTTTATGCTACGTGGTTGTTGCGTTTGGTATGAAAGCACCTTTAATATTATACTACCAAAAGAAGTTATGATAGGTAAACTCTTATTTAAAGTTTAGTAGTAAAAAAAGGAATTGTTTGCGTTCTATGCCTTGTGTTAGAAGAAGTTTTCGCTTTTATCTATTTACTGAATGCAATTTAACCGTAATTGTGTCAAGCATTTTTTTTATACTTTAAATAACACAATAATTGAAAATCGGAAGTTGAAACAGTATGCGGAAACCATTCGTAATAATTGTGTGTTGTTTAAAGTATATAAAATAATGATTAAAAGGTCGCAAAAAATATTCTTTTAAACAGAGGAAAATAAACTTTTCCCACATATTTAAAAACGAAGAAAGAAAAAGTTAAACGACTCTTTCTAAGCTGTAAATAAATAAGTTACGGAAATATATTGATCCCAAAGTATGTTTAGCAGTATATTAAAACTATGAGAGGGTTTTCTGAAATGATTTTAAAGTAAAACAATTGCACTTTATACAGAAAGTTTAAAAGCAGCAAAAGTTCCAAGTCATAAGTTCAAGACTTTAAAGGAGAAGGGAAGAAATCCTTTCAGAAATTACGTATTACATTCTTGCTTTGCTCAACAGAGCTCGAAATAATGGGAATTCTCTGAGATGATTCGAATACGTTTTTCCATTTGTGCTCTTCGAATGAAATCTCTATTCGAAAATGGAACATACGATCATTCCCAATGCAGAAATGTCACTTTCAATTTTATTTTCAATTTTTAACAATTTCTTTCATAAATTATCAATGCCGTCTATTTCAAAGGGCGAATAAGCTTTTAAGAGCAGGTTCTTCAAGGAGATTCGAATGGATGTTTCGAAGTTTTAATACTTAGATAGAGATAACATGAGCTCTTCCACCGACGCCATTTTGAAAGTTTAAGAATTCTTTAAAATACTGTGGATCAGTTAAACTTTGTGATCAACGAAAAAATGTGCAAAGCTCCTGAAATTTACATAAAATTTCCATATTTAATGACTTAATAAAAAATAAGGTACAAAGGTGCAAGAATTTTTTTTTTTTTTGTAATGTGTGCAAAAATTCTGTTGACATACAATTTCTTTAAAGGCGTGTGATAAACTTGTGAAATCCAAAAATTCGTTTCGAAAATTGCAAATAAGACACTCAAAGTATACTTGAGCATCAGAAAAAAACCTATAAAAGAATATCACGAGTTATTTAAAGAATATTACTCTGAATTTTTATTACCTGTAATATTTACACAAACGCCTTTTTAAAAGTGCGTCCCAATGCCTTTAATATTGACCTATCCCAGTCTAAACGTCCGGCGGTTCCCGACGTGCAAATGCTCCATGGTAACTGCTAGAGACCGACCACAGGACTTTCGGACCTGATTTAACAGTCAAATGTCTGGACAGCTAGGCGACCCAGTCTTAAAAGTATATGCATTATAAAGGGGCCCCTCATGTCGTAAACATGTTGCTGTGCAAATGGTTTCTTTCTTGGTTCCTAGAAAGGCCAGCCCGATATTAAACTTATACTATTTAATTTAGATTTATTATGTTTTACTTAGCGTGAATTTCAACTAAATGACGAACAGCAAATGCAACATATTTTTTAATGCATAAAACTGTTTTCTTTGACTGGAAAATCTCACTGGAATAAAGAAGTCGTACTCATTTTCTACACAAAACGAAGCGCTGTCTTCTGTGAAGAACTAAAAAAGTTTGAATTAGGTGAAATGTTTAATAACTCGTTCACGTGTTTCGATCATTCTTTAATCTGATTGGTCTCTCTAACAATATCCGTTCGAATCTGCTGTCAAGACACGTAGGATAAAAGTATCTCATAGCTACTCCTTTTATGAGGGGAAAAAATTGCAAAGCAATTCTATAGTAGAAAATAAGAAGAAAAAACACACAGAAAAAGAACCTGATGAATTAGAACGAAAGCTTTTTTTCCCTTGGACTAGATACCAACAAAAATATACTTTGACACTACACATACACTAGTTAGAAGCATGTAAAAAGTGAAAGAAGAGAATTCGTAATAAGATAAGTAGGGTCAGTTGGGGTAATTGTAATCGCTTTTTCCATGTTTTGACTTTTGATCCTTCCCTACCTCTTGAATGCAACCAGAGTTGAAATTGTGAACATTGTAGCCAATACCAAGCTCCTTGTGAGTAAATGTATAGAAAAATTTTCACTTTGTAAGACTGTCTGAAAATGAACTCGTGTTTACATTTACCCCATAGCATACACAGTCTGCATGTAAGCTTAAGAAATTATGGAGCATTGGTTCTCAATCTACTGCCAGCAGGCTGCATGTGGTCCGCAGGGTTACTTTCGAGTCCGCTAAAATCATTTAATGAGAAATACCTGACAAAAAATCAAGTGATGCGGTAAATCTTTGTGAAATGTATCCCGCAGCGGTTAAGCTCGGTTCCCCCAAAGCAACGAAAGTGAAGTAGCTCTGGCCGTGGTCAATGCTTGTGAGGGTGATTACCTCTCGCGACTGATTGCTCTGAGACCATATACGCTAATGGGATCTGGTGTACGTAAAATACGTCGTGACTCCAAATGTCCTTCAAGTTTACAATAATACCTCTGGGGGTGCCAACCTAGTGACGGTCTCTCATCTGGGTGCTGTTTCAAACTTAGGAGACCCATCTGAGCCAAATCATACTGCCACTCCAACGGAGCTCATTAATAAACGGAAGGCGCTTCCTGTGTCTGCCTTAATTCCTATTCGCCCCGCAAGGAGAGCTTGGATTTTCATGAGGTATTTGCAACAACAACATTTGTGTAAAATAGACACAAAAGTATAATTTTCATCAAGATATAATATTTTATCTTTCCAAAAGATTGGAAGTACAATAAATTTAAGTGTTTAGTATTACCCCTGAGTATAAAATGTGTAGGGTAATTGTAAACACCTAACTTGCACATGAAAAATGATTTTTTAAAGAAATATTTCCCATTCCCATATGACCACAAAACATTGTGTTTTAGTAAGATAGATGACAAAGAACCACCTGGAGGCAAGAACTCAATTTCGTACAGATGCGGCTTTCCTGCCTAGCATGGCAGAATAGCAGCATATCACAAAATCATACCTTGCCATTATTTAAAATACCAGCGTTCATCAAAATAATTATTAAATTGCTCATACAAGTCAAACGTGTGTGGAAGGGTGGGGGGCGTTATATGCGACTAATGATTCAGTTATTCTTCGCTAATAGTTCGTATTCGTTATTTCGAATCATTCATGTGAACAACTTTCAGCTAACACACACCCACGCCAAGAAATGAAACAATCTCAGTGCACCCTAAACAAATAATAGCTCTGCTTCTTCGTTTATAAAGAAATTACTGCATATTGTATTCTTCTACTTGTTATTTTCTTTTTGCATACAATGTATAACATCAATGGTCTCTTTGTGTTATACGCTCTAAAGGTTTGCTGAAACAAGAGTATGAAAAAGAAAGATTTACGACTACTGCACACGTAAGTAGGTCAGCCACAAACCACAATATGCTCTTTTGTATTCTTTTGTCTCAAAAAAAGCATTCATCATCAAGAAACGTTTTGAAGATGCAGTGTGTTGATGACCTGCATTCAATCATCATGATGGATATATACACGTTGTGCATAGAGCTATTTAAGTTTTAAGAAGGTTAAGTAAAATTCAGCTATGTAATTGTGTAACGATATAGTATATTTATTTTTTAAAAATGATTCCATCATAGTTTTAAAATGGTTAAATAAAAACTAGCTTGAATATCTGGTTTTATGAAAAACGCCGTTTTTGAAAAATATTTTTAACTGTTCAGAGCAAAAATACGCAATTTGTTTAATAGCAGCTTGTTAAGCACTTAAAGGTCATCAAATGAGAAAATTTTCAGATTAAAAAAAAATATATATTGTTTTTGAGTAATCACACTTCAAAAATTTTGGAATTTCCAAGTATAAATTTTTACGTGGTATACAAACTTACGTTCATAATAAAATTTGGTATCACCGCACATTAGAATGCCATCTCCGTTTTGTAAAAAAAAAAGGGAAATCATAAGGAAAAAAAATTATAAAATAGGTAAAAATACAATTTTTGCACCTCGAACCCACTTTTCTTTATTAATAAAGCCACCTAGATTCTCAAAAATCATGTCCAAATAAAATACCGTTTTTTAATTATTTGTAGAAAACAAAATCGAATTGATGTATTACTTTCGAAACACTGGCCATTTTAAAGTGAGTGTTTTGATGATCTTTTGACAATTTTTTCGCTGAATTTTAAACATCTATAGCTAGATGAAAAAAAAATTCTTGCAAATTTTTATTGGGATATTTCATATGTCACTCACTTGTAACTAATGTAATTTAAAAAGCAAAAAAAAAAAACCGGTGATGGTCATGTGACACGCTCTGCCTGATCTGAAATGGAATGGCTCGTATAATACGCAACATATATATGCATGCATACGTAACACAGCGAGCAGCTTTTTTCAGCAAGAAAGTATTCCTGCTCCTTTATCTTCGGAAGAAAAAGAAAAAACATTTTCTAACTGTCATTTATATCCTGAACCGCAACGGAACATCCCCGATTTAATATCAAAGTATGGACACATCATCGAAGCGTGTGATAAGAGAAGTAAGTGATTCGGAAGCCAGTTATATTTTGGGGGAAAGCTCGCCATCTTCTCTTGACTTCTGTCACTGTACCGAAACTCTTTAGAAAATATTATAAGAGACAGTTTAAAAAAAATAAAACGAATTAGACTTCACTCTTGTTCCCCTTCAAATTATATTATCATTATATTTAAAAGACTAAGAATATTTTACTTTGCAAATAATGCCCTATACTAATTGTAGTAAATTAGCCATTTTTTAAATGTTTTTACAGTTTAAAATTAGACAAAAAATTAAAATACTTAAATTTTTTTAGATAAATAAAAATGATCGTATTAAATATGAAGAAATTGTAATTGCTAAAATGGTTTGATTGTAACCTCATAAATGTTTCCTAATGCAAATCCTGCGACATCATGTTTATCTATTGAAAATTTAGAGCGAGCAATTATTTCATTTGCATAATCTAAAAACAAATTTTTGTTGTATTTTATTTTTTGATTCGCATGAATATTCTTTTCAAAACAGCAAAAACAATATTCTGGTCTTATATTCAGGATAAAGAAAGGAAAGCTGAGTGGTTTATATTTTTGAGCAGAAACGTGATTTAGGAGGTCAGGAGGGGACAATTGCCCCCTGGTTTTGAAAATAGCATGGATCACATAACATTTTATCATACCCTTTTTTCTTCAATAAATTTAACTGTTAGTAATTTTATTTTAATTTTTTGATTGAACGATATTCTGTTCATTTTGTTCTTCGACTAGAAAATACCGCAAGAACTGAGTAAAGATGGCAAAAATAAATAATATAAAAAATGTTCTTCTTTTAAATTTTGTTTAATAAAAATAGGACAATGTTGTAAACATAGCTTTACCAATTAATACATTTTTCAGTTCTTTTACTTGTGCCATTGAATCAAACAGAGTTAGTTTTATGGTCATTGTGAAGGAAAGCATAATCCACCCTTTTTAGGAAGTGTACGCCCTAGTTATTTAATAATTAAAAGTTCAAAATATTCTTAAAGCCATTTATATGTTGCGTTTCCAGTGCAAGAGGGTCACTACTCAAAATCGACTACTTGCTCTAGAGAGGTATTTGGAAAACCTAACTAAAGTTATGAAATCTAGTTTTCTTTTTAAATCCCATTCATCTAAAGTTAAACAACGTTTTGGATTTTTATAAGTTTGTATGGTATTTGTCTTTTTAAATACATATATGATTTTGTGAAATAGTTTGTGAACTAGTTTTGGATCTCCGTTCTTGCACTGGAGGTGCATGAAACCCGTGTAAAAATTTTCCTGTTGATTCGCTATTGTTTCTGTCGTTGGTTTCGATAAACATATATCATAAATGAAAACCTATGCATTACTTAAATATTTTCTTATCTAGAGTGCTTACTGACGAATTTTCTTATCAAAAAATGTTGAGCACTAGAAATAAAATAGCGTTAATTTTACTGAGTACAGGGGGATCAATTTAAAAGAGCACCTTTTTTTTTTTTTTTTTTGCATTCCCCAAATGCGTGATGTTTGTAGTAAGCCATTCAACTTAATAACATTTTTAAGTGTGCTGGTATAGTTTGTTTCCCTTCCAAGTTCGAAAATTTTTCAAACAGAATTTCGCGTTACTTATTAATATGCGAACATTATGTGACTTCAGTAAATCGTCTGATTATTTTATGTGGATTTTCTTTATGAGGATTTTTAACAAACATGGTTTATTTCAGAGAACTCCTACAAACATTGATGAAAATTAAAACAAATTATAGCTGAAAAAATCTCGGTAATAACCCTAATAATGTTACAAAACGTACCAAAAAAGTTGGTTCGACATGTTAAGCTAGCTTTCAAAGTAGTGACGAACATTTTCAAAAAGGGTGGTAAAGTGGTAATGATAAAAGAATTCGATCACAAAGATTTTTGGAACAAATACAGCGTTAAGTGACGTAGTACGTCTTTATTTCTGTTACACTTCAAAAATACAACTGAAACGGTCCTCCAGCTGTGCCGGATATCACACTCGGGCATCTCAGGAAAGTTTCACACAACTAGACTAACAGCTACATCTAACGTATTTAAACGTACTACGAAACAACCATGACTTTTGTCTCGCCTCTGAAAAAGATCTCATCTTTTATCTCCTTGAACTTCCACGGCTTTCATATAGCATAGAAGTTCTACATTGCTTAGTTTCTACGTTTTAAATTCTTTGATTCTTGAGAAAAGTAAAGCTGTTGTTATTGTCACATTAAAATGAATTTGGGAATGAACGCATTTAACAGTGATAAAAAGAGCAGTATTAATGGAGTACACAAAATCACATTAATATATATATTGTACATTTTAAAGAACTTTATTTTGCAAAATAACTTTAACCCCCTGATGAATATGTATTTAATTAAAGTGTTTTTGAATTAACATAGATTACTAGAGAAAACCTTATTAATTATCATAAACAACTAATTGAAACATTTGAGGCGAGTTATGCTTTTAAACTTAACATTGCGTTGCGCTTTTAAACTACTGCAATGCATGGTTCTAGAAAGACAAATCTGCATGCAAATTTGCGTTTAAAGCGCTATTCCGACCACCAGTAATTACGTCGATGGGCGGGATATCCAAGTGTTATCTATCTAAAACCAGACTAAAAGCAATTCCGAGAATGTTAGATTCAAATTCAGCATATTGCGATTTCGACTATTGTCTAAATGTTAGTGCATACATTAAATGTTCACAACTAATGCGTGTAAATGATAAAATCATGTTATAGTTAAGGAAGGCAATTAATAACCAAAACAAAAAGATTCAGATGAAACAAAAATGATATGTTTAATAACTGAAAAGGCCACTTCGAAAAGGGAATAATTCTGTTTTTTTTTATGAATTTTATGACATAATTTATTCTTATTTTGTTTTAATTTTATATTCTAATATTCCTATAAGCTACCAAAATAAAATGGCAAAAGATCAAACCCGCAATGTTTCCAAAATTTTCAAACGTCAGTTTTTTCAATCTCATATTTTTTAAGAGCTCTTACTTTTTGAAATAAACCATTAAATTGTTTTTTACTTCACGTTTTCCTGAATAAAACTGAAACCTTATTTATTTTGCAAACGCATTTTCGAAAAAATAAAACGCAATCATTCAGAAGTAAAAAAAAGGTGCTATGATAAAATACAGTTTTTGTCTTTGGTAAAATGAAATTTTTATAATATTATTAATTTTTAATATTTTGTACGTTATGCTACATATGGAAGTAAGATAGAGGACTGGTAGCATACATGTCTCTTTAACATGCAAGAGTCACTTTAAACTTCAACTGGCTCTGAGAGTCTCTTTAAAAATGAAATCATTAATTCATAATGCAACCACAGAAGAAGAAATGCAAGATTGTGTCTCTAAACATGCTAAAGTGCTATCTGATGAGAATAGTAAAACACACGATTAGTAATAAAGTATTTATGGAGGTGTAAAAGACAATAGGCGATCATGGTTTCAAATTCAACAAAAACGTAAATTAGATTACGTATCGGCATTCTAATAGCCATCACATAGAACGTTCCTTCCTCTTTTCCGATTTCATAGGCACATCTTATAACATACATGATTTACCTGTTTCTTCAAACTCAGGGACAAGTATGAAGACGTTTTTAAGGACCTAATTGAGGTTCCACTTCTACTTTAACTCCATTCTACTTTTCCCATATTTCTATGGTACATTCCAATTTCACATCTGAGCTACGGAAGGTTCTGCTGCAGCAAATTATGTTCAAAAATACAAACATAACTCGAAAAAAGAGAAAACGTATTAGATACAAAAATGCTAAAACGAATGTCAAAAATTGTGAAAATAAAATGAAACAAATTTTATGATTAAGCTTGTCTTCGACACATTTACAGGAGAAGATAGTGGACATATATAAATTAATATTTAAATCCACTGATAAAAACCTAAAATTACTTCAAATACGTTTTCGTGTTTATTCACCTAATGAATCACTATATGAATAAATAATATAATAGCCTATTAATACTATTTAATGAACAACAAATAATAAATATCACAAGCATGTTCAGATCTCTGTTTAACAAAATAGATTAGCCAAATTCATTGATTATATGTTATGAAGATTACCTCTTAAAAAAGCAGGCTTTCCGAAACACTCTTTTAATTACTCAGAGCATAGATCTTTTGTCCCTATTCTTGCAATGCTTTAATATCTTACTAAAGAGTTCTCGTGCTGATCAATAAAGTTCAGTTTACACTGGGTAAAACGTCTTTGGATAAGTGCCCCACCCTTTTTAAAGGCAACGCCCGAATGACTTATTAACTGAGGTTTCACAGACTGTCGACATCACCGATTAAGTGACAAATCATTGGTAATGAAAGGGACGGGCCGTTAAGGTGATGAATTGTGTTATATTTCCTTCAAATTAGGCCTCCTTAGTTTGAGCTCATTGAATTTCTTGAATGAAGACAAGATTTATATCATATGCATTAGGAGATTAAATAATTGACCTTTCACTAGAATTAGAGGAGAGGGTTTAGACCAAACAAAGTATCTTTTCGTTTCATGTACTTTTTAACATACATTGATGCATCAATTCTTAAATTTGTTGTAAATGCACTCAGGGTGTTTTGAAGTTTTAAAATTTGCTTACATTTAACCCGTGTGAATATATAATCGCATTGTTATTTAAAATAGTTACATGCAAAGTCTGTCTTAAAAATCCGGCTAAAGCTATAAATGATTTTAATGAAACTATAAAAGATATTGAATAATATTTGATTATGTTTCATAGTAAAAGTTTTAAGTGTCCAGACGTGACTTTTGACGACAAAACACATTCAATATTTCCTTCGTGACATAGAGAGAAAAGGACAGCGTCAAACTTTTCTCCTTAGCCACAATTCAATGCTACTGAAAATCAATCGACACAATCAGCAACGCCGAAAATGAAGTGGAAGCGAGTGGAATGTAGGGACAATGATTATACAGTAAACTTTGTTCTAGAAGCTTTTCCCAAAGAATAGGTTCATAATTTACGGGTCGTCACAAACGTATTCTATGCCTAGAGGTGCGAGTGACGAAGGACTGGATGGTAGCGCGGACGGATGGAATCGGGACCTTCCTGGTGGTAGCTTTGCTCTTTACCACTTTGCCAAAGAGCGCGCCCCTTGGTTAGGGGGGAAGATGGCTATTTGACTCGCACCGCTACGTACTTCCCATCTAGTGAACGAGGAGGGCAGCGAAGAATGTTGATTACAGATGGGCTGGTCTGCACGGATTCAACAGTAGAGCACAGAAAGCCGAACGAGCGAGTTTCTGCTGCCTGGTATCCGTGGTTGAGTTTAGCGCTGAGAGCAGAGAGAAGAGAGCGCTTGTGGTTGGAAAAGTCATGTGTCCCCTCGTGGCATCATCTGTTGGGATGATTATGTCTGGGTCCCCACTTTGTAGAGGTGCGAGTGACGAAAGAGAGGATGGCAGCGGCGGCTGGAATCAAACCGAGATCTTCATGGTGGTAGCGTTGTTCTTTGCCGCTTCGCAAAAGTGCGCGCCCCTTGTTTAGGGGCAAAAATCGAATTTGACTCGCAATGCTATATGTGCATAGACTCAATAAGATACACACATAACCAAATTTTAATCAATTTTGTAATTGTCATTCCATGTATTCATAGCGGCATGAGCCCAGAAAATAGAGATTTAATAAATTTCAAAATTGAATAAAATATTGTTGTTGCTAAAACGAAAATAAACGGAACATTTTCCGTAAACGTGCTTTATAATTATGCTGATTAACGAGTTCCAAAATGCTGTGTAGTACTTTTGATGTTTTCTTTGATTAAAGATGCAAAACGAGGTGATATGAGCTGTAATTAGCTTTTTAATACTTTGTTTGAAATACAGAAAATCTAGAGAGAAAAATTATTGACTACTTGAAATTCTCTCCCCCTCCCTTTACTCTTTCTCCCTCTTCGCTTTCAAGGCTAATGCGTCGATTATAGCCTACAAGAAAGGTAAAATTTTATAACTTAATTTTAATTATTTTTCACCGTCAGGGAAACATAAAAACAACACATTTCAAGTATCAGTTCAAAGGGGAAAAATAACGCTCATTTTCGTTTCGAAGCATACCAGGGCTGATTTCATTGGGGATACATTACTGGTTCTTAGATACTGATAGATATTGTGAACGCATTTCCAGTTGATGAGTACTAAGAACAAAAACATGGATTAGTGTTATATCATATTTATCATTTTTCTATCATCCATTTAAATGCATTATATCCCATTCTACAACAATTGAATCGGTGAGGGAAAAAACAGTACTAGTCCAAAATCGATCATTTTTAGATATCTGGCAAAAATTACACTAACCACTTAGAACAACACGTTGCAATGAGAAAGAATACAACTGACAAGACCTCCCACGTTATAAAACCTAGGCATGGCGTTAACAAAAAAAAAAAAAAAAAAATTTGAAAACGAAAGTTGTTTTTACAAATATCTCACAACAATTTCTGGACTAGTACTGTTTTTTCACTCACCGATTCAATTATTGAACTCAGAATTAAATTATTGATGACTTGAACTGATTACGTTATTATTTATGCTTATACAATTACACAAACATTTGAAGAAGGGCCAAAACTAAAATAATTTTCTTTTTTTCTAATCGGTTTTCGTCCAGCTGTAAATTGATTTTTTCCTTTTTCCAATTAGCTCTCTACAGTACTTTAAAAAAAAACTTGAATAAAATAATTATTTTAGAGCATTTCAAAAATTGTGTGTTCAACAGTGACGCAAAAGAACATGCAAAATCTTCAAAAAGATTTCATTGAAAAAATACGTAATCTTAACAAGTTATGAATTTTGTTTGGATACCCACAATATAAGGTACATAATTATAAATTAATTTCAAATAATTTTCGGTAATTTTTAATACATGCTAAAACTATTAACGAAAATGTTCCAACTTAGCGAAGTTTTATGACTCTTTCCTCAACAAATCGTTGTTAGGTTTGCCAATTTGAATGCTAATTTTTATTCATGCTTCGAAATTTGCTTGTTAAAAGTTAAACGATGGTAACTGATGCTCCGTGTAATTTGCTTAACAAGTATCTCCTAAATTTTCGAAGACACTGCCATTAAGTGGGTAAACTAATTGAGCCTGAGTCGATTTTTCGCTTTAAAGTTGTGAATACTTTAGTTTGTATAACTAGCTTCAATGCATATTTGCATTAACATGCAATGAGTCTCCAATTTTTCGTAATTTTTGCTTTGCATTTTATCTGCCCCAACTTGAATATTTATGAAACACCCAAGGTACTAACTCACACGTGAACCAAGAAATACGTAATGAAATAGCAGTTCATGAAACTTTAGAGACATTTTCTTTTTGCAAGTTAAAGTCAAAACTGTAGCAAAAAAACTGCGTTTTTGCAAAAAATAAATCTGTTTGCTACAAGAAAAGTTTGTTTCACGAATATTGTTCATTTTCTAATTTCTAGCAAACATATCGTTAACAATGGTAACTTAAAAAGACAGACGATAACTTGAACACCATTCCAGATTTCAAATTTTTTTATTATTATTTTTATTGGACTGTCAAAAACTTTCGTTTAATTTCCGATTTTATTTTATCTGTAACATCAAAAGAGCTCGTTAGCGGAAGGCTAGCTCCTCTGTTTGCTTTTTGGCATTGGCTGGTCAAGTGGCTATTGTTCTGAGAAAATGTTTATATGATCTCCATTGACCAGTCTTCTGTTGTTATCAGAATATCACGAAAGTAAACAATAATTAATGTCATCACCCCGGGCTTATAGTTTGATCCATTCCTGTGTTTAAACGCTTCATTTACTGAGCTCAAAATAAATAACCTCGTTAAAATTAGAGGGGAACACGTGACATCTTGACCTAAATGTCAAGAATCTATTTCACGCGGGGATCCTTCCTTACAAGAAATATAATTAAAAAAATCAATGAGATAAAATAGAAGGTCACAAATAGAGAGATTTCATACAGCTAAACAGTAAATTATTCGTTCTCTGATCGAGTCGTTCTTTCAGCACTTCCGAATCAAATCAATATTGAGGCGAGGCTCTTGAAGAACAGATAAATAAAAATATATTGCTTCATGAAAAGTGATAACAACTGGAGTTTAAAAGTTTATGTTACAGCATCCCAGAAACGTAACAAGAAAATCAAACGTCGTAGAAAAATTATTCATTTCTCTTTTGCACTGATGAAGGGTTTCCATTGTACCCTCGAAATTTCTTTTTTCAGTATTGTTTTCACATCTTGTGCTTCATTTGCGTTAATGTTGTCTTTTAATGAAACCTTTAAATTGTATAGAGACTTTATTTCTTTCTTGAAATTTAAATGGTACATGTGGTTCATTAATTTTATAAGATTTTACTATCAAATATTTGAAAAACAGACGTAAATCAGAATATTTTTCAATAGCATTTGATCGCGATTTGTTTACATAAAATTGCTTTAAAGGTCTTAGAAAATGCGCATTTATTTTGTTAAATATATGATCACAATGTAGTTCTTTATGAAAGGAAATATTTTACTATTCACTCTGCCATTGCATGAACTAATCTAAATGTAATAAGATAAGCAGACAATTTCAGAAAAAATACCTGGAATTAACTTGGGATTTTTTTTTTTGGAAAAAGGCTGGTATGGTTAAAAGACAGCGGTTAGCAGTGAAAACCTTTTGTTATTGATGTTACAACATTTGTCGAATCTCCAAAAACATCATCAAATGTTTCAACTCTGTAGTTTACGAATTCCGAACTTGACCGCAGAAATAATCCATACAAGTAGAAAATACAGTAAAACCTGTAAAGTTGATCACCTTTGTAAGTCGGCCACTTATCTAAGTTGACCACTTTTGTCATTAACGGAATCAGCCCTATATTATTTAATGTAGGGAAACCTTTGTAACTTGACCACCTAAGTTGACCACCTGTCTATATTGACCACTTATGCATGCCAAATTTGGGTGGGAGTGTTATAAAAAAACCTTTGTAAGTTGACCACCTAATTATTACTATATTATCTATTTTTGCAAAGAGCTAAAAAAAACTGAAACAACATCCCCAGCATATTTTTTATGCTATAATGTTAAACCAGTATTTGTCTGGATGGAAGAAACATCAATATAAAGTTTGCACACCTCTGCGTAAGTTAAACTTACGAGAAAACTACTACGGGAAATCTATTTTGTTCTTTAAATAAGTTTCTTCTTTTTCTTCTAATTGACCCAACCATTTTGAAAAATTATGTATTTTTAGGAAACCTTTACCACGAAATAAGTAAAATAACATATTTATATTTAACTAAGTGCTTTAATTTTAAAGTTGTATTGGATAAGTCAGTTGGGGTACTTGTAAGTCATTCAGGATAAATTTATCTAATGATATTTTTGATAATTGTGAAAAAATAGCTAACTACTAATTTTAAAGTAACGTTAATACATGAAGCTCTTTTTAATTAGTCCCAAATGAATAAACGCGTAGTGTAAAAAACTACAAGAAGAGATCTCCACCCTCTATAAGTTGACCACCTGTCTAAGTTGACCACTAACGTCCTGCACCGCAAGTGGTCAACTTACACAGGTTTCACTGTACATCCAATATTTTCAGGTGGGAATTTAAGTTCGATTGAGTTTTGTGCAATTAATTGACTTCGATTGGTTTACGCGTTTTTATTTTTCCATATTAAAATATTGATTTATATTGTGTTTCTTTAAGTACCAGCAAATCAGGCACTGAATTTCATTTTTGGGTAAAAAATTAATTAACAATAAATATATTCTTACTTCCATACATAAAATAGAAACCTTGATTGATCGTTTCTCGCGAGACCATCCATTTCGAGCGATATACACCGGAAAACGAACAGTGCGGGTCAGTGTGCAGCAGGACGATACCGTCAAGCTATAAAAACAAGACGATAAATACGGTAAAACGAGAGATGAGATGAAAGTTATCTGTGCCTATACTTTTCATTTTCCGCATTTTGCAATATTTTAGGCTCTCAAAATGGCATAGAGACTTTGTGGAATACTTAAATAGTACTCGTATGTTGCACTTTTTAGGTTTGATGTAATGTGAGTTACGAAAATCATGCAATGTAAGTCACGCCGATTTTATTAAATTGCAGTTTAAGGGTTCTTTTCAGTTAGAACCAAATAAGGTGTAAAAATATTCCAATCTATGTGTGAAGAATTCCATGAAAGTATCCAAAATTGCATACGTTTAAAAGTAATTAAAATTTAAAATATCATTAAATGTTTATGCCATTTTCAATGTTATACGAGCCACGCAACTATTTTTACACACAATGTTTTATAATATACTTATATTGTTTAATGCAATATATTATTTTAACCGTTGAAAAATCAAATCTCTAAATGAAAAAACATTACCAACTTATTTTAAGGTGTATAAGTTTTAGTATATTTGTATTGGGAAAAACTTCTCTGATTGTAATGTGAGTCACTCTGGACCCAAGTATATATAAGTTAAACAATATAAAAGGAAAAGAAACCAGATTATTAGTTTTTAAAGGAATATTTCTTTTCTTTACGATGTAAATATAAGCTTGAAAAGGTAAACGTACTGAAGCAAACTAATGCATCTGTAAATTGCCTAAAATATCTTTTGTACCTTCCTCTCAGTCAAGCCTTTTTTTCCTTCAAAAAAGGGACTTCAGTACATAATCATTTTTAGAAATTGATTGGTAATTAAAACTGCAGTTATTTTATCTCTGTTGAATATATTCTTTTTTATGCATTATGAGATGCATGCTATAAAAGGACTGTTTCTTTTCTTTATGACTCAAATATAACTTTAAGAAGGTTAACTATACTAAGGTAAGTTAATGCATATTGCCCAAATGTTTTCTGTGCCTTTCTCTTGGTCAAACTTTTTTTGAGAGAGAATTGTGATCTAAGTACATAATTATTTTTAGGTAATTAAAACTGCGGTTGTCATTTTCTCTCTCATGAATTAAATTATTCTTTTTATAAATTATAACGTTCATACTTTTTGTTTCAAAATATTACCCAAATAGATTGTAACACCTCCTAAATAACTCATGCTCAAAAGATTTGGTCGGTTGAAATCATTTTGCAAAAACGATTCCTATTCTACAAATATACCTGTTTTTCAAAATACTTTTTCTCCATTTCGAATAATCTTCCAAAAGAACGAATAAATTTCATTTCGTGATCATCGCTTTTAGGCGCACGCAAATTGTGCATTATAATTCCATTCGTTTGAAAATCGCAGAGCGAATAATTTTCGAGGAATCATGTATCAATTTTGTCAATGTGTTTGAATAGAAATGTATCATGCTTCTTGGAAAATTATTGATTATTTCTAATCTTTAATATTTTCTTTAAACTTATTTTCTCTCTTAATATTCTACAACTCTGTCTCATTAATAAGTTAAAAGAAATTTTATTCATTACATTAGGAGCGCTAAGTAAACAAATTATAGTGCTTTTAAGTACATATTTTTTAACATGGAGTTTTTAGAAAGATATAAAGCACACGTATGTGTAGGTTAGTAATTAAAAAAAGAAAGATTGATTCTGTCAAATGACAAATGGAGCAGCTTGCTTTTTATTCTGGTAATTATCGAATAGATTCCGTTTGAAATATTTTTCAATTTTTCATTAAAAAACACTCGGTAAATTTAAAAGAAAAGTATATTTTAAAGGATTGGTGCACATAGACGGCCCGGTTGCGCTCAGTGCAGGACTGTTCCGGTGCATTAATACATTAAGGTAAATGGGGCGACTCACACGAACAGTACGGTTAGGTATGAGTTCCTAGGGAATACTACATCATGGTAAACTGAGAGACTCACACGAGAGGCGCACTTGACCGCAACCGGATTTTCCATGTTCATCAAGCCGAGAAGTATACTTTTTTTAGAAGACGACTTAAAAATACCTACATTTTTGTCAGTTTTAGAATTTTGACATTTACCGTTAGGAACAGATTTAACGCAGTACATAACACGAATTATTGGCATAATTCAAAAGAAATGTATAAACATATGGAAAAATGCTCCAAGAATTTTGGTTTTAACTTTTGTATTTTGTGTCACTATTATGTTTTGATAAATTATTACAAGAATGCAACGAATGAATTAATCTATTGCTTATATTAGTTGATATGTTTATTAAAAAAAGAAATATTTTTACGTTTCTTATGATTTTAAAATTTTGACGCTGTCTGTTTTACGGGGGATTTTTATTAAAGAATATAATCTCTAATCTATGTTATATATTTTCTTCAAATACGTCAGAATCGGAAATCTTTTGACTAACAGTAAATATAACAAACGTAAAATGCAATTAATATGAGCGCCCTTAACAGGAAATGCTAAAAAAAAAAAAAAAAAAAAAAATCTGAATAAATGCATATATGCAAATAAAGTCAGGATTTAATAATTATTTATTCAGTTCGAACATTATCTTCCAACTTGGTAGAAACATTTTGTATACTGATGTCAACTAGAACGCGTATTTCACTGTAAAAACATTCAATAGTTTAATTCTATTCCACTTACTTTCAGAAACAATTATAATGCAGCGCTTGTAAATAAAATAACGGTTTTCGGTTAAAATATTTAAATAAAATAATACATAAATTAGTTCTTAATGCATTTAAACATAGGAAATATATTCACGTATATATTTTTAATTTCTTACAGGTTGCGTGTACCAACGGAGAAAAATGCAGGAACGAAACACAAAAGTATCAAGAAAATGCAGTTCTGAATTCAATAGTCATACAAGCCGGAGATGAAATTGTGTAAGTTTACTTAATTATACTTATTTAGCAAAATGTTTTTTCAAGTAGGAAATTTAATTAAACAATGGGTTTAATCATCTGAAGCTTGCAAGTTGCTATAGAGCTAACATGTTTTGTATTTATCTGATGAAGAAATTCAAGCAATAATTTTCCGCAGTGTGGAGTTCTGAAACTTACTTCGTAAATTTACAACCATTTCAGTTTGCAATTAGTGAATAAGTTTTCCTTCTATGTGTGATCCAGCGGAAAACTGGAAAGTTAAGATTATTTTTGTTTGCCTTCTTGGGCCATTTAGAATTGTCCTTAAAATCGAAATATTCTAAAAAAAAAAGGCAATTTAAAAAAAAAATCTATGTTCGTATTACCCGAGCGCAAGCGACTGTTGCAAAGATTTACATATACATGCCATTGATCTATGAATGCACTGAGTAAAAAAAACTTCGCATTGATGGTTTTCCGATGATACGTGGTAATTTTGCATGTAGCAAACTTAATAAGTTTTATTTTGGAGAAAGTTCGTAAAATATGCACAAATATGAAATTAATTTTACACCTATCTGCTCAAAATACGGGCCATCAAGCAAGCCAACTCTCGGTCATATACTCTACTTAGTGTCGCAACATCTTTTTAGATATTAGGACTGCTTAGCTGCTGTAGAGGTGTAAATAGAGTTTAAAACATTTTTAAGAACTCTAAATAGTTTTTGAAGCTCTATTTTCACCTCGACAGTCACTATGTACGCTTAGTGCCTGAAAAAGTTGTGTGGCACAAAGTTTAATTTCTTGCTCAATGTTGCCTCACGTGACGGTACTAAACACTGAAATTCTAAAAAAAATAAACAGTTGAATTTTGTTCTAAATTTTAGCACCCAGTTTTTGACTAATTTAATATGATGGTAAGTTAGGGCGGAAAGAGCAAAGTTACAACAAACCTAAAAGCAAAAATACTTTACTTTATCGATAAAGAAAGAATTTTCGCAACAAGAACAATAAAGTCTACTTCAAACAAAGAAGTGCAGCTAATTTACAGCCAAGCTTTGTAATCTCAATGTGCAAATATTTCACTTTCACAAGAAAACGTTGTCTTGGATATTGTGTCTATATTTGAGACAAACAATGTGAAGACCTTTTTTTCCATCTAGTTAAAATTTAATACATTTGATATCTCTAAGAAATCATTACATAATACTTTTAAGAAGCTTGACTGTGAAAGGTTATTTCAATAGGAAAATTCCCAACAGAACTAAATGTATAAACCATTTTCATAACATACATTAATAAGAACTATTAATAAGCATTAAAATGAATGTTTACTTTAAAAACAACAGTCAAGGCTTAAGGGAAATTCTTCGTTTTTACTTACCTGAGTCGTTTATCTTTCCGAAGATTCCGGGCCCAGCTTTATTAAAGGAATTTCTTCTAGAATGGTGTACTAAATGATGATTATACATTATTTCGTGACATTCAATCACTTCAAAAAATAAATGTTTAAATATAAATTATTCAGTATAATGATCGCCATGCTTGTTTGTTTATACTGTGTTCCACAGAAGAAAATACACGAACAGTCGAAAAAGTTCCGCACGCGCCAACTAGAAACATGTAAGGTGCGGAATCGTCGAAATCTCTTTGCAACATGCAGCGGAGTGCTGCATCTTGCAAAGAGAAGTTAAAAGCCCTTGCCAGTTAAAAGCCCTTGTAGGGAAGTAAGACAAATGTGGAGTTTTGCATTGCCTCGGTGTGCGACCGGCCTTAAAAAATCATGTTCCGAGAAATAGGTCCGTGTCGAAAGTTGCGAACTGAAAAATACGACCAATCCAAGTGCTTTGTTACTGAAAGCAGCCTGTTAAATTGAATTATCAGCCTCTGGAATGCTAGAAGATACACTTTTCTTTTAATAGATTGCTGATACTTGAGGAATTCATTGATGGTCTTTTTATACTACGCAAACCATTTCAGATCACATACATTTTCGAGTCTGTTTGCTATGATCTCGGAACCTATGCCCAGACTCTCGTACAATATGAAAGAAAATACACGGCAACATAAGGAAGACAGAATATAACGGTACAGAGAAAGAAATTGCAAATATATAACTAGGGCAATTGACGGGAATCGAACTCATCAGCCTCCTAATTGGGTGCAGATAGGCACGAAGCAAGGCTTTTAGGCCTCTCAGCCAGTCCCCCCCCCCCAATTCCTTAGTATTTCTGCTGAATTAAGGTTTCCATTGAAGATATAGGGCAGGGGACATAGGAAAACTGTAAAACAAGCCTGAACTTACGAAGCTGTAAAATTTAATGAAGAGGAGAGTTAAAAACTTAAAATTGATGTTTGTTAATTGAGAATTTCTTCGTAATGTTAAGGCTTTTTTCGAAATACAAGTTGATTTGTACCACACAGTATTCGATTTTTTTTGCCATTGCATCTAAAATGTTTTAAAATGTTCCCATGTTTTTTTCTCAAAACAACATTATTTACAATTTAGTCGGTGAACTTATTTTTCTAAACAATAGTCTTTGAACCATGGCCTTTAAAATGCATTATGAGAGAATAGACAGTCTTTATTTTTCCTTTCGATAAAGAATGATTAAACTGCATCAAAAATTTTCAAGTAAGGCGCAACAAACTTCTTGGTTAGATCATTAACCTGAAAAAAAATTCTGAAACGATAATTATGTTTGCCAAGTTTCTGAGCTCCCAAGAGAACGAAAGGAAACTGTGAGTTTTCTAGGATGATCAATTTAATTGACCTCTCTTTCAACAGCTTTGAATAAAGAATTTGCTACTTTTCTGCTTCGTTTTATGCAAAAAAAAAAAAAAATTTAACATTTTTTTCCCAATCGCATTGATTGTGAGTAAGACTGATTGATTAAATAATGTACTGAGATGAAAATTTTACTCAACAGCTTCAAATATAGGAGCATACTGCAAAAGGAATGAGCTGCGAATGTACTTCTTAAAGGCGACTCGAGTTTGATCTACCCGAATTCAGCAATACAACGCGTTTTTATACCAAACGAAATATTTTCGAACACAAGTTGCAATCTGTAGCCAATAATGATAAAAACTGCCTTTTATTGTATGCAAGGAAGGAACTTGTTGTCAGGATGAAAGCTTAGATTGTGGTAAAGAAAGGGGGGGGGGGGGGGGTCGGATAGTCAGTAGTTTCCATCACGGTAAAATTAAATTAACAGTGTAGTTAAATTTTCGAAACACGCTGATATTATTTGCATACATTTTACAAACGTAAACATTGTGCAACAATTTTTTTTCTTTTACTGAAAATAAAAAATAGCTATGAAAGCCGACAGCCTAAAATTGACCCTAATCCTAACTCTAGTAATCATTACTTTTGGGCTGCAGCTACTCAAATAATTTACTTTGCTGTTTTAATTAAACAATCAATAGTTCCCGACATTGTTTGAAGCTTACAAATACATATTTCAAACAAAATATCACTTAAGCATTTACAACAATTATCATGAAAAATGGCTGCAGCATTTTAATACCACAAACCACGAGCAATGGATGTAACACTTACGAGAAGCTCTGTTTGAGAAAAGTTGTCTAGAAGCAATAATGTACGATGCTCCTATAGTTAGATTCAGGAATTTAAGATTAACAATAGTATAAAATGATTTCAATTTTCATTTTTATGTAATGAACTACTACAATATTTTCTTTTTTTGAAGAATTCTTGTCGACATAGAAGAAGAAAACGAAAACGGGACGAGTCACATTATGATATTGGACAAACCAACGGCATTATGTGATTACAAGACTAAAAAGACCCTGTTAAGCTCCGATTCAAGAAATATTACTTTAACAGAGAAAATTTTACAATCCGGCGATAGAAATGTATTAAGTAAGTATTTATAACACAAAAACGAGTAAAGTATGCCTATGTATTCTGACAATATAATCATAATTATTATAATATGATCATAATTATTAATTTTGGAAGGATTTGAAGTATTAACAAATTAAATAACAATTAAAAAGATTTCAGATAGATGCCAATTTTAATGTATTTTAGAAGACGTTCGGTTGTAAAGTCGAGTATTTCAAAATTCCTATTTTTCAGCGTCTGTTTCAACATAATCAATTCAAAAAATTCTAACAAATCTTACTGATGATAATGTTTTTTGCTAAAAAATGCAAAATTCCAAATATCACCCCTTCTTCTCTCCTTCCTCACTCAAAAAAAGAAAAAGAAAACTTACCCCTGATTTTGTTTTATTTTAGATGTTTTAATTGTTTAATATATTTTAGAATGTTTACAGCTAATTACTGATTCCTCAAAATTTTACTTATCTCCAAGTATCACTTATCGTTTTCCAAGAATAATAAGACAAAATGAGAAGTGACGAGTGAGTTGATCTTATTTAAGTCTGTTTGTTCTTCAATGAGAAACAAACAGACATAATTTAAATACGTATAATATTATACGACTTTTTTCTGATTTTGGCTTAAACTTTAAGACAATTGCTTCGTAATAACATCTTGATATTTCTGCCTATTAGACAAAAGTATTTCTCTAATTTGAAAAGTATTCTAGTTAATTCAATTTAACCTAAATGAAACTTAGTAATACATTGTTCTTTAGTGCAATATTTGTTCGGTATATCTATTATGACATGTTATCAAGAGTTATGATATACGTATTGTATTTATGTGAGTGAAGTAATTTTAATACTTGCTTGAAGGATTTCCTAAATTGCAAAATGTTTTTCAGTACGATATGTTTGGCAAGGACAAGAATGTGATATAGGGTGGGATCTACATATAAAAATACAGGACCACGAGTGCTCCAAAACCAAAGACCAAAATTTATGCTCTGGAAAAGGATTTTGTGATAATTTTTCAAACATGGTATACTTTTTTTTTTGTTCTTGACACTTTGCTTGCATTTATGAAAAATCTGTTTACTAGTAACGAAAAAAATGTCAGTGTTTTTTAAATTTTATGTATTATGTGCATTTCCTTAGAAAATGATATAATTTGAATTACAATCAATTTAATATACTTTAATTCTTTTATTTCCTTAATAGTTTCCGTTTTGTTACGCCAATTCATGCATAATTATCATTATTAAAAAATCATTTTAATATATTGATTCTATGCATGTTTTGTATGTTTTTTTTTTTTTTTTTTTTTTTGTGTCTTTAATTTTTCTTCAGTGTGTAAGAATAACCCAAAGAATATTTTCCATACAATTTATTGAGACAAGCTCGTAAAATTTCATTGCTCGACAAATTTTATGTCTTGAACTCCATTCAAAGAAATGTAAGAAAATGATTAAATGATTTTCAATATTTACTTTCCTTCTCTTAGTGAAAACTTAAATAAATAAAATTTCAGCCTTTTCTAGACCTTATTCAATATCTATTAATTACTTATTGTTGCTTTAAAATTAATGAAGTTACTGAAAAATATTTATATTACATAATGAAACTTAATTTTTAACACTTGAAAACTATTGCTTTGTACATGAACATAAATTAATTGACAGCGATATTTGGTTGTATGAAACTATATCTTTAAAACATATTTATTTAAGGAACATATATTATTATACATAACAATTAATTGTAAAACATTTCAGATAATAATGAAAGGACTTCATTTTACTTTTTATAATTTGAGAAAACGCTCAAAACACTGATATATTTTAATCAAATGATTTTTCTTTACTGATTTCCATAAGTAATGAGAGCTATATTCTGATGCCGAAGAACATTATCTTCATATTCATTGACGCTGTTTTTCCTTCTACATAAAGATCCTTTCTTCTTTTAATAAGTTTACTCTTATTTGCCTCGTTTACCGTTTGGTAACGGGAGAAGATCTGGCATCAAAACACTTCTCTCGTATAATAAAAGACGATTCATGCCCTTACAAAGTTCATTTTCTTAGCAATCTTCACAATAAATTTCTTAACTGTAACATTATAATAGCCATTGAGTTTCTTCGATATAATAAGTTCTGGAAACAAAGATCATTAATTGCCATCTCAGAAGATGCACGGCATTTTTAATGGAGATTACATGACATTTTATTAGAAATTAAGCAATATTTTATTCTAGTGTGTTTTCTCCCCAATCCATATATATATTTCACTTAATGTGGACCAGTTACGATTAAATTTTGTGAAACGATACGATACGCACATCGTGCAAAAAAAACGAACTTTGGTAAAACGATATTTAAAAATTTGTTTATTGATTGGTATAGAAAAAGTAACATTATAGTTGTATTTATTATTGTAACTTACGAACTTTAACAAATTTATTTCTATTTCTTAAAAAGTATTTCCACTCATAACTCAATTTTGAATTTAAAGTTATTTGGAGTGGCAACACCTTAGTTTGTTTATATCGAGCCGATAATCTGCTCGTTTATATCTAAGCGATCTTTTCTTAAGCATTTCGAATTTGAAAGCGTTTTTTTTTAAATATTTTTTTAATTATTTTTTTTATTGTTGAGCCCACAAATGTTCTGCGGGAGATCAGCTAGTTTGTTATATTTTTTATTTTATTTTTATTTATTTATTTTGGTTTGTTACTAATTTTATCGGTACTTACCAATCATCCCATTCACCATTTTTTCCAAATCTGGAAACGTTCGCCAAAGCAAAGTTATCCTCCTATGCATACATAATCTATCTATATATTTCACCTAACGGGGACCAGTTACGATTACATTTTGCGGTACGATATGATACTGACATCATGAAAAAAGCAAAACTATTGTAAAACAATATTTAAAAATGTGTTTATTGTTATCATAGAAAAGTAATACGGTATTTGTATTTATTATCGAAACATCGTCTTCATTTATATTTCATAAAAAGTATTTAAATTCATAACTCAATTTTTAATTTACGATTCTTTGGAGTGGCAACACTTTAGTTTGTTTATATCGAGCGGTCATTCTCATGTTTATATCTAGCGATCTTTTCTTAAGCCTTTCGAGTTTTAAAGTGTTTTTTAAAATTTTAAAATGATCAGCTAATATCCAATAATGTCGGCCATCAACAAAGGAGTTAATCATAAACTTATGATTAACTCCTTCGATAAACTTCTTCGACTCTCAGCGACATGCTAAGTGTCAACATTTTGATATGAAATGTGCAAATTTTATTTACGCTACTCATGATTTCAAATAAGACTTCTCGTATACTTTTATCATTAATATTTTTTCTTCCTGTGGTATTTTGAAGAGGCATAATTGTTTCAAAAGTTGCTGTCTTGGTTACTATTTTAGTTTTCGTATTTTGTTAAGGCAGAATTTTCATATATATTTATTGCAGCTTGCAGGAACAAAGTTGTAAAATTTTATTCAACTTTGAAGCCAATTTAGGATTGATGGTTAAATAAGAACAAAAACTTTAACTTAACTATTTTATACGCAAGTTTTTAAATAAAGTTGTCGTATTAGAATTAATTAAAACTACTATATTCGTTTAAGTTATTTTTCTACAAACGGACAGCTTTAAATGGAATATCAAAATTATCTAATTAAAACTAAATTTCTATATAGACACTAGTACTTGCATGTTAGCTGCATTTAGAGTAGAATATTTTATGGCTTAAGAGCCTTGGTAAATTTGAGGAATATTTGTAAGTTTCAAATGCAGTAAGTCCTTCAGGCCAATTTTAAGCTTTAAACTAGTGAATACACCAACTTGTCCGAGAGAATACCTTTATTGTATCAGATATACCAATGATCCGGAGTCCCCTTTTCATAACTACAGGCAAAGTTAAGCAGAATCTCCATTAGTTATTTCACGTTCTACGAGCTGACCCGCAGGCTTGATTAGAAATTGCCCGATTCTGTGTTGAGCAATGGAACTCCTTTATTCTGTGATGTGGTGTACTTCACCTTCTTATTTATTCCTCTTGTGAATTCTTTAACCAAACCATGTTCTTGTAAGATTGATTGTTTTACTGTTGTTTTTTACCCCATCTTATTTTTTTGAAGTAACTAAACATTTTGCAATTGAAAAAAAAAATTGCAATCATAAAGTAACTTAAAACTGCGTTACTGTTTTGTAGAATCGTGATAAAACAACACTTATATTGAAATTTTGAAAGGTAATTTATGTACAATTAGCGTATTTAAACTGCGAAAAAAAATTACAAATATTTAAGTTAAAAAAATGCTTTCCATTCTATTCTTAACGGTTTATTAATATGCATTGTATCTAAATCGAAAATTACTTTGTCATGGTATCATATTTACCACGGCACTCTATGTACTCCAGAAAATGTTCTTCAAGCTTAAAAATTCGAAATTATCCAACAAGTGTTGGAAATGTTTTCAAGTCACTTATTGCTATGACATATTTATGAATTTTAAATTTTTTACTTGACATATGATTCATAAAAGTATTGTAACAATATTTAAATACAAACATCAGAACCTCTAGAATGTTGTTTTTTATTTATTAAAAGAAAAATAAAACTTATTTCATTGATGTTTAACCTAACCACATTTCACAACATTTGTTTAAAAATCTCATCCAAAATTAATTAAGTAAGAAATAGTTTCGATAAAGATATATTTATTCAGATAAGTAAAGAAAAACACACGTTAAGTGAAGTATTATATGTTTGTTTTTTTTTTACCAGAAAAGAGCTCAATATTATTTATGAGACATAAAACCAAATCAAATAGCTAGATAGACGTACTTCTTTCTTGTTTATGATCTGTTGAATTTTCATCATAAAAGATGTTGTTTTTCTCCTAGGGTTCTTTCTCTTGTCGATGCTGTGCTGGTTTTGTTGGCAAATACTGCGAAGAGAGAGATGGTTGCTATGGTAATCCTTGTCAGCATGGAGGATTTTGTGTTGACATTGCAGAGGGGCTTGTTGGAACTACTTTTCAATGTTTATGCCCGCATGGTTGGTACACTCTACTTATCGAATAAAGTTTGCGTTATTGCTATAAAACATTAATAAAAACTTGCTACTTCCCAAAAAACATACAAATTATTTAAAAAGTTAATTTAATGAAAAGCGTCGATACAATTTAAGATTCGTTATGAAACGCATAAAAATTGACAAAGGTATAGTAATTTGCTAATAATTTAAAAGGAACTAAAAAAAGAGGAACATATGACATTTTAAAAATAGTTTGTATATTGTTTTTTCTTTTCTTCTTATTCTCCAGGGTATCGGGGAAGGTCATGTGAAGGAGAAGTGAGTCTTTGCGACCGGAGACCTTGTCTCAACAACGGAACTTGCAAAGGAAATCAGACTGACTACACTTGTGAATGTCCCAAAGGCTTTTCTGGACCTGACTGTGAGACTAACGTGAATGAATGTCTTTCTAACCCTTGCGTTCATGGCGTTTGCGAGGACGGTTTTGGAGGATACAAATGCTACTGCTTACCAGGTCACATTTCTTACCGTTCATCTCTCTCTCATTAAAAAAAAAAATATCTTTAGTAAATTTAAGGAAATGAAGTATTTCTTTTTCTTTTTATAAGAACTGAACTTGAGTTGGAAAAGTAACATTTATGAAAACTTCCATTTTGTTTGCTTATGGAAAGCAATGTGCTTCGCAAACAAAAAAGTTCTTAAAAGAACTAGTCACCTTCGGTGATTAGATCGTTCGTTTTTTTGTTTGCAAATGACTATGCCCATTTCCGGTAACTCCTTGTCTCTGCATCATGCACATGTCCAAAATTCGCGATATCCAAACTTAAATGTAAGAAGATTTCACAACTTTGACGTTTTATTGGAGGAAACTTTTTTTTTGATTTTGTCCGTTTGCAACGTATAAAAGACATAAAATTATTCAACTTTCCAAGTGTCAAAGCATAAAAACAAAGCGGAACATAGGAATTTTAAATTGAAAAAAAAAAAGTTAACTGATTTAAGCAGTATTTAAAACCTGAGGCAGATATTTAAATACAATCACAAGCTATTTATTTAAAAAACATTAGAAATACTTGTGATTATGTTTAAATAACTATAAATGAATTTTAATTTTTTAGTGCAGAAAGGCAATAATACTTTAATAATTATGCTTCAAAGTTTGTAACACGTACGGATTTGAATAATTTGCTTAGTTTTTATACCGTGAAAAAGTGACCGTTTATTGAACATTAGTATGAGATGATTTCGGTATCAAAGAACGTTATCCTTTATAGTGTTTATCAATAATATTAAAGTTCGCTGATTTTTTCCTCGCTTAAAATGATTAGGGTCAGGTGGGGAAAATGGGTCAGTTTTTAGCTATTTTCATATTCTAAGTTTCATAACAACAAAACCAGAAACATTTCCCATTTCTTTTCAATTGCATGTTAACATTGACTTCCTTTAGAACAATTTTATGTAATTTTAATATATTTTTTAAATTATGAAATAGTTTAACTGAGCTTATAAAGTTGTGACCTATTTTACGCCATCGTGGGGTAAAATGGGTCATAATGCAAAATAATGCTGAAAAAAGTTATTTATCACTTTGAAATTGGAAAAAAAAGTAACATATTTAGCGTAAGTAACATATATATTAGATTTTGAATTATGATTAAATTGAAATGTAAAAATAATATTGTTCCCGGTAGTTACAGTATAGTTCACGTAACACTTCAACGACATCACTTCTCTCTACCACATTAACGTGATCTTTTTTAAGGAAAACATAAAAACAAATTTAATTTAATTTCAATAAAATAATTAACATACATTGTTTAAATTTAGGAACTTTCTGCAGTTAGGTACAACAGAGTTAATAATAATTTTAAAAAATTGAATGAAACGACCTAATACTAACCATGACCCATTTTACCCCATCTAAGAAAAACTGATGTAAAAAAGAAAATATTAAATATTTTCTTAACTGTTCAGCTGGAATTGTTCTCCAAAGTCTCTTAATGAGATAATCCTTTAAATTTGCGCTGTTATTTGATAAAATATAGAGCTATTCAGAAGTTGGTAAGCCATGTGTTAAGCATACCATCATCCAAAGTTAACAACAAAAAAAAAGTGTTGCCATATTTAAGAACCTAACTTTTTTAGACTGAAAAATGTAGCCAACACATAGAAAAATGACATTAAAAATATTGGTTTAAAATTTTCAATTTCAAGTTCTATTATTTTGGGTTTTTTATAAAGTGACCCATTTTACCCCATGACCCATTTTACCCCATCCTCCCCTATTTTGCACTAACAAATAATATATTATACGTAACGTCAGGTTTTCTTGTGTTTCATTAAATTTTGTGTGCTGACTTATAATGAAAGCACTTAAATATTTACTTTTAAAAGTTGCATAACGTATCCTTTTTTACACGTGATAATATTTTACTCAATGTAGAACTTAAATATAAGAATGTTTACTTTAAGAGCAAATGTTTCAATAGTAGTAGTTAGTTTTGTTTCATTTATGAAACTAATACTTACAGAGTCAAGCAACCGATAAAATCAAAATCAATGATAGAATATATCAGCTATAAAAAGTAAATTAATAAATTTAATCCATAGTTCTCTTATTTTAATTTACTTTTTATTTACTTATTAATTTGATCATTATTTTCACAGATTATTTTGATCGTCCGCTAGGTTAACTAATATAAACAAGTCTTGGTTCTTTTACTGTGAAAAAAATATGTGGGCACTTTAAACACTGCACCCATTTCGAATGAAATTCTTTCTGTGTTGTGCTTCTTCACGAACTTAATATAAAATGGGATAACAAGCAACAATTTCTTATATTTTAGGTTAGTGAATTTATGCATATTTTTACAGTAGAATTGAGACGGCATTTCAATTCAGTTCAGTTCGAATAAATTTCGCTCCAATTTTAATACAAAATGGTCTAATGGTCTGAGTGCTGCAGAGAGACACATACCCAGAAAAGATATATAAATATAAAAAAAAAACTTTCAATTTTATTACTGGTAAAGATTTAAGAACTTTTTAGGAAAATATTTAAAATACTGTAAAAAAATAATAAACGTTTAATACGTATCAAAGATGTATAAAGTTATTCAGGAAAAACAAAAGAAAAACTTCAAAACAGTGCTATACTTTTTAAACATGACCAAGTAAGGAGAATGGTAATTTTTTCCTTGATCTGAAATTAAATAGAATTACTTGCGTGGGTATCTTAAAATTAAAATGTCAGGTAATTTTAATTAACTTGTTTCTCGGAAATGTTTGCAACATCTGTTGGATTGGCTGAAAACATCTCTAAAAACATTAATTGCTTTAATTACAATACAGATAAAATTAATTAGTTTTGCAAGAGTTTTATTTAAAGTGGAATTGGGGGAAAACATCCAGCTGAAAATAAATTTTCTTCGAAAAACTGCTGCGAAAGGAGTTTTTTTAATTTATGCTTATGTCTTTAACATTTATTTAAAAACGATGCAACAAAAATATTTGCATCAAGCAATTCTTTCAAAAATTGCAAAATTGTTGTTAAAATTAGCTTGTAAAAAGAATTTCTCTAAAGAATGGGATTTTTTTTCAAACTTTGAAGTTCATGTAATTCATTTATCCCTGTTAGAGGAAAGCTGCCATTTTCAGATGATTTCTTAAAAAAGCAACAACCTGTAGACAAATGCAACAAAAATATTTGCATCAAGCAATTCTTTCGAAAATTTCAAAATTGTTGTTAAAATTAGCTTGTAAAAAGAATTTCTCTAAAGAATGGGATTTTTTTCAAACTTTGAAGTTCATGTAATTCATTTATCCCTGTTAGAGGAAAGCTGCCATTTTCAGATGATTTCTTAAAAAAGCAACAACCTGTAGATACATATTAAAAATGACTATGTGGATCATACTCATTATGCACTTTTTGTTTTTTGTTTAGGATATGGTGGTGACCACTGTGAATTCGAATACGACGAATGCGATTCAAGCCCTTGCATAAATGGTGGGGCTTGCGAGGATCTTGTTGCTGGATACAGGTGTCACTGCGGCCCTGGTTATGAAGGACGCCGCTGTCAGATAAAAGTTGACCTTTGCAAACCAAATCCATGTCCGTCACCAGCACAGTGTGTGGACAGAGGAAATAATTACAGTTGCATCTGTCATCCTGGATACAATGGTATACATTAAATTGTATATACAAATGTAGAACGAAGCGTTGAATTTGTAACAAAGGTGGACACAAAACAATTTAACAACTCATAAATAGCGTAAAGTAATTTTAAAACCATGCAACTTATAACTTCCATGTAATTTGCCGTTAAATTGTGTTAATATTTTAGCTCCAATACCACTAAACTTCTCTCTTCTACAAATACATTAGTAAAGCAGTTATATAGAAAATGAGATATTTTGAAGCTTGAAAATGGTTCCTAAATGGAGGTAAACATGACACCCTGTTTATTTGTTGTCGTTTCGCAGAAAATTTATACTATTTGGAATGCACTGTTAAAAATTTAAGTAGGAAAATAGTAAAATAACCATTTATTTGATTGTTATTTTACCATATTTAATTGCAACAGTTGAATAACCATTAAAAAGATGGTACTCAAACCGCTGATTGCGAAAAAAATCGTTTATTCTCTGTTTATCCTAAAGAACGTTTAACTAACAGTAATTTTCAAGCGCTCAATAAGAATCGGGCGTCCATCTTGGTTGCGAAACCTTACCGGTCGTCCGTTGTTGTTAAAATATGAATAAAGATTTATCAGTTAAAATCTGCATGTGTATATAAAAAAAGAAGAAAAAAAGTGGCTTAAGCAGTGGATACTAAATAGAAACACATACACACGTAAATCAAAAATTGGAGACATCGGATTCCCAAACTGTTTGCGAATGAGCGAACCCATAATTTGAGCTGCTGAAGCTTGTTTGAAGCTTCTTTGTATTTTAACTTTTGCAGCAAATAAAATGATTTTCGTCGATACACAGTAAATTTAGACCAAAAATAAATTTGGATCCAATCAAAAACTGAAATCTCAATTTTAACGCTGTTTGCCTGTTGGAAAAGAAGATTTATTGATAAATAAACGTCCGCTTTACGTGATGACGGTAGCCGAGTGGATAGAGAGCAAGACTAGTACACCACGCATTCGGGGTTCGAGTCCTGCAAGCTTTGTTTACGGCTTCTACGCCTTGAAATAGTTCAAAAACGGTGAAAATTTTGTTTTGAAACCATTTTTGAATGGTTATAAAACCGTAAACTTTTGTATTGACGGCTTTTTAACCAAGTTGATTTTAAATGGTTACGTCCCGTAAAGATAGAAAAATGTTCCGAACCGTAAATTTAACGGTGAATTAGATGGACAGACTGCTGCCGGTCATTTAACCGTAATTTCATGATGAAATTTCTAACAGTGTGTGGGACTTTTAATACATGATTGAAAATAAGTTGCAAGCTTTTTGTGTTAAGCACCGCAAAATCATAAATTCTTCGGCATAGTAACTGCAATGTACAGATACAAATTCAAAGGAACTCAGACGATAGGAATATTAGCTTTAGATTTTACAGCTACGGTGTTTACACGGAAGATAATAGCACATTTAATGGGATTTTGATACAAGAAAAATATTAACTCCCATAGAAAATCGGTACCCCCAATTATGAAATTTGATATATTAGTAAAAGCTAAGTTTTTAGAACATTTAATTTCAACAAAATTTTCATATAGAATTATTTGGCTCGGAATATTAAAGCTCCGCATTGAAGTGTGTAGTTAGCTATTCAACGGAGTTTTGATTATTTCTAATTATACATAAATTTTGTTTGAGGATGCAGCTGATAATATTATATTTCTTAGATAGTTTATTTCGTAGAGTGTCAAACATAATGTCTTGCATTTCATTTAGGACCTGGATGTACGCAGCACTATGACCCTTGCTACCCAAATCCTTGTCAAAATGGAGGAAGCTGTTGGCCTAGTCTCGACTCGTATTTCTGTTCTTGTAAACCTGGATTTACTGGAGATCTCTGCGAAGGTAAATGCCACTATTTGATGCTTTCTAAATAGTAGTTTAAAAGTATTAAATGAGATGATGCATACTGGTTATTTTTCTTTCATTCGTTTATTTTCTTTCTTAATAGAAACATTGGAAGTTTCACAGCCGCTTCCGAGAACTCTTGATGATCCAGGTGAGCCAGAAGAAGAAGACAATCCAGATCATAAAAAGGAAAACGTTGATCATTGGCACAACTTGTACCTCGTGGGTACGATGCTAAGCATGGCAGCTGCGCTTGTTGCCTTGATTGCGGTAGTGTGTCACTGCCGACTTAACAAGACCTACAAACGCTTCACACGGAAGATAGGACGGTCTTGTTCGGACCTCAAGCAGCAAAAACTGTGAGTATTACTTCAAAATGTCTTGCGTAGAGTTTTTCTAGATTAAATAATAATAATGTTCTTTTCCCCGACAGTATAGGTGGATTCCTGTTACTATTAACTCCATTCAGCTTTTATCCGTATTAATGAAAGGATATTAAACCACAAAATAGTACAAAATTACACATAAGCCTTAAGTATCAGAATAAGAAGTTATTAACCGAATTAGAACGCTTTTCTTTTCTTCGCCCAACCTTTTAGCGTACAGCCTTAGGTTTCGAAAGTTATGGACACTTTTCTACCAAATTCGAACTCCCAACCTTTTGACTTGACCCCTTTCGCTGAAAAAAAAAGCCGCTTGAGGGGGGGGGGGGAGTGGATTTATGCTTTGAAGTGCTCGTAGTTTAAAGACAGCGGTCCTAACCACTAGACCGCATGAACTGAAGGTGACTAATACAAATTCAGACCCAAAAATTGTGCTTAAACCAAATTGCGCAGCTAATCAAAAACCTGGTCCTTTTAATTTCCAAATTTCTAGATTCCAAAATGTGTATAATTGTGGCATTTTTAAAAACATATCATTACAGAGTTACAGTAACTGTATCTCACTGTGGCTCCGTCTATTGTTATTCTTAGAAATTCAGTAAAAGGAGAAAACATGAAGATCAATGTTGTTCGTTGTTCACACCTAGAGCAAATACTTTAATTTGGCAGTGGCTGAAGCATTTATTGTTACTTTAGGTGGTTTGGTGATGGAAATTGGTGTTTTGTTAATCAAAATTTATTTAAATAATGTTGTCCAATTTATTTTAGTATTAATTTTTCTTAAACTAAGACGCTTTGGCTTTTTCCCAGCGAAGACCCAGGCAAGTTTTCATTGAATCTTCGTGGGAACGTTTCTGAGAGTCCCCCTAAGGATCCACCGTATGAGGCCACCAGCGTCGACCTAGCGGACAGTTTGGATGCACCCCTCATCTGCTAATCACAGTGTCTCTCATTTTTCAAGCCCGTCTCCAACACTGTCCGCGCCAAAATTAAAGGACAAAGACAATTACTTTTCAAGAGTGAAGTGCTCTCAGCCAAGATTCCTGGACTCTAGCAATCAAAATTTTAAGTAAATTTGGCCACATGTATTTATAAACAAAATTGTACCTAGCACACATTCTTATTATTTTACAAGTTTTGCCTTGAACTCTTCTTTACGTTCCAATGAAGTTACATCGAACAAAACATTAATTTTCACCTTGCATTCTTCTTAGGCTGTTAATATATATATATATATTTTTTTTTCAAAAATATAAATAAGATCTAAGGGATAAGATGCAAAATAATAAATTTTATCCACATATGAAAAATAAACTTTTTAATGTTAATGGTGTGCATCCTAAAAAAAGTAACACTCTTTAACAAAATTAATTAAAACAATCTTTGCCACAGGTATCCCTGAAAGATAAATTTATTTGACAGATTCAACGGCTTTTAGCAAAATAAATTGATGTATCTTAAAAGTGCAATGAATATTTTTCATTGGAACAAAGTTTCATACAAAGGCATCTCAAAATGTTAAATTTACTTTCATTTGCGTTACGCAACAGTATCGTTCATTTACATCCATCCATCAAGAACGTCATGCAAAACAGAACTTCGTGGAGCTCATAATGTCTCGTAATAATCGTAAAAATTCTTTTTAATTATTTTATGTATTCAAAGACATAATGATTATGTATTGAATATCAAAACCTATTTTCATTTCAGAATATTTTATACTAGCCGTACAGGGCCTGTAAATTTTGCCATATTAAATTAAATAATCGAAAAACTTCCTATTATTATCACGATCAAGAACTTAAAAAAATACCAGTTTAAAAAATGATTTTTTTAAAAATTAACGTATTTAAGTATTTACGACTTTGATTGGAGTACACGCTAAATGATTAATGCTCATTACCAAAGATCAAGTCAGGTAATATGACTCATTACACTCAGGAAAAATTATGGAAAGAAAGTTTTCAGTAACTAACTTTTCCAGTTTTACATACAATAAAGTTATTTTTAAAAAACAATCAAACTCTGCTGATCAGACGATTACGTATCCTTTGCAGACTCTGTATTACGCGTTTAACTTTTAAGAGATTGTAGTAACACTTGCGTCATATTGATGACATTACTTCCACCAAGGAATGTGATATTCTAATCAAAAATGGGTTTAATTTATTTATTTGTGGTTCGATTGATTTATTTAATAGTTAAAAAGTTAAATGTTTACAAAAGCGTCTAGTAAAACGTATAAAGTGTTCTAAATCCTAAAACCGCGAAAACGTAACACCATAATCCAATTAAAAAGTGTAAAAAGACTTATGCGAAATATTAAAATGTAGGTTATCAGTGTTTTCTGAACGCGATTGCCTATACATCTGACCCCCGTGAATCTAGGCTGAGAAATAACACAGATGAAGGCACGAAACCAGACTTTTTATGACCTGTTATGACAGAGAATATTTTCAGAAAGAAATGATGTCTGTACCTTTTAGCACTTGTGCATCTCAGATGTCTTAAGAACTGCGTATAACATAAAAATATATGTTTTCTTCGTCAAAATATTAATTAAAAAGAAAGTGAAATGGTTCATTTGTTACTCTCATCGTTTTCTACTTTTACTCAAAAATGTGGAAAGGTTTAGAATTTAGAAAGGATTAAGATGCTGAATGTTAGAAGCGTTAACATTTGGTTTAATTTCAGTGCAATAAAGTTAATTGTTTAGATGTTTATAATGCTATGAAATTCTAAATTATCAATCGCGTATTACAAATAGCAAGCTTGATACAAAAATTAAACCAGTAGGTCATCAAAAACGAAAATACAAGTCCTTTGCTTTGAATATACGTAATCATTTTTTATAAAACCACTGTGCTATATGCAATTGCTACACCAATCATTTCGAAATTCTTCATAATGAGTTGCATTAACAAAATCCTTATTTACCTTCGAATTATTCGTATGAAACTAAAAATATCAAGCCCTTTTAATGTGCTGAAACAGTTTTGCGTAAATAGCGACCCTTGAAATGCAACTAAACATGAAATATTAAGGAAATGGGAATTACTTCTCTTTTAATTTGTTTTGAACTGAATTTGCGATTGGTGGATGTGTCCTTTTAAGCTAGATTGAATTTTTCGTTTCACTTAGTTCGAACAAATAACAAACTTGTAATACCTTATCGTGATATATATATATTAATATAGATACTGGGTTCACCGTTAGAGACATTAAATAAGTTTTCCTTAGTACAATAAAGTCCTCCAGCTGCTAAAAAATGGATTTCCAATTAGGATTTGAGACTGTAAAACAAAAAATTAAAGTATTTCTTTCAAACATACCCCTTACACTCATGGGAATTTTTTAAAGTAAAAAAGCAATAAACGATAAAAAAAATGGAAGAAAACTGATAGTTACTTTTGCTCATTAAAGTGACAACTTAATATTCCAAACTTCATTACCAAGATATGTTTCTACTTATAACCCTTCAGTTGTTATGATAGTATACATTTTTACAGACTTCTAAACTCCGTCACTAATTACCATAATACTAGTAAATATCAAAAATAATCATTCAGAATTCATTAATAATAGCTCTAAATTTGTTTACTCATAGAGACTTGATAATAACATTCTCTTAAAAAAATCATTTGATACTGCATATCTTATTAAATATACAAAAAATTTGGTCGTTGTATGGTGGCATCTGTATTTATTCATACTATGTACTATCATTAATTACTGAATTTAGAAAAAAGATGCACATTGTAGCATACAATTTTTAATCTTATGTTGCCGCATGTAATGCTGTGTAAATAAATCTGCTTATTTTTTCCATATTTCTTTCGTGTCATATACACGAGATCACTTCTATACAATATGCAGTGTTTGCGTAATTTGTGAAATGTAATTCTTACAGCTTTATATATTCTCGTTTTCCTTTTTAGATTTACGGTTAAGTTACATTGTGTTGTATCACTTAAAATAAATTTGTGATAATGAGTTGATATTGTTGGATGTGATTTTTTTCCTAGATGTAATAAAATTATAATTCATAAAAATGTTCGTGTTTCTTATTTGTTCGATTGTTTTGAAATAAGTGTTGATTTTTGAGTTTCAGAATATTTTGATCGTTCTTAAAATTTTCAGTATTATTTAGACCGATACTACGATACATTTCGGCAATTCTTACGAACATTTTTTCAGCACACGCAAATTTTCTTTCCATCTAAATATCATTCTATATTCTATCGAAAAAATGAATATCCTAATAAACACAACAGTAAACTGTTTCTGAACTACTCTTCTATTAAAATATTACAAAAATGGAAAAATTTGGAAAGCTTGCTCATTCGAAGAAAATTCATTATATAATTTAAGCATTGTAGATACGACAAAAACAAGAAAAAACAAAATACATGAAGGAAGAAAAGCAAAATATCTGTTGATACTACAAATTTGATATGAGAAAATTATTTCAGCAATGATTTGAAAACGAAAAATGATGACAAATAGATTGAGTCAAGCAACAATGCTTTTTTTTTTTTTTTCAACTATTGGTTCAAACGTGAATCTATTTTATTTCGAAATAGATTTTTTTTTTCATCTTCCTGATCAACTGAAAAAAATCTTACAAAATGCAAAAAAAAAAAAAAAGTATAAAATTAACATTATGCAGCCATTTAAATTAGATTTAGCTTCATCTGACATCTTTATTACTGAAATACAGTTATACAATCTCAAGATTTTAAGTCCTAGCGCAGTTGTTTTTTTAAATTGAAATAATGGTTTTGTACATTTAAAACTCAGCTTAGCTAGCTTAAAAAAAGGCGCAATGATATTTTTTAATGTTTCAGTCAATAAACTAACGTCAACTAGCTCCCAGAAGCATCATGTTAGAAAAATATTCATGGTTTTAAAAGAATGAGGTTTTTCCTTTCTTTCATTTATTCATTTTTTTCAAGTTACGATTATTAACTACTATTAAATGTTTTATAAAAAATTTAGTTTGTGTTTCATAAGCATTATGTTCCTTAAAAAAACATTTCATAAGTTTTAATTTCCTTGAATTAAAGCCACGTTATTTTACGTTATTCGCTTTTACTTAGCTAGATTTTCACGCAGTTTACAAATTTGATTTTTTTATTTATTTATTTTATCTCATTGAGATTATAGTTTTAAAGTCACATGAATTACTTTTACATACGTATCTGGAAAAAATAGTTACTAATGAAAATATTGGTATTGTTAGTTATGAGATGTGATGTCATTGCGTAAAAGTGAGATAGTTTAGTTCAGGAAAAAATTCTGATTATAATGCATATATATATATATATATATTAGAGCTCGACCGATGGCATTTTTTGGCCGATAGGCCGATGCCGATTGTTGGCCGATTGCCGATTATTCTCCCATTCCATCGACCGATGGCCGATGCTTAAAAGATTAAAGTCGCTTTAAACCATCAAAACCTGTAGAATACTTGTCAAAAATGTGATTTAAATCATTTATTTATTTTTATGTTTGTAAAAACATAAATGCATTATTCAAGCACCGTAAAACTGTTTGGGGAAGTTTACATAATAATTAAAACTAAAAGAATCACTCGCGATTCTAGTAAAGTAGTAATTAAATTATTTGGAGGTTTAAAAAAAAATTAAAAAATGCTATATCAGAGGATTTGTAATTCTTTTTTCTTATCTCTGCAAAAAAAAAAACTCTACAACTATTGGATCGCATCGGGTCTATTCCCTTTCCTTCAACATTTTCTCTTTATGACACCTGCACTGCAAATGCCAAGTGCAGCTGCCTTTATTTTCTTATTTTTTTCTTGAAAAGGAATGCAGATGTTATAATACAGACTAACAAATAATGGGGGTTTGTATCTTTAATGAAATTGTCAACCCCTCCTCTCAGATTTTTTTCTTATCCCTCCCCCCCCCCCCCCCCGCTTTTTAAAAGAAAAGCGGGAACGATTATATGTTTATTTTTCATTATAAAAGTTATTTTAACTAAAAATAGCTCTTTTTCTAAAATAAAAATAAAATATTAAAAACTTTCTTTCACAGTAACGCTCCCCTGTTCATAACCAAGAAATACTGAATATTGCTTCAAAAACATAGACGTGAGATTTTTTTCTCACTACAAATGAATGCTGGGCTAATCTTATTAGCTTTTTTTTTCCTTATGAGTTGAAAATTACAGTGAAATACTTGACATGCTCTTTATATTTTCATGAGCACAATGTAAGGTCACCGAAATAAGCCAATATTTTGAGCACCAGCAGTTTTGTATTGACAAAAAATCTTCTGAAAAACAGGTGATCGTTTATAAAAATTAAGATGTATTTTGAAAAAATATATATATATTTATGTATACGTTGTCAATTTTTGAAATTAATGAAATTGTAGCATTTTTATTAAGGTATTATTCCACCCTGTCGCGCGAACTCGTTTTTTAAGTTACTCGTTTTTTACTCGTTAATTAAATTTTTGAAAATTGCAAGTCGAACTTGACACATAAAATTTCGGTCAATAAACATTTATACTGAAAAATTGAATCATATTTTTTATAAATATGTTCTATGTTGTAAACTAAAAGTGAAATAATGAGAATAACCGCACACTAAAAGCAGATGCATCAAGATTGCGGCACAATTGCAGAAAAACTGTAACACGTGGGATCGGAGAATAAAAAATAAAACAACGCTAAAGTGTACGCTGGTTAAAATTAAAATTATTATCGTACTTTGATTGAGTTGACTTTGTATTGCTTACAATTTCGGAATAATAAGAAACATGGCAAACTAAAAGCAGATGGTATAATAGTATTGCACAATGACATCTAATGCACTAAGTCATTACTAAACGAAAAACGGCCAAAATGAGGCAATTAACCTAATGCGAAAAACAACTAGCACTCATAAGACGCCTCTATTACTTTTACTTTAACATATTCTATTTCGCAAGCATTCTGTTCAAAGAAAGATAATTTTAATAATAAAGGTTTTCGGGCAGCGTTCGTTTAAACTGTTTTTCCGAATTTTTTGTCAAATACTTTGTAGAATGACGTCATTTTTGTGCTTTTCTTAACTCATGTGCTGCCTGTTATTGAATGAAAATAGAAATCTAGCCATTTAGAAAAAAGAAAGTTAAAGACAGACCAGACTGTTTTCTGGTAAGTTGTCCCTGCGAAAAACATCGGCCTTGCATCGGCTTCTAGATGTTTTAAGGCCGATGTGCCGATGTTTTTCTAAAGTTAACATCGGCCGCCGATGCCGATGGCCGATGGCAACTTCGTTGAACAATCAGCGCCGATGCATCGGTCGAGCCTTAATGTATATATATATATATATATATATATTGTGTGTGTGTGTGGGTGTGTGTGTGGGTGTGGGTGTGTATGTATAAATTAGTTATTCATGACTAATATTTCAACTCGTTTGTGTTTAACTTATTTTGTTTGCAAGAGTTATTTTCGAAACAGCAGTAAAGTATATACCAATGCCAAATATTTTTAAAATCATTTAACATAACTAAATAATTGAAAGAAGACATTCGTAGTAAAATTTTTGACTTTTTTTCCCCATTATCATTATTATTATAATTATTATTATTGTTAAATATTGGTAAATTACAATAATTCCAAATCACTCTTCTCTAAAGTCTTTAATATACGCATATCTTAGATGTAGCGCTCAAATATCAAACTAGTAACAAATTATCAAATCGTTCCATGTCTCCTTTTACGCTCACTTCGATTAAGTGTAATTAAATGTGAAATCATAGTTGTTCAGCAGGAACGTTTCCCCATGAAACGATTTAAGAAGCAGTGAAAAAAAGTTTTAACCGCAAATGATGTTTCTTTAATGCCAAATTCAGTTTAAAATAAATTCAAATTATGGCTCTTTTTCTGCATCATTCGGGGTTGAAAACGAGAAAAATGAAAGTAGGAAGAAAAAAATTAGTGTTTACATTTTTAAACTGAGAAACTGGCAGATGAAGTCTTACTCAAAATTAATGAGATAAATGACGTTTAAAAATTTGCAAGCTGAAAAAAATAACAAAGCTATTTATTCAATTATAGAAAAAAATAAATAAAATAACATGATAATTGAGGTGATTTTTTTAAATGTGGAAGGACGTATTAAATACCCGAGGATGAACATTTCGTTAAGTATTTTCTAGAAGCAGAATGAATACGACAAGGGTAGACAACACGTTCACATGTACTTTTTTAAGGATCACAAATGTTTTTAATAGTTTCCCTTTGGATGCAATGGAGCGTATTAAAAGTATCTACTTAACTTATAACGGTTGACTGAGAATATTACGAATATGTGCATTCTCAGGATGAGTACAATGCTGTTAAATCAGAAAAATTAAAAACCACTGAAAAAAAAAAAAAAAAAAAAAAAAAACGATGGAAAAACTCAAAACAGAAAAATGTGGAAATAATTTTCAATCTTGAATAACGTTATGATTAAGGAATTCAGTTGTAGAATTTTGAATAACAGGAAGCGAGAAAAAGAAAAAAACTGGAAGTCAATATATTTTGTTAACATAATTTTTGAAAAAAGTGTAACATCGCTACACTTAATAATAATTTTTCACATTTGAAATTAAAATAAGAATGAATACTATTTTCGAAAAAATAATTCTTCGTGGTATAAACTTCACAGTTAACAAAAATAATCATAATGATTTATATTTGTGTCAATATTTTTGGAATATATTTTAAGCTAGTATTTTTTATTTCCTGATTCATTTAGCATTGCGAATGTGTAGGAGAAAATCATATCTCCCGTTTTTCTTGCAATAAAAAAAAACGATACATTTTTTGTGCGTGTTGTAATGACCCTCGAGAGACGCTTTTAAAAAGATTTCGAACGATTTGAGATATGAAAATGTTACATTAGAGAATGTTGTGATGTCAATTCATCGAAGTTCTTTTTCCAGGAGTTTCATTAAAGTTATTATAGAAAAAAAAAGAAATTCCTGACTCATGAATTTTACCCCCGAATAAATTGCCTGTTTAACTTAATTTTAAGCTTTATCTTTTCATCCGAAAAATGTCATGACTTTTTATGCTCCTAATGTTTTTTTCTGATTTTCAAAGTCAAAAAACGATAGTTTACTACTTAACTTATTAATATATTTTGAATAGTGCGTGTGTTGAAATTCAGCTTTTCGAGCGAAAAAAGTTAGGTAACATTTCTACATGAAAATGAAACGGTTGAAAGAGGTTTTATTATCTTATATAAGCAAAAATAAGGATGAATATTTAAAAAAAAAAATGCTGTCTTTGGCAATCCTACCTTCTCTGATGATGAAAATAATACTAAAGAAAATTAACGAGCCAATTAGTAATGTCGAACAAAAAACAAAAACAATAACTCAAATTAAGTAAGTCATGAAATAATTTTAGTTTGTAAATTTGGATATTATTTTTTATGTAAAATGTTGAACGGATAAAGGAAAACTCCCTGACATTGGTATTTTTACTATAGTTTTATTTAGTATTTATTATTATCTAGTTTTTTTAGACATAAATTATAAAAGCAAAACATTTTAAAAATTAAGCTGAAAATATCCTACATACATACAGGTCTTATTACGTCTGTGAGTCCTCTGGTGCTTTTTCTTGTAAAATGACACTGCTGTTGTTATTATTTTTCATAATTTTTAAATTCTAAAAAAAAAACAAAAACATTCGATAGAAATTATTATTTTTAGTGAAATTTTGGTTCGGTACTAAGGTACTGAGGTAGCTTCTTTGTTAAGGTTCTGAATTCAAGTTTTTTTTTGAAAAGAGAGGGGGAATGCATCGTAAATTCTCGTAGTTTCGTAACGCTCATCTAACATCCAAAATCGCTCCTTCTCAACAGAGAGATTGATGGAAACAGAATAGCTCAGCGCCAAAGTTTCGTAATCAATTTATGGAAAAGTTTTTGGTAAAAGAACATTCCTTGATAAAAAGAAATGCGCGTTGCAATACTTCTGCCGAAATTATGAGAAAAAAAATACGAAGAAAACGTATGAATTTTAATTATGCATTTTTTCAAGTAGTTTATACTTAAATTAAGAGCTTAACTTTTTAAAAAATATGGATGAATCCCTCACCCACCCCAAAGTTCTCATACAAATAAGAATTCAACGCTCCATATACAATGTACAAAAAAGTTAGACTTGAAAATAAAAAAGTGGGAAGTGAGAAAGGGAGAGGACCAGGATTACTATGTGAATCCTTCGTTGCTTATAAAATGTTAACTTGTTTACAAAGAGTCTCGAGCAATATCGAACGTGATGAACACGCAATATCACATTAACGGCCATTTAAAACTACTTTTGGGAAAGCCTATTCTTTTCTTCAGGGTCCGTTACAGGATTAAATGATAATCATTCGCTACATTACCCAAAAACCTAATCCTTATAAGAGCTAGTTCTGTTTTATGTGTTACCTCTATTAGGCAAATAGATTTAAATATATATGTAAATCAATGCATGTTTAATATTTATATTGGACGATATAGAGCGAACTTTCCATTTGCTACAGAAGATGGTACAATGAACATCTTTTTGATATTGTACCACTGCAGTTACAAATCAAAAGCTTTATATGCCACACATGCATTTAAAATTTTAAATATTGTTTCTTTAAGTAGAACACAATCACATGAGGCGGCTAGTTAAGTAGGTTAAAGGCACGACTCACCGAGAAAAGCTGCGGGTAGAGGAGGGGGGTTGCTAAATATGTGAGCGCATATGTTTTTAAATTAATTTCATTTTAATAACATGTTCATTACGTTTTAACGGGGTTTATTTTTTAATTAGTTATAATACTTTGAATTCATATTGTTGTAAAAAATAGTGTTATGGTAAAAGTTTGGTGGTTTTAAAGTAAGAATTTTTCAAAGTTCTTCTTCAACTTATAAATAATGTACAAAAAAAGGAGAAGAAGAAGAAGAAAGAAGAGGGGAAAAAAAGGAAATGGAAAAACAAATAAATTAGTGTAAAACATCATTGTTCTAAAGTTCATGAAATATTACAATTTTTAATTCTATATTTGATTTTCAAACATTATTTTCCCGTTTTCCTCAAAGTAAGTACGAGTATTTATCGTTAAGCGAGTTATTTTTAAACGGGTCTCTTCATTTTAAATTTGGAATTGCGGTTTACCGTTTAGTATTATCTTGAGAAAGATAAACTTGTAGAGGAAAAGAAAAAACACCTAAAAATTATTCCAATTTATTTTAAAAGTAAAATAAAACGCCTAATTTTACTAATTTAGATAATAGTATCTAACTGTTTTCCAGGAAAGGCTTGTTTTATAGCTTAAAGAAAAACCATATTTTTTTACTTTGACACACTCAAATTTGACGGTATTCGATTTTGCACCTCGCGATCTGTAAATTGAAAGAGAGAAAATAGAGATAAAACCATTTATTAGCAAATGAGTCAGCAGATCTTTGAAGTACATCGTGCATACTCTTTTTGAAAAGCAAAAAACGCGTTTGTTTTAAACATTTCATTTTCTAAAATGTTACAGTCATGGAGAAGCATATTAAGTACTTCTTTAGCTAAAGACAAAATAAAATATCTCCTTAGAATGGTAATGTGGCCAAAAATCGTGCAAAGAATTTGAAATAAATCACTTTTGGAAGGAGCTCGAAAAAGGGTGGGAATTCTTTTGAAACACTTTGGGAAAAAATGGATTTTAAATTGCTTAGAGATAACACGAAATAAATAAAACTAAAGGTTTCTTCCTTTTTAAAATGCTACGACGATTTAACTTTCTTTTTCTGCTTCTATTCCAATGAAAGATACTAAAAATATTTGTGCTTTTAAACTGTCAGGAGGTGAATGTATATTTGGCCAAGAACGTTTTTATAGCATACATTGTATTTGCTACTCAAAACCAAAATGAATTACAATTTTTGACTTTTTAAACGCTAAGATTGTGACATATACATATACGTACATACATTCACACACACACACACACTTATATATATATATATATATAAACAAGTCACGCTCCAAATTTGTTGCATATTTTAATCTTTTACATGTACTTAAATGCTCTTAGGACGAAATCCAACTAAGAACTTTTGTATCCATACATTTTATCTGCCATCATATTCTCGATTTATCAGTTTCAGTTTTTGCTTCCGCTACAATTTAAACGTACATAAATGTGAATGTACATTTTTCTGTAATTTTCGTTGTACATACAACATTTTTTTTCAATTAAGCTGATGCACTCGTAATAGAATGAAAGTAAATTGCATTACCCGTAATCAAAAGCGTTGTTTGCTTATTCGTTCTACTTACATTACTGTAATCAACTAACATATCCTTTTAAGCTCAAAACCTAATTTTCCTTGTACATAATCATGGAAATTTTGGTCTTTCTACTGTCAACGTAATCATGGTAATATCTTCTTTCCTCAACCAACACAATTACCTCGTCTTCTTCGCTTCACCAATGTATTGTATTTAGAGGTTATGAAAATACCCCTTCAACATCACAACAAAATGTTTAGTACTTAAGAAGTTTGACACCATACAAAAGAATAATAAAATTAATAATAATACTACTAATTATAATATAATAACAAAAAAATAATAATAATAATGGTAATAATAATAATAATAATAATAATAATAATAATAATAATGATAATAACGATAATAACGACAACGACAACAACAACAACGACGACGACGACGACGACAATGACGATAACGACAATAACGATAATAACGATAATGACGATAATGACGATGATGACGATGATGATGATGATGATAATAATAATAATAAAATATACGCAGTAGACGAGTTTTGAAGATAAAATGAGATGGCATGTCTAAGTTTTACACAATAAAAAGATGCATTTTATCCAAGTTTTTTTTTAATGTGATTTTTTTTCAAAGAAATTTTTAAGAAAATAGTGATCGCAATGAAGCAAGGAAAACTATTCGAATCCTTCAAGGCAATACAACTAAGCATTATTCCCTCCCTGTTTCGATTGCATGATTATTTAAACATTAGGAATTATTCATCCTTTTCTTAAGTAGCCGTCAACAGTATCAAATGTACGACACGGTAATCAATAGTACTACAAATAAAAATGACAAAATTTACTCTGCGATGCAGCTCCAGAAATGGAATTTATGTTTCTCGTCCAGAAAGGATGCGCATTGGAGTTGTATTTTCCAAGACGTTGTATGAAATAGTACTTAACGTAAATAAACAAAGTTTCTTGGATTAACCGGAACTGTGAGCATATATTATTTCAACGGTGCGTTTATAGAAAGATTTAAAAAGCTGTATGATAACTTGCTAAGGGGAGATTGCTAGTTCTGTTTGTCTTATTTTTGATGAGCCCTTTTAGTTGCTTACAGTTATAAGTTTTAACTTCTTTTAACGTTATTCATTTAGTGCAATTATTGACTAATGGAATATTTTTAAACTGTCTTTTGTAAACATCATAAGTATTAAGCCATATTTTCACACAAAAATATCACACGCAAAACTTTGCTGTGTCACAATTCGTCATCACAAATATATAGAAAAGGTAATTAGTACAGTTCGGCTAAATGTATCTTATAATTTACGTGAAGAGCTATAAGAGGCAGGAAGGGACAAAGGGTATTAGCAATGAAAATTAAAATTTGGAATTATTTAAAGCAATAACTAGGAGAAATATCGATCTGTTTTGTGAAAATGAAACGCTAATAGTACTTCAAACAATCGCTGCTATCGAGTGAAGTTTTTAAAAAACTGCTATATGAAGTTATATTTGATCTAAGATTTGAATTAGTTTCATACAAGAATTTACTTTTATCACTTATATCCCTTTGTTTCTTGTTGCATTATAAAAAAAATAAAATACAGTGACACGCCACATGATTAGACATGGATAACAAGCAAGCTTGATGGTTAATTTATTATAGAAAAGTTTCGAAACAGTTTAGCAATAGCTGCTTCCTTGAAACAATGTCTGCTAGGTTTAGTTTACCATACAAGTATTGTGTTTGATTTCTTTCTTTGAAATATTTTCTATTACAGATAAAGAATCTTTTATAGAAATAACATAAATATTCTGGGGTAAAGAATGATTTATGGAGCTTCACTTGTTCACTGGAAAGAGATCGAACACATCGACAGAAAACATTAAAGGAAGTCCAGGCTTCCGGCGAATGGGTAGACAAAATCGATTGCACCCATGGTTCGGGAAGAAATTATGCAAGGGCTCTTCATGTGCCGAAATCGAAAAACGATCAGATTTGGACTTTCACGAAAAAGAGCCTCAAATAAATCTTTAGTATTCAAACATTAACTTTTAATACAGTACATCTTATGTTAACCAAATCCACTGAGACTTAACCAATTTTTAATGAACAAAAGCTTTTATCTTCAGGCAGATGATATAAAAGCAAGTTAAAAACACACCAGATCATCTGATCTATTTCATATTTAAACATCAACTTTTTAAAAATAGTAAAGCGCCAAGTAATCGAATCTTTTGAGTCTTAGCCTATCTGGAACCATCAAAACCGGTTGTTACTACATAAAAAGCAGCTAAAACGTTCTGGAACGTTGAGCAATACGTATGTGTTTATTTTTGAGGCGATGCTTCATCCTCAGTAATACACTTTAATGTGCATTTTGGATATTTTGCCTTGCAACACTCTGCTCTCTTTTCGAATTTGATAAAATGTATCATTGCTTAGTTAAACTTTTTCATTTAAATATTACAATTACCGCAAAGTATTTCAGGTCCTAGTCTCTTACATATTTATTTCTGAGAACCGATTCATCAAAAGATTGGTGTATCTGTTCGCTGCTTCACCAAGAAAAACTTTGTTTTTTCAAAATATATTTATAAATTTTCATCATAAAAATATTAGTATTTCATCTTGGGAAAGAAAAATTTCTTCTAATCGTTAAAAAGCAGTATCTGCATATTAGAACTTCAGATGCATTTCTTTTTTTAAAATTCTTTCTGCATATTTTACACACGTTCTCAATACAATAATATCATACATTTTATCATATTTCAAATTAAAGAAATATGTACTTTTTGATAATAAAATCCGCCCTAGCATTTATTCCCGACCTTATATCTGTGGAAACGCTACCTGATGATAAATGTTCTCCGCAAGCCAAAAGACAACAAATCAGATTACAGAGAAGATTGTGGTTGACTCAGATATGACACCTGGCAGTTTATCTAGTCTCTAGTTTTATTACAGATTTATGATTTAGCTTGATTCATGGGAAAACAGGAAAATAATCAGGGAGGAAAAATTGTCCCCGCATTATTTGTCATGTTCGATACATAAACTGTCTTGCAGAGAAAAACAGAGAGAGAGTTTTTAAAAGATAGATATTTTTCTTCTTACTTTAAATTCACTGGGATGATTTTTTTTTTTTTTTTTTTTTTTTCTTTTCGACTTATTTGCTCGAGTAGTTCGAATTTGAATTGACAAGAAAAGTAATTCAAACAAAAATTTTAATTCAATATTTCAAAGGTTCGAAAGTAATCAAATTCATGATAAAATAAAACTGCATAAAAAAATCCTAAGTATTTTTCGTCTCGAAATTAAATTTAGATAATAATCAAAAATTTCCCAAACGAATGTATTGTTATATCTTTCCTTTTAGTTTAAGTTTTTAAGTAGGCAAGATAAATGATTTCGTTACTAAAATGTGAATCATTAGAATTCTTGACGATTATTTTACAGTTCTGCTGCATATAGTCATATCGGACATAAACTCAATATTAATAGTTTCATGAAAATTAGTATTCTCATAAATAAAATAATTCTTTAAGTGTGTTATATGATTATTTATTCCTTTGTATAAAGTAAGATGAGAAAATTTGGCCATAAAACAACGTAAATCTTCAAAAATAAAAAAGGAGAAAAAAAATCTGCAAAGGATAACTTAAGCTCCAAATACAAGCTATGAAACCATGCAAAATTTTAGCGTGCTTCAAAACTTGAACATAGAATTGCCAATTTAGACCACCAGATGTTCACATTTTCTTGAACGAGAAGCACCAAATTCGAAGTGTTCGAATAAATAAAACTTAGTTCGTCTTTTTTGTAAAAAAAATAAAAGAAATCGTAACTTTGGAAGAAAATTACCGTCGGATGAGTAGTGCTTTGTTCAAAAACTTTTCTTGCTATTTTATTCGTAAAATAAAAGAGGAATGTACAATGATCTTGAACAAAAAGTTCTTGTGAGGCGTGTGCTTTATATCTGTAAAATAACATGTAAGACGATACTAAATGTCAAGTAGTAAATTTTTAAAACGTAGCTTAATGGGGAAAATAGTTTTGCATATAGCTAATTGGTTTCAAATGTACGAAATATGACTGAAAATTTTCAATGATGAAATATATGTAAAAAATCGATTCACATTTCTTGAATATTCATTCCAACTGACAGATTATATTGTGGCCAAACATGATATCCACCTTAATGTGCACATTTCAATGTCACGTTTGCTAAAAAATAGACGGATTTTTTTTTACTCAAAACCACACATGTGCCTTTATAAAGGGAGAAAAAAATAATAGGAGAAAATTCCTGCTGCTCAAGATAGATGTATTTTATACATTAACTTTAACTTTTAAATACTTAACTTGAACTTTAAAATGCAGTGTTTATGTATTTATTTCTTTTTCTAATGAAATTCAGATTTTATGCTTTTTTTTCGCAGAAATTATACTAGTTTTCGTCTTGCTTCCTATTTTTCTATGAACAAACTTGAATAATACACAAAACGAAAACTAAATGTGTTGCAAGATACTTAGAAATTTGTAAACAATGAAACGAAAGCATTTTAAGTTTAATGTGAATTTTCTGTTTCCTTCAAAGTCATATTTTGTTTAGCATTTTATTTAAATATTCACTAAATGATAAATGAATTGTAAAATAAGATTATTGTGATATTATCTTATTTTACAATTCATTATACTAGGATTACACTGGTAATACAAATAAAATGTACACAGCTAATGATACATAAATAAAATATTTGGTAGTGAAACAAACATTGCAAATTCTTAAACGACATATAAATGAAGCTACTTTGCACTATAGCATTATTTGTGTAAGGAACTCAAACGGATAACTTTTGCTTTGCTTTATAAGTGCACTCATTAAACATGGTGATTTTCTCAGAATCTACAGAAGGGGAATAAAAAGTAAGAAATGGGATTTTCTTTTACGCCTTCAGAACCGGAAATGTCATTGTAAATTCACAAGTCTGAATACGTCGACTAAAAATCAATTAGAAACTTAAAAGAAATTTAACAGGTGTAGTTTGAGAGGATTTTTATTTATAATTTTATAGCCCCTCCTAGTTTTTTTTTTTTTTTTTGGTCACGAAATGATTAAAACTATTAGTGTGTGTTACTTTTAAGCAAATGGTATTCTTTAGGGTTCCTGGATAATCTCTAGAACCAGAATACTCCAGAACATTCACCTGAGTTGAAGAATAATAAAATATTCAAATAATAAATCGCTTTTAGTGACACAATCCAGGATGCGATATAATATCTTTAACATCTTCAATCTGAATGCAAATTGCTACAATTGAATTTAAAGCCGTGAGTTCAAATGTTTCTTCAGAGGCAATATTGAAATGCAAATGTATGCTAACAATTTGGGTGAATGGAGCGAGAAATTCTCGCAGAATGGTGAGAATGTCGTTTTCTGACTCATGGGATGCTGAGCTCATAAAACCTTTCGCGTTTTGGGCATTTAACTCGACATCAGCTGCGTGGTAATTATGCGTTTTCCATAATTTATATTATTTAAAACTTTACTTAGTGTAAATTGCCCTCTGACGTTCAGCCGAACTTCAAGATGGTTACCAATGTATCATTGAAATACCTTAAAAGAAAGTGGGTTTTAATCTTATTGTTCCGTCTGGTGTTTTTTTGACTCGATAAACTAATACAGGTAAAAGGTGAAGTAGAAGAAAAAGGGAAAGAAGTTTAAAATTAAATTATTCTAAAATGTTTCTAATAAAATTATTAACAGATTATCCACAGTCACTAAAAAAATATTTTTTAAAATTAATCGGGCCGTAAGATGATTGGGTGTTAAACTAGATGACCTTCATGAACCCAAACGTAAGAAATTAAAATAAGAACCATATGCAAAAAAAAAAAAAAAAAGTAAATAATTCATAAACAGGAACCTTTATGCCATTTCTTTGAAGTCAAAAATTAATATAAATATTTCAAATATTGTTTCTTCCACTATTGGCGAACAGTTTTTCTGTGTTTGATCATCTGTTAAGACAAAATGTAAGCCGTTGGGTAATCAAGGCCACAATCATTGACCCTGATTGGAACTCTTATAATCTCAAATCTATTGACAATAAATTTCTTGGGACAATTCTTTAATCGCGAAATAAAAGAAAGCTTAATTAAAATACGGGAAAACATTAACAGAACTAGTGTTAGCAAAACTGCCTTACAGGTACTTCAAGCAGAAAATACTGGCTTAGATGGGAAACACGTATTTTCATCTTCCTGATCGACAAGTGAATAATGATTTTTGCTGAGACGTGTGGAGAAGATTAGATTTTTTTTCCATTCACGCGAAAGGCTTAGTAGTGCTGAAAAAACAAGTGCCTCCCTTCACATACAGAGGGTCTTGTTCCTTTACTTTAAACTAAGTCCGAATGTCCAATTTTTCCAACGTGCAAACCTCTTTTTCATTATTATTAGAGCATTTGGATATAAAACCATTACGGGTGGAAAAAATCTTCAACCTATATATTTTGAGAAAGTAGGTGGAACAGCGTGTGGGTGCATAACCAAAATTTTCGCTCTTTTTCCTGTTATGGTTAAAGATTTATTTCGTTGACGTAGAGATCTTATAAATCAGTGTCAAAAATTTAGTCAACGAGAGTAATACGAGGAAAGCTGTTTAACGACATAATGTCAAAACCAACTTCATTTTGTTAAAATTTCATTTCTTAAGTTGCTACCATGAAGAGACATAGGTTCGTCCACTACCTTGCACTGATGACCAAATTCGTTTTACCACCGTGAACAGGCTTTAGTGAGAATTTATGTCTTGCTTCTTTAGTTCGTTTAACACTACAAACAATGCAGAAGAAACCTTTAACAAAGAAGTCTGAATCTAGCCTACAAACTTAAATGTTAAAAGTTTCTGAGCTGTTAAAAAATAGCTTTAAGTTAATATAAGCTGAAAATAAATTTATATGAATGGTTCGACCTAAAAAAATCTTTCCGATAAAATGAGCCCGAAGCAAATCTGCCTGTTAGCTCAGAAATGAAAGACTTATTAGATTTGTCCCCTAGAGCTTAATGTTGAATTCTTTGAACTGTTTAAAATTGAATAAAAAATAGACAAAATCGAAAAATGAAGCAAGTTCATCAGGTGCCCTAGCAAGGATATTTCGTACAAGAAAACTTTTGTTCAACCGTTTCCTTAAAATTGTTGGTGGGTAGAACGGAAATCAATCAACACATATTTACCCAATCTCATGTGTTAAACCTATTTATGCTTTTTTATTTTCAATTTTTTTAAAAAATTAACTAATTTATGTAATGTTTGGAGGCTATTTATAATGGTCTAGTAATTATCGAACTTTTATTTGTTTTATCTCCCTTTTGCAAGAATTTAAGCTGTTCATATACATTCCTGTTTTAAAACATGGTAAGTATTCAAATGTTTTCATTTTCACATAATAATTCGCTCATTATTTTTGTGGCAATATCTCATTTTCTTCTTGACTGAGAAAATTCCTTCATGTCGATAAATCAATAGCATACCTTGAAATTATGGTAACGAATTCATACATAAATTTATCAGCATTCCTTCAGTATTTTATGCTACCTGTAAAGCTCTGAGATTTATTTAAGGGTATTTGTAGTAGTGCTTTAGTTAGTAACTAATTGATTCCTCGGAATTTAAAATCCACTTTTCGCAAGAGCATTTGGGAATTTAACTTTTCTGTTAACGTTTAGCATCTTTCCAAATTACTTATTTAGCACAAAGGAGATTATAACAGATCTACTGAAGCCGTTGAGTCCACATCTGTTTCAACAATACCATGGAATTAAATTATTAGTTTAATGATATTAATCCTTTAGTCAAATACCAGTGACATACTTTAAAGAGGATATAAATGTGCTTCTAATTCTAAAGGTATTCCATATGAAGAACACAAAAATGCAACACATTCAAATGCAATGCTTATTTATTTATCTATTTTTCAAATGAATTGTTACGTAGAAATTATACTAGCTTTACGTTTTGCTTCCTATTTTTCTGTGAGAAAACTTAAATAATACACAACAGGAAAACTAAATTTGTAGCAAGCAAATTACACTCAGCTATATACTAAATACAAGTATTTTATATATGTATTAATTTATAACAAAAATTTCAATTTGTATCAATAATGATTCTGTATTGATACAATTTTTTGCAATTTCTATCGATATTAATATTATATTGATAAAAATTGCCAAAATATTGTAGGAAAAATAGGCTTATCATTCCACACCAAGTGTGTTGGTGATGGCTTTTTTAAAACTCTAAGGTGTTTTGATCGTAAAAGTAATTCTGCTTTGAAAATGTATGGCGATTGTTTTATTCCTACAACTGTACCTTTAATCTTCTTGCCCAGTCTCGTAGTCATTTCCAAAAAGTAAGAATGTACTTACTATTTCATAAGGTATTCTAGTCAACTAAATTTCAAAACTAATTTCCACATTAGGCATTATAGTCAAAGCACATCAGTCATAATAGATAAGAAAAAACTTTATAAAAAACATAGAAAACGCCCGAGAAAAAACATAAATTCATAAAATCACACTATCAATTAATGACTTTTCTTTAAACTATTAACTGAGATTTATGGAAACAGAATTAATTTATTTTTGCTACCATAAAAACTTTGTATTTTTCTAATATATTCCCAAAAAAGAAATGCAAATATCAGTTAAAAATCCATTGATTTCCTTATAAACGAAAATAATATTCATTAATCATTCCTTTCGGTGACATCTTATGATCTCTTTTTTTATAAATGACAGCATCATCAGATACCTGCACAAAAATGGTCTTTAAATGATGCATGCTACATTGCACAAAACCGATCCATCTAATAATGTTTCATTGCTCATATTTTTTTCTTTGTCGTATACAACAATGTGGCTTGAAAGTTTTGGAATGTTTGCAGGAAATCAGTTTTCTTTTTTCCTTCTTTCCTTCTTTTTTCTTTTCTTTTTTTTGAAAAAATAATTGTTCTTTAGAGCATTTATTATTCTCTGAGTTTTATAATTAAAACTAAAATTACATTTTAATTGTAAGATGAAAACTAATAATAAGAATTATTTGATCCGAGTGCAACTGCTGAAAAAAACTATCCTAAAAATGTTTCACTAATCTAATTTTGTCAAATCAAATTCTACTCACCTTTTCATATGATGCCTTATATGATGCTTAAAAATGCATTTATATAATATATCTATTCCTAAATATATCGAAGTTCCATGTGTTTAAAAAGACAAAAAAAGCAGAAAAAAAGGGGGCAGCAAATTTGAATGTTTTTTTTACTAAAAAATAAAGAACGTATCAGGGTAAAAATACATGGTTAATGTGTTATGTGGCGAATCTCTGTTGTATAATAGAAAATTTGCTGTTACGTTACGTTAACCTTTTTTCCTCCCTGGCCGGATATCATTATGGAATATCATTGTAATTCGTTAAACTGCATTTCGGTTTTTTTTTAACTTTGTAGCTTCGAAAAGGAGTAGAAAAACAGTGTTAAACAAAGCAATTAATCTTTAAAATATTAATTAGAAGTAATCAGCATTTATGGGTTTTCAAAATTGTTCTAAAATGTGGTGGAAATAAGTGATAAGTTACTTTGACTGTCTTTGCATCTTTTGCAACCCATAAAATATCGCATCGATAATCTGTTGGCTTTTTTTTATCCTACTTTCCCGAAAAAGAAAGAAAAAGAGGGACAGAATGAAAGAAAGAAAGAAAGTTTAATGGGTATCGCAAAAGCATCGTTAAAAATTAAAAAATGCAAACATTAGTTAAAAATTTTAAAAAACATTGATTTTTTTTTTGAAAGTATGGTTTTGAGATGAGAAAAATGTGGGTCTGCCAGTCTCCCCTCCCAATAGCTTTTGAAGGAATTGTCAGCGATTTGAAAGATTATTTTTTCTCATTTGAAAATTATGGACGAGGACATCTCATTTACATATTTTATTTGTTTATTTGAACAATTTTTCGTTCAATTTTAAGCAGTTCGAAAAATCTTAACATTACGCCTACGGACAAAAATGAAGCATATTATGTAAAATCTGGGCATAATATAGAAGTTCCTTTCAACAAACATATTGAGCTCTCAACGGGAAAAATTTCTTGATTTGAATAATTTTTGTTCAAATTTTGAACAGTTCAAAAGAATAACAGTAGCACCTACGGAGAAATTTCAATATTATGTAAATCATGCTCTAACAGATAGATTTTCTTGGAGCAAACTTTATCGAAAAGATGTTATGACGCAAAGCATGTGCAAGCATTAAGTTCATGCAAAACTAAACTAGCCTATTTTCCCACGAAACTTTTTCATCTCGATTTTTAAGGATATTTCCAAATGAATGAATGAATAAATGAATAAGTGCGTGCATATGTATAAACCGTTGAAAAAAGTGTATTTCAAGTAATTAAGAACAAAAGCTAAATCAGAAAGAGAGAGAGACATAGCTTCATTATAAATTTGATTTTGCTGTATACGGCAAAGTAGGCTCGTATAGCTCTAGACGGAGCTTCTTGTTCATTTGCTATTTTTGTTTCAGTACTTGGTGACTACATTTCGCAAATATAAAAATGATTGCTTTTTCTTTTATTATTTACGTTTTATATACACTTTATCGATATATTAGTGTAATTTTACAATATTTTATAGTTGTTATGGCACTAATGTTTTTGAGTTAAAAGACCGTTATTTTTTATCGCAATATTTATAACATCTTTATTGCAATATTCAAAACAGGTATGACAGCTACTATTTTACGATCAAAACCGCGAAAGAGGAACGAAGCGCAAGATTTCGCTACTTTTGGAAGATTTAATCTTTTAAAAATTAAGGTAGTAAGGAGCGCCTTCCGTTTTTAGATGTGCACCAATGGTGGAAGTACGTCTTTGCTCGTTATGTATTTCACCACAAATATGCCACATTCCTTTTTTGACCTAAGGGTGACAAGAAAGGAAAATATCCACCATCCGGTACTCTCGGAACTGCCTCGGGACTTCAGTGTCCAAGGATTTTACGCATCCACGGAGTCCCCGGATCAGGGTGCACGTATCCCCAAGTGTACATGGTGGGTCCTCAGTGGCTCAGGTATCGAACCCAAGATCCTCCGACCCGAAACTACCTCCTAACCACTAGGGTACCACGGCCTTAGCAAATGCATAAGTTACAGGAATAAACATTACGTGACGTTTTGGGTGAAACAAATCAGAATATAAAACGTGATATGCTGTCTGAAGGCAAGAAGGTAGTATATTTAACGTTTGCCGTTTTCGTTTTTCTTCTTTATGCTTATTATACCATAGCTTATACCATACCTGCAAATCTTTTAAGATAACAAATCAGGATTTTTTTTTTTTTCAAATCATTCAGACAAACTCAGAAAAGTACGAAAATTAAAAATGATCTCCCTTTATTTATTTATGTTTTTATTAAGCCATAATTTAAAAATCTTCTTCCAAAATTAAAAGATATACTAAATGCTTTGCAGAAAAATAACAGAAAAAGCATCTCAAGTTAATTTTTGCATTTTGTAGTTTTTTTAAGCCAATCGTAACGTTTCGTTGCATAAAAATAACATAGACGCACATTTTAGCAGTTCTAAAAAATATATGTGCACTCGGCTAGTTAAAAAATAAAAATGTCAAAACAGTCAATATTATTAAAAAAAAGCAGTTCCACTTTCCTTAGTCCTACTTTAGTTATTATTATCTATGACACTATTTATTTTAATGGCAGCCCCATTAATGAACTTTGAACAAGGATAATAGTGTGTAAATTGTTAAGTTACTTCAAAAAAGATCGCCTTTCCAAGTTATTTAAAGGGTGTTAAGTGTGATTTGACATTGGTTTAATCCGCTAGAAATGCATTACTCCTCAAATAATATATCATGCTGACGTGACTAGCATAGAAATATTCACAAACAAGCAATGGACGATTTGCCAGACCAAATCATTTATTTTTCTTAGAAAACAATCAATGTAAAATGGATACGTTACTAAAAGAATTATATCATCTGTATTTTTGCGTTTTATTTTAAATTCACAGCTAACTGATTTTTTTCTGTAGATAAACTTATATTTTTGATTTTTTTTTTAAAGTTTTTTTTTTTAATTTTATTTCTTTTTAAAGTTAAGTTAATGTGTATTTTAAATAAGCTTTAAAAAAAGGAAGGGAAGGAAAGGAAATTAGAAATTAACATTGTTTTAAAAGTTAGGGAAATTTCAGTAAAATATTAAAAGTGTAAATTTAGTATCAAAAGTTAATAAAAATTAGATTCAAGCGTTCTATTGACGCAGGCGATGGCCTGCGAAAATGGAAATCTTGTAAAATAAAATTATACTATCAGTTCCAATCAGTAATTTTACTCAGATGAGGCTACTGTTGACAACAGAAAGCAATGTAAAGAGAGCAAATATTTTTTTGACTATTAAAAAAAAACTACATAGCGACGGAAAAAAATAAATTTCCACTTTACAAAATGCGAAAATCAATTTTCCTTCTAGCGTAATAGAGAAATACTCTTTCTTTAAAGTGAAGAGATCGTAATCTATTTTAATTACTTTTAAAATGTTCGAAACTCAGTAAGCCCAGAGCAATTGCATATTAATTCTTTAACATTGATTGTAGCGATAAATTAGAATTGTGCAAATATTTTTAGATTTATGTATTGTTGGAATTGTTGGATGATTAAATGGTCTAAGAATATTATGGGTCAACGTTTACCTTTGTTAGGATAGTATTGTATATATGGCGCAATGTCCTAAGTCAAAGTTCCAAAGGTGGTTGGTTAAATTTTCAAAATCCATGAAGTATTAGACTAATGAAATTTATGTTTACAATTTCTGATGAATTTTAATGTATAAGTCAAGTTTGTACATGTATGTTTGCAGAAATTCAAATATAAAGAAGAGCAAAAGGCGGAGATTGATTCCAAATCGGTTAACTCAACACTCACACTTGATATGGATCGATACATCACTCAAACTTCAAAAATCTTGACATATTACTTTCACCATGGAGAACTTTACTCATTTAGTAAGACGTATCAAACTGGAGTGCCTGTCTCAAATATAGAATCACAAAAATAATAAAGATTCTTATTCGAAACATGCGATGTCACAGGAAAAAAAACAGATATGTTTATGTATCAAAAACGAACTGTTTTCTTCGAAAAAGGACAGAAACCACACGTGCCGACGGCGAATTCTTTTGATGTCTTTAGAAAACGAAAACATATTTTTATCTTTTTAGCTGTTTATCTTACAATAAATATTTTATTGTACAGTATTTCTTTCAAGGCATACCCAACTTTCACAGTTATTCACTTACGCCTAAGTAGAACAACAACCCGTAGCTATTTGGGTGCATGTATCATCCATTATTAACGAAAACCACTGAATTTCGAAAAGGTTACAGCTCCGTTTTGAAAAAAAAAAAAAGAATTTTCAGTATTTTTTTTTTTTTTTACTAATATGTTTTTTTTTCTGTCCAAAAATCATGCATTTAAGCCAGTAACGAAACATTTCATTGCCGCTTCCTTCTGAAAGAAGTACGTTTTTTACTGCAAGATTATCGTATTGCAAAGCAAACACATGTACAGAGGTTATATTAATTGTTCTGGCATAATAATACAAAACTCGTTTTAATTTACCAATATTGCATTGCTATTACCTACTAAAATAAAATACTGAAAGATAAGACCCGTAAAGTGTGTCAACTTTTCATAAACTATTTTTTTCTATCTCCTGAAAAAAATTTGTTTTTCAGAGTTGCTACTTTTTCGAAATAACCGATTCAAATACAAGTAGTATTCATAAATTACCAACGAATAGCATGATCATATACATACTCTTATGTATAATTAAAACTGACAAGAAGACAGGAGGGTAAAAACGTGCTTTATAATACTGAAAATATGAAGTATCAGAGAAAAGTATATACTAAATACAAGAATGAAATTAACTAAAAATGCGACAGCCGAAAGTATTAGCTTCGCAGAAAAGTCGAATAATCTTAGTAATTACTAAGAACAGCTACTCATATTTTGCTTAAGTTTGAAGTACCCGCCCCTCTCCCCCCTCCCGAGCGAAAAACCTCATTTTAAGATCAGTCCGAAAAAAAACTCCTTTTATGTATTTAATAAAAAACTGCCGAGCCCCAGAATTGCTCAGTTCCTTTGGATCGCAATCGATCCAAGCTCACTGCGCTGTCTTATCAAACACTAAATAAATATTTCAATATAGTTTTATCCATATTACAGAGACAATTAGAAAAGTACCTTACCGTCGTGACAGCGTTTTATATATTTATTGATGCGTTTAAATAATTGTCTTCAATGTGGAAGTTGACTAAGTTTTCTGTTATAATTCCGCAGCCACTCTCAGAAACGTTCGTCTCTCAACTTAGGAGTTCCCCCTTTAGCTTTTTGCATCTTACTGCATTTCTAGGTAAATTGCAGCTACTTATCGGTTAAACGCCCTCCCTTTTTTAGCCTACTTTCCCGTAAAAGTAAAAAAAAATAATAATAAAGCATGAAAGAAGGCTTAATGTATCGTAAAAATATCGTTAAAAATAAAGAAAAGTCAAAAAAAAGTGAAGTAATTAAATAAAGATTGAAAAATAAAAAATTTGAAAGTAGGGTTTTGAGATGGGGAAAAAGTGTGTCGGTCGGTCTGTCTGTCTGTCGGTCTGTCGGTCTGTCTGTCTGTCTGTCGGTCTGTCCCCAGCTAATAACTTTTGAACGAATTGTCCGATTGGAAAAATTATTTTTGCATTCGAAAGATCTCGGCGAGGACATCTCATTTCCATATTTTACTTTTTGATTTGAACAATTTTTTGTTCAATTTTGAACAGTTCAAAAAATTTTAACATTAGCGCCTATAGGTGAAAATGAAGCAAATTATGTAAAATCTGGGTACAAGATATAAGTTCCCATGAACAAGCTCACTGGAAGAAGTTCTTGGCGTGAAATATTGATTTGAACAATTTTTGTTCATTTTTGAACAGTTCAAAAAAATTTAACATACCGCCTACGGGGAAATTTCAATCCTATATAATTTCTGATCTAACGGACCGATTTGCTTGGAACAAACTTTATCGGAAAGCTCTTATGACGTAGAACATGTACAAATAGAAAGTTCATCCAGAACTAACGAGCCTATTTTCTTATGAAATTTTTTGATCCGGATTTTCAAGAATATTTTTTAATTAATGAATGATTAAATGAATAAGCAAAAGAATGAATGAATAAATGAGTGAATAAATACATGAATGACTTAATAAATAATGATTGAATGAATATGTATTAACCGTTGTAAAAGGTATATTTGAAGCAATTAAGAACTAAAGCTAAACGAGAAAGACAGAGAGAGAGAGATAGCTAGATTATCAATTTGAATTCGGTGTATACGGGAAAGTAGGCTCGTATAGTTCTAGACGGAACTTCTTGTTTTTTTTTTTTTTTTTTGTTGTTGTTTGCTAAGCATCGCCAAACGAAAATTAAAGAAAGCAATTTTGATTAGATTTAAATACTATGCGTTGATTTCCCTTCACTAAAGCTTTTATTAATAGTCACTTACTTGACATGTATGGCATTTTGTTTTTCTTTCATTTGATGAAAAGCATTTGGTAAAATGATTAAAACATGGATATTACCTTCTAAGGAAGATGCTACAGTTTTATTTTATAAAAAAGTGAATGTTACTGAAAATTTGTTATTGTCCTCATGATCATGAAATGAAGATTTTATTGAATTAAACTTATTAAAGTAATTACCATGCAAATTTCTATATTGTACTTTTCTAAAACGGTCGTTAAAGTAGAGCGTTTAACTAAGAAGTACTAAATTATTCTCTAAAGATCGTGATAAACTCATTTTAAAATAATGGATTTCAAAAACAGCAGTGAATCTTGTTTTGACACATAAATTAATCGGGCAAAATCACGAAACGGTAGACGCTGGAATAGGATTGGAATTTTTGTAAACAAACAGTGTTGCGAAGCGGGAAAAAGAAATAAAGTCCCCTTTTCCGGTACGTATTATTGTTTTATATGTATAAATTAGGAACTGTATGACATTAATTGCACATCAAATTTAAAGAGTTCATATTTCTTTTCTAAAATATTTTCTGTCGACTAGTACTTTAGGCTCCATTAAATAACGTGATTAAAATTTTTAACTCAAATTATAATTGAAAACTGTACCGTTTTCACATTCTTCCACGAGCGGGGGGGGCTCATTATTTTCGACCTGCCCTCTCGCCTCCATAAAAAAAAAAAAAAAAAAAAAAAACCCCGCAGTTCAAAAATAGTAAGAAATTTAATTATCAGTTAGTTTTTCACTGCTGAGACAGTCGTACTATAAAGAAAACCTGTGTACAGAGTTTAATTCCGTTGAAATCACACAAGTGTGACAATAAAATTGTAGCGAAAAATTAAGCATGAAGTGCTAAGAAGTCTTTAAAAATCTAAATAGAAATCTTATAATTCTTTACTAAAATTTTGAATTTAAATAAAATTTATGAAAAACACTCCAGGAAAGGTAAAATGAATTAATTTTTTAGATTGGATTTTAAAATAATCTGTATTTCTGAAATAAAGACATGCCTCATAAGATGCATAATTTTTTACTAATATGTTTTTATTTATTTTTCAGTCCAAAAATTATGCATTTACGCAAGTAACTTGAAATGTTTCATTGCCGCTTCCTACTGAAAGAAGCACGTTTTTTTACTGTAAGATTATCGTATTGTAAAGAAAACACATGTACAGAGGTTATATTTGGTTGCAAATAGCAAAATGTGATAAAATTGTAGCGATAAAATAAATATCAAATGCTAAGAAATGTTGCTTGTAAAGTTTTTTATTAAAAATCTTTGAAACTTAATAACTGTTTTTGATGCACGCGCTATTCAATACGAATATCGGCGAAATTTTGAAAATCAACTAACAACCATTGTGTAATAGGGTGGAGTGAAAAAGGCGAAAAATTTTTTTTTTAATTTTAATATTTCCTGACTCAACAAATGGTGCAGTTTGGCAAAAAAGATACTGGAGAGAAACCCCAACGCAATCACTCATCGTCTTGAGGTTCCACATAATGGGTCAAAGAAAGGAAAATTAACGTCAAAAAGTAAGAGAAAAACAAATTCTATTATTTAAATTTAATGTTTAGAATAACTTTATTTTCAGACTTAAAAACAGTTCTAATTATTAAAAAGAAACAGGAAAACATTGTCGTTTCAAAAACATATCACTAACCTGCAAACGGGTGTCTGTCGTGTATATTGAATATATAGCTATTAATATTCATATAGACTTAATTTTTAATACTATTAATATTTAGAAAACATACAGATACAGAAAGGGAAGTGAGAATAAATTTAACAATGTACCAATTTACAATTTACTTTTCGAGTCATATTGATTAAAAAAACATTTTACTTAAATCAGTCCTCAATGTTGGATTCCACATGAAGGCCAAAATAATTAACTTTAGTGTCAAACTTTGGAAGTTCCTTTCGTGGCTTGATTCCACTGCGAATATATCCAAACCTGGCTTCTGCTCCACATGTTACCAATGATGCTTGCGTTACCAGTCGTACATGTCTCTCTACTGCTTGAGAAATGACAAGGGAGCTTCTCTATTTAAAATTCTGAACCGTTTCTGATCATACTTGCTATGTCTTCGCCAGAGGTTCATGGTAGCTGATGGTTCCAAAGGATTGTCCCAGTGAATCATCTCAAAATGTTCCTCTGCTTCAAAATTTAAATTTGGAAGACTAAATTGGCGTATTTTACCTTTCCAGACAGATTTTTCTTGATTCCAGTGTTCTTCTGATTCCAAGTTCTCTAATATGAGATCTTTCATCCAATACCATTGCCAACAGAATGTTTTCAGAGTAAGCAAAGTAAGAGTTCCTTTGAATAACTTCGTGAACGATTGACTTAAAATATTCTGTCAAGAATTATTCCGTGCAGGTGACGTGATCCATGAGTAGCTCCTGGGATTTTCTTTATTTCAAACCAGGATGGCGCGTAAACTTTCATGACATATTCTACTGGGAGCTTAAAGTGTTCTGTTGGTTCGGCGGTCGACACATATAGACGCAGAATTCTGTTGGCTGTAGTGAACCACCTTGAATGAGACATCGTACCGGGACTTCTGTTTGCTAAATCTGGAAGGCACTCTCCCGTGGATACTGCCCTAGAAATATCGAAGAGGTATTTTTGGTCTGCACTGAGGTCTTTTTTATCAATTTCAGGCAGAGCAACTGGGATAGAAACAAAACTTGTCACAGCAAGGGTTTCGCACGTTTCCAGGGATTTTCCAATTGTTCCGGAAAACTGGTATGGCCCAGATGTCTTTAAGTCAATTTTCTGGAAAAGGTGGCGAAGAGGTAAGGTAGTTCATTAGTATGCAGTAAGCATACAAACCAGTGTAATTTATGGCCAACAAAGATTTCACGCCGTCTATCGGCGCCCTTTTTCTTTCCAACGTTGACATTAGTTGACACCCAACGACAACCAGTTCCGAAACTGCAATCCCTTTCTGTGTAAGGAAGTTGGTGATGCTTTGTATAACATCCGAATAGACCCAGAATCCGGCGTCACATGTCCTATATAACCAGAACCATGTTCTGACAACAAGAGTTTCAGAGCATAAATTTGCTATTTATGGACGAAAACCAATTTCTATCACTGACATTAGACAAGAAGGTTTTAATAAAACAATTTATTAATGAAAACGTAATTAATTAATATTAATTTTACAAATAAGTAATTATTTTATTTTATTTTGTGATAAAAAGACATAAAAACTTTTTAAAAAGGCAATACAAATAATCACTGGAGGTGTGCAACCTCAAGATGGCAACATTTTGATCTGAAATTTGGAGAAAATTTGTTTCAAGCAGTTTCACACAATATAATGACTCAGGCAATGTGAATTTCGGAAAAAAGTTTTTTCGCTCCATTCTATTGTGTAATAATGTGCAGACTAACCACCTGAACGCGGCCGCGAGCTACCAAAAATTACCAGCGAAATTAATTAAATGCGATCGACAGTTTGGAGACCCCTGTGCTAGACAAACAAAATTTGGCAAGCATTATTTGCATGAAAGATGACATCTATTCAAATTTCACTGGAGACAGATATATCTGCCGCTCTTACAAGAGAGGCGCTACTTACCTCATTATGAAAATGCAAATCAGTTTATCTTTAAGTACGAGCTGGGAAACTTGTGAGCGCAATTTATCGTTGAAATTTGCGTTGCGAGTTGATGTTAGTCAAGAATGTCTTAAAAAAGAAGGAAAAACCATTACCAACAGCTCACTGAGTTAAAATGAGGTCGCGTAATAGGGCCATGTGAAGGAATTTTCTTTCCTCGATATTGGCAGACTTCGCAGGAATGTATACATTGTGCATTTTATTGGCAGCAGTGTATCGGTGAGGTACGATCCAAAGAAGGCTGGGCGAGCGCTCACGTGGCTATACTGAGAGGAAAGACCGCCTCCTTCAGTAGATGGATATGCCGCATAGTACTGCATCTGCAGAAAATTGAGGTGCCGGAGGCACCACAGACCCAACGAACTGTTATAAATTGGTTACTTCAAGGACAGCTCCGAGCCAGACACCCTGTAGCCTGCATTCTACTTACTCTAAACCACTGTAGTTTGCGACATCAAGGATGTCAAGCTAGATCTCATTGCGGGACGGAATGGAGATTTGTTGTGTTTTCTGATGAAAGCTGGTTCTGCCTTGCTTCCCGTGATGGCCGTGTGTTGGTTAGAGGAGGCCCAGTGAGCTGCTGCAATGAGCCTCTCTACGGCCTAGACACTCTGGATCCTCTATACCTAAAGTTATCGTCCGGGGAGCAATTTCCTGTGACAGCAGAAGCACTCTCGTATTAATACCACGCACCCTGATTGCAAATTGTTTAACACATCTTCAGCAAATTCAGTCTAGTGTGCTGCATTCGAGAACAGCATTCAAGGGGGTATTTTCCAACATGATAACGATTGCCCTCGTACATCTGTCCTAACCCAACTGGCTCTACTGAGTGTCGACATGTTCCCTTTCCCTCCTAGATCACCGGATCTTTTCCAATTGAGCACGGATGGGACATTGTTGGACGATTGTTGTATCCGCTATTGACCGACCTAGTGCAACAGGATGGAAATCCAACCCACAAACTAACATCCAACATCAGTACGACAAAATACATGCATATATGTATGCTTTCGTTAAAAATTCTATCGGTTATACCGGTTATTGATGTACTCTCATTTTTGATTTGAAATGATAATCCTCGCAATTATATTAACCTATGATCTTGAAACTATCACTTAAATATGTTGCCTAAATAAATGTATTGCCGAAGTTCCATCAGTCTGCAATATTTTTTTTTTCGGTGTGTGTGTTTTTCGTACAGAATTTAATTCATTTTATGGTATTTCCTACACACACACACACACAAAAAAAAGGACGAACAATAAAGAAAGAAAGACAGAAAGAAAAACGCAATGGTATGTGCACGCATAAATATGTTATAATTCGGCATTAAGTGCCAAGGGTGTTAAAATGTTTAGAAACTTTACACAGGCACTGCCGGCAAAAGTCTTAGCTCTCTGATTTATATTTATTATCTATTTTTTTCTGATGTAATTAATGATACACTGCGTTCATTTTTATCACTTTCTAATCGAACTAACTGTACTATCCGACGAGGAGCGTCAAATTTTTATTGCATATTTACGTTCTAATGAGCTGTGAAGCTGCAGTTATTTTCTTACTAAACGATAAAGTGAGGTTTATTACGATTACCAAAAAATCCCTTTGTGTTTTGAAAGTTAAGTGTGGCTTACGGTCATAAAAACACACGTATTTCTCTCATACAAGCAAACATAAACGTTCTTTATTTTCACTGTTCTACATGTGTTTTATTTTTAATATATAAAAATATCCCACAATTTTATTTTTAGGGATCAAAATGGTATAGGAATATAACAGACAAATTTTAAATAAAAATACTGCACTCTGAATACAGTAATATAGCAGAGTTCTCAACTTTCAATTGAAAAATTAATGCTTAAAATACTCTATATATTTCTGTCAAACCATTCACCGTGTTTCGTTTGATAGTGATAGTAATACTTTCTAAGGTTAATATTGTTAACAAAAAATTTTGCTAACTATCGTTAACTATTGCCAATAAGATATTATTTAAAAGCTGATCATTTTACTTCAGTCCTTTTCTTACAGCCATAGCAGGTACTGAAATTTCCGACAAAACTTTCTTCTTCTTTCTTTCTTTCTAATATGGCTGTGTATGGTCAACAAAACTCAATTCAAATGAACTAAAAATGGGACAAATAGCAAACTCTATGTCTAAATGGTGATAAAATCTAAAACTAATTGCCTATTCTAGATATTTTTTAGAATGTTTGTGCATTTCAGAAACTGAAGTTGTGCTCTTACTTCTGAATTCACACTTAAAACTTTACGTAGAAAAAACTATATCATACATGAACACAAAAATGTAAAAGTGAAACACAAACTAAAAAAAAAAAAAAAAAATTATGTTAAATAGAAATAACATGACTTCATTTCGATGTTTTCACTGAAGCAATGTTAATGGCTTTTTAATGCTTTGAAAAAAAGTGTGAGACATAAACAATTCTCTTATCGAAAGAAAACCGTTAAAATAATCTGAACTAGTCGTATAAGTAAGCCATGAGTAATTTAGATCAATGTTTTGCGTTGCGCTGGGAAGTTCTTGAAATTGAATTCAATTTATGTCCTAGAACCATTGCCCTTTCGAATTCAAAGTAGTGAATGGTTAGTTTTCTTGAAAAAACATGTAGTTATCGATTTGAAATATTTTTCCGTAACAATAAATGTAAAAGGGAAAAGTATAGTCGGCAATCTTTAGGATTTTCAATCATTGCAGAATACAAAATAAAGGAAAAAATTAAAATAATATTTTTAAAATTCATAAAATGCATCAACATTTTTATGAGTTTTGTAAAACGAAATCTTCATAGTGAATAGGTATTTCTTTTGCCACATGAAAATAGCAATCAATTTGAAGTTAAATATTATATTATCAATCACGTTTCGTTTGTTTCAGGTAAGGTGTACTAAATAAAAACCTTCTATATGTCACGAATTTCTTCACAACGTACGTATTAAGACACTTATGCAACGAATGGCTTATTTGTATTATCCATGAAAAGGCCAACTATGTATTATGAGCAGTGAATGTGTGCAAAGCACATAACATGTCCAATGTTACCAACATAATTGGTTATATAAGTTGCACATTCTCAGAAACGAAGAAAGTTAATGCTCGTCTATTTAAATGTTATTAATTGAAGAGTCCACTGGAAAAACGACCAAAGTCACATACTACTTTTTGAAATTTGCTTTATGTTATATTCAATTATTTTATTACATAAATGTTAATTTTAACTATACGAGCCTACTTTTCCGTAACACCCAAATTCAAAATTTTAATACATGTATTTATAATACATATATTTATTTATATTCATTTATAATACATAATTTATAATAAAACATAAAGCAAAGTTCAAAAAGTAGTATGTGGCTTTGGTCGTTTTTCCAGTGGACCCTTCAATTCATTTGATTGCTCAGTAGGTTGCATTTTCCGCGTAAAAATACCGTCACAAAACACCAAGGGATAATATAATTGTTTAATTACTGTAACTGGAGTACATATATAAGGCGTTCCCTGCGACAAGAGCAAATCCGCCAGGCCCTTCATTTAAAAAAATGTTTTTTTTTTTAAATAGAAAGCCTCGTTATAGAAGAGCCAAGGAATGCCAGACGGTTTATTCACCTTCTCTGTATGAAGCTTTGGCGTGTAGAACTTGGGTGCCTAAGTCATGCGAAACGAAAAAACTGCGATGAATAGGGTGTGGAACAAGGCCATTGCGCCATCTAGACGTTTCTTCGGCCAGCTGATCACTCACCAAATAATAAAAATTATTTTATTGCATAAAAAAATAATTTGATTGTGCCAACTGCGGAAAATGAGAAAGATGTTATGGATATTGTCCAGGTTAATACTTCGGATTTTTCAATTTGATATACTTTACTACAGATCTTAACTTATACTGATTTTCAAACTAAAAGCATTTTTTGCAAGCATTTTGAAATGAATTTTATTTCTCATTTTCAGTCTAATAAAAGTATTACTGCAAAATTCCATATTGTACTTTTTTCATGACATGTCAATTAACTCTTGTCGCTTTAAAACTATTTTCTTTTTCTTTCAAGTTTCTTTTCTTGAAATACAGTTTCGGCGAATTCGCCCTAGTCGCATGCAATGCCTCATATGGTCATGAAGATGCTTTCATGATAACACATAATAAGCAACATGAAAGGGACAATGCAATTTCCATATTAACGTAATACTTGTAATAACAATTATCTTTGTAATAATATTCCAATTTTGGAGGCTGAAAGTACGTAAAAGAAGAAAAAAATACGGTAAGTGTTTTTGTATGTAAAGAAATTTTGAATAAATATTTTCGAGTTTTCTAAGGAAAATAAGCTTACACACCCACACACACATATATGTATTTATATATATGTAGTATACCTTTCTTCTGTGAAAAATTACTCTTCTAAAGAAAAAACGAACACTTGAGAGAAATAAAATATTTTACTCGTGCGTTCCCCGTAAAGTGGGAAAAGAAAAAAGGCTCATTTTCACCCCACTTAATTCACGCTTCGTCTATCATTACAAACTTTTTTCCCTGGTATATACTGAGAAAAATTCTTAAAAGCACTTTATGTCACTTAGAATGCATTGATTCTTTTTAACCGTTAAACTTGAGTGCAGTGTGATTACTGCTTTGAACATTCAACGAATAGTTCTATGAAAGTTTATTGAATGAGTATATTCAATAGACTTAAGAGAAAAATGTTTTGTTAGGAAAAACAAAATAATGTACTATTATTGCAAGTTTGTTTCTCGGTTGTTCGGATAGTAAACTCCTAATATATGTATTGTTATTCTGATAGAAAGAAAAGCCATTTTTAAAATTGATTTACTTATTTACAGTTACTAAAGTTTTTTAAAAAAAGGTTAATGAAGTTGCTGTCCGTCTTTAAGTTAATCATTTTGAAATGTACAATTAAATTATTTAAATTATTCATCTGATACTTAATTAGAGATGTAGATCCCTGAATGTTCATTACTCATAAACATTCATTACTTGTATATGGTTCCTCAATATTATGTTTCCTCTTTGGAGAGATCTGCAGCTGAAACTAATGAGCAGAATGAAACCAATCAGACGCTTATAGGGGCCATTTTGGTGTTGTCGTAATGTACGAACTATAACGCTTGCACAATAAATAGAAATTGTGCATGGTACATAGTTCATATGCATTACTCTCTAGTGTAAAAGAGCTCTACGAATAAAGTGCGCTTAGTTAAGGTAGGACACATTTTCAGTTCAAATGAACAGGCGTAAGCTATACAAGAGCACTCAGCGCACGAAAATTTACATAACCTACCTCATTTAAGCATTATGTACAGTGCGCACGAAACATCAGGACCAAAATTTCACCTACTCACAGTTGCTGGTACTTCTTCTTTTTTTGAATACGGAAATCTTCTTGCCACGCCTTATGAATTTTAGCTTCATTCTAATAATCGGTTTTATGTGTAAAACAGGAAAGGTCATTTCATGGTCATCCTGTATTATTCCTTTCATTATTTATAGTGCAAAATATACTGTCGATGCCGCTTAATGGAAATAACGGTGGAAAGAATATCCCGCTTAATGTAATGATATTCAACGTAACGATCATAGTATATTGTTCCTGTGATCCCGGATAATAGAAAATCCCGCTTATTGGAATTGGAATAATTTTTCGTGGCAAACTGGTTACTCCGTTAAGCGGGCTCGACTCTATTTCTATTGTTGGTTTTTTTTTTTTTTTTTTTTTAACGAGATAAACTTCAGTTACATGAAATTATTCCTGAAAAGGAAGATCATCTGAATAAAATATATTATATATGTAATACAAAAAAGCGAATAAGTATCAACTACAAAACAACAATATATTTTAAATTTCCATGATAACACAGCAGTAAAATGTTTAAATTCATGAAAAGGGAAGATATTTTAGTTATATTGGAGAGTTCTTTAAAAATTAGAGAATAATCCGGGAACTTTCCAACAATGATTCTCGAAGACTTAGAATAAAATCTTTATGTTTGTTAAGGAAGAAACACTTTTACCTTTATTTAGGTATTTTTGTTTACAAAAGCCGTGAAATACGATTAAAATGGAGAAAGGAAATATGAGCGAACAGAGGAGTTAATCTAAACACGTGGTTAGAAGGATATATTTTTAAATCTCCGATCTTCATTGTCTGACTTTTTGGATTAATATTTAATTTAACTCGACAAACAGCAGTGAAAGGAGATAATTGTTGTTGCAATTTTGCGGAATAAATTAAGAGAAAGTTGCATAGGATAGGATATTCTGGTTTGAAATGTTCGAGAAGATGTATAGTTATATTTATTTTATATGAAAATTCTCAAAATGCAGAAAAATTTAAGTATTTCAGGAGTTGCTGTTATTTCTTGTTGTTCTAAAAGCAACGCTAATTTATAGAATCTTGTACTTTAAGAAAGGAAAAAAATTTTTAATGATAAATCTTGGAAATGCAAAAGTTATTCGTTTAACTCGTATGCACAATGGGGATGTTAATCAATACAATTTATACGTGTACTTGTAAATATTTCTGAAAGGGATAATTTATTGACCTTGCTTGGGTACCAGATGCATTTAAATGCAAAGATTGTTAGCAATGAAATATATTATCGTTGAATAAGGAAATCAAGTGGGATTCACATTGGGAATTAAAAGTTGCAAATCGAAGCATTAGAGTAAAAAAAAACTAAGTGAGATTTCTATTAAAGAATGTATTCATAACAGTTCATTAATAGCAGTTTAAAATTGTGTATAAAAACACACGTTAGTATATTGAATTTCAGTTAACAAGAAAAAAGAGCTAATTTAGACTTTATATTTTCTTCCAACGATTCTTATACAAAAAAAAGACCATTAATTTTCCTTTAGAACAGACTTATAATTGCTCCATGGGACGACTTCTCTTTTGGTTTCAAGAAGCTATTTAAACAATTTTGTTTTTCAAACATATCTGGAAAGTTCACTGTTGCCTAGTTCAGGCAGTTAAGATTTCCTTTTACGCTACATTATATGGATTAAAATAACATTTAAAAAATTTCTTGAATATGTTAAGCAAATTAAGGTACATAAAACTTTTTTTTACACCGGTAGATTCAACATAACCGCATTAAAAACGTTACTATCCTATAAAAGGATAGATTAACTGCCTGAAATTAAGCCATATTAAGAATAATAACGACGCAGACAAAGAAGTATAACAAGTTGTTTCTGTTAATTGAAATAATATTAATTATTTTTATTATTACTATTATTGATGATTTTGTTATTACTATCGTTCTTATTATTATTAAACTGAAACTTTTATTAAGATAAATACAAGAAGGATGTTAAAAAGTATATTTCAATCATAAGACCAACTAATTATTAAAACTTCAATTATATCTAATACTAGCCCAAAAAATCTATATCGTAAAAGCATGAAATTCTTAAAAGATTCTACTGAATTTCTTTTACAAAGAAGAAAAATTAAACTAGTTTAGCTGCAACAATATCAACAAGCGAATAACAAGCACATAGCGCCAAATAATGTGTCGGAAAAGATATTCGCTAATGGATTTTTAATGCTTTTAAAGCAAAAGGCTATTGAAAAATCTATTTCCCTACTTCTTCAAAAAGAGAAACATCATGAGAAATATTCACAAACCGTTCCAGCATAAGTCATGAGCTATTGAAAGCAATATTTGAGATAAGTTCAGTAGCTATTCGTTAGAATTGAAGGAAGTGTCCAAAGAATTGCGCATTTTCATGAATTTGTAGCTAAAATTTTATTCCTTTAGATTAAAATTCTAAGCTATCGATTTTTAAATGTGTTTCAAACTGTGAATATATCAAAGCGATGAAGTTATTCTCCTACTAGCTATTTTTGTATTCTATTTTTAATGCATTGTAACTTTATAAGTAAGTACGAAAAGTGCTATATGTATTTTTAAAAAAGGAAAAGAAACAAAAAAGTCACTGAACGTCATGAAATAATTCAGATTTTTAAAAATATACTTGCAGGGAGCACTAACTACAAACATGCTTTCGTAATTTATATAAAATATTTTTGCTTGATAGTTCTTCGCCAAGAACAAACAGAAGAAGTATTTTTTATATTTATTGCAACTTTAATAAATTTTTTCCTAAATTCAACTAAACAATAACTTTTTTAAAAAGATGCTTTGTTAAGCAAGAACCCTCTTTGCAAAAGCACAGGAATTTTCCGAAAATAGCTTCACAGCTTAAAGTGTTGTTTTATTTTTGTTTCATTACTGGGAAAGGAAAAAATATCTCCTCTAAGAAAAACGGAGAGAAAAGAAGCAAGATATAAAATATTTATGAGATTAACTCATGTATTTCAATGAGGAAAAAAATCTCATCTTCACTCCAAATGATTCATGCTCCGTCTGTCATGATAAACATATTTTGTCAGTGTGTCGCCGAGCGGAATCTCTAAACCATTTGGGCCACCTGTGAAGTATCGATTATTTTTATGGTTTGGTACAAATACTTTTTGATTACTGGTTCGGAGACTTTATATTAAAATATTTTTACCCCTTTTTTAGGTAATACAAGCGGCAAAAAGTTTGTACTTTTGGGAGTAGTGGTTTAAACCTGCGCTTCTCCCATCAAATATTTCAATTTTAAGCAAAATATAACTTAATAAAACTTTTAAATATATATTTAAAGCTGCATTTTTTGGATTGCTTTTATTCTTTAAGATGTACGGAAAGTTTTTGAGCTAGTGTGTGAAATTTATGCATAGAATTGTATAAACTAAAAATGTTATTTATTCTTACTAAGTATTGTATATAACAGCATTTACATGTGGCTAAATTATTCAATTAGGCTAAGTCAGCGATAGCCAAACTTTTGAGGACACTGAGCAACCATACAGTTAGTTTACAAATTCTTTTGCGAGTTTTTCCCCCCTCTCGCCCCACACCTAAAAAAATCCTAAGGCAAAAAATGTGAAAAAATCAATTCTCTGTTAATCAACTCTCAGTTGCTATATAAGTAGGCTTTGCCATATTTTTTGTTAGGGAAACCGGGACACATTAGTATGGGACGGGCATACCGGGGGTCTGTAGTGGCGGGGGGTGGGGGGGCGGTCTGGGGAATTTTTTTAAAAATTAAAAGCAAAATGGTGAGTTTCAAGCATTTTTTTAAACCTCGCAAGTAACGGGAGTGGGGAATCTGGAACCTTAAATTGTTAGTCTATCCGCCTTCTAAAAATAAGAAAGGAATTTTTGCTACTTAATTTACTTAAAAAGATTGTTTTTCCTTTTTAATGATAATTTTTTCTGCTCTACCATCTAGAAAGAAGTGTTAATAAAATAAAATTTTAAATACTTCATAAAATTGTTTAATTGAACAATTAATTAATTACTAAGTCTTATTTTTTAAAATTACAACTTTTTGTCTAACTACAAAAACCATTTCAAAAAAACATTTTCGTCAAACTAAAAAGGCAATTAATAAGTTAACAATGTTATTCTTTGTTTTCAACCCACTCATATATATTACTGACTTGAATGTACTTCTTTAAAGATGTCTTTGTTAGTTAAGCTTGACTTTTTCATAAAAGTCAGAGCAAAGAAAACGCCAAAGTTTATTTTGAATACAATCAATGCTCTTGTAGTGAACTCCCTCATTAATGCTCTGTCATCTTAAAAATTCTTAATGTCTTTATAAAAGGTTCTGAAAAACATAAATTCATTACTTTTTACATCTTACAGCCGTTTCCGGGACATTGATAAAACTGGGCGGGACACCAGGACAAGAGCAAAATACCGGGACGTATGGCAAGCCTATATATAAGGCATCACCAAGTTTTGCTAAGGCAGTCGTGTTGCAACGCAACATATGTACAGAGTTTTGTCCGTAGGAACTGTAAAGTGTGATGATACAATTAGTGAAAAATTAAGCATAAAGTTCCAAGAAGTATTTTTTAAATTCTTTGTACTAAAGTACTGAATTTGAATGAAATTTATTAAAACACATTAAGAAAGGCAAAATTCGATTTTGCGTTTAAAGTTTTAAAACAAAGTCATATGTCTTAAACTTAAACATAGCTCATAAAATGCAGATTTTTACTTAGTAATAAGTGTGGATGAGACAAAAAAAAAAGAAACTTAAACTAAACTATGTTATAGAAAAGATACGTTTGCTAACTTTATATTTACTAAGATTTCATTCTTTTTTTTTTAGTTCAAAATCATCCATTTCCAATAGCTGGCAATGTTTCATTGCAGCATTTTTCTGAAGCAAGAACGTTGTTCACTGCTAAGTTTACCGTATTATAAAAAAAACGTATGTATAGAATTTATATTGGTGGCAATGTGATAACAACTGTAAAGAAAAAGCAAATATTAAACGCTAAGAAATGTTGCTTGTAAAGTTTCTTATTAAAAATATTTATAATAAAATAATGAACTTTCTTAAAATTTAATGAATATTTCTGAGCCACGCGCTATTCAATGCGAATATTGGTGAAATTTAAAGAATCGATGTGTAAAAATCTGCAGACTAACCACCTGAATGCGCGACCGCGAGCTATTAGCAGCTCATGTGGCTAGCTATAATAGTTTTAATTTATTGCAGCTAATACTTGCTCTTTCTGTAACTATAATTTCTAAATAAGCATCGATACTTAAAACTGAGAACGGAGTTTGCTCATTTCTAAGTCAAAATTACTTTTAAAAATAAGAAGGTATATTTTTTCATTTTTAAGTACATCATTTTTACAGTGTGAATAGGGGTAAATGACAACAATTTCCATTTCATGGATGTCCCGTTAATTTAATAATAGATGATGAGTAGATAATAGGTTTCTCCATTGATAACAAACAGTCGTAGTAATTTTAAGCAGTATGTTTTTTGTTCCAGATTCCTATACTTTCACTATTCCACCAGTAATTTCATCACAATTCCTTAAACAGTGGTTTTACCGAGGTCATTAACGATAAAAGCTCACGGCATCGTCAAATAGGGATTTCAGAAATAGATTTTTTAAAAACATCAGTGCGTAAATTTTAAAATAAGCCGAATCGGTTCAAAATCTCATTTACTTAAATTGCACCCATATTTTGCTATTTATGTTAGAGATACCAGCAAGAAACATAATCTCGAACTCATATGTGGAACTTGGTGCATCTCACTAATTGGCAAAAAAAAAACTTTTTTGGCCTAACACAAATGAAATTAGCTACTTTCAACTAATTTCGTAGAGTACAATTCGAATCTAACTGTAATAAAGCTTGTAATAAAGCTGTAACACGTACAGTTTTTTTGTTATGATAATCTTACAGTACTAGAATGAACACACAAATGCAATTAAATCACAATCTTTATCATGAATAATCTCATTAATTTAGCATGAAATTCTATTTAAATTGAGAAAATATACATATTTTAGATTTAAAAAAAACACAAAACTATCAAACTTTTATAAATGCAATGAAATTTTATAATTTTTTAAATCTTATATGGTGTTAAATCCTCTCTCTTTAAAAATCCAAAAATCCAAATGCGAATGTAAAAAAAAAAATTTTTGATTGACACCCGAAACCCCATGACTTAGAAGGATTTAAGAATCTCTTCAATTATAATGTTATAATGTTTATCTTTCTTATTTCCTAAAAATCCTTTTACCACCTTCACAAACGATTTCCAAGCTGCTAACTCTTTTTGTTTAAGCTTTCTTTTGAAAGCAGGGTAACAAATCACCCGTCTAATTTTGAGGTCCAATAAAAACACCTTCTTTATGTTTTGCTTCACTCAATCGTGAAAAAAGTTCTTTTAAAAATTAAAATCCTTCTCTTTCTTTGTCCATGCCCTTCACAAAGTTTTTTTTATCACTTCTAATTTCATATGAAGTGGAGATAGCAAATTTTTTTCCGGTTCAATAAAAGGGGTATATTCAACATTACTAGTTCCAGGATAAAGATATGTTCTGGGTGGCCATCTTTTTCTTGGTCACCAACTTACCCCAAAGTACAAGAAATAAGCCTTATTCCCTTCTACCTTGATATTTCTAAATAAACCGTCCACAAATGTAACAAAACTTATCTGTGACAGTTTTTCAAAGTCTACGCTCAAAACTTGCCATTTTCAACATGAACTGTAATGCAAAAACACGAAACTTTATTCAACAAAGAATGTTTACCTAATGGGATGCCAGAAATAACTAGATATGGTGGGATTGTAGGGTACCAGAAGACAGGGTTGCCACACGTGAGACAAAAATTGTGAAAAATAAGTAGAAAGCTCCAGTTTTTATTGCACAAAAAATGACGTGGTGGAACTTTTTTACTTGCAGGTATTTAAGAAATATATAAATTAATAATGAAAATAAAAATTTGGTTGTTGTTAGCGAATCACTGTAGACCAGGGTTATTAAGAGTAATTGGTTTCTGTTTCTATTAACATTGTGCTTTTAAGTCTCGTGTGAGAATAGCACACTAAACTCGTAGGCAAAATAAAAATATATGTGAGATATCCTTTAATTTATTTCAGAGTTTATTTATATTTAGTAAAATGCATTTTTGTGTATATAATAGGCTGTAAGCACACGTAAAGTCAATAAAATGAAAAGGTCCTCTAATTAAAAATGTACACGGACCAATTCAAAATCGTAATATGTAACAACTTCTAACAACAACAGTTCAAAAGTTTAATGACTTGATATGTTGTTTCCCAAAATAATATTCGAAATATATTTCAAGAAAAATCATTGTAATCAATTTTAATGAACTGCAGGATTTTTAATAAAGTTTTTACAAAATGAAGGGCTTGGCAAAATGGTTAAATTTTTTTGTCTTATTCTTAGATGTAAACGTACGATTTTTTTGCTTTCCTTATCAAACATGATTAATAGCAACATTTTGTGCGAAAATAGAAAAATCGTAATGTAAAATAATTCTTATGATCAGGTTCAGTGGATAGCTCTATTTAACTTGACCATCTTATCCCTTCTTGGATATAACCTTTTCCGTTTTTAAAGCACACAAACAGCTAGGAAGATTTTTACTAAGGTAAAGCTAGGAGAGTCTGCGCACGATTGGAAAAATAATTTTAAACAATCGAAGTATGACTTTTTTGTTAAACTATAGATGAATAACTGTGACTTCATTTGTTTTTTTCTGCATTTCCATTGATATTTCGTTGTTTTGCTTTAATTTAATGCAACAGCTGTAAAAAAAACAAGAAGACTAATTTGCGCAATCATTCCTTACAGGGTAGGTGTGATTGCGCACATGGGTAGAAGAGATTGTTATTCATAAAAACTGCAATTAAATTGTTAGCAATAATATTTACATTAAAACTATATTGTTGTAGGGTTTGTATAAACACATAAAATTTTAATAGGAATAAATATTTTAACTCAATGATTACAGAATCGGAAAAAATTTGTTTTAATTAAAGAAACAAAATAAAGAAGAAAAGAAGGTTTAAATTATAATTAATCTTATTCATTTTGAGTTTCAATGTCTTTTGTTTGTTAACCGAAGTTGTTGTCGTCCATAATCGGTATACTTATTGTTATAAGTAGCGCACCCATCTGCTACAAATAGCATACTTAACCCATTAATGCCTGCCTACCGTCCCTTTTTAGGGACAGTCTGAAAAGTACGTCTGAAGCACCCAAAAATAATCATTTCAACAAAAAATTGCTTTAATGTATTCCTAACGGGTTATTAAAAGTTTAGGAATACATTAAAAAGTTTTTTTTTTATTGAAATGCTTATTTTTGGGTGTTTCAAACATACTTTTCAGACTGTCCTTACAAAGGAACGGTAGGCATTTATGTCACTAGTCGAAGTTGTCTCCTGGTACAGTTTCAGACATTCAGTGCACTCATCCTCGTTGTTCTGTCTGACATGGTCCCAAAGATTGGGTATTTTGACATTATTTTCTTCTCAGGTGGCTGATGACGAAGATGTTTCAAAGTTTAAACATTTTGTTTTGTTTTCTTTCCTGCAAGTTTTTGGTTCCCACTTTTTCTGGCAGCATCCTACCTTCAGAAGTTCGCTTCTTTTTTGTAGCTGCTTCTTTCTGAATTTTTCTCTCGAATATATGCACGGGTCAGTAACATTCGTTGCACTTTGTTTTCTTTTTAATTTTGACGGCATTGAACGGTTTGGAAAAATAGTTTATTAATAAGAATATTTGTATAAAACTAGCACATTAATAATTTATTAGCAACATTTTCGTCTAAGAAAAGAAATTTGTCCACAAATTACTTTATTTGCACATTTAGTTCCGAAACGTATATTTCATAACTTAAATCTTCAAATGAAATAAAATCACACGAATTTCTTTTCAACGATTTATACGGTATAAAAACCACAGTCCCTAGAAAACACAAATTATAAAGTCACGACAACTTTACCTCTCGATATAGAACTATAATCAAAATATTTAATTAATGCCTGTTAAAGAGACACCCGTGGATTTTTTATGTAAAGAAATAATTTCAAAAATCAATTTAAAGTTTTAAAATATTCAAGTCTTAAAAATGTGTTGAGAGGGCATGAGTATTTTACATTTTATGTTTTAGTAAAGATTCAGAACGCCCCTTTTAATCCATTAATGCAGCGGATTTAGTCGATTCATATGTTTCACATGTAATTTGCAATTTATGCTGCACTACCAACAAGCTATGGGTAATAATATAATGCGCAATCTCTTCTAGCATGAAAACTAACATGAGAAATGCGCAATCTCTCCTAAGTACAAAACGCGCAAACTTTCCTATTTCAGTAGGACAGATTGCGCGGACTTTTACTTAAATATGGCTGCTTCTAGAAAGAAATGCTGGCCTTCCCACTGTTAGTCTAGCTTAGTAGCATACGAAAAGTCGCTTAAGTTTAGAATATTTTGTACTACTGCTACTCTATAGCATTTCAAAGAGCGCATTATGAAAATTCAAACACTTACCTTGTGAAAACAATATAGAATATCGATGCTTAATCACAGACGTTAACATCAACCAACTTGCACTTTCAAGTGGACATTCCACTATTGTCGTTGTACAAATGCATGGCGTTTGGTCGCGTGCACCCTACTTCTTCCCCCCGAACTCGTAGGTGCGCAATCTCTCCGACCGCGCAATCTATCCTAGCTTTACCTTATCTGTCTTAAGATCCTAAGAACCTGACACAATTTGAGACGATCCTTTTTAGCCTTGTTAAAACATTATTTTTCTCGTAAGGGTTTAGCAAATGGCAAACTGACTTCAGTCGTACGATGTGCCGTCTTAGGCTTCTAGAATAAGAGCCCTGGTATCAACTTGTAACAATCGAATATCCACATGATTCTGGAACCAGAATTAATGTGTTTTTCAATTTTGGCATATTTATTTATTGCTGCCACCAAAATATTACTTCACATATTACATTTCTTTACTGAGGAGATACTACATGAAGCCATATTGCTTTTAACATACACAATATATGTTCCTGAAATGGATCGGAACTGAGTTAAGTAACTAAAGTAAAGCATTCTTTCTGCAGTCGATATTTGTATTTTCTATAAAATATTTAAAAAAAAAAAAAAAAACAGAACCGACTTCAAATTATAAATTGCGCTAAAAAGTGAAAAATAAATTGATTCTTTAAACAACATCGATGTGACTTTTAAACATAGTTTTAGAAGTCGGTGCAAAATGAGGATAGCTAAAATCTTTTGTAATCATGAATCAATTACGAATATATATTTCCCCCCGGAATTAGCAACAGTTCCAATATGAAATAGCAAATGGTGTAGTGGTAATTTGACTCATAATTTTGCACCGAGTTCTAAAACTATGTTTAACCAGAGCCCCCTATACTAAATGCCTACCGATAGGAGAGAAAAACGGCCGTGAAAAGTTTTCCGCTAGGTGGAGCAAATAAAGTGCTGTCTCAACTTTAAATTTCTTTTAAGAACTAGTCAGATTTTTATTTTAGTCAAAATTTGATTTCTAGAATATTTTGTTTGCTGATATGTTTAAAATTAAATAGTTTATATAATTTAAACGCTCAGTTCATTAATCTTTGCCATATGTATCTACTTATAAAAGCAGTATTATGAGCAGGAAACTAGCGCCCTCTATATAAAAAGTGTATGGATTTAAAGCCCTATCGGATGGCATTTAGTATAGGGAGCTCTGGTTTAACAGTCGCATCGATGTTGTTTAAAGAATCAATTTATTTTTCACTTTTTAGCGCAATTTATAATTTGAAGTCGGTTCTATTTTTTTTTTTTTAAATATTTTTTATTTTATTCTTTTTAGTGTAAATGCTTTTTTACATAAATATTCACTTTTTAAGAAATCTATATCGAAGAGCAAACTGAATGAATGATACTAAACACTAATCATTTGTATGATTAATTCTGTTTTGAAGTCGATTTTAGCAAACAAACTGATTGATTTAATGTTTGCCTCAGAGAAGAGTTCGGTCAAACTCTTGCTGTAATTGCCTTTAATATTAAAGCACAATTGCAACAAACACTTTTTAAACAATGACTTTTATATTTATTAATTGTTTCCCAACAAAGAAAAATCAAGCCAATCCTTTCCCAATTAAAATAAAAATACTTATTTTCACCCGTAACGTTTTTCTGAAAAAACAAATGTAGTCGAATTGAAACAAATGTGCAATATTTGAGTTAGATGACCCTCTATGGATTAAAGAAAAATCGTCAAAATCGGTTCATGTAGTCAGAAGTTATGAATGAAAAAACATAAAAAATACTACATTTCTGCCCATATTTTTTTTTAATTAGCGAATACGGTCAAACGAAGGTACGGGACATATGGGAAACCACCCTAGATCAATTGAAAAATTCATGAAACTCGGTTCATCCGGTGAGAAGTTATGAGTGGACAAACAAGCAAAAAAAAAATAACCTCCTTCCTTTGTGAAGTCGGTTAAAAAGGCAGCCTACTGTACTGAAAACCAAAACTTTCCGGTTTAGTTATTGTGAGAGGTGTTAGTTCCATCAAATATTGCACTAGAATAAAGAGAGTTTGCAGATTTAAAATGAATTATTTTAAGCATCAGTTCCAATTTAAGGAACTTTGCTAAATTTTCTTCCCTTTACCATTCATTTCTGTGGAAAGCCTGTGTGAATTAGTTTTTTAATATACACTTATCCCTTTTTATGCCCCTTAATAAAAATAGAAAAAAAAAATTTCTTCTTTTAGTGAAATTTAATTACAGTATTCCCTCCATTTTCAAAATTACTATAATAACATTGTTCCCATTACACTATAAAGATGAACGTTATCCATCAAAATTTTTCCCTTTCAAAATTAATGATCGTTTGCTCACAGCGGAGCGCAACATTATTTCCTACAATCATTCTGAAAATTAATGAATGCAAGTTTATTTAATTAAGCCTAGTTTCAAAGTTCTTCCGAAAATGAGCATTAATCACAATTTTCCTTTAATTATTTACCATTGTTCGATGTTTTCTAATTTGTTTCCATTATTTAATTTAATTTCTTTCTTTCTGATTATCATATTAAATATCACTTCAAACAAGCATTCTCTAAAGTAACGCGTGTAAAAAACTTATTTTTTCTTAAATTTACCATTTGAATTTATAAAATGCAGTCCAAAAGACGAAATACGAAAGAAATTGTTTTTAACATGTTGCTAACAATCATGTGCAATTTTAAATAGCAATCATGTTGCCTAAGGCATCCTTGAAACTAGGTGGTTTATTTGATTCAGCTAAATTGACTTTAAAACGACGTGGCTTAGCTGATTCAGCTAAGATGACCAGGCTCTCAACTAGGTGAATTCCGTGTGAAGACTTTTTCTTGGTTCCTTTCATACGAGGCAACTTGCGTAATCAGCTTGATATTATCCACAGAAAATCATTACGATTAAGATGTTAAATAAAGCCACAAGTTTACAATACGTTTCAGTTTTGAAATTTTCAACAACTATTGTCATGCAAACCGCAAAATAAATGCAACTCAACTCCAAATTCATTCGGAGTTAGATAAGTTAGGGTACTAGGTCTAAATTTTTGCTGTTAGTAGAAAGAAAGGTAAGCTTTTTAAATATAATTTTATTTCCCAAATAGTGAAACCATTTTTTAAATGTTGTTTTATTACTTATAATACATTCTATAAGCACTTATAATACATTCTATAATATAGAATGTATTATAAGTAATAAAACAACAACGAAACAAATTGTTAGATGTTGAATATAATTTGGAGTACAGGAAAGTGAAAATAACCCTGGAAATTTTGCAAATTTTTCCAAAAAAAATTTTACAAGCTGGCGAAGGAGATCACGGAAAACGCAAATCACATCTGTAATTCTTCATTCCTTAGTGACTTTTTGAGCTTTAAAGATTTATTTAATAATTTCAAATAATAATATTTGCAGGAACTTCTAAGATCTCAATTCTGCAATAAAATTAGGCTTGCTGTTATCCGTAATTTGTTAGCCATCTTAATTACCATGTAGAATACCTTTTATGAATTACGCCTTGTCACATCCGGGAGGAATTCGAGAATCCTGAAAGCTGGCGATATTTAGTAACGGCAAATTTATTGGCGCTAAATCTTAGACAGTATTATTTTTCGATTTGATGATGCAAATACAGCAACAGAAGTTAAAGTGTAGAAAAAAGGTGCATTGGTGATTAAGCGGATTTATCCCTTTTTTTAACCCACGATTTCTTTGTTTTACAACATTTTGTAGTACTTATCGGTTATACGCTTGAACTTTTTTTGCTTGCCAAACGAGGTATAAACAAGCAATGTCATTAGATTTAAATAGCATGATATTTATTTAGATTTAAATAGAATGTTGGCGACATTTCCAACACCGTTGCCAAGGTACGGCGAATAAGCGATAAACACCCATTTTGTGTATGTATGACGGTTCTGGAATTTTCTTGCATTTTTGGTTCGATTTACATAGAAACACTATCTGGCGATTATTTAGGCTATTTAATGCTATCTTAGTGTTTTTCTTTTATTTTTTTTTTCAATTTGCTCTATTAAAGAGGGTAAAAAGTTTTAAAAGGTTCTCGAGCAGAATAAAACAAGCCGCCATCTAAGTAAATCAAGCAATCAAATAAGAATAAAAGTTATATTACAATGCAATAAAATCCGCCAAATAAATAAAAAATACATTAAGTGCGAATAAAAGTGTCATTAAAATGTAAAAAATTCCACCAATCGAATGAAAACTTCCATTAGATTTTAAATTAAAGCTTGGCGAGCAAACATGGCGGCTACATGAAGGATATTACCTACTGTCGTTAAGTTAAAAAGTAAACAAATCGCCAAGAGCTTATACACCCTTTCCTACATTTTAACCTCAGCCGAAAACACAAAGAAATAAATTATATCAATAGAAAAATAAGTACTGGAGACCAGCAAGTGAGGAAATGCAGAAATTGGTTTCGCCAAAATGATAAGCCCATTGCCAAACTTTGGTGACTGTAAAATTAAGTGACCCGTTTCTGCCAAACTAGAAAAATTTCGTCAAATGACGTGATATTTCGCCAATAATAAAATTAACTAGACGGATTCCTCCAATTCAAGTGAGATGTTATTTACTGTTCGTGTAGTAGTCAAACTTTCTAATAAATTGATTTCCTCATCATGACGATCAAGTCTTCCTATATATATACACACAAATATTTAGGTAAACTTGGTAAACTATACGTTTCTCCTTAAGTCGCAATTTTTGAACATGAAATCCTAAGGTTCGCGAAGTGGTGGATTACTCCTCAACCTGGGCAATACTACCTAGAGACCTGTTTTTATTTGTGGTGTTGTCCCAGGTCGAATGGGTCAACACAATATTCAGAATTTACGGAATATGAAAGAAATATACATTAATTGAGCTTAATGTAAAAATAGGGTGAGTAAGTTTTCATTTCGAGTATGTATTACAATTTTTTTTTATCAATTTTGCTCATTTTTAAAAGTCGCCAAGTTTTAAAAGAACTTATGGTACATTATCAAAATTTCAAAAAGTTACTTCTAGTGTCTTTGGCTTCCGCCGATAGTGGTGCTACGTGAAAGAATGGATATGCCGATTTCCGGGGAATGCACTAGGTCTGCAAAGGTTAGTGACCATACGCAGCCCCATTAGAAAAAAAAACTTCCAGTTTCTCTTGAAAATGTACAAAATTGGTGTAAAAATTTTTGTAGTACTACATGTAACAGAAAAATACCATTGGGAGACTCGTTTATGACACTATTCGTGAATTTAAAAGTTGTGAAAAGTTTTTTTTTTTTTTTTTGTATGTGTGTGTGTGTTTAAGTATCTGTGATACGTTTTTGCTGCTAAAAATTTTTCAGTAAAAAGCCCTGCTTAAATTTTTTTAAAGCTTTATTGCAATCAGAAAGAGTATTAAATTGCAATATGGTTTCTTATCATGGAATCAAAATACGTTTATAACTTTTTTGAATGCTCTAAAGAAAATATGTAATAAATATAGATTAATTTTAAAGCGAAATATGTTATAATATATGTTGCACAGTATTTCAGCAATTTCGTTTGAACAACGTATTATTAAAACACTTCTATTTGCACACAATTCCAGATTTTCGTTGATAAATGACTTCGGAGGGTTATCGTGATGCGTCTTTTGACGTCGATCGCTATGTGACTAGAACAGCAAGTTTTCCTGAGGGACTGCAAGAGCAATTTTCCTTTTCTCCGGAGCTTCTCCCAAAGATTCGCCGTACGAGCAGCTCAGATGACATCGATCGCTATGACCGCTATTTCGATCTGGTAAAAAGCAACAGAGGCCAACTTTTTACCTGGAGGCATTACCTGCAAATTCTGCACGCGAGACTTCTCAGCTTCGACACATTGTCTTTAATGGGGAAGGCGCTGATAGTGAGAAGTGTCCCTTCCTTGTCCGAGAGATCCACTTATGTGACGCCTCCAGAATCTGTTTGCTCGATTCTGAGCCGGAAACCAAAGAAGAGACTCTTCTCTGACCGAAGGGCGTCGAAGGCCGAAAGTGTGTCATCAAACGAAGACATTTCCTCCACGCCAACTAACAGCAGCTGCAGATCTGTGGGTACTCAGCAAAAACTGTTAAAGGTATGTCAAGAAATACTGCTAAAAGACATGGTACTTCCTTGACATTTTCCCCCTTTGTTTTTTCAGAAATATATTAATGTATGTCGTAAAACGTCATCAAATGGGTCTTAATGTATGGTTTATTATTAGTTTTTCAACTCTATTTTATTCTTTTTATTTAAAATTTTCAAACTTGTATTTTGAATTCTTGTCATTCGACAATCCTAAAGCAAACTTTCGGTTTAACTGCTTATCAGAAATTAATACATAAAATTTACGGGGCATCCACATAACACCTTTGTTTAAACACGTTCAACCGATTAACTCCAAAAAATTGCTGATGATTTTAAGTAATATTTCTTTTAACATACTATTCATCACCAAAAAGAAATAAATAAACGTTTCAAAGTTGCATGTCATCCAACACATTCGTCAAAGATTTATTTACGAAAATGATCAAAGGTTAATCACCAATGTCAATGGATTGATGCGAATCTTTCTCTTGAACTTTCGTAATATGTGTTGCCAACCCTACAATCAGCACTTTCTTCTGAGAAAAATAAAGTAGTTCAACGCAAATGTTGATAAATTTCTGCACATCATGTGTATCATTTGTAGAAAATTATGACTGTGTTCTTTTAATATTCATAGCAAACATTTAATAAGTTATTCACACAAAATGTGATCGGGACGAACTCAATAACTTCACGAGAAGCTCAAATACAAATTCATAAGATCACAAAATATCTCTTATCCAAAAATCGGTCCCATTGATCCTGTTTTCTAGCTACGTATTTCTTTCTTCAAATAGATTACACGTACACTTCCTTAGAGAACCTTTGTTCAAATGTTTGACACGATAACTGGCAACACTATTCTTAATTGTTCGCAAATTTAAGCTCGTACATGTGAAAATTTGGTTTATATTAACTGTATATTATTTTTATGTGATTTATTCATTATTTTCTAGAAAATGTGTACGGAAACAAAGACTCTCGCACGCAAAATTTACAAGACTGTTGACAAGATGACAACGTTGACTCCAAAATGCGTCTGTTGCGGTACTCCGATGAAAAACTTCAAGCATAAAAAAAACTGCCCTGAAGCTTGGAAAGAGATAAGAGGAGTTGGGGATACAAGAGACTTCTATAAAGTACACCCGGGTAAGGAAGTCTTTATTTAATTAATTTATACTATAGTTTAAAATAACTATATTTAATAGACTTCAAAAAGTTGGAGGATATCAATTCATACCATTTTATTCATTTTTTAATGATTATTTTATTTTTTTGACATCCACAACTGCTCATGTGATGAATCGAGTTGGATATTTTTTTAAATCAATAGGAGGAATCTAAAATAAGTTTTGTACCTTCATATAACTATACTTATTCTTTAGAAAAGAAGTTATGGGGAAAATCAGTAATTCTAGTGAATTGGTAGACTTGCCTTGTCATTTTTGTACTTAGTAAATGATGAAAAATAGAAAAAAAAAATTGTTTATAAGAATTGGTATATAAAGTAATATGAATTTTAACAATAATTATACGAGTTTCGTATGAAAGCTTAACTAAGTGCTGAGTAAAAACACGAGTAAGCAAAGTAGTATAAATTCAAATAAACCAGAGCTTGCCACAATTCCTGCGTCAGCAAAGTAATTCGCATACATTACATACTTAACATAAGTGTTATGTAACTCTCGTATAATTTCGTACCAAATGAATTTTATTTAAAAGTGGTATTCATAATCCTTTTACTTTTTTTTTTTTTTGGTTTTTACTCAAATTAACGATAAATGAGCGCCAGGTTTATTTTTTTCCTTCAGTTTAGTTTGGAATTATGTAAGTTCCTTTTTTCCGTTGCTAACATCTATATTGTAAGATTTTTATGAATAATGCATGGGTTACTTAAACCAAGTACTTACACTTCATATTTGAAAATGGAAGTTATTTTCAGATTATTGTCATAATCATAAAACGTTTCACACACCTTATTTCTAATGAATAAGAACGAACATAATAACAATAAGATCAGAAAATCTGGATGACGTACTGTAAAACTGTCATAAAAAAGTGTCTCAAAATATGATTTTCACTTCGCAGCACATGCATAGGCACACAATCCATGCGATAATTGGCTGCAATATTTAGTCAGACTATGTGTTTCATGACTAAAAAGTTTTCAAATATGTCATTAACAAAATTAACCATTTGAATATAATTCGTCACAAAACTCATCAAAATCGTGACTACTTGTAAAATGTGATCGCACACTAACTACCAAGACAACAGGAATAAAGCTATTTTTGTCACATATGTTAAAGGAGACTTTTTGCCCTTTGGGATTACGAATTTTTATTTTAAACGTCAATTGGTACTTCTGTTTAATGCTTCCGGATGAAAACAATGCGTTATAGGAACTTCTATTAATTACAGTTTATTTTTGGCGAAATATTGTATGCAAGACAGCCTATAAGAATTGTAACCATAAATTATAACCTATACCTAAGCACTTTATAAATTATAATTCCAAACTCCTCATTGAAAAGTAGGTGAAAACTATCCACGTTTGGAAACTTGGAAAGCATTTTTGGTAGTATGGACATTCCCCCCCCCCCCAAAAAAAAAACTAACAGTGATTTGGCTCAATATGAATTTTTTCGAAAGATATCTCTCTCATTTCAATTTTGTTGGGACGTGTGCCTTCATAAAGTTTTGCCTAAAGCATTTTCTAAAAATATTTGAGATTAGCTGTAAAAGTACAAGAAAAAAAAAGGAAAGAAAGAAAGAAAAATGAAAAAAAAAATTTTAAAACATTAACTTTTTTTTTTTTAAATTTTAAGATTTTCCCTGACTGCTCATGGTATAAAATAATAATAAATACGCCTTTAAGTAACTAAGTTTAATAATTCTAGTTATATTAAATAAAAAGTTGTCAAACGTTTATTAGATTAGTTATTTTTCTTCTTCTCGAAAAATCACTTTTGTTTGCCTTTATTTTTGTGGATACAGTGTAGGATCTATCCACATCGAATTTCGAGTCAAAATGTCCGTTTGAAAGAAAAGACAAAATCATTTAGGAGAGTAGGCCCTCTTATGTCACTGTTCTCCGCTCTTGAACCCTAACCCAATTAATCAGCAAGGAGGTTTAAACAACACGCCGTTCCATTAATTCGGGCGCGAAAACAATTCGTCTTCCCTTAGAATTGGAAAGCTGGCGACGTACGGAATACACTTCGCCGAGTTGTGTCACTGCTGTCATCTTTGAGGATCCGTTTTATTTTTTTTCAGCGACGTTTTAACTAGCGGAATTTTCTATCTATATAAGAAATTGTTTGCCGCATTTTTCCTATGTGATTCGTTATCGAACTGAAATTTTTACAAGCAATTTAAACGCACGGTGCACAAATCCCCACTGATTATTAATACTGAAACCTTAATCATTTAATTACTCAGCCAATTATATCAACTTGATAAATCTTCTGAACATTTATTTATTTATTTTTCGCAACAGAGTTGATACATGTAGTAGTTAAATTAAATGCATTTATTTGCCGAAAAGAGTAAGAGTGCTTCTTTGTCGCATGATTAAAATTGTGATTGAAATGTTTTATAAATAAGCTCTGGCAAAATTTTACTAAACATAAAATAGGGATAGTTACATAATATGCATGGTTACATATTATGTAATAAAGCGATTTAGTAATTCTGTAAATATGGACTTCGATGTCCCTTACGAGCTAGTTTTACCTCCGTGTTAGACATTAACGTTTTATAAAAAAAGAAGTAAAAGGAGTTCTATGTTGCACACTGATGGCAATCTTTATAAAGACACCGAACTCCGGACACTTGCCCGAAGGTACCCCTCATCGCAACACATGTGCATGTAACTTCATTTCTACTTTGTGCATCATTATAAACCTTGTTATTACGATAATCAAATACCACTTACATTCAAAGTCACATTTATTTTCGTAGAATATCTTTATATTCGTGCGAAACCAAAATAATCTAACAAAAGATTTTCCCCCCAAAAATAGGCTGCAACATTGAAGTTAAATATTTTGATTATGGCTCTGAATCGGATTCCATGCGGACAACTCCTTCGGCTGCGGGTGAGAATGCTGGAAGACGTTATGCTTCACGGAGATCGGAAAGGGAGGAGATCACGGAGATCTGCAAAAACTGATGATTAAGGCAAGAAAACGATGAAAGATACCAAATTGTTTTGTAAAAAGAAAAAAAATGCTATGAGTTTCTGAGGTATAGTAAAGGTCTACTTCGTACAGTATAAGATATGGGAAGAAGTTTGTTTAAATTAAAATTTCATAAACGGACGTTTTTGTTTTCGTTCCTATTCCGTGTGACGTCACGGAGTTCGGGAAGGCTGAAAGTATTCTTTGCAAAAATGTTGAATAATTCAAGAAAACTATAAAAGACTCCAAATTGTTTTGCAAAAGAAATGCTTTGTCATGAATTCCTGAAAAAGTGGTTTATTTCGTTCAATATTAGATGTGGAAAAAGGCTTTAAATTAAAATTTCATAACGTCTGTTTCTGTTTCATTAAGTCGTCTCAATCAAAAAACAATTTTTATTTGCAAATTAACGTTGACAAAATAAATAATTAAGATTGTACGAATTCATTTTCATTTAATTTTCAAAACATAATGGAAAATAATAAAAAACATAGCTACGTTTTTTTCTCGTGTATAGACGGATTTTCGACCATTAGATAGAATAGTTATAAATCAATGGTTCAAATTGAATTTAATAATTTGTGCATCAGCGCAACTTATCCAACAATAATACTTCACCCATCTCATTTCTCAAATTTAAAAAAATATTGAAATTACATTGAGAATTTTTTTTATTATTATTTTTGTAACTATTTTGCATTTATAAACAATATACATGTACGTATATTCGTGATTTATTTTTGCCAAAAATGGTTTATATGTAAGTCAGTTTATTTGGCTCCTTTTGTTAAAACCTTTTAAGGACCCAAAATCTATACTAAACTTATATGGATGTTCACTTTTCAATGTAGACTCATCAATCATACCCAAAGTGCTATGGCTCCATTACCCCGTAACAAGATTTCAATCTTTCTTGTAGCTTTGTCCCTTAGAAAATAGAATTTGCGATTGCATTGTTTTTTTCTTTTTACCATGATGCCTTGCTTTTTCTGCCTAGAAAACCAGCCCTTTCGAAAGTTTAAAGATTTGTTTTGCCAAAACAAATAACAAGATAACTATATTTTGACAATTGGAATTGTTTTGTTTCCTTCGGAAGTAATATATAGTTAAATTTCGATTGAAAGTATACTCGCATCAACTACTCACCAGAAATAATTGATGGTAATTTTAATCCCAAACTAGTTTCATACATCTTGAAAAACACAATTTATTGATTAAGTAAATTGCCCATGAAAAGGAATTGGTATAAGTATTGACATTAAATTTACAATAAGTGGTTGAGTTTAGAAATTGGCCATATTTTTTATTAAAGCATTTCGAGACTACTTGTATCATTTATACTCTCAATTTATTCTCAAAATAAGAAATAAAATAGACATACAACGGAAGCTGCATGACTTCGATGATTAATTTCATGAGAATATAATTTGAAGAACAGAATAACGTTCTTTTCCGCATCAGACTACTGGGATTGTAATAAGTTATGCTTTATCAATTACGCGTATAGAGTATAATTGATAAATACTTCGTTTTTAGTATTTAGATTGCACTGGTTCAGTCAAATAATGGATTACAACTGAATTATAATTTATTTTGCTGATAAATAGAACACACGGTTTTCTTTTTATTCAAGAAATAGGACAGAATATGTGATTGTTTTAGAAATTTAAGATTTTTAATGTCGTTATGCCAGTGGGAAGAGAGTTAAGTTCAAAACATCAATAAAATTGAAAAAGGAAATAAATGAATAAATAAGGTAATAACAAGAATTCAATAGTCGGAATTAAATAGGAAATAATAAGCGAAGTAACATAGCTAAAATTAAATTAAGATGAGACTTACACTAAGCATATAAAGAAGCACTTCTTATTAAAAGAGAAATAATGCATTTAGCTCACAGACTCAACAGAAACCAGTGCTGTTTACTTGAGGAAGATACTCTTTGGTGTCCGAGTAAGAAGGGAAAATTGACTGAAATCCGTTCTTTATTTGATAATTTATTGACACTAATAGCAAAAATTGAACTTATTGTAATGTCTCGTTTTCATCCAGTTAGTTTTAATAAAAATACACTCGTCTCAACTGCAAATGCTAAAAATAGATTTCTTGCTCAAATTTCCAAGTTGAGTGTTTAAAATAACAAATGTTTTCTATTTCAACAACAAAAGTTACTAACGCTTTAAAAATAAATAAGTTTTAAAGTCTTTCTTATCACGTTTTATTTGAAATCATTATGGAGGTTGTGTTTTTTCTACATTCCGTTGATTTGAGGCACTAAAGGTGGTGCAGATTTTAGTTGATCTCGTTGTTGATCTTTTAATTGATTTCTAATCTCTAGTCCTTAAAACTTATTCCCTCATGAAAAAATCCCCCATAATAAACTCACTTAAATCTTCAACTGTCGTATATTTTGTACCTGGTTTTACATTACTTCAATTTTTCAAGGTGAAAATCTTAAATCTCCACCACTTCAGTAGTTTCTTTTTAATTTCGTTGAAAAAAAAAGGAAAAGAAAAAGATTAAAAGGGAAAAAAAATTGGAAAAAAAATTGTATATAGTTTTTTTATGGTCTAGCGAGAAGTACACAAAGACCGTCAAAAGCAGACAAAGATTTGATGAATGGACTTAGGTTTGATTGATGATAAATTATTTTCTTTCACTAGCATGAAATTTTTCAGTAAGAAACACTTTCATTACTGAAAAACTTCCATCGGATATTTCTTTGAATACATGGAACAACATTGAACGGATTTGATTTTGTTTTTGCTTTAAATGGAGACAACGTATTTTGCACAAATAAACTTTTAACTGAAGTAATACTTTCATAAGTGGGGTGGTAATTTAAAAAGCTGGGAGGTTTTGGCCAATATTGGGGGGCTTGTAGCTTTTTAAGGTGGGTGGGTAGTCAAAAATAAGGTGTTTTTATTGGGTGCGGCCAATTTTGGATGATGTCGGCTTCTGGGGGGCTTTGCAAATATTTAGGGGTGTGCCATCATTCTGGGAGTACTCCTGATTTTAGTATCTTGTTTTTCAAAAAACGTGAAATAAGCAGAACTCCCAGAAAGTACTCTTATTTCAGGGGGGGAAAGGAATTGAAGTTTTTAGGGGTGGATGGGTGTTATCAGGAGGTTTGGGGCGGGAGGATTGGACGCCTTAGCTTTTTAGGGGGGGGGTGCACCAGTGCTCTGAAGTGAACCCCTGATTAAAAATATGCTTTTCTTTTCCAAAAATATCTTAAACATCGTGCAACACATGAACCGGAATCCACCATGTTTCTTATATTCTGCTCAAAAAACAACCTCTTCTAGGCTACAAAAATTCGACTCTCGTGACGTCACTATTATAACACGCTTCTCGATTCCGTCAAAACCAAACCGCCCTTGTTAATCATGGCACCCTAGCCATATAACACCTGTACAGGGTATGTATGATAAATGTGTACTTTTACGATTTAGAGAAAAATATGTAATGTCACGGGTACCTGTCAATATCCCCTCTCGGTATGGCACACCCGAAGTCGGTTTGGGAACCTCTGATTTATAAAATAAAGTACACTTAAAAATCTAGTTCTATAAATTCATAAAGAAATAGTCACTAGGATGCATGAGTAGCACTGGGATGCATAGTAGGCACTTAGAGTGTCGCATCAGGTGTTAGCTACACTAAATGCAATAGAAGTGTGTCCTGAATGCGACAGTGATACAAATTTTTCTGTAATCATAATTAAAGCACAATTTCTTCGATACAAACTTAGTTTAGCATCAAAAGAATAAGTGCATTCAATCCTTAGTTTCTTACATGCCAATATTCCATAAATCCAGTGAAAAATGTCCTAAATGCGACAAACTTAGGGGAAATCGCGTCGCATTTAAACACATTGACCCTATAACAAATTAAGTTATCATACAGCTTTTAAAGCTCATGGCATCCACGTGGCTGTAATTTAAAACGATAACAACGCATCTGTGTTCAACAGTAAAAAAAAAAGCAAAAAGTAAATTTCCTCAATTATGAAGTTTTAAAGAACCATTGAGGGTTTTTTATTCTTTTTCAATTAGTTACTTTACCCCTGTGAGAGTGAAATACTGACGAAAAAAAAACTAGTTAAAAAATTTTAAAAGGTTGTATACTTTTTGTGTACATTATAGGACAAATAAAAAGTATGCAAGAAATGTGTCTTAAAATTTACAACTGTTTGCTGTTATTGTCTACCAAGCAGCTTGTTCTTTATCATTTCTTCAATTAGCTTCTTGTGATAATAATGTTTATTAATTACACATAAACGAAGAGTAATTTTATCACATATTCACTTTCAAACTTAACATTTCTTCAAAAAAATGGTTTTTAATCTCTTTTTTTACTTAATTACTAAAATAATTTGCAAAGCAGGTTTAAAAATGTTTTAAAGTCGTTCTTTGAAACTATGCAACTTTAAAACAGCAATGGCTTTAAATTTTCTGAAAAGAATGTTTTGATCATGAAAAATAAGCGAAAAAGATCATTTCAGAAACACATTATAATAATAAACTGCGACCAAAGACGTTAAAAAAAATCTTTGTGCTATTAGTAACATCGTTTGAGGATTTTTTTTTCTATAAGCTTCGCCACACACAAAAGATATTAACCAGTCAGATATTAACCAATAAGAAAGTTATTGCCCGAAGATAAGAAAGTGAAACGATTTTCGATACTTGTCGATAAACAGAAGCAGCTCGGAAAACAACAAGCCCAGATTTATTTTCTTCCTTCTTTCTCCTTAATATATTAAATACTTTTATCGATTCACACAGTAGTTGTGAAAGTTCATTCTTCATGAAAGAAAACCACATAAGTGCTTCGGATGTATTGACTAATTTTAAAAACTTTTTATTAAAAGAAAAGCAACAAACTAAAGTTTTTAATAATGTAAACTCTGTAAATAAAATTAAACAAATACATTTCAGAGTTATGCTTTAAAAATGGAAAAGGCACGATTTTTTAGCAATATAAACTAAAAAGTAAAAAATTTTCTTAAAATTGAAAGTAAATGTATAAGTCATGAGAACACTTGAGTCTTCATGTGTGACAACCTAGATCATGTACGTCACATATTTTTGGCCAACATACTTATGGAAATAATATTCATTAGCTGGAAGGAAGGCGTAGTATTGAGGGGTTGGCTTCTCGCGTCCAAGTTTGCGGTTCAAAACATGGCTAAGTCGGTGGGTTTTCAAGATGCAGAAAATCCACAACATCCAGGTCGTGTGGATCTGCTGATTTTTAAAGATCCCTTGAGTATCTATTTAGCATCGATATTCTCGGCTAAATTAAAATGTTTCGTGCAAATAGCATCGTCAAAGCATATCTTCTGGGAAATTGGGCATCAAAGTTTTCACGTCGAGTTTCGAAATTAGTTAAAACAGAAATTGAAACCGATTTTTGCCATAGCTCAAAATAATTCTTGAGGATAATTAGTCTTAATTTTTTTTCCGCAGACAATTGATAAAGCCCCGTGTTATTTTATCTGTAATTTTTGCCATTTCACCAAAGTTCTAATCAATGTCTTTAGCATTTTGAGGAATCGCCGGTAACAAAAATCCCAGTTCAACATAACCTGGTTTTGAACATGTGCGTCACGTCACTTTTTTTGCAATGATCGAGAATGCCCGTGCAACGGCAGTCGACGCAGCTTGTTTGAACTAAAATCTAATATGAAGACAGAAAAGGATCCTCCGATTTCTTATGTTGGCATACAGATGGGATTAGTATTTTTGACACATTATTTCCTATTTTTCAACTAGCAAAATAACTTTTAATCTGAGGCACATGAGATTTAGTGTCTCGGAGTATTAGATTTTGTAAAGATGCACAGATTACGGCAAGTCATTTCAGTGGCAATTTACAACTTTTTTTATTACTTGCCACTCATCCAGAAAAGTGTTAGTGATACAAATGCAATTCTTCAGCTTTTACTGTTTACTAGCTTTTTATGGAACGAAGCTAAAGAGATTTACTTGCCATATTTATTTTCCATTAAATTTCATTTATGAAAATTATGAATAATTTCCTTTGCATTCTTCTCTGTGCTCTTATATTTCAAATCTTGTACGCAATTTCTGGTATTCTTTTTCCGTGCATAATTTTCTTGCTCTTAAGACACTTAATAGAATAGCAGACTAGCATTTTGATCATGTTGTATACGAAAATAAGCGCTTGTAAGTTTTTTCTCGAACATTTTATAAGTAAATTTGGTGCAACCTTTTGAGTAAATTTCACAGAAAACGTTCAAATTGTAATAAAAAAAAAACAGCTAAAAACAAAAAAGAAAGGAAAAGGAACAAAGAATGAGGATTAAAAAATACTAATAGTCATTTTAAAAGAGTTGCGATGTTAAATTATCAAATGATTTATTGTGAGCAAGAATATGGGCCTGAGCGATTTAGATTTTTGAATTGAAAAATAATAACAACTTTTTTTTAGAATGGTTAGTCAAAGTTTTCTTTAAAAGAAATCGGTAAAAATATAATCGGGAAAGGTACGATTGTCGATTATGAAAAATTTGAATACATATGGACATTTAATTAATTATATAGTTGGAAATAAAAAAGAAAGTCAAAAAAAAAAAAAATTTCGACAATACTTCCGGAAAAAACAACAGATATCTTAAATTGCCAGAGAGTAATAATTTTTTAAATGGCGAGGGCATTTCAAGGGAGGGAGGAAAGTTAAATACTTGAAATGCTAGCCAATATCACTTGCAGAAGTTGAAAGAAACTTTTATTTTTAGAAATTATATTAATCTAGAGAAGACAGTGCATAACTGCAGAAATCCTTGAAAAACATATTATGATTCATTACAATAAAAGTGTTCAATATGCATACCAAATTGCGCTTGAATAATAGTTTGAAAAATTGAAAGCTTAACCATATTTTCTTTTTAAGCTATGACAATTTTTTCTCTAGAAAACGAATAAAAAAGTTCTTAATACATAATTTTTATTTTTAGCGTATGTTTTATCTATTTTTAGTGCATATTTGCATGCACATCTTGGTGATTTTTAGTGCATATAACCCGCCTCTTTTAAAATAGGAAAGTTTTTGTTTTATGCACCAAAGCAATGTTAAGAATACATTCAGCTGATATCTTTGTTTTACTTTTGTCATGTGGTTAGTAACAGAACATCTACTTTTGACTTTCTGTTACTCGTCATTTATGCAAGCACGTGAAATAATTAAATGCTCATCGAAAGCGCCCTATATGTCAAGGTTAAAGAAGTTAAAGTAAAACCCCTCTAAAGATTGGATTATCGATCAAGCATGTCATTAGAAATGCATTTCATCTGTGATTAACGACGAAACGATGACAGACTGGCGTCTTCCATAGGTATTCCATTGAAACAGAGACACTTAATGGAAATTCGCTCAAGTCGATTAGATTTGTTTCATTCAAATTTTATACATTTTCTATTCTAAAAATATTTCAACGGCGTTTCAGTGTTTCACATGACGGAAGTTTTATTACGCGACGGAAGGAAGACTGGTTTTACTAAGGATTCGGATGTTAAATTTCAAAACGTAAATATCAAGTTATTTGAAATTAAAAATTAATTAACTGCATGTAACAATAAAAACTTGTTGAAATCAAAATTAAAATATGACACACAAATGTTTTTATTGTTTAATTGTACTTATGCTATGTAGCTAGAAAATGAGTTGTAATTACAGTTTAATTATAAGTTGTAATATGAAAATTACACAAAGAAAGCGTCTATTCCTTCCACAAGAAAAGATCCTGGAACACTGTAGTGCCCTCTGGCGACCATCCGAAGAAAGTCAGTGAAGGTGAAGAGACTGAATAGTATGTTCTGCTCATGAGCCTTTAAAATTCCTTGAAAATAATGTTTATCTGGAATATAGAACGATAATTTTTAATGAACGATAATTTAGTTTAATTGTAATAAAGAATTATTACAATATGTGACGTATTTTAAACCTCTATAGACAACTCCTCCTTCATACGAATAGATTTTAAATTATGCATAGTTCTTGCACCTTTGCTCTTTAAGACATACATAAGTATGTGATGCTGCGGATTATTTTTAAAAAATGAGTGTTCCACAAACGATGCTTAAAAAATGTCCTGTTTTACAGTTATGGAAATCAGATTTCACGTATGAATATTGATTTTTAAACGTATTTGCGAAGTTTGTATCACGTGCTTCAATAAAATTCTAAAAATAAATTCTTTTGTTTAATTTCGGAGCCATGAATCATTTGCAATTTGAAACTTTTGTTCGCTCAGAATATTTTTCAAAAATTATTTAAAACACTGAAAAATAGTTTGAGGTCAATTTAGCTCATTCGGAAGAAAGAAAAGTTAATTATTTTGCAGCTGGAATAAAAATCTCCTCGATGAAACTCGGAATAACTAGTTCACCTGAAGAACTGAATTTATAATGCAATTTAACATTCTTAAGGAGGAAGATTGAAGTCGCAATATTTTGACATTTGAAAATTTCTAGACGAATGATCGATGCATTTCATTTTGAAGCGCTACATCTGAATGCCAATGACTGCACTGCAAAATGTTTTTACAGCAAAATTTAAGCTAAAATTTTAAACTTTTAAAAAAAGAAAATGATTATTTTTACCCTTTTGCCTACGTTTCTTGATTTTTATTAGCTTAAAAAATTTCAATAATTTCCGAAATGTATTTTACAATGTGATAAATATTATCAACATGGGAGACCTTCATAAATATCAATTCAGTGAATAAATAATCTTCAGAAAAAGCATTAAACACATCTCCTAGAATGACATATATATATATAGGGGAGACAGGGGTTAGTTGATACTCGGGGCAAGGTGTTACATTCGAATATACAATGAACCACGTGGGGTAACTCGCTTTTCTCTCTTTATATGGTTCCTTTCATTCTTGTGACTTCTTCGGCGGTCGTACGAGTGTTTGTAACCAGTAGTAGATATACTGTGTATGAAAACGTTAGTTTTGTCTTCAAAACTAATTTTTCTAAAAAAATGAAGGGGTTTTTTTTTTTTTTGTTTTTTTTTTTTTTTTTTTACTTTCTGTCCGACGTAAAAGCCTAGATTTAGGAAAGAGATTACATGTTTATAAGTTCTATACAGCTTTATCATATCATATATGCGAATTGAAATGTAAAATGTCACCATGTGGGGCAAGTCTTTACAGTGTACAGTTCGGCCCCGGAATTTTGATAGTTGGACGCTTCTACGCATGGCAGGAAAGGACGAATCCATACGAGTTTTAAGGAAGTTTGTTTTGCTGGTGCGCTTATTTAGTACCCGAATCAGATTGTTTGCTCCTCTGTTTGTTGAAGGCAACTAAATTTATAAACTGACATATAGTATCAGCTCAGAAGAAATCAAGTATGCTAAAAGAAACAAAAACGAGAAGATAGAGGCACATTCTTTATACTAGCTGTTCTTCCCTTGGACATGAATCGATTCTGCTTGGCACTCTGCCTGCCGGCTTGCTTTGGTTGATGGTAGAACTGTAACAACTCGTCCCACGTGACTTATGTTGGACCAATGCTAGAAGCTCGAACATAACATTACAATATAATGAAGGAATTAATTTTATATATACTAATAACATATTACAAGAGAGATAAGCAAAAGATCACATATACGGAAACACGAATTTAAACAAAAATGGAACAACAAAGATGTTGCCAAAACATATAAAATGAAAACGATGCAGTTTATGAACGAACAGTTAAAATCACGGAGCACAACTCTGTGGCTAAAATAAATTCAACACTCCTCCTCGTTTTCATAATTTAAACAAAAATGGAACAACAAAGATGTTGCCAAAACATATAAAATGAAAGCGATGCAGTTTATGAACGAACAGTTAAAATCACGGAGCACAACTCTGTGGCTAAAATAAATCATCACATGTGTTTTTTTTTTTTCATAAAAACAATAGGAAAAATAGTTATGTAAGACTGTTAAGAGTCATTCTGCTACAGGAAATATTTATAGAGGTATCAGAAAAAGTGATGATTTGTGGTATAATCCTTTGTTATGAAAGATGTCTAAGAAATGCGAAGTAAAATTCATGACACCTTAAAGGTGTACTAAAATGAAAATTGCCAGTCCTTGTAAGTTGCATCGATAATCGTTTTCATTTTTTAATTGAATAATATGTTTCGCGAACTTGGTTTCCCACATCGCTAAACATTTCAGAGATCTCTACAACAACATATTGCTTGTCAAACTAAAATCATCAAATCACATTTAGCAATGGTGCACCAACAGGAGGTGGGTCCTGCCTCATAAGCAGGTCCTTCAGTAAAAACATATAAGCCTACATCTACTCTACGTCTAATTGAGATGGACTGACCCAAAAGGTAAAATCAGCCACCAAATTAAACATTTTATTTTTCGTTACTGCTTTTTTTAAGTTTAAAGAAGAATAATATAATTTATTTGAGAATTTTTTAATCATTATTTACTTTCATACAATGCTTAACAGTTCTTCACAACTACAACTACACCGTTCTTTTTAATGATAATAGTTTACGTAACAATAGGCTTCGCTTTAGTACATATTGTTTTATTCCACTAGGACGTCTCTTTTCTCTGAGACATCTAGATAAACTTCTTCCCAAATGAGAATATCGTGCTTGGTCGATAACATTACAGGCTAATGACTGCTGACTGAAATTAATTTCCTTCTTTTCGCCCAAATCCTCAGAGATCCTCAATCTACGACAACTGCCATTGGGGCTGTGAAACATTTGTAACGGAATGGTTAAGGGAGTTCAGAACAAAGCATTCATTCTAGACAAGTTGTTTTTCTGGTTTGGGGTACAAAATGAGAAAGGAGATTCCAAAGATATTCTCAGTACTAAAAATTATGTACCACTTAGCATTTCTCAAAAATCACTTATCAGTTCTTTGATTTGCATATGAAAATTCATGGATCATGTAACAAAATAATAGATTTATGAAATGCTACGTTGGATGCTTTTTTTTCAACAAAAATGTGTATTATAAAGTGAATGGGGACTGAGCAATCATTCGCAAGTAAACGTAAAATTCGCGGCTGTCGTAATGAATAACAGTTACTGGTGGCGGTAAAGAATCACTTTTTAAGAATAGAAGAAAAAAGGAATTCATGAATGCAATGCGAAAAATATCAGTAGTGTTTTAACGCGAACAATGACAATCGGTTTCTGAATCAAGAATGTAGTTAACATGAGTAACAAGGTAGTCGTGTCTTTCGTCATCTTTCGAAAGCCTGAGTGTATACAGCAATGTTTGACTCGACAAAATGACGTAGTAGTTAGCGCTTATACGGAGGTTGCTGAGGTGAACTAGTCTACAAGATTAATATTACTCTGCTTCGAATATTAAATTAAAGTAATTTAAAACTAAAATATCATTTTGATCTTCTAAATACTAAAGTATAGTAATAAAACAAACCTGAAAAAAGTATGCATTACTACAAAAAAAATTTATCTTTTTGGCACAGAAAAACAACTTTACGCGCATTGTAAGACCACTAATGCATGAGATTAAGCTGTAAAATTATTATAAATAGTCGTCATTAATGTCATATTGCTGGATTGAATTAGTTGGATATTTGCATGAGTAAATAAATAAATCCATTTTGCGACCAGAAAAAAAAAATGCGCAAGCCCTGGAGATAATTGTACGCAATATACGATAATTTAATGAAGCTTTTTTTTAGTAACTAAAATATTATTAAGGTTGACAACCAGTTTCCGATGAAGCTCATCAATATTGTACATCTCCTTATTTTTAGTATTTTCAACGGAAATGTAATCTTCAGTGTTAAAGTATATCTTTACTCAGCTAAGAGGAAAATACGGAAAAGGAAAAGACTAAATGTATCTTTTACATACTACCATTCCAAGTAGTACACAAATGGAGTAGATGAGAACTATGACTATTGTACAATAAGGCCAACTCTAGAGACGTTGATGAAACTACCACAGATATGTACCCAGAGTAGATGGTGCTTCATTTCTGATGGATCTACTTATTTTTCTTGAAAATATTTTCTATTTATTCTCTAGATTTTGTTAACTCTTATTTAAGATTTTTTTTTTTTAAGTTTTACTACACGAGATTATTAAAGGAGTTCGCTTCCAAAAACCCTTAACTCTTTGACTTAATGTAAAATAGCGTTCTGCAAATGCTTTAAAATAATTATGTTGATAACTTTTTTATGTCTTCTTTTCTCCTCTTAATATAAAGAAGTGTCAAGGAAAACAATAATTAGAACTTAGGTATCCTACAAGCCATTTGAATTTTTTGTCAATAAAAATTATTTATTTATTTACATACAGACTGAGAAAGCGACAAGTAGAAACACATGATTGTTGCCTTCTTACATTGATTACAATATTGGAAATTTCACATTTTTAAAAAATCCAGTCTTACACATGCTATTTTTATTCTTAAATTTCCAAAATATTTCATTTTGTTTATTCCAATAGCTATTTAATAAGTTCAAAAATGAATTGTATGCATCAAGATTTACAAGTAAACTTTTTGTTCTTCCCAATAAGTTACACACTGAAGATGCACTGCAAAAAATTTCAGTAAAACGACAGAAAGGAAACTGAGTGCTTTTATAAATTTAAATATTTTAAATCAAACAATCAAGTTTCTTGATAATTGTTTCTCAAAAAAATTCTTGTTTTTCCGCACTCTACAGAACTATAGAGATACTGTTAAAGTACGTTAATTACTGAACCCTTGAAATGTGTGACTGCCAGTTTAAAAATTGTAAATAAGTGTATAATGAAACACTTGAGATGACTACCAGTTTAAAAATTGCCACGGAATGCATCATATATTGTTGCCATACCCCTCGGCGATCTCCCAACTCTGGAGGCGTCTGTGTCCTAAAGCACGCAGATTAAGCCCAATTGAACTCACTTACGACTTTGTGTACCCGAAATAGTATTTCAGCGTATTTACAGATGGTGCCACTACAGCGCTATATTCTCTGTTGCTGTCATTTAATTTTACTCTCTGTAGTTTCTTTTTTAAGCACTTGGTAGTTTCCTGTTTCTAATTCTCTAATTTTACGTATGAATCCGGATAAATTATTTCCAAGAGATTCTCATGTATTTTCTGAGACTAAAATCTGTTACTGCATTATTGCACCAGTTTTTCTTGTAGATGTACCATTTGCTGTACGTAGCCTGGTGCGTATATGTTTTCCAACGCTTTTAAATGGCGAATTTCGACTTCTTTATAGAATAACAAATCACTGCTTAAAAAGTTCAATAGTTTACCAAATCTATCGAAATGTTACATATTTGCTTCGAAACCATTTATTTTTCTGTTAATCTCTGATATTTTCAAACTGTTCTTTAAGTTATGAACCATATGCAGACTAAAATGTGATTTTTAAAGCATTTTCCCCGTGATTTAACCAAAAAGTAAAAGACAAAAATTTTTTAAAGAAGTTCTAATAAAGAAATCCGGTATTTAAGAGTTAGAATTGAACTGTGTACTATAACTTAACGAGTCTCCAAATGAGCAAAAAGTTAATTTTTATGCCATCCTTCTTCAGATATAAAGTGAACTATCAATCTTCATATCCATACAACCCCATTGTTCAGACAGCTATATAAAGCACTTAAATAAAGAGGGAACTGCATTACACAGTTGAGACTCGATGAAGATACGAATCTTCCTGTGTTTTGGAATCGATATAGCACAGTGATGAATGAGCGAAGCTGGAATTCGTATATTAAATTAAGTCCCGAGGTTGGAAATGAATTATGAAATGCTTTATGTGTAGAAACCAATAATTAATTTCGAAGTCCCCCGACAAGGCTTGCGAGATCAGCAAAACGGCAAAATAAATGAAGATATTAAATAAAGCATAGAAATTGCTTATGCTTTTATTTATGCAAATGTTGAATATAGTGCATTTCCGAAAAAGTACAAGAAATAGAAACTACATAAACTTAAATCCGATTTTCCTTTAAACTAAATATTCATAAGCATTTAATAGAATTTTTATTTAGTTATTGTACTGAAAGATTTCTCAAAAACCTCCTTTCTTCTTAAAGTAAAGATGTTAAGTTATTCATATTTCTGTTCTCAATATTTCTGTTCATTCTGATGAATTTAGTTGAAAGAGAGAGTAAACAAAAATGAAAATGTTGCTTAAAAAATATATATGATTAGAGCTGTGTGCTCTATTTCTAATAAATAAAAAGGAATGCTGTATACATAATTAGATTTAAAATTACTTTTCGTTTAGCGTAAAGAATGATGAAAACTAATGTGCATTTTTGAGTAAACATACTTACGTGCAATAGTGTTTAATCCAAAATGAGCAGAAAAGTTTCAACTCAATTAATTTGAAATGATACACAGACGCTTATGACATAAATTGGTACAACGTAGCAAGAAAATATATTTTACAGTGTTAAATGTATTAACTCTAAAATGAACAAATATATTTATAAACTCTCAGTGTGCATAAAAGCATAATTTCAAAAATGTCTTTGTCTTTCTTCAAAATATTAAATTTAACAAAATATAAGTCCCCTTGCAAATAACACTAACGGTTACGGAACTGAGAACTACAAAAATTTCCAAAAGTATGTTTCAAACGGGTTGGACAGTGAGAACAAGGACTTGTACTATTCTTTTTGGGTTTTTTTAACCTGGAAAAAATACATAAAAGAATTCGACGATTTGAGCTGGAACCATGGGTACCACATTTGTTACGAGGCCCTCCTGTGCCAGATCATACTATTAATCATGCCATCTTTGATGCCATGGCGTCTATCCATTTTTGTGAAACTTTGAAATCTCTACTCATAATAAAGCAGTAAGTATGTGTGTGTGTGTGTGTGTTTGTGTGTCTGTCTGGGTACGGCGTAGGGCCCAGACCGTCCAGCGGATTTTCATGAAATTTGGCACGAAATTAGTTTGGAACATGGGGGTGTGCACCTCGGAGAGTTTTTCCTGAAATACGAATTTGTTCTTTTTTTATTCCAATTTATAGCCGAAAGTTTCATAAAATAGTCATTTTCTGTAGGAAGGAATTATCGCATCGTTTCGAGCTTGATACCGTTGAAAAGCGCGTGAAAAACTACCCCGGACAGAGTTTCGCTCTACGTGCGAAAATTCGAAGCCTCTAAATTAACTAGAAAAGAAGTTATAAGCATTTTTCTCTGCAGTTCAAAATTATTTTTTTACGGTAATTAACTTTAATTTTAATTGTTGCCATGCCGACTGACTATTGATCCTTTTTTCTTTTAACGAATTAAAATTTATTGCTTGCGGTTTTTAGCTGCGCAGATCAACACATTGCAGATAAAACGTTGCGTGTAGATTGGAAAAGTGCGCAGTTTTGAGTTCGATGCGAAGACTGTACAGTTGCAGCGATAACTGAGCTAGAAAGCATATGTCTTTGAACTGTGCAGACAAATCGGCACATGTAGACGGTAGCACCCCTTTCCGATTCATTTTGTTTCTCAGTTTCAATTCGTCAGGCGACAATGGCCGACTTTCGACAATGTTTTTGGGAGTTTCTCACAAAATTTATTGCATTATGCGAAAGTTTCCCACGCGTTTGGCGTGTAAAATCCAAGGAGTATAGTGACAAGGATAAAAAGGGGGAGGCTTATGAGAGTTTAGTGGAAAAAATCAAAGAGATTGATGCAACCGCAAACAGAGAAACATTTGTAAATAATTAATTCTTTGAGAAGTGTTTACTGGAAATAATTGGCAAAAGTTAATAAATCGATTCGATCTGGGGTTGGAGACGAAATTTACAAGCGATCTCTCTGGTACTTTGATTTGTTACATTTCCTAAATGATCAGGAGACACCAAGGCAGTCTAGGAATACCATGGATGAAAATAAAGAGATTGCAGTTGTCGAACCACCAGAACAGGCAACAAAAAAATATTTATTTTATGTAATCATTTGACCACTTTGAACGCCGGGTTCTTCTGAGACGTTCCAGCCTTTTTTTTTAACATGACACCATGTCATAATTGACCAGAGTAGTACCTCCTTCATGACGATATCGCACAAAACTGAGTGAAATATACAGATATATGTGCACTATGTAGACGCATAAAAAACTGCAGCGTTTTCATTTAGTCTTAAGACTGCGCAGACAAAAGGTTGTACAAAACGTAGCGTCTGGACCCGGCTTTGTCAATAAATAATAGATAAAAATTAATTGTACTAAAAATTTATTAATTAAAACTATTCTAATTTATTATAATCTTCCTTTTTGTGTGGGTACTTGAACAAAACAAACAAAATGCGTTTTTTTTCCAAATATTTTCTTTTTTGTTTTATTTCGTTTCTTTCTTTCCTTTTTCCTTTTTTATTGTGTGTTTTGTAAAAAAAAAAATGCTTAAATGTGTAGGATCTCCGGCTGATTGCCGTGGGCATCTAATCTTTAATTATATGGAATGCTATACATTTTAATAAAATAACATAATTTGCACCTAAAAAAGTTATCACTATATACACAATGGCAAACCGACTGGTCTTTTCATTTTTTAACACGGGCATAGCCGTGCGGGTACCGCTAGTAGTATATAAAAGGGAGTTTCTATCTTATTTTTACCCGTGGCCCCTAGAAACACTAAATACGTTTCAAAACAGTTATTTTGCTTTACTGTGCTGCAAAAATCGCAAATGTATAAGTTTTGTTTGTTTGTTTGTTTGAAGAAAATTAAAAGCTTACTCTCATAAATTTGTTATGTCTGGAAGGACACAACTTTTTTTGGTTGCATGACTCCTTCTTGTGTTCCAAACAAAAATATTGTTTGCAGTCATATATTTCGTCAACAAAAATCTCGCGGTTTTAAAAAGTAAATAGAAAATGATCACTAAATCCGAATCTACGGCATGAAACACCCAGGTTATAAAAAATTACTCCTATCTCTACTACAATATCGGAAAACGTTGATTGTGTAAAGCGGAATAAAGGAACAAACAAAAAAACTTCGCATTCACGTTTGAGCTCTTCAATCATCTCCGACAACACTAATTGATGAATTGAGTCTTTATAAACTGGCAAAATAGACTTAGTTTCACACAGTTGAATAATTCTCAAATATTTACCATTTAACGTACCAGTGGGGAAAAATATGCAGTGAGATGCAAGGAATATAAGTGACAAAAGAAGAACTTTGACGAAGCGCGTGCAGTGTGAATCATATGTTAACCTTAATGTAAATGCTTTCATAAATCATGCTAGATAGTATCCCTTGTTAACGGCACCGCTATTATATGTTGTCACAAAACGAATTGGTTATTCAGCCATAATTTGAACCAATTATCTCCAGATTTTCATTTTTGCTATTTACAACCCTTTGCTTCTAAGTACCTCAACAGTGGTCATCTTTCACTTTTACAGAAATGAGAAGAATGCTGATTATTTTTTTTGAAAAAGTGGTCAACATTTTTTAAAATCCAAGCATCAGATCAATTTTACTGTTAGAGGCAGAAAATATAAAAGGAAATTATAATTTTTGGAAGTTAAATAGAAAACAAATGTGTTTGTTGTAATACACTATTTTTCAACATCTCTAGGAAGTAAAGGTTCTGGAAAAAACTTGACATTCGTATTTCCCTCAGTTATCATATTGTAAAGATTTGTTCGTAGATTAAAACGGGAAAAAGTTTTATATTTGCGGTCATGTTGTGACGCTGTGCATGTACAACTTTTTTGTCAAGCAAGTTGACATATTAGTGTAGGATGGTACAATAAAAAAGATATGTATGGGTTGTGCAAAATAAAAATCATTTATCCATCAACATTTGCAGTTGGAAAGATATGCAATGTTTTCTGCCAACAATTTTCTCGGAGCTTTGACTGTACAAAAGAGGCTTTATGTTGGATATCTGAATGTCTGACCACACCTGTGAACCCAAAGAGAGGACAAAGAAGAGCAGTAAAAAGCAATAGCATTTATTGAGGTTTCTGAATCGCTTTCAGTCATTCGATTCAGAAATTCCTAGAATGCAAGAATATTTCAGATTTTCTTCCAGAGAAAGGAGATTGGTTTCCAAGATGAAAAAAATCTAACCTATTGCTAAATTTATCCAATCGCTTTTTTTTTAATAAAATATATGTTTTCTTTACTGAGAACATTCTTTATGTTTTTACTAACGAAAATAATTTTAAAAATTCTTCTAATTAAATGACGTTTCATTGCTCTTCAATATCTAAAACATAAAGCTGTTAGTTTTCTTATAAAGTAAAGCCAGTAGAGTTGGCGCACAATTGTAAATCATGATAGAAAAAGAATGAAAACGTTAATTTTTTGCCAAACTTTTGCTGAATTTTTTAAAGATTTCTGCATTCATGTCCATCATTATACGCTATAAATTAAAGCGACTACTGAAATAAAACAAAGACACCTATTTTCCGCTTCTCTCTTTATCGGATGGGTGGTATTGCGCACATGGGTGGATTACACGCATGGGAAATGGCATTCGACAATAAGTAGATTATAGTAATAATAACTGCAAGTAAATTGGTCAAAACAGTTGAAAAACCATTTTCTTAAAAAATATCTTGCAGAGCTTACATCACAAGGAAAAGTGATGAAAATTAAAGCCCTTGCATTTGAAAAGCAAACAATAAGAAAGACGTAGTGTCATACAGTTTCAGAGAATAAACTTATGAATTAAGTACACCGGAAATCGTGGTGCACTCACACCTCCCCATTCCCCCAAGAATTCAAGTGCCGCCATTTTTCCGACAGCTCAATCTTACCAGGTTTTACCTTAATATCATATTTTATATGATGAATGCTGTACAACCATAAGGTGATTTTGTGAGGTAAGTAAATGATTGGAACTATTTTTAGTTGCAATTCTATTTTAAAGTACATGATATTGGAAATAAAATTTCACGTTAAATTAAAGCACAAATGAGCATTAAAACGCAGACATATGTTTCGGGATTGCTTGGAGTCCCTTTTTCAATGCGACAGGGAGCTTCTAGATGCAAAACATCCAAATGAAGCAGACAGAACAACAAAGACAAAGCTTATATTGCAGGCGCAAGAAAGTCATTCCTAAGTTTATCACTTTAAAGTGTAATTTGCCGCGTTCTGTTAGGGTTGATAAGGTAATTTTTCGTTATAAATTAGCTTTACTTAGAGCTTCTATCCAGGAAACTAGGAAAAAACTTTCGTTCATAGAACGTGAACTTTATGATTTACATCTTTCTGTATCTAATTCTAATTTCGATTTTGATTCTATTGATAGAATGTCATGGGCGAGAGCTCTTCATTCATCTGACAGTCACAAAATTACTTTAAATAAGAAATTTACCAAGTTGTGTAACGATTCAAATGTTCCTGTTCCGGCTGATTTGCCTCTTGTTAAATTTCCTGTCGAAATTTCCTTTGAATAGTAATGAAATTAATGCTTTGAAATGTAATAACAATTTTGCTTTGGCTAAAAAGCCTTCTTTTTCTGAACTTATTGCTCCGGTTGAAAAAGCTTTCAAATTTAGTGCCTTAACTTCCACTCAAAAAGAGTCAGTTCGGCATCTTATTGCTTCCAATGTTGATTTCAATTCAAAAGTTCCTAATATTGGTTTTACCCATTCTGTGAAACGCTGTGTCAATAATTTAGTTTCAAATTCTGATTTGGTCATTACCAAAGCTGACAAGGGTGGTCAGATTGTTGTTCTTAATAAATCCTCTTATGTTGAAAAAACTGATGATTTAATTGCTTCTGGTCCTTATTCTGAAATTTATAAAGATCCTAGCGACAAGGAGTTAAAAGCTATTTCTTCTGCTGTTAAGTCTGTTCATTCTATTCCTTTGATTGCTAAACGGTCTGTTATTCCTTCTGTTGCTAATTGTGCGCGTTTCTATGCTTTACCGAAGGTACACAAGGCAGGTATTCCTTTCAGACCAATTGTTTCCAATATTGGCACTGCTTCATATAAACTTTCCAAGTATTTAGTTTCTGTGTTTTCTCCACTTAGGAGTCGGAATGCTTTCACTGTTAAAAATTCCACCGATTTTGTTAAGAAACTTCATAACTTCGTTCCGAATAATTCGGTTATGGCCTCTTTTGATGTTAATTCTTTGTTTACTAATGTTCCTGTTGATGGCGCTTTGACTTGCCTCAGGAAAAGGCTTTCTGAATTCCATTTTACTTCTGCGGAAATTGAGGTATTAGTTTTTCTTACTCGTGTGTGCTTGCAAAAGAGCACTTTTGTATTTAATGGTAAATTTTATGCTATGGTAGATGGCCTGGCCATGGGAAGTCCTCTTAGTCCTATTTTAAGTGATTTCTATATGCATTATTTTGAGGAAAAACTATTCCAAAAATTGCAATTTCAATTTTATGTTCGTTATGTGGATGATTGTTTTGTCCTAACGGACAGTAACGTGTTAGGTATTGATGATGCTCTTTCGATTATGAACTCCATTGATTCTAATATCCAGTTTTCTTGTGAGAAAGAACTTAATAGTAGCCTCGCGTTTCTTGATGTTTTGATTTCTAGGAGTGAGTCTAGGGTTTCACTACTTCTGTCTATCGTAAACCTTTCGCTGTTTCTTTACCTCCTCACAGACTATCGTCTCATCCTCCCAACCAAAAATATTCGGCTTTTAATGCTCTTGTCCATCGTGCTATTAATATTTGCTCTTCTCCTGAGCTTCTCAAGATTGAACTCAACTATCTGAAAGCTGTAGCTGTTGATAGAGATTTACTCACTCTTTAATTGATTCTATTCATAACAAACTTTCTAAAAAAACTTCTGGTCCCAATCATGTGGTTTCTGGAAAGAATTTGGTTGTGTTACCGTTCTTTCATTCTGTAAGTTTTCGTATTGCTAAAATCCTAAAAAGGTTTCAATTTCAAGTTGTTTTTGCTCCTAGCAACAAACTTTCCTTCTCTTCTCTTAAAGATCCTGTCGATCAACTTAATACTTGGGGTATTTACCAAATTAGTTGCCGTTGCGGCCTTTCTTACATTGGACAGACAAAACGTGCTCTGAAAATTCGGTTAAATGAGCATAAAGGTTATGTACGAAAGCAAGAGCTAAATAAGTCTAGCATTGCTCAACATTGTTGGAATTCCAACCACTCTTTTGATTTCAATTCTGGGAAAATTATTCAAAAATGTTCTTCCCCTTTAGAACTTGACTTTTGGGAAGCTTATCATATTAACAGGAATAGTTCTAATTTGGTTAATAAGAAGTTCCTTTAATTTGTTGTTCTTTCTTGGTTTTCTTGTTAGTTTTCCTTTTTGTGTCAATTTTTTTTCTCTCCCCCCCTCCCCCTCTTTTGCATGTGTACTTTGCTGTGCTTTTTGTTTTGGTATTTTCTGTACTTATTTTATTTCCATTTTATTCTTTGTATTTTATTTTATTTTTTTGCAATTTTCATGTATTTTCACATTTTTATGCACGCTGTTGTCTTTTTTGCTTTGTTTTTATTGATATTCCTTTTTACTTCCTGTACTTCCAACTGCATTCGTTTGTTGCTCTCTTATTGGTGCCTTTCCTACTACTTCTACTTCCACTTCACACTGCCTTTATTCTCATTGGTTTACAGTTAATTCTTAGGCTATATAAGCTTTGTCTTTGTTGTTCTGTCTGCTTCATTTGGATGTTTTGCATCTAGAAGCTCCCTGTCGCATTGAAAAAGGGATTCCAAACAATCCCGAAACATATGTCTGCGTTTTAATGCTCATTTGTGCTTTAATTTAACGTGAAATTTTATTTCTACTACTTTGCACAAAGTTAAATTATTACTGCATGATATTGTTTTGATGCAAGCAAACTGTGAAGGAAATGTACTCATTGTAGATGTTCCAAAACTGTTCTAACACTTTATTTTTTTCGTATGAACATTACTTTTCTTTTCTTTCCTTTTTTAAGTTATTTGAAAAAGAGCAAATTTTAAGAAATCAGATTTGTTTTATTTGTACTTGCTGATTTGTTTATAGTATGATATCGCATTTCCACTGCAAGAGTGCCACAACTCAAAGTCGACCTCTTTTGTAGATGCATTTGAAAATTTTAACCCTCTGTATCATGGTGTGGACCCAAAAGCAACATACCGTTCGATTGCTATTATTGTAAATTTCTTTATAAATATTTTTTAATTTTCGGAAGTACGAGTATTTCATTTTTGTCTCATTATCTCGAATCCAAAATATCAAAGAAATCCGAGTTTGTTAGTGGTAAAAGGTTAAAAAATAATTAGTTAATAAATTTTTTATTTAAAATCCCTTAATACAAGTATTTTATTTTTTGGTACTGTCTGAAATTTAAAATAAACAAATAAATCCGAGTTATTGAGTGATAGAAATCTAAGCATAATTTTAAAATCTAATTTTCATATTGCTTAAATTTATCCCTTAATCTAAATAACGTTTTTGTTTGTTATAATCATATGCGCGCATTATTTTTGTTAAATATACGTACAAATTTGCGCATGATTCTGTTCTAGCTGTTATATGAATTATCTCAAATAAATTTTTAAAAAATTACAAAGTCATATACCATTACTACCCAAAGAAGGATTCAGTAAATCATACTTAATTCCGAATTTACTGCTGACATATTAACTTTTTTATTTTTTTTATTTTTGAGTTTTGGTCTAGTTGCGATAATACTTATTATGCTGGAAGACCAATTCATCATTTGCATAATCCATCACATAGTACATTTAATGAAAAATTTAACGTCTCTTGTTTGCTGCTTTCATTGTATAGATAACTAGATTTCAGAGAGATGTAGAATTTTCTCGTGTTTCACGTTTCGTGCGATCTGAGGGTATAAAAAGAGAGCTCTATGAGTTTTTCAGTTAGTTTCAATTAGTTGGATAACCTCATCTGTGAACCCTATACTGTGCGCTTGATATTGAATTTATGCTCCTCGAACTCGAACATATTTTTTGCGCCTTTGTAGATAGAACTACATTAATAGGTTACATATTTGGGACATTTATGCAGAAACTACTGCAGTAAAGCGTGGTATAATTGATGCATTTGAATCGACACAATTGCAATATAATTACAGCAATAAGTAATTGGCCCGAGTTACGTATATAGCTCCTTTCTAAATATGAAATGAGAATTTCTCTGCAGTCACGCTATTAATATTAAAGGAAAGAATGACATATACGTTACACTTTTAAAATGTGCATTACACAATCAGTTCAAACAATTGACACGCCTGTACAGTTACAGTTATACTAACGATTAAGACCATTTTACTTCCATATATCAAAAATCAAATTCTATAAAATCTGATACAGGGCGATTCTTTCGTTACGTGTGTTACATTTACACATCCTTTTTCAACTTTAATGCGCTTTCTAACAAACTTTTTGGGTATTTGTTAGGTTTTTTAATTTTGGCTAATAAAAGTGCATATGTTCTAAGTATGCAAAAGTAAAATAAAGATATATATTGTTTTTCTGTCTGTTAAAAAAAAAGCTGAAATTTCGTTACGTGTGTTACCCTTTATAATCCAACATATTCAAAACATTGAATAAATAAATTTATTTCTGTTATGTATGTATGAATAACATTAAAATTTTTCTCTTCATGGAATGATAGCTTATCAAATATGTTTTTAGTAATTTTTTAAAAGTTTTATTCTTTTAATAATTGTTTTAAAATTGGTGAAATAGGCGCGTTACGTGTGTTACCAGAAAGCTACCTGTGTTTCACCTTGTGAATTTTTCAAGAAAATAATCCCACATGTTTCACTAAAAGATACATTTATTTGTAATTAACATAAAAATGAAATTTATTTTAACATATGAAGCAGCTCATAGTTGGAGGGAAAAATTTACCCTGTTTTTCTTTGGTTTAGAGAGTAAAACAGAGTGAATTGTTGAGACATTTACTTCGTCAAAATCATCGTTCTCTGGAAACACAAAATATGTCCTTTTCCACTTTTCCCCATAAATATTGTATTTTCAGATTTCCATTTGCATTTTTATGTCCGTTTGTCCATAATGCGTCCAAGATAGATCACTTCCCGTTCAGCAATGGTTTGTAACTTGACAATTACATAACAGTTGTTATGATCTGAAACATATTTTAGTTGAGTACCACCGACTGTTATTTGGAACTTCAATATTAGTTGGCCGGCAATCTAGAATATCAAGAGGAAATTCTAGCAAAAATTGATTGTTTGTGGGCCATAGTTTTGCAACCTGATCAGGATATACCTGTATCACATGAATAGATTTTATGCCGTGGATAACACTTACATTTTCCCATGGATTCAATGCTTTAATAAATTCAATGATTTTATCCTCACTTATATGCAAAACAGTCGTAGCAAGCATTAATTGATTGCCTAATTTTGCTAAGTCTTCAGAACTTTGTACAACATTGCTGCTCTTGCTTTGACTTAACACTTCGCTTTCAACTAATGATTTGGCTCTGCTAATGCAAGTAAGCAAAGTTTTCCTCTAACAAAAACTTTACGTACAAACCATTGCGTATTTTCTTTTAATTTTACACTAAGATTTATAATTTTTGAATTTCAAGAGTAATAAAAAATTTTAAAATATTAATTTTCAAGAATAAGAAATTTTAAGTCATATGAATGAAGATGGGTGTTGAATTAATTCTATAAACATTTAAGCAACCAAATCTTTCAAATTTCAGTAATTTCTAAGTAAAATTATCACTTGAGCGCATTTTGAAAATTTTTATAACAAACTGTGATATAATACATTAGTAAAACGCACGTAACGAACACAAGTAATATTTCGCGACATGTGTTACCTTTGATAAAATTAATTATTGAAAAATAATTAATGATGATTAAAAATGTTGAAGTTTTGCCCTGAAAAATACTAGTTATCATAATTTATAAAATAAAGTTTTTTCAAAAATTCTATTTCATTAAGCCTATTATAACAAAAAATGCATAATTTTGTTACGTGTGTTACTCGGTAATTATCTTGCCTTCATTAAGTAACTTTTAATAAATAAAAAATGTAGTTAGGCAAAATTTCAAAATTTTATATGAAAGATAAGATGTTTATACAGTGATATATTGTTGTTAAAAATGTGGTTTTTAATTATTAATATTAAATACCATGTAAAACCTTGATCAATAAATATTTTAGATTAAAATACTTAATTCAAAGTATATTGCGTTGTGTTATAAAAAATTGAATTAAATATATAACTATTCATATGCTGAAATAGAAAATCAGTTGTTATTGTGAATAAATCATATTCATAATAAAAAAAATCACTTATTTATTCATAATAATTATTTCGTTAATTTCATAAAATTTCTTGATTATACTGAATACCTTTTAAAATCCAAAAAAAACTTACATCTTAGGCATTAATAAAAAAAAATTGAATTGGCCAACAAAAAAATATAAAATAATGATTGATCAATCAAAAGAAAATGTTAATGACCTGCGGATCCACGGCTTGAATTAGCACTCTATATTGATACTTTCGCTGATTGATGCAGGCGGAAAACTTGATCACCAGAAAGCACGCCTTTGCTGCATAATGCTCTTCTATATTCGTTTCAAAACACATAATGTCCGTGATGCAGTTGTTCATTGGTATAGCATTTTTTCATCATGAAAAGCAGTCATCAATTAATGAGTGTCCATCAATATAGCTAAATTCATTTAGAGATTCGAAGTACAGCACAGGGATCCTGATTTATATCATACCATCTCTAAGTATAAAAAGAGATTTGTTTCCTTTGATCGGTCAATGGATACAATCATTAAACTATCCAAAAAAATATACAGCATCTTGATTACTTCGATCAACGCATTTTTGTAAGGATAATCTTCACTTCAAAATGCAATTTGAAAAAAGGCAGTTATATATGGCATCCCCAGTCAGAAGGAAACACAAAGGAATTCCTCTGCTGGGGAGCTAGCGAAAAAAGCGTCACTCGAGAATGATATCAAGTTTCCAACTGACGGAAAAAAAATGCACATGGCGAGGCACTGGAACAGGAAACCTACGCCACAGGATATAGTACATAAGTAAAAATGGTTATGATTTGAATTTATCTGGCCAAAAGATTTAGAAAAAAGTGTAAATAAAAATTGTAGGTGTTTTAAAGTATAGTTCATGCAAAAATTAATCGCGGAATTTAATGTAAATTATAATTCTAAATATCTGTGAAAGAAAATGGCATGCTGCGCAAACCTACATTACAAGTGCGTGACAAGTTTCCGTCACGGAGTAACAGTCAAGCAACAGTTAAGCGTTTAAAAAAAATAAATATTATTCAAGGCTTGAATAAAGCAAACCTTGAATAAATGAGAAAATATTATTTTGATAACTAAATGTATCAAAAGAGAATTAACTGATCTTTTGTTACAATTGTATTAATAATTATTTAATGACATTTTGTATTCTCAGATGGCCATGAAAATACACAGTGGCAAAAATGCAATAAATTAAATATACCAGTATGTTCCACTTCTTGTCAAAATTTTAAGAAATGTTTAATTTTTTAAAAAATATTTTTTGAAGATGCACAGTTTCTAAATTCCAAATATGTGTAATTTTTAATAATGCGATACTTTTGAATTTTGAGTCACATAGGACCACTTTCTGTGGAATGGCCCTTCATACATTTAATTAGCATTAACCCAAAGAGCTTTACATCAAATACACTTCTGCACTTAGCATTGCAGTAATAAGTGGTATTTATGCTAGTTATACAATATATATTGTATGAATGCATGACGTATTCGATATTCTTCTATAATTCTTGTTAACGAAATAATAATTTTGTTATTATGTTAACGACCAATAACGAAATAACTTTCTTTACGGAAAAGATATTTAAATTTTAAGTTACATACTAAAATTTATAAATTTTTACTTACTCAGAATTATTACTCCACCTCAAAATGATCAAGTTAAAAAAATAAACGAATTCGCAAGTTTAAAACTTAAACATTAATATATGTGTCTGTTTCTTAAAAATCCTCTTTTCTATTTTCTTTTTTTTAAAATAAATTTTGTAATTCCCTGAAAGCTAAAGAGGACTTAGTTCAAAAGTGCAATAATTCTGGTCATTTCAATGATTTTGTATCTCAGCGTTTCTCATATTCTATGATTCTTAAAAACTGTACAAAACTTCTATTCATACTTTCATTTATTTATTAAAACTTTTATTAATTTCATGTTTTTATTTTTAATAGTTTAAATAATTAATGCAATACAGAAAAGACCGCACAATTTTACGGAGCATTTAGCCTACTAAGCATTTAGCCTACTTTACTTTTTAGGTTATCGTATTGATATCTTGTTTAGTATACTTATACACTGCGTTTAACAAAGGTAGACTAAAAAACTGAATTTGCTTTGAAGTAATTTTTTTTAATTTATTTTCTTTGTGTGTGTGCTTCAAACTACTGAAAACTTATTTGATTAATCCAAAAACTGATACAAATGAGTGCACAACCATTTAAAAAATCTTGCATAACAAATTAAAAAGATTACATGTGTCTCGAATTTGAAAGTACGTTTAAACTGTTTCATCTTGTGCAAACATTTTTACTTTTAGAAAAATGTTTTCTTTGTTATGTCTTGTTACTAAACAAATTACATCATTTGTGGTTTGGAGTCGGAAGTCTTTCCCTGAAATCTGGAACATTGCCAGAATTTAGGAAAATAAATATTTGCCGACAATGATATGAATAGGAATGTAGATGAGGTTTTTTTTCTAGCCATTCCCTCGTTCATTTTCATTATAATGAGTTCAGGGACTTAATGCGATATTTTCACTGCGGTGTGTTTCTTATGTTGCGTCATTTTGAGAGACGTAATTAAATCATGTACTTCGTTTTTTTCACAACGCACCAAGCAATAAATGCAGAGGACATCTTCATTTTGGTTTGCTTCATTCTGTAGGCAAATGTGAATCTTAAGAACTAATCAGCTTTAGCAAAAGAAAACTCAAATTGCCGTACGTATTTAAAATATAAATAACCAAGCACGAAACTCAACGTCAGAAAAAAAATAGTTATAAAAATTACAGACACGTGTCTCGGGGAACCCTTTTTCAATGCAAAGAGATATGAGCTTGTTATTACAGAGACATCTGAGAAATTTGTTCACCTTTGGAGAATATCTTTGCATCCATAAGCTTTTCGAATAATTAACTTGAAGAATAATTTTACCAGTGTATGTTTTTTAATTGCAAGGTGGTTTTCAGAATTTCGTTTTTAGGCAATAATATTCTGGGCAAAGAAATTTGAAGCGTATTTAAATAAGGAGTACTTTCATTTGCATTTTCATAATCATTGGAAAAATCGTTTTCGAAGTTCAAAACTAACATTGAAAAACTTTAATTTCTTGCTTTTTACCACAACTGGAATTCTTAAATTTATTCATTTTGAATTTTGAATGACAATTTTTAGTATTTAAAGATTTATACACAGTATTAAAGTCTTTACCTCCACAGAGTACACGAGCCATATGACCTGTCTTGGCACATTTCCTGCAACCAGTTCTTGAAAAGGCATTTATTAGCAAGACGGTTATTATTAATACAACGAAAATATTGTTTCCAATTCAAACTTTTATTATCCATAGCGGACGACTTTTTTTGCGAAGAAAAGAATAAGATTTCTTTTTACTTTAATTTTCTTGAACTTGAAACTGAAAAACAGACGATTTAGAATTCTGCATTTCTTGTGATTCTTTCTCGCCGATTCCATTGTTAGCGCTAATTCCATACAGTTTTGAATTTATTTTAAGGCCCTCTTAATTGAGTTGTGTTCCAACAAAATTGTATCTTCTTTTACACCAGATATTAACTGTTGTCTTAAATGAATATCATTAAATGAATCTATATAGAAGCTTTACAATGCAGACTGTAGAAGTTGCAGTTTTTACTAATCCTTTTCAAATTTGTAGCGACTTCGGAAATTGACTCGTCTTCACGCTGACGTCTTCTGAGAAATGTATCTTCTTCAGCGATTTCATTTGGCTTGGGGCTCAAATGTTCTTGACTTAGATTCATAAATTCATCGCATGATTTTGCATTCGGTTTGGCTGGACTCGAAAGCATGGTAAGTAATTGTAGAACTTTAGAACCTGCGGTATGAAGCAATATTTCTTGTTTTTTTTTACCTGAATTTCTCCTTCAATTCTGCATAACGAAAAATAATTTTTTCTAACCTTTGTATAATAATACCCTAAAATTCTTCATTTTCTTCGAAGTTTACGAACTGTAATCCAATTTTGGCTGGTTGCGAATTTTGTAGAGCTACTGTAAGTAATGAAACTAATTGTTCGAAGGAATTACCGTTTTCGTTAGACATCTTCGTAGATTCGTTTCAAAATACTCATCGCCAACATTTGTGCACTTGCGTACCGTTAAAATACTGTATAAAATAGGAAATAAATATGACATATATCAAATATAAATGAAATATATAACACCTATCAACATCGATGATGATCTCATTGAATGATCTCAATCAAAGCAAAATTGATCAGCCTCAACGTAAAGTACTGAAATATGAGTAGTTTCACAATATTTAAAGCTCCCCCTATTTTTATTGATAATAAAGTAAATTTATTGAACTATATATGTAAAAGATGTAAATTATTTTTCTTAAACAATATACTAGGTAAATTTCATCGTAAAAAATGTTCTTCTCTCTACAGAAATAAAAGCACTATACTATAAACCAATGTAGTTTTGTAAAAACAATCTAGTATATTTCTTCTCCTGAAGTAAAGGTCATAAAATTCTTTTTTGAAGTTGCATATTTCTACTGCTTTGTGTGGAAGCTTTAAATTTTCTTTATAAGAATTCAATCTCTTACCTTGACAGACAGAACGGAAACAGCGTGGAACGTAAAATGAGATGAATTGGAATTTACTTTCTAAGCAGGAAATGAAAGCTTCTACGATATTCAGATTTATCGAGAAGAAAGAATTATTCCGTATTTGAAAGGGAAATTACTTATTTCCTTTAAGGTTTCAGTATTCTGCTCACCACCAAATAAGTTGTTGGAAACTTTAGTGCTTGACAAAACTGAATCAAAATTAAAATCATGTGTAATCGCTCTTCTCTTACACAACATAACTCATTTTTAGAAATGCTGAATATGAATTTTACTGAAAACGAAAACAATAACACTGAAAAAAGGTTTTGAAATGTATAGTTTTTTTTTACTTGAAATGAAAAGACTGTTGATTTTTCGATGTTTCAGTACACCAAAAATTGTGGTGGTTTAGCGCATCACTTTTGGTGTAAAGTAATTACCACTACTTTTGTCATTAAAGGAAACTTTTGACAAATTATATAAAGAGAGAGCAAAGCGAAAATAAAGTTTTCACAAAACATGATGTTCTATGTTATAGTTTACATATTAGTAAATGGAAATGATACTAAATCCAGTTTATTTTTTAAGTAAGAATAAATAATAAACGATACCTCTGAATTAGTTATAAATTTCAGTGTCTTGATAAAAATCTCCGTATGATTTTAAAAAATAATAATAAATAAATAAACATAAATAATGTGGTGGAGAGTTTTTAAGGATTTCTAGTAACGCAACAAAATATTGAATCTATCATTAAATAAGCAACCCAGGTCCACCACCACTTTTGTGGGTAGTGATCGTATATTGAAAATGAACAACATTCAGAAATGATCAAGAGTAATAATTCTACAAGTTAATAATTTATCAATTTTATTTTGTGGTTAAAATCAAATGCATCAACAAGTTCATTCAATCACATACAAAAAGGACTCAGATTATATAAATGAGTTAATGGGAGACAATGGCTCGTTTAAAAAGTAAATATGTCCCATGATTACTATAAATAAAGGAACAATTCCATGGTTCATCTTCACCGCGTCCGACCAATACTATTACTGTCTAAAATCATTATATACATTATAGGAAGCCATTTAGCAAAAAAAACTAAAATTACGGAAAAAATATACTCATGTGTTTAGTCCATTCTTACCCCGCGCTGCTGCCAGCCATCCCTGCTGCCTCGTTCCACCAGTTCCACGTGCATAAGTGAATTCTCTCCCGAGCACTTAAAAAAAAAAACCCTTTCCTAGGAAGTTGGCCCCGTAGCTATTCTTAGCTACGTCACTTGAAGACCAATTGCCTCCGAAGATAGTCGATGTCACCCGAACAGCAAAAACATGGGGCATAGCCACCCACGGAGGCATCCGAATGACCCCGAAGGTGGAAAGCGCCTTCGTTATGCTGATTTCGGCGTGATGATTCACTCAGCTCAGCAGGAGATGGAAAAAAAAAAAGCAGTTTGCGAAAGAGAGACAAGCAGAATATTCAAGGACAGAGAGCATTTGCAGGGAAGAGAGGAATAACAATTAAGTAAAATGGCTATCGCACAAAGTCGATACGACATTTCCCCCTTCGAACAAGGTGAAAAAAAAATTTTCAAGCCCATAAAACAAACCATGTCTCCGAGAGGTCAATCACAAAGTCTTAGACTAACCTGCCTGAAGAAATCAGCATTAGGGATAACTCATGATAACCCTATATGACAATAAAGTCACTTGCAAAAATATCCTAAAATACATTGTCACAACAGTCTTACAAAATATAAGCTTTTCATTTAAAAAAAAAACATAAAACACAAGTCAAAAATATATATAGGTTTAAGTATGGCCATACAATAAAAAAACAGTTGCAACTATACGCAAAACACAAGAAATGACATGTCGACAGAGTTGCTCAATGTGCACATGAAAAAATTTTGAGTGATATCACAAAAATTTAAGCAATAAAAAAAATGTGTACTACATGCTAGCACAGTCCAAAAGGGGTAGCCAAAAAGGGATTTCCGCGGAATAATTTTGAAGGGGAGTAACTTCCAAAGCAACATAGAGCAACTGTGCAACAAACATCCTAGGCAAAGGCAGGTTGCATAATAAGTTAAGGTTGATGAGCTCATCATGGAGGATCTGGAAAAATATAAACAAACAGTGACATCATACATGATTGACTTGATACAATAAACGCATTACAACATGATTGAGAAAAGATTGGAGTACACAAAACTTGTCATATTTTATGTTGATAAACATGAATGACATTACAAGTTATCCTACATGACCACCAATAGCTTTGCGAGGAAATAATTCATTTTTTTTTTTTTTTGGTTTTAGCAACTTTAGGTATATTTCCAAAAATCTTCAAATTGCAAAAAAAACTCTTATTTTTTTTTTTAAATGCTGCACTAAATAGACATAAGTAAATACTGCTACACTTCAGCTGACATCAAAACAAAAAAAAAAAGGTTATATAAAAAAATTTGGCTAACACAGTAATTATATTTCATGTGAACAGAATGGCATGTGTAATTTCTAAAAAAAAATTTACCCCACAGATGAAACTAAATCTACATATAAATTATTCTCATAAAATTTCATTTCACGAAAACAAAGCCCCCCCAAAAAAATTATTATAACTAGATACTGAGTAACATATTCTGCTGCACTAAATTGTTGTTTTCCATTCAATTGTGGCATAATTTAAAATACAAAAATAGTGTACAAGTACGATAAAAACATTGAAACAGAAGAAACAGTTGCACCATGTTAAATACAAGTACTGCTTCAGAGAGCAACAAAAGGTAGAAAAAAAAAACCGACAACTTTTAAAAGTACTATTGACCCAGATTCTGGAAAAAAATTTTTAAACAACATTGCAGAGGCTATTGTACAGATGTGATGAAAAAAAAAAAAACCCAGTTTTCCTGAAAAAAAAATGCATTTTTTTTGTTGAGTCCCAGTTTTGATGAGTCCAGAATAAATTCATACAGGAAGCACATAGGCTCCCTTCAGAGGCGAAACTGCAGGCACTAGACGACTTGAGTTTCAGCCAGGTGAGTGTCTAGCAAATGGCCCTGACACCACCAATTCTGGAGACAGAGGCAACCTCCTAGAAAGATACTTTTCGGCCTAGCCTTCACCAACATGACTGAAGCCGCTTCATTCTGCTTCTCAGTACAAGGAAAAAAAAACTTGGAAAAGAAAACAATCATTAAATTTTAACAAAATGCAGTGCAGCTGAAAGGAAAAAAAATTAGGTAGTGCGTCTGGATCTGAGAAGGTATGGGGACCTTCCAGAATGTACAGGCGAACTTGGAGGCAATACTTGAAGAACAGGTTGAATAGAGTCTGGGGTAGCAGGTCTGTTACATGAATCATTCTCCTCAGATACCGCAGCACTATGAGGGACAGCCTGTATATCCTCAGGGTTCTGAATGTTATTAGCTGGAGAAGTAACAGGTTGACAAAGGTGGCTTTTCCTTGCAGGGACTCTATGCAACCTGTTTATGTGTATTTTGAAAACAGGAGCAGAAAAATTTTGAAATTTTTGCAAGCACACCAAAACTGGTGAAACTTTTTTTTTTACAAAGAAAGGACCTGAAAAGGATGGTTTCATTTTATTTTTAGATTTTACATAGACTGTGTCCCCCCTGATGATATTTCTAATTTTAGCCTGTGAGTTAAATTTTTGATTGTGTAACCTCTTTTTTTGTACAGAGTTCTTGTAAACCTGATTATAAATGTGTTCGAGTTGTTCTAAAATATTATGAAGTTCATATGCAGCATGTAAAGAGGGATTAATATTAAAATTTACTACATCTGTAATAAGCGACAATTGTCTTCCAAAGTGGACTATGTTGGGTGTAAATTCAGTAGTTGAGTGAGTTGATGCATTGTAGCAGGCTTTGTGAATATCCACAGCATACTCAAAACTCACGCCAGACTGTTGTAATGAATGGACAGAAGTTTTGATGGAAAGATTTATTCTTTCACTTAAGGTGTTTGCCTGAGGATTCCCCGTTGTAGTGTGAATTAATTTTATAGAGAAGAGTTCATTAAATTTATGAAACAACTCACAATTGAATTGACAGCCTAAATCTGTAATGATGAGTTCAGGTCTACCAAAAACAGTAATATACTTAAAAAGTGCACGAGCAACAGCAACTGCTGAGATATTATTTAATATGTACAATTCTAAGTGACGGGAGAAAGCATCAATTATCGTTAGGATATGTTTGCCATTATTACACTGTACTATGTCTAGAGTCACAAGTTGGCCCGGATAAGTCGGGGAGATTGTCTCTTGTAAGGGTGCTCGAGGAATTCGGTGAGGTTTGTTATTAATACAAAACACACAACTTGAACAAAAATTTAAACAATCTACATAATATGAACGCCAATAATATTTCCGGGAGACAAATTCAAATGTTTTATGCTGACCCACATGACTTAAGTGACATATAGTCAATACTTTATGTTTGAGAGCATCTGGCACAACAATTTTTAAATCCCGCTCTGAACTTGGATCTGATGTTGACTTGCTAAACATAAGTAATTTTGATTCAGGATGTATGCAATAGTTTTTATGTTTCTCATCAATGCATCTATTTATGATGTTATTGTATATGAGGGACAATTTAGAATCTTTCAATTGTTCAGAGAGAAAAGTTGATTGAGAAATTTCTAACAAGGGATCCTTTTGTTCATGAGTCAAATTTAAAATTTGGGCACAATTAGTTAACATGGAAGAATCATTCTCCTGAGACACAGCATGACTGTTTAGGTTTTCATCCACAGCCTCATGAGGCACCTCAATAATTTCAGGAAGTTGTTCTTCGTCATTAGATGCAAGGTCTATCACAGGATTTATGTCATTTACTTTCTCGACTAAGGAGGGTTGAGATACAATGTCAACTTGATTTTCTGTAAAATCATTTCTGCTTAAAAAATCAGGGAACAAATTTTTGCTTCCTTTGATGTACAAAAAGCTAAAGGTATATTCACTTATTGACATTAGCCAGCGAGTGGTTAAGGAGGCTGGAGAGGAACTCTTTTTATAATATTTTAGACTTTTAGCATCTGACAAAATATACACATGGCGATTGTAAATATATGATTTGAAAGCATGAAGAGTGTTAACAATGGCCATAAGCTCTAGTTTTATAGCAGGATATCTGGTCTCTGCGGGTGATAATAATTTACTAAAGTATGATATTGGTACAAAAATATCATTAAACTTTTGTAATAGGACCCCTGAAATGGCATAACCACTGGCATCTGTATTAATATAGAACGGTTCATCCCATTTAGGCTGGGTGATACAAGGGTTGTTAAAGAAAACTTGTTGCAATTTTTGAAAATTTTCTTGAATTTCTTCTGTCCATTTGAAAACAGTATTAGGGTGGGTTAACTGATTGAGTGGGTGAATATAGTCCGAAAAGTGAGGTATTAATGTGCGATAGTATGAACAAAGTCCTAAAAACTTCTTAAGCTGCCTTTTTGTCTTTGGTACAGGAAAGGAGACTATTTTAGTGATGTTTGATGTGATGGGAAGAATGGAATTCTTTGAAATTTGAAACCCTAGATAATTAATCTTATCAACAAACCATTCACATTTTTGTGGAGATACCGTAACATTAAACTCCTTGAGAACTGAGAAAAAGGACTGTAATTTTTGGCACATTTCATCAAAAGAATTAGCACCAATGACAAAGTCATCTTGGTACGCATATATGCCAGGTGTATTAGTCGTTTCAACTATAATGTCTGAGAGATGTTGCATGATAGAGGCTCCTGACCGGATGCCAAAACAAAGTCTATTATACATGTAAGTGCCCCAAGGGGTAACAAACGAAAATTTATCCCTATATTCCTCAGGCAAGTCTATTTGATGGTATGCTGCCTGTAAATCAAGTGAGGTAAAGTATTTAAATTGAGATAATGAATTTATTAATGTATGAATTTTGGGCAATGGATATGCAGAATTTGCAATAAGAGAGTTTAATAGACGCAAGTCTAAAGCAAGTCTATATTTTTGTACACCTGAAGCATCAGGTCTCTTTTTAACAAGAAGCATAGGTGCTGAATACTCAGAATTATGTTTTTGAATAATTCCTGCTTCCTGCAATTGTGCAAGTTGATTTTGTGCTTCAGCCTGAAGGCTATGAGGTACAGGAAAAGGAAGTGACCTAAGGGGAAATTCATGCTGAAATGAAAAATTTACAGGTACCCTATCTGTATGACCCAGAGAGTTCATAGATGAAGAAAAGCAGGTTGCATTGTCACTTAATAAAGATTGGATTTTCTTTAGGTTATCACCTGATAAATGAGCTAACTTAAAATTTTGCAAATTAAATTCCTGTTTTCTCAGGTTTTCAATTTCTGAAGAAGCTTGGATAAAATTAATGTTTGCATTAGGTTGGGGGTTGATAGCTTCCTTAATATCCTCAAGATACCAAATGTTCCCCAGACACATGTTTTTATTTAGGTGAACTTTTTGAGTAGATCTGTTTTCTGCATACACATAAAAAACATTAGAGTCATCTATTTGCTTCTTAGGATCAAATGATATGATTGTATCATCAATATATACACTTTTAACTTTTTCACTAAGAGTAAACAACATTTCAGAAGAAATGACCTTATCCTTACTTACCAGTTTTACATAAGCACCTTCATTAGGGTTCAAAGTAATTTTAGAAGAATTGTGAACTTTTAAAATGTTTACATTTTGAGTATGCATATCATTAACCTGTGTACTAGACTCTTGGTTAGTGCTTGTTGAATTAGCACATAAAAGTGGCAAACTTATGTTATCAAATATCAATGAATTTTTAGAGGAATCTATAACCATATTATATTTTGTAATAAAATCATAGCCTAAGATACCCAGAAAAGGAGACTGATCTCTAATATTAATTGTGAAAAAGTTATGTCTAAAAAAGTTGCTAAGAATTTTAAATGAAAATTCCACACATGATTTGAATTCTACTGATGAGTTAACAGTGGAGATGGTAACTTTTCTAGATAAATTTCTTACTTTAATCTTATGTCTTATTGCACTAAAGGTTTCATCGTTCAAAATAGATATCGAAGAACCAGTGTCAATTAAAAAGGTTACTGTTAATTCACCAATTTTTACCTTGATAAGTGGTAGTTTACCAAGATAGTGCTCCTCTACACCATCAGTATTTACTGTGTTAAAACATGTACCTGGGACAAATTCTGGAGCATCAATTGATAATGAATGTTTTGGTTTTTGAGGAGAAGTTTGGGTTGCCAACGTTTTCCCTATTTTAACAACTCCTTTTGATTTGATTGGTGAATTGTGCTTCACCGTGCTAACATTATGTATCACAGAAGGTGGTAAACCACTATTTCTGTTATATTCACCAACATTCATTATATTTGGACGTGGCAGATCAAGAGATGCACCTTGCGGTATAAATTGTGTACTGTAATTATGTACAGGCATGTTGGTATAATTTTGAACCAGGGGACTGAATTGCATTTGAGTTGGAACATTAAAATAGTGTTCAGACCCTATGTTTTGATTACAATTAGCCGCATTATCTGAATAATTCTGAAAACTTTCATTAATTGGTTTATTATATTTTACCTGTTCACCATAATTAACAGGAGTGAGGTCCCAACATTGGGTACCTTGATCATTGAAATTTTTTTTGTCTTCACAAATGGAAGTGTCCAAAAAATTTGAATAGTCTTGTCGATTACTGTTATGTCGTCTATTGAAATTTTGTCTCTCATGTCTAGCATTTGCATTGGAATGTTTACGAAACAAAAAACAATTATTCATATAATGGCCAGGCTTTTTACAGTACCTGCAAACAATTTTCTTAGACATAGCCCTATTTTGTTTTGATCTAAAAATTTTATTTCCCCCTTGATGTTTTGAAAGGACTACATCATCTGACATGGAATTTACAGAGTTTGTTTCTGTTGTTTTGTTTTTTAATTCTTGTTCTAAAAAAACTATCCTGCTTTCCAGAGCTAATACGTGATCAGATGTGCTATTTTTAATGTATGAATATGCACATGACTTTAAATTTTCAATTTCCTCAGCTTTCTTTACTGCTTCATCGAAGGAGGTAATTTTTAATTCCAGTAATTTCAACCTCAGATCATGCGAAATTACGGACAGAAATTTTTGCAGCAAAATTTCGTTTATAGCTTCAGAACTAGAAATTTTAAACACACTGTTGGTAATTACCCGAACTCTGTGAGCGATATGTATGACAGATTCAGTAGGACTAACTTTAAAGTCGTGAAAGTCCGACATGGAATAGGATAAAGTCGGGGGTTTGAAAAATGTGCATAAGGCATCAAGAATGAATTTGTATGATTTCGCATACCTTAAGTCTGGCGACTCGAGCATATACTGCCTGGCTGCACCTTGTAATTTAGACTTAACTATCAGGATTGCTCTATCCTCATCCCAATTATTGACATTGATTAAATCAGTTATTTGTTCAGCAAAGTAAACAACATAATCTGGTTCCCCGGAAAAAGGTGTCACAGATAATAATAAGGGACTTTTTGGTGTCATATTTACGTTTTGTGTAGATGTGCTCTGAATATGAGACGAACTTGACGGTGCAGAACCTGTATGAGGAGTATTTTGTTTTTTTCTAGCCATAATTAATGCAGAAAACAAATAAAGATAAAAACACAGTTATACAATTTTAATAGTCAAACAATAATTTTGAACTAAATGTCGTATCGACTTTGTGCGATAGCCATTTTACTTAATTGTTATTCCTCTCTTCCCTGCAAATGCTCTCTGTCCTTGAATATTCTGCTTGTCTCTCTTTCGCAAACTGCTTTTTTTTTTTTTTTTTTTTTTTTTTGGGCTAAACAAAAGTAAATTTTTATTTTGGGCAGTACTGAACATATAAGCTTGTTTAAACAGTTGTCCCAATGCTAAAAATGTAAAGAAGAAGAAAAATATATTATATACATATTTTTTTCTAACGATTTAAATGTATTTTAAACAAATTGAGTTCAAATGCTAAGAAAATATAAAGCAAAATTTTATTATAAATTCTAAACTAATAAGATAAAAACCTCCCTAACATTTAATGCTCATTTTAAAAAAAAATCTAAACTCGTTACTCGTAAAAAAAAAAAAAAAAAAAAAAAAAAAAAAAAAAAGGAATTAAGTATTATATAATTACTCTTTCCCTTTATCATTTAAAACAGAAGTAAAATAAATGTTTTGCATTTTTTGTAACATTTTAATTTATTTTATTAATAAAAATATAACGTTTAAGATTATGTACAATGTTTTTCATAAATATCAGAATTTAAATATTTTATTTAAGCGAAAATCCAATTTATAAAATTATTACAGAAAAACTAATCTACGGCTCATTTAACAATATTCACTTAAAATCGCTTTCGTCTGCATGATTATCAACTTATATTTTGTATACCCAAACCAATTGCAGATTATTCATAAATCTAGCTTTTCATGTATTTATCGAACTGTATGAACTATTTTCAATCATTGCAACGAATGTGCTTAGTCACCTTGTGCTTTCAAAACATTATTTCGCACCAGACAGATAGATAAAATAAATCACATCATTTTGGCTTAAAGCTCTTTAGAAATTTGTATCAGTTCACGGAAATATTTGATTTATATCTTTATCTATCCAGGCTTGGCGTTTGTTCCAATACTTCTTTGTTCTACTGAACATCTGGCCGGTGAAACACTTCTAGATTTTGGTAGAAACAATAATTTATCATAGTTTTTAGCTGCATATTCAGTAATTTTCAAAAGGATGATGCCTTTTAGTTTAACTTACATCATTGTATAAAATGATTTGGAAAAGAGCTCATAAAATATGTTCTAATGTTCTTAAATTGCTCTTCAAAGCAACGCTGGTATTAAATACTCAAAGGTGCATTGTGAATTGTGTCACCATACAAGCATGCCCTAGGGCTATTTTCAATTCGTCTTATCCCAAGTTCGAGCCGCAATAGCAGATCCAGTCTTCGGCAAACTGACAGACACTTTTTCAATGTGTTGGGTGCTGAGCTAAAAAATAATCGTATACCGGGGGCTTAGGAATGTCGCATAGAAAGTTTTCAGCACCCCGCCATGGGTCTATGGGGTTTGTACCTAAGAAACGATGTAAAAGACATCGTGGAAAGGTGAAGGCTTTCCCTAAAGATGATCCATCTAAACCAGTACATTTAACTGCTTTTATCGGCTATAAAGCTGGTATGACCCATATAGTGCGAGAAGTAGATAAACCCGGATCAAAGGTAAAGTGATCGTATTTTGAAAATGAACAACATTCAGAAATGATCAAGAGTAATAATTCTACAAGTTAATAATTTATCAATTTTATTTTGTGGTTAAAATCAAATGCATCAACAAATTCATTCAATCACATACAAAAAGGACTCAGATTATATAAATGAGTTAATGGGAGACAATGGCTCGTTTAAAAAGTAAATATGTCCCATGATTACTATAAATAAAGGAACAATTCCATGGTTCATCTTCACCGCGTCCGACCAATACTATTACTGTCTAAAATCATTATATACATTATAGGAAGCCATTTAGCAAAAAAAACTAAAATTACGGAAAAAATATACTCATGTGTTTAGTCCATTCTTACCCCGCGCTGCTGCCAGCCATCCCTGCTGCCTCGTTCCACCAGTTCCACGTGCATAAGTGAATTCTCTCCCGAGCACTTAAAAAAAAAAAAACCCTTTCCTAGGAAGTTGGCCCCGTAGCTATTCTTAGCTACGTCACTTGAAGACCAATTGCCTCCGAAGATAGTCGATGTCACCCGAACAGCAAAAACATGGGGCATAGCCACCCACGGAGGCATCCGAATGACCCCGAAGGTGGAAAGCGCCTTCGTTATGCTGATTTCGGCGTGATGATTCACTCAGCTCAGCAGGAGATGGAAAAAAAAAAAGCAGTTTGCGAAAGAGAGACAAGCAGAATATTCAAGGACAGAGAGCATTTGCAGGGAAGAGAGGAATAACAATTAAGTAAAATGGCTATCGCACAAAGTCGATACGACAAATAACATAGTAAAAATCGCATGAAAAGTTTCTGCTAACACAGAAAACTTTACACAATTGACTCGCTTATTCGGACTGAAAGAAAGATCTAAGTGCTAAAACTAAGAGCTATCAGTCAAACGCTGAAGTTTCTATATTTATATTTTATGCCATAAGGTGGTCACTCGATCCTTCAGTGTTACATTGTGCTTCATTTTTGCCTTACATATAATTTACGAAACCGGTTATTTATTTCGCGCCGTGTTTAAAGCACGAGTTTAAACCTTATCAGAATTACATGTACCCCTCTTTTCTAAACCTTCAAGCAGTAATTCATTGCCGTAGGAAATTTCTAATGCTACTACTCTCACTGCACTCTGCCAGTCTTCCCAACTATAAGAAAGCTAAAAAAATCAACCTTATGTAAATATGAAAACGAAATCTTTGGGTAATTTTATTTTTATCTTTCGGAAATTGGTAAATCAGTTTTTATTTTTCATGTCATATGCTTTAAATTTTGAGTCTGCGAATTGTTTCGTAACACGTCAAGCTGTAGCGTCATTAAAGGCGGACAGAAGGGGCGCTCCGCCCCAGGCGACCCCGTTTTGAGGGATGTTGTTGAAGGCACCCGAAAGGAGACAAAGTTTTTGATAAGACATATACTTGAATACTTATACAATTTTACTGATGCTGTTTCAACGCATCATAACTGAAAATAAATGTAGTTTACTGAAAGCTATACCAAATAAATTAACTAGAATTTCAGCTTTTCTATTTTTTTTTTTTTTTTTTTTTGCTCTACTGAAAATAATATAAACTACAAAACAGCATGATTTATACAACAAAAAAACTTTTTTTTTTTTTGCGTGTGCGGAGGAGGGGGCTGACACCATAGATTTCCGCCCCGGGTGACGCCCATGCTAGGAACGCCATTGCGTCAAGTATTCCTTCAATGATGGACATATTGACGGTTACTGCTTTTTGTTTCAAAAAAACGAAGAACATAAATTTATTCGATTATAAAACTAATTTTGTATTTCTACTAAGAAAGAGAAATTTTAAAAATATATATTTATTCTTTACCACTAAAATAAAGCTTTACCGCTAAGAATGAGAATGTTAGTTAACGTTTCTTTTAGAAATTCGTTTGTCAATTCCATAAAATAAAATTAACGCTCAGACTTTTTTCTTTAAATTCAATTTGTTTAACAGTATTTTGTGTTCAGAAAGTAAAGATAATATTTAAAGCAAACTATTTCAAATTCAAAAAATATTACTGTTTGTAGTTGGTCTTTTATATTAATATTTTATTACCATGAGTATATGAACAGTTGCACTTGCAAATATGTATCATTATATATTATTTTACTACTATAAAAAGACATACGAGTTTAGTTTTTTTTCTTTCTGTAAACCTTAATCTCATTTTGCTCAGAATTATTACACACATAATCATTATTATTACTATGCTCACAAGTATCATTAAAACACACATTTTAAGTTTTAAAATAAAAATTTTAATTTTATCTATAACGTTCTGTTTTAAATTAGTTAATATACCGTGACATATGACAACGGGTGTAAGGGGAACAATGAAGTGTGACATTTTGTGACGAACGGGGGAAGGGGGTAAAAATACTAAAAAATGTGTTCCATGATTTATTAGCAGCTCCTGAAAGAATTTTATATACATTCTAAATTGAATGTATATAAAATTCTTACCGGAATGTATATAAAATTTACACATATCTGAAAAAGCTAACTCAATTTCACTTTTGATTTTTATAAATAGACGCCGTTAGGGCAAAGATTTGTTTATTTCATCAGACGTTTTGTTTTGTGGCATCGAAAATATATACGCCACCATATATTCTCTCTCTATCAAATGTTATATATATAGATAATTATTTAAAATTGACAAAAGTTTTGTACGATAGTTTGGCAGATTCTGAAAAATCAATAGCGTGCCTTGACTCGAGTATTTATGGGTAACATAGTATTGAATAAAATGTGTTTCAATACCTTATTCACTGCATTATAAAACCTGAAATAATGAATGTGTTGTCCAGAAAATATTGAAAAGAGTTTAGTCATTGTTCACAAAAGATGGGATTAAGTAATATCTTCGAAAATTAACTGGGTATAAGCAACGTAATGTCAATAATGACTTGATTGAACAAGATTTATACTGATGTTACTAGTTTTCGTTTATATTCTGAAGAAAGGATTTTCATTGGTAAACAATGGTGTACAAATAAATATATCTTCGCTGCCAACGCTTGCGATTAGTTTTAAAAACTGGATTTATTCATCCTCAAGATTAAATATATATTTTGTTTAAAATTTTAAAAAATCTGTGGTGCTTTTAATAGAGTAGCTGATGAGTTATTAAAAATGGAAAACTATGAAAATGTTTTCTTGTTTATTATTTTGATTAAAATTTTATAATCTTTTTCATGGTATGCTGTACTGAACTGTTGATTCGTTTATATTCTGTAGATGAACAGCCAACGGAACTGTTTATTTAAGTTCTGCTGACTAGAGAATTGAATTTAGTATTAAAGACGCAATCCATTCCCCCAGAAAAATGGAATGAACGCGTAAACAGAGGAAATTTTTACATTATGTATTCATGCATATTAATTTTGATTATGCATAAGTTCCTAAAGATTTACTGTATCGGTAAGTTATTTTAATTCAAAAAATACATCTTCAGTTACAAATTTCGACAAGGAGATAAAACTCAGTTTTGTTTTGCTAAAGTAATTTGAAAAGATATCATAGTTAAGAAAAGATTGTCATTTTTATGATTAAACTTTTTATTTGTCCTCTTTTTAAGATTTACTATTCATAATTAAAATTTCTTCGTGTTCTAAAAAGTTAATAAGTTTTAAGATTTGTTTTCCTTCGCTAATAACTAGCTTTCCAATTATAAAAAGACTAGCATATCGTTGAGTGAAAATGAAAAATAGGGGAAATGTGCCTAATATCGCACCACTTTTTAAAATGTGATATATGTTTCTGTTATTTTTCACGATAACCAATTATTTTCAAGTGACTTTTTGAGATTTATTATTGCTGTTTCATATATAAAAAATCAATTCAATGCCTCAAACAGTAAAATATTTTAAACATGTAAAACTCTAATAAGTACTTTCAGGAAGTTCGGGAAAAAGTGTTACTAATATCGCCCAGTGCAATCTTATGAATACTATTTCCAATTACCATTAAAAAGTATATGGAAATCAAACCAATATTAAATCCGCTATTTAGTATTATTATTATATTTAACAACAAATTCAATTTCATGTCATTGTGATATTATTACAAAAACGAGAAGAAGAATGAAGGTTACATATTGCCATAGTTTGGCATTTCTGTCCTCATGTACCACAGAGCGATCTTCGGACTACAGTAAGGATGCCGTATTAGGAATAACAGCACTTTCCAATAGGGCTGACTCTACCGACTGAACTAAGAATAAATATAGCGCTACCGCTATATCTACTTGAACTACATGACCATGTGGTTGTATTTACTTTATAATGATTAAGAATACTGCTTAATTTTACGAATATTGATCAATGTATGATGAAGTCGTCATAAACTTTCGGTTTGCTCAAAACGTTCAAACATTTACACAAGCTAAACGCAATGATTCATCTAACCAATGCTCTCACAGAATTGGCAGAGTGTCGTCAGACACTAGTAGAGCCGGTTTACATCAAGTGGCAGCATCTAATGTTGGAAATTATGAGGGGTGCGATAATAGGCATACTTCCCCTAATGATAAAAAACAATGTACTTAAGCAAATATTTTGCAACATTTTTCAGAAAACATTTGCAATAGCATTTTGCCTCATAAATAAAAATACAGATATATTTGATATATTTCTGACTATCTGTATGTTAAGGGAGAAGACTATTTCACTGATTCTTAAAACATGCTTCAATTATACTTTTGATTATTTAACAATGCATGTTAAAAAAAATTGCTCTTTTTTAATTTACGTAAAACCTTTATGTGAAAAGTAATAATAAAGTTGTAATTTGAATTATGTTCAAAGAAATTCTCAAACTTTTTACATTTAGCCAATTGAAAGATTTTAAAACACTAAAAAGAAGCTTTGTTTGATCCATTTGATCGAACAGTTGCAGGAAATCTAACCTAACTTGATGCGAAAAAATTCATATGTAACACGAAATACATTTTAATTAATATTAATGTTAGTTTCACTTAGACAAGGAATGTGGGTGGTAAAGACATTAAGGTAACAGTTTATGAAAGTGACACTAATTGCATATGTGACAGTCGTACAAACAAGTTGCCTAATACCATATTGAGTTAACTAGCATTATCGGAATTATTACACAGGTAAAATGTTTGTTGAACTTGTTTGGCAAAGGAATGCAAATCAATAAGATGTAATGCTATTATTAAGCGAGTGTTTCATGAAGACGACATTAACTGGCAATTACAACTGATTTCCGTCATAATATCGAATAGTTCTGTGCCAATTAATTTGGATCATTGTTGGTATATAATAGTTGACATTAATCTTTATTAGCCTGAAGTAAAGGATTTCGAAATAATGTGCAATGATACTGTTTTAATATTTAACTTCCCAAAAAATTCCATCGAGTTCCCTTGCAATTAAAATTAATGCTTTCTTTCGGTGAGGAATACAATTAAACGTATTTTAAGAATTCCAATTTATTACATAAAACAATCAATTTGCTAAACATAGTGATCAAGTAGTTTAGATAAATATAAGCTCTTTGATTTATGGCTGAAACTATTATTAAAATTAATCTTAGCTTCAGTTCTGACAAAAACATTTGAACCAATGTGCCATTACACTTCTATTCCATCATTTAAATAAAAACCAAATGATGTTAATGAAGATTTCTAATGAACAGTCTCAGATTCTGAGCAATGACGCTTAATCAAAAGAGACAAATGTATACAGTTGTGGGGAACAATATACAGCGTTTAATTGAGGTGCACAAATTCAAATAACTTCTTGATTACAGCACGTAGTTTGAGATATTTCCCCATAATCCTATAACTAATGGTTTGGATTTGCTAGCAATATTCTGTGTTTTCATCCACAAATAATACAGGTAACTAGTGTTTACACATTTTGTATCTTATCAGTGGATTATTATAATCGTATGCATTTATGGGTTCCTTGTGTTGTTACCTATTAAAGAAAATCTCTTGCTTCGCTACTAATACCGGTATACTAATTATGGATTCAACGCTACTTTTTAATTTTACATTTAAAAAATACTAAGTTGCTGTAGAAAGTAAGTGATTTGAAATATAAGTCAGTTAATAATGAATAAGAAGTTGATTAATAAGTGGCAAGTAAAATAAAGTTTGATTTAATTCCCACCTCCGCGATCAACACACAAACATCGGTTTATCACCAACTAGTGAGCTTATCCTATTTGACAATGTGTCACCCAAACTACTCCTCGTTTCGTTAAAAAACAACCGAAAGTCATGGGTCAGATCGTCGAAGTTTCCGTTTCTAGCTGCATAGATCACAACTGCGGTTACAGCAACCGCTTCAACTCTTCGTTACGTTTCACGAAACAAAAACAGCAACTCATGGATCAGTATCTATTATTTTTCGTTCTTAGGAGCATAGATTGCCGCTGTGGTCAGCACTGGTAGCAGCAAAGCACTGATCAGAATTCGGAAATTCCTGAGCCGTGCGAATCATAACTTAACCACAAGTCAGATGACCATGCCCTATGAATAATTTGCTAAAATTTCATGCAGACGAAGACTGGTGATGTGCTTTAATTTTTATCGAAATTTGGAATAATCGCAATCTAAATTAAAAATAAATCCAACCAAGTAAAAATGTATCCAACTGCATTTCTTGCGAGCATATTAATTCACTTATGTGATTTTTTCTTAAATAATAGTAAGTAAAAGTTTTAGGGTTTTTTTCCATTTCTTTCTAAATTACAGCAACACAAATAACGGTCGAAAACTATGAACACCTATTTCAAGTACTTAATATTTTGAACAGCAAAAACAATTTTCAATTCTTCAATACTTATTCTTACTTCAAAATTGGTTTCAAAGCTAAAATAAACTTAGAAATTCCTTTAAAAACATAAACAATATTACCAAAATGAAATTTCTTATAGTGTGCATCACAAATGATGTAAGGAAAACGCGGTAGTGATTATAGTGATGTATCTGCTTACCTTTGCGGATTTTAAAGTGGAAAGTTAATTAAATTTAGATGAAAAATTTATTCTCTAAGAATTTATTTACCGCAGACTTTTTAATAGTCTTTCAAGCTCAAAACAACTCTTAGTAAAGGAAACAAACCCATTTTTTTTCTTTTCATATGCTCCAGTTAAGGAAATAATGGAATTTTATGCTAGAGAAACGTTTGTACCACTTATAATTGCTATATGTACAGTGCGTATCGAAATGATAGGTCCACCCGCATTTTTCAATGTTTTGACTGTTAATTGATAATAATTCCTTTTTTTTTTTGGTACAGATAATTCAGCAATAATCGTTATAATTATCTAGAAAGCATTTTGTTAAAAATAAATAATATTTTTTATTTTATGAAAATTTTTATTTTGAAGCCGTTTCAAAAAGATAGGTCCGCCTTTATAAATCCTTGTACCGAAACGTTTTTTTCTATTAAATTTGCATAATCATCATAGTTAAGTCTTACTGCGGGACTACGCGGGCTGCCGTGGAAGTATTTAAATGGAGTTGAACACCACATTGCAATCAAACGAAATGGGTCGTCGTTGCAGTCTTTCGCTGGTTGAACAGGGGAAAATTGCAGCATTTAAAAAGTGTGGAAAATCGAATAGAGAAATAGCTAAACTTTTAAACAGATCTCATAATGTCGTAAACAATTTTTTGAGACTTAGAAGTGTTTATGGTAAGAAAAAATCATCTGGCTGGTTGTCAAAAGTGACACCCCGACAAAGAAGGACTATTGTAAAGGAGTTAAAATCAGGAAATACGAGCTTATCCCCCACTTTGGCCAGAAAACAAATTTCTCAAAATCAAAATCAACGGTCCATAGAATGATAAAGAAGTTCGGCAGTTTAGTTTACAGGAAGAGGAAAGCGGCTCCGAAATTGACTAGAAATTACAAAGAAAAGCGATTGAAATTCGCACAGGAAGTGACGTGCTGGAAAGAAAACTGGCATCGAGTGATATTCAGTGATGAAAAAAAAATCAATCTGGAAGGTCCAGATGGCTGGCAATATTACTGGCATGATCTGCGTAACGATAGAGAGATATTCTCGAAGAGGCAAGCTGGTGGTGGTTCCGTTAGGGTGTGGGCCGGCTTCGGACGCGCAGGAAAAACTGATATAACATTTGTATACAATCGCTTGAATGCTGCAGGCTATCAACAGCTGCTCGAACAAAATTTTCTTCCACATGCAGAGCACATTGAAGGGCCGTTCTACATGTTCCAACAGGACAATGCTCCTGTGCATACTGCAAAGTCCACTTTTGAGTGGTTCCTGGATAATGGTGTGCATATTATCGATTGGCCACCTTGCAGCCCGGACCTGAATCCGGTAGAAAACATGTGGGGCATACTCGCAAGAGCAGTATATGCAGGTGGAAAGCAGTACAACTGTACTACAGACTTAAAAAGATCTATTTCCTCCGAATGGGCAAAAATCGAGACCAGCTGTTTGCAAAAACTTGTAGAAACCATGCCGAATAGGATTTATGAGCTCATTTTGAAAAAAGGTGGAAAAATTTCTTATTAATTGATTATTAATTTAATGTTTGGTTCAGTGGACCTATCTTTTTGAAACAGAAATTTCACAAATTTTTTGTTTCGTTTATCATTCCTATGATTTGTATATCATTTAAGCATTATTTTTTCATTGGTTGAACTAGAGTATATTATAAAATAGTACTTAATGCATAATAAAAAATTTTTTCCTAACATGAATTTCGTTTTTACTGATGGACCAATCATTTCGATATGCACTGTATTTTTGTGCATTAAACACTAATTTGTAATTTATCAATTTTTATGCAGAAGGAGAAAAATTTTTTTATATATAACCCCCTTACTATAGTTTTAAACAAAAAATCACTTAATTGAACTACTCCAAGTATGTTAAAACAATTATTGTGGAATTGCATTTTCCTGATTAAGTTTTCTTGTCTGATTGTAGCTTTTGTGTTCTTAAAAAAATAATTGACTCTCTGAAATTTTGAGTAGACATATGTAAAAAAGCAAGAACTCATTTTTTCTTTTTTTCGCGTTAGATTTTGTCTTGCTTTGGCAGTCTGGAATTAAATAGGGATTTGAAATGATGAACAAAACAATCACATTTCAATGGATCCCTTAACATGTAAGAGTCGGTGGTAACGAAAGGTAGACTCACAAGCCAAGAAGGGAACCCTAGAACCACAAGACAACAAACCAGTACATCCAGTCACATAAAAAGTATATTTTTGAGAAATGAATGTATACTCTTGTAAAATGTTCTCTCACAAACCCCGTGAAAAGGCTGTGGCAAACTTCAGACTTAAAACTGGCCATATTTGTGTGCATGGCAAAACATCTTAATAACCGAGGCATCCTGCCATCTAGTATATGCCATATATATAAATCAGGCACCATGAATGCAAAGCGTGTTCTTACGTACTTCAGAGTCCCGTAAACGTGGATAGATAAGCAAATTATACGGGAATGCCAGAACTTGCTTGAACTCTTTTTAATGACTACATCTCTCATGTTCCCTCTCATGTTCAATTCTTGTTTCCCCCCCCCCCTTATGCTCCTTTGTTAATCTTTTCTAGATCTCATTTTAATTGATTGTGTATTTTGGTATCTTTCCTTGTTTTTATGTGATACCTGAGCTGTTGTAATGCATGGATTGATATCATTACAGTAAAGCCATATGTAACAACAACATTGTCTAACTGCGAGTCGGATGCTACACTGGAAATAATCATTTTGTAAAAAAAAAACATTCAACGTCTCGCAGTCCATAGCTGAATTATAAATCCGAAGACACAGTTTGAGCAATAAGTAACTATACAATGTATAACAAAAAAAGATGCTACCCGACGGAAGTGTACAATGCTTTACACGATGATTGCTCTACTTTTTACGTCCAATCATTTACTATACCTGGAGCTAAAGCTATTGCAACGGAGCATCCCAGGGGGAGTGTTCAACCAAAAACTTTTCAGTGTTAAGGCATGAGGATGCATATCGCAGAAAAGATTATTTTTAATCTGAACTCACACTATTTTTTTTACTTGTTCCCGTACTGCAGTCTTCGATGGCTTGAAACATTTCGCAGAGAGTTTGCCACGGAGTGTAAATAAAATAGTAAGATTTTAGCTATCTGAACGTTTAGTTTTTTATTTTGTTATTAATATATATACATATATGTATATATATTTATTTATTTGTATGTTATTTATTTATTTATTTAATTATAATAACATTATTATGTATTTATTTATTTATTTATATTCTTTTGGAGGGAGGCCAAAAATAAATTTAAGAAATAGTATTATAAAATGTAGCTTAATATTAATAAGAAGTAATTTTGTGACACAATAGTGGAATATACTTAGTTTCTTAAACACTTCTCTCTCATTAATATTCAGTTCTTTGTTTAATATTAAGTCATTTCATTAAATTTCTTCCATGTAAAAATTCTTTTTCCGTTTTATTTGTTCTGTTAGCAGTGCTTTATTAATTTATAAGTGCCGTCAATAGCCGTAGTCAATATCTGAGTGGACTGGATATAACAAAATTCAATTTTTCAAAATCCATTTTATAAAATCAAATTTATTGAGGAGCAACACAAAATAACAATTCATCTAACATGACATTCCACATTGCTACCACCTAACTAGCCATACCAACAGACCATATATTCTGACTAACTGAAAAGAAATCCAGAAACACAGTTTTTATACTTTTATCAACACATTCCCAGTTTGCATCTGCGCAACCAAACAAAATGAGCGCAATGGACTAAACATTAATTGTTAAAGTTCAATCTTCATATAGATGTTTTAGAGTCAAGGCTACTTCAAGTCTTCAAATGGTTGTTTGCCATCATCAAAAATTCTTTCTTTGAAATTAATAGTATCGCACATTAATTTTAATCATAAAAATGTTAATTTGTACAAAAAGCAGAAAAAGCTATCAAAAAGCAGACGCGCGATTAAAACTTGTAAATACATACATTCAACAAACGTATGTGATCACTTTTCTAAAAGTTCAATTCACCACAACAACACATGGGATCAAAACTTTTTAAATTAAAAGAAAACCCATAACTGAATTTTTTTATGCAAACTCGACACCAAAAAGGTTGGTTGCATACAGTCAAAAAAAAAAAGTAAACAAAATACAAATATTCACAGAAACTTCTTGTTCTTGTCCAAACAAATAAATGATTCAATAGTATTAATGATTCCTCTTGTACCGGTGTCATAGGATCTTATCCATAAAACTGATTTTGATTTATGCCGAGAAGATACAGAATCCGTTGATATTTTCTTGTTTTCTTCCTTTTTGCCTAGGTATCATGTTATTATAAATGACCTTATCAGTGTTATGTAACCGTAATTACACATTGTTTCTACAAGAAAGAGTCATAATAGATAGATAGCACATGTTACATCTTTCATGCCAGGTATGTCACTAGATATCGGACTACGCAATGGACATTTAACCGATCCTGGGTTGATCCTAGTTTAATCAAAAGATACCTAAAGTTCCAAATAATACGATTTTATTTGTCTCATTAAAGAAGAAACATATAAGGATACACCGAGAAGCAAATTGAGCGATTACCAATTAATCGACAGAAGATAATCCGCCCATACCGATTAATCGGCAGCCGATTTATTATAATGATTGTAATTTTTAATACTACCATTTCTCCATCACTACTATTTTTGTTTACAATTTTCAACTTGACAGAATCAGCTAACAGTTAATTTCTGTGAGTTGTGGTTTATTTTTTCCTATTTTCCTCATTTGAAAAGTAAGATTTTATTCGAATTCCGTGAATCAATTTTCTTATTGATTGTTAATAAAATCATATTCTGTTAACAAGATCTGCAAGTTCAAACATTTACAATAGTAGCAAGTAGCCAGTAGACACTTTTAATTTAGTTGCTCTATTTTTATTACTAGAATCCACTTTATCCAGGGTTCTTGTTTTTTATAAAGTTTGAAATAATCTTAAGCACTATCCTAAAGCTAGACGATGAAGGAAAGTACTGATGCACAAGGAATTTTTGCGATACAATATGCATTTTTATGTAAAATAGAAAAAATAAAGTAAAAAAGATGCATCAAGCATCAATTGTTATAAAGGATTAAATGCCTGTACAATACACTTACGGTATTTGATAAGAATAAATATTTTGTTGGATGAAAAATTAGCAATTTCAAAAGTAAATTGCAAAACCTATGGAAATTTATGCATTAACAGAGAAAAAAGAAAACTATTTGAAGTGCAGTACTCTCTTCGAAGTTTGGGAGGAGAAGAGACCAATATGCACGCATATCTTCACCTCTTAACCCTTTCTTTTTTTCAATACGATGCAATAAATATTTTTAAAAAGTGAACGCATGAATTTTTGAAAAGAATTTTGCTTCATTATTTTTGATTACTTGTGTTTCCAGAATCACTTTTACAGGTTTTTTTTTTTTTTTTTTTTTCTCTTTTTCGGAAAAGTAGAGATATTTGCCATTGCGGAAAATAAAACCAAAAGGTAGGTGCCGGCTGATTTTAAGAATTTTCTTTCTAAAAAAAATATGTGTTCCCACTTTTACTATGATACTCTGCAAATTTTGAATATTGAGAGTTCTTTTGAATTTCTGTTTACAGAGTAGGACTTTTTAACTTTATGAGTGACAGTTAGACCTGTTATTTTGGGAGGATGGGATGGGGCGATTGCCTCCTTCGTATTTGGGAAGCATAATGTATGTGAGTGTATTTACATGACATCTCTTGTTACAGAAAACTACATTTGAATTATGTCAGTAGTGCCCAAGAGCTACCAAGGAGGGTTCATGGCGCAAATTGCACCAGGCCCGCGCACAACCTGCTCTGCGCCGTCGTGCTAATCCCTTTTGTATGCCTTTTCTTGAGTTAAAAAAAACAACCTAATGGTTTTTCGTTTTTTATTCTGCTTTAAGGTTTTTATTGTTGTTTTTTTTTTTAATTTAATTTGGCTTTCAGCGGTGCCTTTTGATTCGGCGGCTCGGCACCGTCGTGCGCCACACAACCTTGTACATATGGGCGGTGCGGGCCTAGACTTCATCATTAGAAATTTAATAGGGGAGGGCTGTAAAATAAATTTAAACTGGTGTGGTAAATTTTCGTTTTCTTTGCCACACCTTCTATATTTTTTTATGAAGTTATATTAGCACAAATGGGTTAGTCTGATACTTTTGTTAGTTATTTTATGGAGTGGTGTGGTGCACCACCGCTCTTGGATGTAGGACACCCCTGCTTATTGTAAATAAATTCATTGAGCATGGTTTCTTGTCTTGGCATACTAAAAGTAATATTAATTAAAAAATAATAGTTTTTCACCAATTTATCGGCAAAAAATAATCCGATTATAAATAATCGGAAAGTTGGCTGATTACCCATTATTGCCGATTAATTGGTGCATCCCTAAATAAAAAGTATAATCTTCCCTTATATAAATAAAATAATTTGTGTAAATAGATAGAGAAGGTTTTATGTGTGGTTTGACTCGACAATAAAAGGTTTCACGATAAGTAAAGCCTTTTAAAACCTTTATTTTTTACCTTCAGTTTTTTTAACTTAAAAAATATTATTTTTATGGGTCAGTACATTTATTTGTTATAATCTTAGATGAATTGATTGATTATCTTTCACAAATTGGTAAAAAGGGTTTTTTTACATTTTTTCTTCAAAATAGTAATGATAATAATAACAAAACAGAATAATTTTAAAAGATTTTTACAACAATTATACTTATTTAGCAAAATCCTTTCCAATAATTTAAATCACGCAAAAACCTTCATAAGTGTAAAACTTTAAATCTCACAAATGAAATCAAGATTCATTTTCTTAAAACAAAATATTTTAGAAACGAAAAATTAAAGTTTTCTGGAAAGTTAAAGCGCCTAAAATTTTCGTTCGTGACATCATTAAACGTAAAGTAAAACAGAACGCAGTCAAACACACCTTGAAGAATAACTCATTTTGTAATATAGTTTCTGGTGATCATTTGAGAAACTCCATTAACTCTCAAGTTAGAAAGAATATTAAACATTTCTGTCATGCGAAAGAACTAGCAGTTGCTTTAAAACTAACTCTTAACTCGAACTTTTAACATCGTTTCATGACGCTTTCTTACACGTAAGAGAATGACGAAACGAGCCCTAATCAGTCGCCTCAGAATTGAAAGCGTCAAAAAAACTTTTAAATATATTTTGAGGTTAAAATGAACCATTTAACTTTTTTTCCTGGTTGATTTTATGACTAACTACTTGCACATGCAAAATTATTTTTTTTTTTTGGTTTGTTTTGTTTTTGCACTGGATATACTGCCCGAAATAAAGTTCAGTAAAATGTTAACATACACGCTTCTAAAAAACATTAACCCCTTAACGGTAGGGTTATTTTTGAGGAAAACGGTCATAAAAGTGCCTATTTTTTTTATCCCTGAAAATTATAGAAAAATATGTGTATGAACAAATACGTATTCATTTTTAATTTTTTATTTGTTTTTAGCTTGAAATTATAAAAAATTTAATTTTAGGAAAAGCCAACATTCAGGGTTACTATGACTTAATTTTGGTTTTACAGCAAGCAAGGAAATTTTTTAAAATATGTGTTTTAAACGTGTTAGAATTTTATTAAACTTACGTATAATATAAAGAAAGAGCATTAATTTTTTTCTTGTGTGATAAATTTCAAAGCATGAGATACAGAGGCCAACGTCACAATCTGAACAGTAGTACCGAGATTCCTTCCTACATCTCATTGTTTTTATTTCTTCTGGAGCAACAAACGTTGCACTCTCTATATGGTTGCTGTTTCTTATCAGTTGGGGGTATCTGTCTAATAAAATGCCTTTCAATCAAACGATTGGGAGTATCCTCAAAGCTTGGCAGTCCTCTTTTTTGGAATGTTGTCTGTTGAGCGATACCTTTCAATCAGTTCATCTACTAAAGATAAACGAAACATGAAATGGGATTCCCCCCCCCCTTGTTTTTTATAAATAAGATACGAGTTCAAAATAGTTTGATCCACCAAATGAAAAAATATTTTCTTATAATATTTCTTTCCTCTTTTACGATCAATAGAATAATCTCCCAGATAATGGTCTACAACATCTACTGCTCCCATATTCTTGTTATAATCAGCGACAATTGTAGGTTTTTTGACAACTTTTTTATGACACTGTACATCTACCATTCATTTGTGTGGACTGTAGATAACATGGTAACATCTTTCTTATCTTTCCACTTCATGGCAAGAACTTTACCTCGACGAAAGGCAACATTTTCACATTTTGCAATTTTCTTTCTGACAGTTCTTGAGGCATTTCTTTTTTGTTAAATTTTACTGCTCCATAAGTGTCTGTTTGAAACTTTAAAAGTATGTCGGCCAATTCTGGTGAGGCATAAAAATTGTCTGTTATCAGACCCTTGTCTTAGCAGTGGCTTGATGAGTGACATCACGACTTGAATTGATTGGGGCAGATCTTCATATTCTTGATCAAAAATCGTACCTTTTCCAGTGTGTATAATCTGTGATCCCTGAACTTGATTCATATAATAAATAAGGTTTTACTCCAAAACAGGCTCTCTTTTTAGCCATATATTGTCGCCACCCTAAACGACCTTTGAAATGCATAAGAGTTTCATCAACTACAATATCACGCCCAGGAGTTACTGCTTTTTGAAATAATTCATTTAGGCGCTCTAACACTGGCCAGATTTTATAAAGCATAGGATTTTGATGTGTGTTAGTTGTTAGTATCAAAAGTTTTTTTCTACAAAATACAGAACCTTTTGAATTTCGCAAAATCTATTACAAGGCATTATGCTTTGGAAAAATGGTGTTGAAATTGAATGCTTTTTGCTCCAATACATTTTTGTATCTGACTTTCTTACAATGCCTTGTAAAATAACAATACCGAGAAATTTAAGAATTTCTTATTTGTTGACAGGTATCCAAGGTTTTCTGTTTTTGGATAGGCGGAATCCTGGAGAATGTTGACATTGTTCGACATATCTATTTGTTTCCGACACGATGAGATCCAATAAATAGTCATTTATAAAATACTCAAAATATTGTAAGACACCAGAACTTGGATCAAAATTTATATTTACTTTTGGTAATCCCAAAAACTTAAAACGTGGAGGTGCATGATCTACTGAAGTAGATAAAATTTTAATCGATATTCGTCCAGACAAAACGCAGATCCATCACCACTGAAATCAGATTCACTAACCGAACTTTCATAAAAACCAGTTATTTCAGAATCACTCTCAGATCCATTTATACTAAAATTGAAATCCAATTCACTTTCTGACTTCTGACTCCATAATGAACACAATATTAAAAAATAAATTTTATCTTGCGCACAAACTACGTGTATTCACAAAGATCCAATGTAACTTTGCTAAGATTACAAATACACGTGATTACAAACACACGTGATTACAAATACACGTGATCACAAATACACGATTAGTGCTGACATCTACTTTACTGGTGTGTAAAATGAGAAATAAAATGTTTTCCGGGCAAAAGAAATGAATTAGTTTTATTCTTATTGGCGCGTTACTATTGAACACTCCAGCCCGGAAATATCACGGGAGCGAGAGCGAAGGGGTTAAATAAAATATGCATTGCTGCAGAACTTTGAAAAAACGATAAATGGACAAAAATACTTGAAATTTTGAGGGTAAGGATTTCAACGAAATATTTTAGCGAGATAAAAGCATTCTTCTTTTTTTCTTAAAAAGAAATGAAGAGAGCTAAACAAAAAAGCAATAGTTGTTTAACTATATAGCAACTGATTTAAAATCGAAACAAATTATGCGCGATTCGGCAAAAACCACTAACACTTCTTTTGATCAAATAAAATGCAAATAAAGTATTTAATTTATTTACGAGATTTTAATTGGAACGTGTATAAAATACAATTTAACACATTGATGAAGTTGTCTTCGAACTTGTAAGTTGTCCGTCACTCGGTAAAAGTAACTAACACAACATAATGTCATAGTGATTTTGAGCTCGGATCGATATTGTGATATATTTGAAACATTCTTTACATCCAAACCTGTTGAACTTGATAATAGTGATTCTTTGGTTTCAACAGGATTGGACACAGTGCTCACCGTACAATGAATATTTTGAGGGAGATCATTTCCTGATTGGGTTATTAGATGTTTATTTATACACTTATTAGTACTATGTATGCAACCTGTATTTTAGAAATGCAGTTCTTGAAAGCGCTTGCACATTAAAATATCTTTTCAGTAGATTCTGAAGATAATTCATATATCAAGTACTCAAAAATTAACCGTTGGAGTTCATTTTATCAAAAATTTTGATTCAACAATAAGGTTCAAATTCTTTCTTATAAGTCTCGTGAATTAAAATTCTAAGTAATTAGTTTTTCCTTGAGAGAATTACTTAATGTTAACAGCTCCTATTAGTTTTGCAGCAGAATTTTCTATTAAACTTTTTTTCTTTTTTTCGTTTTTTTAGAGTTTTTTCAGTTTTTTTTTCCGTGTCTGAAATTTATTCTAAACCTTATTCTAAATTGTCCAAGTATGTACTGCATAAAATTCAAACAAGAAAACAAACAAATATACAACCAATCAAGATCATCGATGTAGACTGACGGGCAAAGAGATACATACAAATTTCAGAAAAACAAAATAAATTTATAAACACCTATATTAACAACTAGATAAATAGACATTTGGTCTTCGAAAAATTCCTTCTGTAATATAATCAAATAAATCCAAAGGATATAAAGCAAAAATTGCGAAGGAAATTTCAAACACATGTTTCAAAATGACAAGGAACAGGACATAAATCCGCTTACTTGTCCTAAAAAGAACTTCATATAAATATATTGTTTCATTTACGTTTAATTTTCATTACAAATTAGCACCTTGCCCCCTTGTCATTTGCTTAATTCTATTGTCGGCGTAAAGGTTATTATTTACAATTTAATCATTTCAACATCTGAAAAATGACCGGCGAAATTTAATATTATAAGTACGTTACAACGCATAACTCAAAATTTCTGCTATCCGCATCTGCTGCCATTGAATTATGTATGCACCCTACGCTCCTCTATAGTTTGAGCCCTTCTGATTGGATGATCACTCCACTATTCAGATTACTAACAAATCCCGAAACAAGTGTAGGATATTTCTTTCACCACCTTCTCCTCCAGAAGAAGAATTTAATCATTAGCATTGCACAAAGTAAGACGTCTATTCTTCCGAAAAGTTCTTTTGGTGTATCACCGAACAGGTTGAATTACCTCATTTTCTGGAGTACGAATCTTTTGTGGTTTGGAGAATCTCATTACGCTTATCACGCTTTCTATGGAATTATCTATGAAGAAAAAAAAACTCTTCGTTGAAATACAAATATTCGCACAATAGCTTTCACATACTAGATCATTTGATGACAAAGCTTTGCCTTTTTTATTCTTAAACTATTGGTGTTTCTTTATTCGATTACATTCAAATCACTAGCCACAACAAAGGTAACGAATCTCATTTCATCGTTTCTAGAAGTGGAATTCACGTGTTTAAAAATGCAACAAAATTTATTATTTTTCTATTAAATGCTTTATAACAGGTTTCCTTTGTTGCCTATATTTGTTTTATTACTAACAAAATATTGAAAAAGATTTTTAAAGATTGAACATGCTACAAAAAAATTCAGAAAACTAAAACGTGTGGTTTTTAAATAAAACAACTAGCTTAATTTCAAGAAAATTCAAATTTCATTCCTTTTTTGCCTAAGTAATTTATTTTTAAATTTTTTGAATGCTCCGTAGTTGCAATTTATTTTAATTATGATTTTGTCTTTAAAAATTAAAGATCATAACAAAGCAATTTCTGAGCAGTGTACTGAGAGATTGAAAAAAATCCGATCACTACTTTAATATTATATTTTAAAAGATAAAAAAAATATTTATTTATTTGTTCTTATATTTTTATCATCTTACTTTTGAGTCGCAATGAGATAGAGAAAGCGTACCTATGAAATTAATGCTGGAGCGGCGATAGTCATCGTTAAGTTATGCTGATAGGTTAAAAAAAGTGTAGGCTTTCTCATATTCCAGGCTCGAATATGTAAGAATGTGATGTTTTCACGCAAAAAAGTTCGAAGAAAGTACAAATTTTGTTGTGAAGCAAAACTCTATTTTAGTTTAAATAGCACTAGATAAAGAAAAAAATGGGGGGGGGGGGAATCAGCCTTCATTTAATTTGAAGGTCAGACTAATCAGAAAACAGTTATGCTGTAAAATTTCATATTTCGTTCATGTAGGTTATAGTTATCTCCCAAGAATTGCTATACTTCATCATAACAGGTCAGCCTATTGTATTCACAGAATCGTCTATGCGGTATAACAGTTAATATTTATAAACATGATCATTGTATCGCAAATATCTCACTGTTTCAATTATCGAATCGCATTAATGATTTGTGCATCTATTATTATTATAATTTGGGCAGATATTGTGTATATATATTTGTGGCGTATAGGTAGTGTAATAAGCGTGTGAGCGAACCAGGCACTTACCTGTGAGAGTATTACTCCGATCCTAGTGTGGTAGAAGATAGCGAATATAAGTTCATAATTTTGTTACTATACTTGGAATGGCTTAATAAATTTACATGCAAACACAACCGTCTCCAGTCCACCGTTCGCATACTTGTTATGATGACTAAAAATAGCTGATTTTCAAAAAAATAATCCTGGTGAATAAATTGCTAGCTTTTGGATTTATAGTGTTAACTTTACATTACACAAACCATTTGCATTGCATTACTCTAGGATTACTGCTTTGTATCGAGTCAATGCATCATATCTCTCAAGGTAATACAGCTTCCTGGTTTTAATTAACCGAGTCCATTAGGAGTGCCAGTATTGTCTTGGATTACTATGTCCAATTTCATCAGACTATGGCCATTCCGTTATTAATATTATCACTTCCTGCCATCCTACAATGTCCCAGTACCTTACTATTTTATTTATCGTTGCATCGTACACGATGTGAACCTTGCATCGCTCTAAGGACGTATCAATCAACTTCTTCACTTTGTATGTAATGTATCCTTTTAAAGATCGCTCAATCGTAGGCATTGTGATATTATATAACGTCTCTTATCCTCGTCTTTAACTGAATCAACAAGTCGCAGAATTTTTAAAACCTACAGACTGCTTAGATCTATATAAATATTTATTTCATCATCATTATTAGAAACAATCATTGTTATACACTTACATGTTTTGAAAATAAGATTTCCAGTGCTTAATTAAAGAAATAACGATACATTTTGCGAAAATGCATTATGAAAGTGTATTCCTTGATTGAATAACTACCATTCAAAAGCCTTTTAAATATATTCTAGGATCATCAAAACAATATATTCTCTTTCTCTTTTACTTATTTATTAATTAATTATTTTTAAAGCTTCAGCTCTAAATTAATATTAAAAGTAAAATGGATGAATAATGTTTATGGTCTTGTTCATAGTTACAACTATTGCAAAAGTTTAGTATGGTAATAAAATCCATTTTCTTAATAAGTAGGGTATCTGTTTATTCGGCAACGTTGCTTTTAACCTAAAAGAAATGAAAGATTTCGAGACAAATAAGTCAACACAAAGTCAAAAGAAAAACAGAATAGCAGAAGTGATAGAGTTTACAACAGAAATAAGACTATACGGAGGAAAACTTGGAAACATACTACTCGTCAAGGAAACTTTTTTTTTAAAAAATAATACATGTTTTTTATGACAAATAACGAAACCAATGCATCTTGTAAACAAAGGAACAGTGTCTGCTCCTTAAGGATATTCTTGAAGCAAGATGATGGTTTTGTATTGCCTTTTTGTATGTCAAAAACCTTCTTGACAGTATTTTTCGGTAAGAGATTCCTGTGATATATGAGTACTCCAACAACATGGCATGAAAAGAATATGATTTTCGGAGAAATATCTGTTCTTCGTATATTTTGTTTTACTAAGACACTTGTTTTCTACAAAGTGTTGTACTATATATATATATATATATAGATATATATATATATATATATATATATATATAGTATATATATTACATAGTAATATATATACTATATATATACAGTGCATCAAAGAATTTTTAGGACTAGGTTTTTAAAATAAAATAAAAACTAGTAATTATATTTTTTAAAGTATTTTTATTCAAAATACCCTCCTTCGGTTTCAATACATTTGTTACAGTGGTGTTTAACAACGATGCGAATGCCTGTTCAAGCTCACATTGTGGGACTGCCTTTAAAGCTCGCGTCGAAGCTGTTTGCACACAGTGTGTCAAAAAAATGTTAAGACTACAGCTGGAACTAAGCTTACAGGGGCGTGATCTGTGTTATTGATCATTCGTGAAACTCCTTAACAATCAGCTGATCCACTATCAAAACCTCAGTTCATTTGTTTACTTTTTTTTTACTTTGATGACGTTGACACATACAAAGAGCTTCGACGCGAGCATTGGAGGCAGTCCCACAATGTGAGCTTTAACAAGCATGTTAAACCGCTGTAACAAATGTATTGAAGCCGAAGTAGCTTATTTTGAATATAAATACTTAAAAAATACTATTACCTGTCATTATTTTATTTTATGAAACTATCCTTAAAAATACACACTGTATATATATAATGAAACCTGTGTAAGTTGACCACTTGCGGTGCAGCACTTTAGTGGTCAACTTAGACAGGTGGTCAACTTATAGAGGGTGGAGATTTTTTGCTATTTTTCTCACTATGCATTTATTTATTTATAACCAATTAAAATATATCGTCATGTAAAGACGTTACTTTAAAATAGCGATTAGCTTTTTTTTTCACGATTTCTAAAATATCATTAAAGAAATTTAACCCGAATGTCTTACAATGTATCCTATACAACTTCAAAAGTAAAGTACTTAGTTAAAGTTAAGATAAATCGATAAATATCATATTAATTATGTCAATAACTTTTATGATCCTAAAGATTTCCTTAAAATATATATTTTTCAAATTGGCTAAATCAGATCAAAGAAAAAAAAAGAAACTTATTTAAAGAATAAAAGAGTGCTCATTGTAGTTTTCCCATTTGGTTAACTTAAAGAGGTTTAGGCAAATTTTGTATTGATGTTTCATCCATCCAGACAAATACTCGTCCAACATTATAGCATAAAAAATATCCTGAAGAAGCTATTTTAGTTTTTTAATCTTTCGAAAAATAGATAAACAAATAAATATAGTAATAACTAGGCTGTCAACTAACAAAGGGTTTTTTATAATATTCCCACCCAAATTTGGCGTACATAAGTGGTCAACATAGACAGGTGGTCAACTTAGGTGGTCAAGTTACAAAGGTTTCCCTACATTATATAATATAGGACTAATTCCGTTCCTGTCAAAAGTGGCCAACTCAGACAGGTGGCCAACTTACAAAGGGGGTCAACTTTACAGGTTTTACTGCATATATGAAAATTTTACTGTAACCAACTCAAATAGCACCTTATTTTCAACAAATGCAATACATTATTTAATTAACAATAAAATACTATACTCTGACAGTTACGTCATAATCTCATATAATTATTTATGTGTACAATACCCTAAGATGTCTTTACGTTTAGTGACTTTCAAACAATGGCAGAATGGAGGATCTTTTTTCATTACGCTTCGTTTGATTTGCTACAAAGTTATAAAATGTAAACTAGAATAATATGGCGAACTCACACATTTTAAACATATTCATATTAAACTGAAGAGTGACATTTGCGCAAATTAGTTCTGAACCTAATTATCTAGGAACGTAAAGAGGAAATCTATATGTAAGGAAATGAGAAAATTCGTTGTAACATACATCTTGTTAATATTCCTATGTTGCTCTGTGAAGCCTTTAGGATTAAAGGCAGAGGAAATCCTAGTAATAAGGCTTGTATTTGCAGTATCTGAATCAAACAATTTGCCTGAAAACAACATTAAAGATACAAAAGGTTATTTAATCGCATAGTCAGGCAAAAATACATTTAATATACACGATGAAACTGCATTTATATGTTGTAAAAAAAAATTTAAGTTTCCTGACATTTTGACGACATTCTTTTACTTATAAAATGCACTGTAAGAAAACGAAAAACATTTTGCGCTGGATTAGTACCAAAAAAAAGTTTTTTTTTTTTTTTTTTTTGAAACTGAGAGTAAGAATGGTCCCTTGTTTTCCATTTCCATCAGTTTTGCTACTACCAAACAACTATTTTTAATAAAATTTCTAATGCTTATGAGAAATAACTTTAAATATATTCAAACATAAAACTCTTTTATTAAACCAATTAAACATTAATTTCCAGAACAGTAAAAAACATCTATGCAATTATTTTTCCATCACATGTTTGAAGAAAATTACTTGCAAATTACTAAGTTGTTTTATCATAAAAATCCAAGCTATTTTTACTCGGGCTTTTTTTCATAAATTATTTACTTTTAGTTTTCAAGAAATATTGAAGTAAAATGTCAATTATGTGGAGGAGTTTTTTCTTAGAATAAAATACCTATATTTGCTTCGTTCCATGCATAAACGTTAAGTGCTCTAAAAAGAAGGACGCGTCAAATACATTTGCTGTCAAGCACGTTGGTGCCACGATAAAACTATTAGGAAAGCGCCGGTGTTGTCCCGCGTTCAAAGAAATAGAACGAACGCCAATACTGCGTGTGTTCTGTTTAAGTTCCAATACGTTACAGACAGCAAGTTTTGTTTTTATAAAAACTTGTGCCTTTGATAGTTGCAAGCAAAAGAGAACACAAGCCAAAACGCCAGACGAAAGAGAAGACAAGCAATGACGCTAAGCGAAAGAATGTCGGTTAGATGTGTGGACGACATAGTGTTAAAATCTTAACCATGTTTATATTGTTTGCACATTGATTAAGATCCACATGTAATTTTATGAAAAGAAGTTTAATTTAGTTAAAATATAAGTGGCCCCACTTATTATTCAAAATTTATTGAATATACATTTTGCCATCTACAATATAGAGATTTTAAAATGTTGCTTCATAACAACGAAATATATTCAGACTGATCTGTGTGTTTCACATTAACTGGGCAGGTCTTTTTCTCTGAAAGGTATTAAAAGAAATTAATACAAAAATTAAAGCTTATACTTAGCTTATTTTTAGCAGAACATTCAGGTATTATAGATTTAAATGTGCATATTTTTAATTAAATATTCTGAATGTTTAAATTTCAAAAATTTGAAACAATCAGTTTTCTTAATTTAGAAAGAAGAACGTTTCTATTTTTTACTAAATGTAAGTAAAATATTCAAGAATGAAATAAATATATTTAACAATTGTTTCTTAAATACAATGGTAAAGAAACATAACATGTTTTGCGGCATTAGTAGTCTGTTTCAAATACTAATAGTGAACATTTTTTAAAAATGATTTCAGTAACTGTTTCTTTCAAAACTACTTACTATTCTTAAAATACCTAGCCATTTTCTAGAAGCATGCATTAACTTTAGAAATAAATGTTTTAATTTGAAAAGTATAGTTTTATGAAAAATCGAGTCCAAATAATTAATTCTCCACAAACATCAGGAAGTTAAAACAATTTCAAAATATCATTTTGAAGCTAAAATCATTAAGCTTTTATTTTTACATGGCGAAATGATATGTAATTTTCCTTTTAAATTTTCCTGGAAAATCATTGCAAACTAAAATGCCGACAAACGTTAAGTCAGCTGCAAAACTAAATAAATGGAGATTCATAAAGAGTTCTGTTATTGATTTTTGCGTAACAGCGCGAAAGGCGATTCAGATATCTGAGGAAGAAAGAAGTTAATTTTCTAACCGTGGTATTTAATTAGCAAAGCAGGTGTATTAAAAAACTTGGAACACCTCATTTGAAAGATTTCATTTTCTGATAGAGATGTGAAAAGGCTAATAAACTGATTTCCAACAAGAGCATCCTACCATAAAATAGTTCCTGCAGATGATTAAAATGAAAAGGAAAAAATATATTACGAACATAGAAAGTGAGATTTTTTGTACCTTAATGGAACAATTTTTCTTATTTCATACATTGAACATTCACTTTGGAAAAATTATGCCACTTTGAATTAGAACCACTTGTCGCAGTGATTTCGAACACAAAATACCGCAAAAATGTTTTAGCTTAAATTAAAATAAATTTATATGAGGAACCTAGAAGCAGAGAGGGGTAAGTGACAAAATTGAAAATTTGGAGATAACTAATCCAAATGACAGAAGAAGCAGTATTTTTTAGACGAAATATTGAATGCTACCAGCGATGCCTCAAAATGCACTCAAATTAATTGAATGAAGAGGAAATACATTTTTACCACAAAATCCATTTTTACCAGGAAATATGCCATCCTTTCAGCTACAGGAAATTTTGTGGGGTGAAGTTATTTTCTTCACGGTCAATCTTTTAGACAGTTACCCAATCGCCCCTGAAGATTTGGCTCTTTTGTATAATTCAATAATTTGATGTTGACTTTTGTCCCTTAAAATTCTAATAATCATATTTCGTTTATTGCTATTTTATATTTTTGGCAATTTGAGCACGGAATTGAGGAAGGGACTGCCTTATTCTCGAAACAGTTTGTTTGCTTTCTGCGAAAGTTGACTTTTCATTATCGACATTGGTATTAGTTTTCTAATCAGCACCTAATATTGTTCAAAAAAATTGTTTTATTTATTTTTGATATTTTGAAATTAATTTAACTATTATTTATTTTAGCATTTAAAAGTTTTTTTTTTCTTTTCAAGAACTTTTTATTTTAAGGCCGTTTTGTTTCATCTTTTAATAGGAGCATGAGTCAAATATTTAAAAATAAGGTGTTCCTGAAATTCTTTCCTATTTCTAATAGTTGGCTTCAGAAAAGTGTTTTAATATCAGGCGTTATTGGTGCAATGAATATTCTCTGTAGTTGCGTATTGGAAAAAAATTATCGTTTATGTTCAGCCGTCATAATGATGATATCTGAGATATTTTCATGTTTTGAAACAGAAATGAAATCATATTTTGTATTTAGACTAATCTGTATCTGATTAGTCTAAATACAAAATGAATTCATTCTGCTGGCAAATAGTTGTATGTAATAGTTGATAGTTGTATAATTAGAGTGTTGCAGTACTCTTCTGAGGAAAACCACAGGGCAGTTTTTTTCACCTTATAACGGCATATCCTCTTATCATTTCTTCACTTATTAAAAGATTAGTGAAAAAAGGAAATAATTTACCCACTCAACTTTGAAAAAGAAAGAGGCTATTGAATAATTGCATCAGCACAAAAAGGTAAAAGTAAAAGTGCAAAATTATTCAATGCGGAACTTTTTCTAAGATCAATACACATTTTTCCTTTCTTACAAGAAAAAAATCAACCAATAGATGTGCGAAGCAGTAATAACTCCATTTCCCCGTGAATTTCTTTCAGATGCATTTGAGCAAGTTAAATTATTTAAATTACTTAACCACACATTTTTTAGGGTTAAAATAGCCTCGTTAGTTAATACCTTAATGAGCTTATTTTCAAGAATGCTTTTTATTGAGCAAAGAACACTCCACAATAGACCTAATTCGTGTCACTGAACACATGTATTAGCCTTTCTTTTTACCCTAAGAAGTAGTTTGAAAATTCTTCCTGCTTTGTGATGCATTAACTAATATATCAATATCAAATAATTTTTGTAAGGAATGAGCATAAGTAACTGTAGTTTTTCAATTCACATAGGGAAATCTGAAACTCTAATGACTTTTCTTGCGTTACTTTCTTTATTTTATATTTTCTCAATTAAATTTAGAAATTCTTATATTCAAAAATTCAGAAATTTGCAAGATGAGTTCTATATGATAAGGTGCATAGTTTTAGAATAACTGAAAAGAATGCTAAATATTTTACTCAAAAACTACGCAAGCCAAAAAGTCACATCATATTACCCTCATTTGCTTTTCGTTTAAATTTTATTTATTGATTTATTCATATTTTTTATGTGATTAAGATGGAAAACCATTGATCTTATAAAGCTGATCCATGTCTGATTCGGAAGTTGTATTTGAGTTTGACAACGTTAGTAGTTCCATGCTATTTAATGTTTCGCACATGCGGATTTGGAGATTTAGGCTTTCTACAAACCACATTTTGATCACAAAATAATTCATTCACCTGGTAAACAATGTACTTTACAGCTATTTGTGAAACAAAGATGACGAATCTTCTTAAAATCAACACACATCATAAAACAGTTTTTAGTTTTAAAAAAATGGAATAATATTTCACATCGGCACGAAAAAACGCCCTCCTACGCGGTACTCAGGTAACCAATCATTGAGCTGTAGCGATTGGTGGAAAATCAAGCATAATTTAAATTGTATTTTTCTGTGTGAGAGAAGTTACTTTACTTTTTCCCCCCGTTTTTATGTATTTTCTAAGCAAATTATTCTGCAGATGAAATTGGTATCAAGAGTCTTTTGATGTTCGTAAACAGCTTTATTTGCAACATATATTATTCATAAGTCTTTAAGACTTGACATCCTGGTATTCGTCGAAATAAGCCTTCCTGCAATAATGCATATAATCCTCGAAATCTTCAACATTAACATAGGAATAATCACGGGATTTGTGCAACGGGGAAGTATTCTCATTTCCCTTGCACTGCTTCTCTTTTTCACGTTCCGTGATAATTACCTTCCACGCTGATTTTGGCAAAATGTTATTCCGTTAAATTTAATGCGAATATGTAGTGATTTACCTCGACTGTGTATTCTTGTTCGTTATCATTATGTACGCTGCTATTTTCTGCATTAGTCATTTTGGTTGGGCTTTCGGATATCAAACTGATACACGATGTGATACTAATTTAACATGAAGTTTGACGTAATCAATTTTCATGAAAGTGCAAAAGTAGTCCGGAACGAAGTGAAGTGAAAATACGACTTTTTTAAAACTCTATTTGTCTCTTTTATTTTATTTTTTTCAATTGGAATATTTATGTAAGTTCATTTACGTGAAAAAGAAAACGATATCTACGACACATTTTTAATTCCATTCGATTCATTTTTTTCTTTTTCAAGAAAATGCACAAATTCATTCAATTATATTGAATTCAAAATACCATCTTTAACTTTTATAAACCAAATGTTTAGTTAAATAAACAAGTAATAATTAAGAATTTTTTAGAGCTTGGCAAATTTCTGTAATGCGTTTTATTATCAGATCGACTAAAACTACCTGTTTGAACTAGAAATATTCAGCACGAAGATGTCAAGGTCACTGGTTGGTTTAATGACGACATCCAGCCTTATTTAGTGACAGAAATTGTGCAATTTATTTAATACGCTTTATTTCCGGTTTGGTATTTTATACAATAACATGGCCAAATTTTTTAGATTCTTTATTCTGTGACCATTATTGTATTATTTGTGTTTCTTTTATTCGTCAATTATAATAAAAACTTGATTATTGAACGCAAATCATGAAATGCTTCATTTAACTAAATTTCTTTAGATTTAGTAGTTCCTTTTCATTGTTGCTTAACTTAATTTTCGAATATTTTATCACACTTCAAAGAAAAGTCAGCTTTGCTGTTGTTTCAATTTATCGAACAAATTTGTTATTACGAAATAATCAATAATGCGCTAATGCTATTACAATTCATAACAAAGTCAGCTTTTTTTTTAAATTCATCTCTCAAATTTTTTAGCACAAAATAAGAAATAATGCAATCCTACATTTAATTCTGTCTTCCTGTCATATCAAGTTCAAGTTAAATTTCCAAAATATTTCTATTTAATTCGCAGTTAAACTTGTTTACGCACACATAGTAGTTCTTTAATAACATAGATTATCTGAAAATCTATATATACTTGCAAAAATACGTTCTTTGCAGACATAATTAATCTTTACAAACATAGCAGATATAATAGCGTTCTAGGAAAAGTTCAACTATTTGTCTCAGTAAATTATAGAGAATTCAGATTGGTTTGTGCTCAAACTTGTAAGCTCGCAAATAAGTATAACATGTACAGTAGCAGCTAAACCGTAGAAAATAATATGAAAATTACTACAAAAGGATTCATATTCTACAAAAACTGCAGTCTATTAACGCTGCACAAACATATGATTGCAGAAAAACTTCAAGCAGTTTTCCTTCTTCGGTAGATGACCTATACTCGATCTACGCATTTGAAATAAACATTTCGAAGTTTCGCACAATATGATTCCACTGAGTGACACAATATGATTATAATTGTAGCGTTTAGTCTTACTTTAGTATTTATCCCATTTTCTACACAACTTCTGTTGACACAGATTTGCATCACATGCTAAAAGTTGCATTACCTAATCTTTGAAATTTATGCTTTCAAAGAATGCACAATATCTTAAATGATTACAAAAAAAGCATAAACTTAGGATGTTTGTTTCTTTTTCAGCTATGAAATCTTAAATAAAATCTGTTCTACACAGAAACATTAAAAACAAGATCAGTTTGTGGCTTTTTGCACTAGAGATGAAATAGAGAAAGAATCACAAGTAAAGCATTGAACACAATTTCAGTACGCATAAAATGGAACCAGTTTATTTATTTATTTATTTTCAATACATTTCCAATGAATGCATGAACAATTTTAAAGACATACCAAACCTCTCTAAATAGCACTGTATGTCGCGATATCTTTTACTACATAGGTTTTGTGAATCATAGTTGCAATAACCTAAGAATGTTGCAAAACTTTTTATCTTAAATCGAGAGGATCATTATTTCTCAATCTTCAGACAAACAAGTTTCAATTTCCTGGAGAGCTAGACATGAAAAGAGCTGCAAGTTGTGTAATACTCCCGTGTAAAATTGGAATAAAGAGTGTAACTCAAATTCCTTTTTATGCAGACAGCTGGAAGCCGTTTATGTATGATGGACAAAGAAGGATGTGGATGATAAATTGCAAAATGTTTCCTTTCACAATAAATTTCAGGATTTTGGAGTGAAAGGATAGAAAAATGAATTTCAGTTTTGCGGGAAGAGACGTTTCCTTGAAGGAAATTCAAATTTTAGTGAAAACTTATATAAATAAGGCGTCAAAATATTATATAATAAGATGGTTATATAGGATACCACACGGACTTCACACGCCCGAGATACAGCCTCTCTCGATATCATGCTCAAATTCATTAAACTCCAGAAAGCCATTGGCGCTGCACTAATTAATAAACACATCCCGACTTTCGATGCAATTTTGACAAACATATCACTTAATAAAATGCCATGAAACTATTTATTCTTTAAGTGAGCCTACGTATTCTTCTTTATCTTTCTTACCTTAGAAGATAACATAAGGAATAATGAGGAATACAGTTAAGGATATTTTTATTCTAAAAAGATATATTAGCTTCCTTGTACTCTTGCTAGCTATGAGTCCATGCTTATTGTATGGTCATGAATTTAAAATGAAGAACAAAGTAAAAGTTATAATGTATTTCGCAGGGTGTTCCTTCTATCTGTATTTGTAATTCTTAAAAAATGTGTGTTTCTAGATTATAGTACACTCCTTGATTAAGTCGGATAAGATTTGAAACAAAATTGAGCCATCTGGTGAAAAAATATTGTAAAGTTCCATTTGTAGCTGATTTTTTCTTTTCTTTTTCTTTATTTATTTTAATTTTATACAATTATTCATCATATCAAAGACAGAAACTATAGTCATATTTTCAAAAATTACATTTTTAGTAAGAGGGGTAAATCCATAAGATAAAAAAACTATATAAAGTAGAACATTGTATGGTTGTTACTAATTTCATTTTAAAGCTAGGCTAACTTAGACATTTAAGAATCTTTTGTAATGAAACTTATGAAAATCGAATTAAATCCTTATGTTACTTATTGCTTAATCAAGATTTTCAGATAAATAAAACGATTCTCTGTTGTGAGCTCTATATACTAAACATGTTTTTTTTATAAATGGATATAAGGTAAACTGACCCCGTACCAGGATTGGCTGTAATGTTATGTGATATTTTTCTGAAGAGACAAGAATAAACTTTCCTCCTTTTTTTCTGTTACTTCAAACCACCGATTTCTTTGCACATCTTAAGAAAAGTTTGCTAACATTTTTAGCATCGTAATCATTGAAATACAAAAGATCACTAAAACTTCAAACACGTAATTCCCAAAAAGTTTGGTTGTTCTCATTATCCTTAATTTTTACGCATTAGTTTAGTTATCAGTATCTTCAAGGATGGTTTTTCTGTTTTAGTTATGTTACTTTATTTTATTTATTTATTTAATTATTTAATTGTTGGGTTTAGACCCACATTCTAAACATCTATACGAGTATGTTATGTACAATAAATATTTCTTTTTCGCAGTAAATGTACATTAAGTTTTCAAGTTCTAATCATTAGCTGTTTCTTTGTATGTTAGTGTGTGTTTTTACTGTGTGTTCTGCTGAGTATACCTCAGTTCGAAAATAGTTATAACTCCAGTCGGTTCTTTAAAAAGTTAAGTTTCATAAACATGCACAGTAAAGTGTGAAAATACCAAAGATGCAAAAGCAGAAACATCCATATTTCATAAACATTTAAAATATTTTCAAAAATAAAACACTTTTATTTAGTTGTAATGATCTTTTATATGTCCTTTCAAAAAACTGATTCCATTCAAATCATTTTATGCGGCAAAACTTTTCAGTCTAAAGTCATTATCCTAACAATAAACGTTACTGCAAATAGAAGCAATTCTAAACACTAACGTAAATGAATGACTTTCAGTACGAATTTCTGTACAATAGGACTGCTCCGAAAAGATTCCTTTCAAGGTAAAACAAGGCTAAATGAGCTCCGTTAAGCAATTATCCACTCAGGGAAGGGAACAAATACCATCATCTTTTAAAGAACTAAGAGGAGAAAATACTTCCTTTGAGTTTTCTGAAATCTCTTGCCAGTGAAGGGAAATTTTCATGGTATTTATAACACGATAAATGTTGCATTCCTTATGTTCTTATATTTATATTTCTTCTCATTTTTATAGTGCTATCTTATTAGTTACTCTTCTTCTGATTGTTTAAGTAATTGTTCAACAATTTTTATATTGTTCTTAATTAACTTTAACTACAATTCATATTTTTATTTTGTTCTTTTTAATACTTTTATGGTGTGACTTACTTGATTGGTGAAATGTGCTTTTAAGCTTAGATAGAATTTGTACCCTATTTCGTTTTAACTGTGTGTAGCACATTAGATGATAAAAAACTGAAAAAATACGTGCCAACAAAAACGTTTGGCACGTATTAAAATACAAAACGACTGTGCGCTTCCAACAGTCCTTTTGATCAGTTTGTTACACGCATCCCATCCCGTCACGTAAAGCAACATTTGCTAAGCAGGGCACAAATCTTCTAAAGCAGAGATAAATGCAATTACGTGCTGCTTTCACGCTTATTAGTTGCTGCGCGGATACAAATCACGTTGGTAGTGCTTAGTTACGGAACTTCACTTAAAATATGCATTGTGTTTGCTCTAGTACGACCTGATACCGGTAATCGGTAACACTTGCTCCTGGCTGCTTCTTAATTTGAAAAAAAATATTTTGTGATACCAATGATTCATCTATCTTATAGTTAAAATAAATTATTTACCTGAAAAATGCTGTGATTTATTATAGAAGACTTCCAAATAAAAAAATATAAAACTAATGCTCGCATAATTTTTAATAACTTATTCGGCTTACTTCGCTAAATGTTTTTTTTTGAATTTTCGATTGTTAAATGTTTTAAACAATACGTCATAAGACGATTTCATCTTTAGCAGAATTATTAGCAGAATTTTAATTCTCCCAAATATAGTAGATGGTGATTGATCTAATAGCTACACTCTCAGAAAAGATCGTCTTTATACACTACATTATTCCTCATTTTTCAACAAATAATTTCCGTACCTTTGAAAGTCCTTGAATTTTTTTGTGATAAATGAGTGGATATATCATCTATTAGTCCTCTGACATGGTGATTCTCAATAATTAAACTATTCGTATTGTCAAAATCACCAGCATGGAACGAAAATGTGACTTTATTCAGAATTAAATTGTTGATTATAGCGAGTCTTACATCTTTTGGTGTAGGGGGGGGGGGAGGTATAGGGATAGTGATAAAGATTGTTTGTTATTGTTAGTCATATGGCCCATCAAAATTATTTTGATTATAAAATATGGCTTATGAAATATGTGAGAACTCATAAACCAAAAAGCAACTAGACTGCGCACCCTACCTAGTTTATTTTCTTTGTTGTCTTGTAATAATATACTTTTCTCTCTTATTTTCTAGTTTCTTTGCAGAAATAAACCCTGAGAGAGGAACTTAGAGCCCAAAGAACCAAAACAATGTGTTGGAAAAGATTTTTAAATTACGTGATAAGTTATTGTGATTCAAAAATCCATTTCATGTATTAGTTTCTTGAAAATGTTAAATAAAACTTCTTAAATATGTAAAATAAAACTTTGTTTATTGTTTAATTATTCTATGGTGGTTACTTTATTGCCATTGACTTTATCCTTTTATTTTATTGCTGCTATGTTATATATATATATACACATACATACATAATGTTTAAGTGGCGTCTAAATATAGCTGTCATTATTATTATTTTTTCAATTTTATCATATGCTTATTGAATAAAGATGACTGATTTCTTTGTGTAGGAATTTTTAAATTACTATAGTAAATTGATTTGAAAAATTAAATATTTTTTGGTATTGCGAAGATTGATAATTGGCAAAACTTGAAAATTGACTTAGCGAAAAATTCGTCACTTAACAATTAGGATGCAACTAAAAGTTCAAAGTAATGTTTACTATATTAAGAGATATAAATAAATTAAACCGGTCACAAGACATAAATATGTGAATGACCTGACCAGAGTGAAAATTATGCAGATAAGTGCTTTTTTTAAATAAAATTGTCTTAAATAAAAAATATTTTAAAGAATTTAAATTTTGTATTAAAATAGTAATATAGAAATAAATGGTGCCTTGTTGATTTTCAAAATTATGATTTTAATTGTTCTAATTTCTTTTTCTAAATATGGTATCATGGTGACAAATTTTTATAAATCTACTTGATGAGGATTATTGTCAATCAATAACTTATATCTCTTTGCTCTCTGGGGGGGGAGGGGTGAGAATGGGTATATTTCAAAAGTTGGACTGATGGTTAATTGTAACAAATAATCGAATTTCATTTCTAGTGAAATTTTTGAAGGTAGGGAGACTGAGCAGACCTGTGGTAACTTGCTAACAATTATAGGCTGAAAGCGCTGAGAAAGGTCCTAACAGACCAAATAATCTCACGAAAGGTTTGATATACTTTTCTGAAAAGGAAACTTCCGGAAATACTGGCTTATAGTATATTTTGCATTTTAGTAAAAAAAGATGCTTACTTTATGAAGTTAAAAAACTTCATAGAATTAGCATCTTCCATACATTTTAAAATATATTGCACTTTTTATTAGACTTTCAGGTTCTTCGTTTCATGAATAAAATTTCAAGGCTGAAAATTGATATGAAAATGAGAGGGATTGGCATATAAACTTCGTTCATTGAGTGTGCTTTCAATTAAGAGTATACCTTTGTATTGTTTGGAAATTTGGCAGCATGCTTCTTTTTTCCTCCTCTATATTAGACTCCACATAAATGTCAATGAAAAATTAATTCAATTGTAAATTTGATCCTGAGAAAAAAAAACTTGTACTAGTTGCTACAAAGTAGAAATGATTTTTCAATTGTGAAAGTAGTAATGTGCAGCTTTTGGCGTGGCATTTTATTAATAGGTTCCTTATACGTGTTATAAAATTTTATTTTCAGTGTGCTCTTAGCTGCTACTTAGTCTTGGATCAGGTCGGGTGGGGTATACCCAAAAATTATTGTTAAGGGAGTTCAAAATATTGTTTAAAAATAAATAAAAATGAAACTTCTGGAAAAAAGGAATTTTTTTAATTAAATTATTTTAAAAACTTTTTAAAAATACATTATTTGCAGATGTAGCGTTATAAGAGGTGTTTTTACTGCAATTTGTTAATTGTCTAGAAAGTAATAAATGAAAAAAAAAGTCGAATTTTCCATCACAAAAGGCACCTTTAAAAATTTTATTTTCACCATTTGAAAGTGGGCATCTTATTACTCAAAATGGCATTTTTCAGAAAACATTTTTTAAAGTTTGCAGAAATAAGTTGTCAGGATTTATTATATTTTTTGATACTAGAGAAGTTTAGAAAAGTAAATTTAGAAAACCCCTCCAACGTATAAAATGTCCACTTTCAGATCTTGAAAATAGAATTTTTATGCGCATTAAGCAATGAAGATTTTGAATTCTAAGTTTCTCCATGGATTAATATGGAATTTTTCAATTTGAGAAAGTGACTGAAGAAGTATAAATGAGACGGCTTTTTTCAATCTGCACAAAAACTGCCTCTTTAACCCCTTAAAGCTCGAGTTTTTTTCTGAGAAACTAGTATAATGTAAGTTATTCTTTGCAATTTCAGGTTGTGGGGGGTGACTAGGGAGAGGGGGAGGGATGAGGTAAAAGTTACGTAGAGAAAAAATATTACACAAACAAAGTGTGAACGGATCTGTGACGGGCATCAGAAATAAAATAACGCACGGGCATGGGCAAAATTTCCTGAAAAAGTCCCTCATTTAAGAGAAACAAACTTAACGGACATTTCTTCAAATAGCGAAAAATTTCCATCATGTAACAGAAATAAACATAACGCATGTTTCTTCAAATATCGGAAAATTTCTGTCATGTAACGGGAATAAACATAACGCACGTTTCCTCACATAACGGAAAATTACCCTCGGATAACGGAGAAAAACATAGGAACGTTTCTTCAATTGACAGACATTTCCCCTCCTAGAACAGAAAAAAATGTAAAAGGAAGTTCCTTCAATTGACATGAGAAAGAAAAAACGGATATTCTTCAAATAACGGAAATTTACCGGCAGCACTGCTGCCAGTAATATTTCTGTGAATTGAAGAAAAAAATTCTGAGAGTGTAATTTCTAAACCGGTAAAAATAATATGCATATAGTTCCAATTATAAAAATGCTTTAAACCACGTAAGGCATTATCCTGTATAAATCAAAATATTTCTATCGAAGTACGAAATCTAAATTTCTTATATAGTTTTAATAGCTATCGATCAATCAATTTCAGTCATAATGTAGATTTTTTTTTTCATTATTATTTTCTATCTTAGGATGTAAAACATTTTTTACTGATTGTGATTGATAGGGTCCAGAGAATTGATGGGAGCAGATTGATGAAGCCGGTGTATAAAAATTTACATTTTGTAACTTTTTAAACTTACATTTATATATATATATATATATAACGACCCATGCAGAAGGGTAACTTACAAATCATTTTTTAAAGGTCTTCTGGTTGGAACTATATGCATATGTCTCTTTACATATATATTGTATTATATATATATATATATATGTGTGTGTGTGTGTATGTATGATATCAATTCATTGATTCACACTTCAATGAAATTCCAAACTAAGGTATCAATTACAGTATCACATGTATGCATATAAAACATACATACATACATACATACGAGTATGTGTGTGTATATATATATATGCACATATATTTATACATATGTACAAACATATACTTTCAGCGGAGCGACTTTGACTTTCGTAAGAGCACGTGATAAATGATTGAATAAGGGGAAAAAATGTATAACCAAAACAGATTTTTAAGGCGTCTTCGAAGCTCGAGGCTTTTATTCAGCGATAAGTTATTTTGTAGCAATTGAAAGTCAAGATATGTAACTTCCAAGTTACACCTGTTCTTATAAATAATTCAGAAGCTGCTGTTACTTAATCTTCAGCACTTCTTAAATTTCGCTTATGGAATAGTCCATAGATTAAGGTCAAATATTGAATTCACAAAAAATTTTAGGAATATCGTTTTAAAATTATTGACCGTTCTATAAAATTAAAATGTTTCATTCATATTCGATAAATATAAGGTTTTGTTTGAAAATAATTTTTAATATTTAAAAAAGTAAAAATTAAAAATTCAATAAAAGATTAAATGTAGACAATTTAAAATAAAATAATAATGTATAATAAAAAAAAAAAGTTAAAAATAAAAATAATAATAATCTTTACAAATGTTTTGGAGGGGACAACTAAAACTTTCCAGTAGTTCCAAAGCATTAGTGTCCTTTTTTTTTAATGTCTGAATTTACATACATTTTAGTATTTTTCCGACGTAAACACTTTTCTCAACATTTATATTCAGAAATTCCCATATTTTTCCCCCAAAAAAAAAAAAAATAAAGGTAACTGCTTTCACAATTAAAGGAATTTAGGCCAAAAGCTGAAATTTTCATCCATACATAATGATGTAATACTTATTATATCATTAATTACTCGTATTAGCTAGAAATATAAATTTAAGAAACATTTCTTTCTTTTCAAAGGAAGAGAAAGAAGAACTTGAAAATAGCATTTGTTAGTGCTGATTGTGCAGTAACGAGTGCTTACAAAAAAAATTTCCAGAACTTTGGAAGCTAACAATTAAATGCTCTTTAATGCATGCGACTCATTTTGATACCAATATGTATTTCAAAGAAAAATAAAAGGAAAAGATTTCATTTTTATTTCACTTTCAAATCCTTAAGGACTTCAAAACCATACAATGTATATATTAGTTCATTAACTGAGCTTGTAAAGCCTAAATGATTTATGGAACTACACACAAATGGAGATTTTTTTAAAATTCTCTCAATACCCAAATCTAGACAGGATATAAATTACCCAAACCAGGTATTTATCATTACCTCTTTAGCTGTCCCAATTTTCCTCATACGTATTTTTTTAAAAGAAATAGCTTCCCTTTTTTATCTCTCCCTCCTCATTTATTATCTGTTCTTACTTTTGGCAATGGCCTTTTAGATCTTCAGGAAGTTTGAATTCTTTCAACAACAAAAAAAGTTGTTCTATTGTGCTGTGGAAACATTTTACAGTTTAAAAAAGTGCATTTCCGAAAACGAACTTTGAGTTATTATTTGAGCCGAAAAAATGTGGGTACTGTTCCATCATTTATGGATCTGCAATACATATATATATACGTGTTTTATATATATATATCATACTTTCTAACTTGATATCGTGCCTTCAAATGTTTAAGTTATATTTTCAGCCATCCTCTCTCCTTCCAAAAAATGTGTTTCTAAGATATGAAGTTGACATTTTGAAGTTGGTTTAGTTGCCTCTATTGAGAACTAAAAATAACACTGTGCAACAAATTTGAACTTTTTTTTTTGTCCTTTAGATGAAACTATGTGATTCTATATGAACAAAAGGTGCTTGATTCAAATATTCAAACCAAAATAGTCCATCACGTACCGTTTTTGCTGGAGACCCACTTCTCATATTTATACAATTTGGTTATAGAAGAATGTAACTGAGGTTTACTTATTGAAAACACAAAAACTTAAATGATTTTTTGGAGCCGTTTCATCTTGTAGGCATCTGTTGGTGTGCCCTGATAACAGATCAGCAATATTCAGTTCATCATTCATACTCATCACTAATTGCGCCAAGGTTTTGAGGAAATAAGCCTATATGGAAGTCCAAAAGGTGTAGTTTTAATGACATATGGCAACCTAATAATACAAAAGCGTTTTATCATGTCTCCAACAAGATTTTCGTAGTTTTCAGCTTTCTCATTTCCAAGGAAACGTGAGAGCACTGATTTAAAGGTCAGCCAGGCGTATTTTTCGGCTTCTGACTGTTTGTTTTCATAGTTTCCATTATGAAAGTACTTCCCCAAGTTGTGGGCCAATAAAAATCCTTTCTTTTTCTTTTGCCTCATTTAAATTTTTGAATTTGTTCCTGAGATGCAAGAAAGTCACTCCTTCTCTGTCCAGAGCTTTTACAAATATTTCGATAAACCAAGTTTAATGTGCAATTGTGGAAAAAAGGCACATTGTAGATTTACAAGTGGCTCATTTGATATGTTTTTGCCACTCATAATTTTAAAATTCCCTTTGTGTTTGCAGAATATGCTACAGGAATGAATAAGAAAACAATACTTAGATGGAAGAGCACTGATAAATACGTGCTAATCTGCTGAATTGTGCTCATGTCCAAATGCTTGAAATACTACATTCACATCACAGCAGCATACTATTTTTTCTTTCTTCGCAAAATAGTCTACAAAATGTTTTTGTCGTCTTGTAAAAGACTCGAAACTTCGAGAAGTAGATAAAGCTTTTGTTGCCAAAAATATCGCTAAAGTAACCCAAGTTCATTAAAAAGGTCTCTAGAATTGCAACGATCTCACTGTCAATGAGAAAGATATAATTTATAATAAATTAAGTCGATAAATTACGAAAATATGCACATTAATCCAGAAAATACGTAACAACCTCAAATGTGGAATTTTGGGGAAATGGTACGTGATAGGCAAAAAAAATTGCAGATTCGTAATTCTCAGCAGAGAATACATAAGAAACCGGCATTTTCATCCAAAGGACATTTTTCGTGTTGCACAGTGTAATCTATAATCATTCTCCTAGTAGGAAGGCTTGAAATCGTGAACATGTACACACATGCGCAGAAAGATGCAATACTGAACAGATGGTTGGGCTTTTAAACTTGATATAAAACCCCTTTTCGGTTGATTTAATCTATTTTTATGATATAGATCATTCTTCTACAGAGATTTGGTTTTTTAAATAATTTTTGCAATGATTTCCACGAAAGCGTTCGTTATTACATATAAATTACGTAAAGCAAAAGCATTGTCAGACATATAAAAACTACTGATGGCTTGTGCCTATAAAGAATGGATGATAAAAGAAAATTTATTCAACAATAGAAGAAGAGGAATACAGAGAAAAAGTTGGAAAAAAGATGATGAAGGCACCATCAATGAGTTATGAATTGGAAGGGACTAATTCAAGACAGACTGAGTTGAAAATATGTTGCCGAGCAGGCCAAAACATGGCTAACTGGCTTCCAAAGCTCCATGGTCACGTGAATTAATTTGGCCTATCCAGTGTGAAAGAAACCATAGCGTAACTACTTTGGCAATTGTTTTTGGGTGCTTTTTTCTCCACGAAGCCATCGGACGAAATATGTTAGTTATCTGGCCTGGATAATCTAGTTGGCCGGGGCAAATGCATACCCAAAGCTCTAATGTTAATAGACTTTTTTTATGATTTTATTATGAAAATAAACTTTCAAGAAGAGGTCTTTAATTTTAATTGACAAAAAATTTATTAAAATTCAGAATCGATCCCTATATATGTTCCAAAATTCTTACGATATGGCATTATTTACATTTTCTTTAACTACTGTTAAAATTCATTTTCGGTGTTAGGACTCATAAAAAATATATCAGTGTTATAATTAGTTGCGTAATTTAAAAAATACACATTGCTGCCTTCCTCTTCTTTCCTAACCTTTAATGAGATATGAAATTATAGCGTTACTTCTTTCAAAATGTGCTTTTAAGTTGTGTACTCAAAGAAATATTCCGGCCTTAATGAGTCTAATTAAGTTTTATGTTCTCGTTAAATATGTTCCATAAATTCTGTTTCGAATAAAATGCTTTGATAGGAGTGTTCGTTCAACGCATTGGAGCATGTTAATAAAATCTGAATGCATTACGTATTTTTTTAATTGCTCGAACCTCTACAAAGGAGCAATTTTTATGAATATTAAAATTTAATCGTAAAAGCCCGTCAAAATTTTTTTAACTGTTTTAGTAAAATTAATTCTTGTTCTGAAGCTCAGTTTCAACTTATTCTGAAGCTCAATTTTGTTTACAGCTTGCCTAAAATAATTGCCCGAACGAAAAAATGATATAAATTTCAAAATTAAATCTATGCATATATTTTATTCAGAGGCTACGGTAAGTTTTTTCGCACTGTACGCCGTTATCTTTTTGTGATACATTTATCGGAATACCATAAAAAATTCTTTCATTTACTACTCATAAAACTATTTAAAAAATCTGATCTGTATTACTCAGCTCTATTGTTTCATTAGTATATTTTTTACACAATTTTGTACGTAAATTGGAACTCAATTAATATTGCTTTCCTGACCTAAACATTCTTTTTTATCTTCCGAATTACCATCTGACCATCTAAAACATCATTTTTTTAATCTGAGGTAGATGCACTAAATAAAGTTGTAAGCACAAAGTTGAAATTAAAACTTTGAATACGTTTCAAATTATATTAAAACCCTTTCCCAATTTTCATTTAACTACCTTAACCCCTTGAAGGACGAGTTGTTTTCAGAAACACTGGTAAAAAATGATCTTTTTTTGACAGAAAATGAATATATAGGTATAGTATAAATTGTTTTTGGAAATTTCAGTTGTTGGGGGGGGGGGGGGCGACTAGAGAGCGGGGGTGGGGTAAAAGTTATATAAAAAATTATTATACAAACAAAGTGCAAACGGATCTCAGAGGGGCATTAGAAATAAAATAACGCAAGATACAAGATCGCCCGTGTGAGACACAGGCAAGTGCAAATTTGCCGGTAACTTTCGCCTGTGTCAGACACGGGCAAATGCCGTTAAGCGGTTAATAATAACGCTGCGCTTCTTAAAAAAAAGTCTACTCCTACCTAAATGACCTCCTGAATCTGAATTTGACACCCACCCACCCCCAGTCCCCAACCCATCGAGTTCCATTTTCAGAAAGTTCCCTCCTCCTTTTAGCGTTGTGTCCTATATAATTTCACCTAATTGAAATAAATTACGTAAATATAACTATTTTAATAATAACACTGCACTTCTAAAAAAAATCTTGTTTCGAACCTTGACGCAACTCGATTACTCCTTCCTAAATGACCTTTCGAATCTGAATATGACACCTCCCCCCCCCCCCTTCCTTACTCACCCATCGACTTCCATTATCAGGAGGCTTCCTGCTCCCTCCTGTTCATCACTTTTCGATAACGTTACAACCATGGAACAGGGATTTGGCGAAGGAAAAAAATTATTTTGACCGTTAAATTTTCCTGAGGGGTTACAGAAGTTATAAGCTCTAAAACGTTCTTTTGTATCAGAGATGCAACAATAAGCAAATTGACCGATTACCGATTTAATTGGCTGGATATAATCCGCCCATACCGATTAATCAGCGGCGAATTATTTAATGGGATATTTTTTAATACTACCATTTCTGCATCATTATTCTTTTTGTTGACAATTTTCAACTGTACAGAATTAGCTAACATTTAATTTCTGTAAGTAATGATTTATTTTTACCCATTTTCATATTTTAAAAATTATTTTTTCACATTTTATTTACATTCTGTGAACCAATTTTCTTATTGATTGCTAAATAAAACTACATTCTATTAAATAAACCAGAAATTTCGAAGATTTAGATAGTAGCCAGTGTCCAGTAGACATTTTTAATGTAGTAGTACTTTTTTTATTATTAGAAGCCACTTTATCTAGGATTTTTATTCTTTATAATATTTGTAAAGTACTCTTAAATATGCTAAAGGGAGATTATGTAGGAAAATATTGATACACGAGATTAAGTTGCAATATAGTACGCATTTTTGCACAAAATAGAAAAAAATGAAAATAATAAATTTTTTTTAATGCATCAAACATTAACTCTTGTGCAAGAAATTAAAAAAGTCCACTCATAAATTTCAAAAAAATTATATATTTTTTGTTGAATGAAAAAGTAGGAAGTTTAACAGTAAATTGCAAAATGCACGTTAAAATTTCTCTGTATAAATAGTAAATGTAAAAACAGTGAAAAAAAGAAACTTATTCAATTTGGAGTGTTCTCCTTAAAGTTTGGGGGAAGGAGGACCGACAGACATGCATAGCCTTATTTCATAACATCTAACTTTTTTTAATGCAATGCAATAAATATTTTTTTTTTAAATTCCGTAAACTTTTAAAATCAATTTCGGAGTATTACTACTATGTAGTATTTTTAGTTAATTTGTTTTGATTTACTTTTGTTTTTAGATTTATTTCTACGATTGAAATTTCCTTATTTCTTTCCCTCTTTTTTGGAAAAGTGTGCAAGTTTAATGAATGGGCGACTGCTGATTTTTAAAGGTATTTCTTTTCCAAAAATTTTTTTTCCCACTTTTATGATGATAGTTTGCAAATTTTAAATGGAATGGAGGCTACACTTTGAAACTATTGGTAGTTAGTCGTGGTTTGCATCCAAGAATTTCTGTTTTACAAAGTAGGACAGAAGGAAGGTCAGGAGATGGCAATTGCATTTCCCCCGCAGCTTGAGAAATATAATGCATGTGTGTGGTATTTACATGACATCTTATGTTGCAGAAATTACGTTTACTTATTGCAGTGGGGACAACGAGAGAAAGTGGTCTTGGCGCAGAATGCGCGGTGGATGTGAGGTTGAATCTATTTAAACAGTGCTGTTATAAATGTCCCTTTCCTTTGTAATATCTTTTCTATATTTTTGATGAAATCATAAATGTTACTCTGATACTTTTCTTAGTTAGTTTTGAAGAGGCCTGGGGGGGGGGGGAGTGCACCGTCGCTCTTGGAAGGGGTGTCACCCCTGATTATTTTCTAATAAATTCTTTCAGCGTGGATTCTTATTTTTCGGTGCACTAAAAGTAATTTGAATTTAAAAAAATCGCTGATTACCCGTTGCTGACGATTAATCGGTACATCTCTAATGTGTATCATAGAAGGAAATTTGCAATGATATTTTTTTTATTTAGTATTTTAATGTGTTTTATTGTTTAAATTACTTCAAACTTTAAAAAATGAGCAAAATTTTTCAGAAATGGTGAACACAGACTAAAATTGTTTCTACCATTCTTAAAAAAAGGAAGACTCCTAACAGAAAGTAAGATAATTTTTCAAACAAAGCAATGGCGAGTTTTTCTTCCTGAGATTATTATTTTGTTTGTGACGTATTATTCAATGTAAAGTGCATTTAATATTTTGAAAATGCTGCAGATTTTGCAAAAGCTGGGAACCACCATATGGTTTGTGCTTAACTAAATACTTATGTAACACGAAAGATCTTGCATTTTAATAAGAAATAAACGGCTAATTTGAAAGTAATCAAGCAATTTTACTAACAAACTTTTTTGCTATGTGTTTTAACAGGTGTTTCGGTTAGACAGAAAATAATTAATTATTTTTAGTACTTTATGAATACATAGCAAAATTCACTTTAATTAAGAATGTTTCGCAAATTGCTTCTCTTATTATAGAAAGGGATGTGAAGTATCAATTCTTTTGAAGTGTTACTCTTTTTCATTCCTTGAAAATAAAAATCTCAGAATAACACAAATAAATAAAATTAAGCAAAACAACTTCTTAAAAATTTCTTAAGTTTGCATTACAAATTAATGAGTTATAAATTCATTCTAAATTCACACGAAGTTTTTAATGTATAATATACTCTGTCTCAAAGAATAAGGATCATGCAGAAAAACTGTTGTAAAATGAGAACAATTTATTGAAACGCAATTATAATTTTTCACAAGTTGCTGCACAGAAGAAAAGGCAAAGCCATGAAAAATAACGGAGAAAAACAACAATAAGTTTTGAAATAAGCAGTGTAAACAATAATGCCCCTAACTTATGCTAAAAATTTTTAGTTTCAAGCATTCACCAGTACGGGGCGTATAAGAATTTCTATTGTAGATGCATTCTCGACAAAGACGATTCATACTGCAAGCAGCTACATTTTTAATTGCTCTTGACACAATGTATCACATTAGCAACTGTTGAAACAAACTTGTTTTTATACCCATTGCATTTCCCAGTCCTACGTATGGTTGTTCAAATATTTTACTTCGTAGCTGCTTTTACGCTTCATTGCAAGGTACATATGCAAATTCCGTTCTAAAACGTTTTTCTTCTAGAGTTATGCTAATTTTACTGTTTGTTGCTTTTCTTTTCAGATAGAATGTATAACAGTGTGCACATCTCTCTCTCTCTCCATAAATCTAGAACATATACTTCTTGCATATATATATAAATATATATGAATGAAATACCATATTATAAATGATATACTTTGTACCAGACACAGAAACGAACTCTATTAGCGAAGATATATTATATTAGCTCGTCTGTAAAATCCTCTTATAGATGCAATAGCTAAATTTGTTCCTATTTTGCTCTGTTTTGAATATTCTTATCTACGCTCATTCAACATTTAAAAAAACTGTTGTCTTACTTGACTAACACTTCTCCTGAAAATTACTATTAATGTTGTTTTATGAAGATAAGAAACAAAAGAATCTTACGAAATAGTTTACCCATCATGATCGTTACAGTGAAATCACATTGACTTACTTTTCAAGCAGCATAAAAGCTAAAGTTCTTAGCCGTTGTGAAATCATATTTTTTTTTACTTGGACCAGCAAAAGAAAAACGAAAAAAAAAAGAAAGAAATGAATCACAACCTATATTAGTTGTCTTATATAATAGCATATTTATAAAAATTGATTGTGATATATAATGTGTTCTCAACTATGAATTACACTACTATGTTCTCAACTGTCAGGAACAGAAAAATGACATCGATATGATTTTGATATTGTTACTAAAAAAAAACTGAGAACTTATGAGGCGTGTTTCTTGCATACCCAACATTTTTTTTTTTTTTTTTTTTGGGACAAGATTTTAAACCGCATTTCAATTCCTTTTGCTTCGTATAATTTTGTTGTTTGGTTAAATTAATTCCTTTTAAAAAACAAAGGTCTAAAATGTCAGTGATTCTACAAAGCAACCAATGTAATTATTTCAATCTCTTTGGCTTCTAATTGCAGAAATTTTAGTTGACATTTACTTTCAAGTCATGTGTGCAGTCCTTAAATCTAGTTCTCTCCTTGTATGACCTATATTTATTTATTAATATACTAAAAAATTTTTATTAAAATAAAGTATTGATTCAACATAAATATGTGCACGTAATTCTTTGAGCAACCAATTATTTAAAGTGTTGATGAGCAAACTTTGTTGGTAGTCATAAATTAATTCAAACGAGTATTTCCTTATATTCTGAGATGCCTTATGAAGCAAAATTGTATTTTAAAACTAAATAAGGTGAGAAATCAAATTTTAATGCCCAAAAGAAATATTTCAACGGCATAAAATTTGATTATCGCAGGAAGAGCTAAAGTTCATTTCAGTAACCATAGAACATCTTCTTTAATTAATATTGCTTTGTCCTCAATTAAATCATACAACGGAAGGATCAGATGTTATTTAAAATACTTCTTTCAATTTAAAAAATATACCCAAATGAAGTGATGTCTCTGCCTTGAACAAATATAATGGAACAATTTTGTCAAGTGGGTAATTAATTTCATTTGTTTGAATATGTGGAAGATAAAATTGCGTTTTGTGATCACGCTTTGAAAGCTATTTATAAATTACGCTTCCTGTTATTATAATTCATTTTATTCTCTAATAACGTTTTGATATTTTCATGTTCGTGTTTGTTGTAGTTTTTTCTTTTTTTCGTTTTCCAGTTTAAATAGTAGAGTTGCAAGTGCATTTATAAAGGGATTTGAATTGAAATTTAGTTTGAACCTATGCCAAAAGAATTGTTAATTTGCTGCCTTTAGCTAGTGTCTAACTACGAGCATCAGACAAATGATTTTTATAACATTTTGTTATAATCATTTACCTAAAACCTATTTTGTCAAAAATACCTCATTACTTCAGTGAAACTTCTTACAAGAATTTAGAAAAAGTTGTAGGCTTTTCAGCTCTATAAGATTAGATTTGATTGCTCAGGCCTCAATCAATCAGGCGAGAATGCATTTAACCTAAGAGCGTTAAACATGCTGTAAATAATTTAATGAAAACTGTTCGAGGCAACTCTATATGCATTTTGTATTGATGCATTTCTGTATCTTAATTCAATTCCCAGCATTTGACATTTTTCTAACAAATGCAAGTTTTATTTATTTAAATTTTAATTTTTATTTATTTTATTAGGGCCGTATGAATTTGATATTTGCTCGAAATGACCAATCTCTCAAAAATATTATTGCAATAAACATCTCAAAAGAATTATAATATTCAAATTCAATAGTTTATGAGAATGTTATAAATTACAGCTTTCTTAGTAACCTCCTTCACTTAAATCAACTTTGGTAATTTCTTTTACAGACGTTCTGAATTCTTTTGATTACACATCGTTTCACATCATTTTAATCATTTTTCTGTGTGTGGTTTTGTAGCAATTTTTCCCCTTTTCACAAAGAATATGTGAATTAAATATTTATTTCGGAGCCAAATCTCATTTGCTCTTTTTTTATTTATATAGATAGGAATTCAATTTTTGTAAATTTTACCAGACACATAAAAAAAGCAACGAAGCAGTATCCCGCGGTAGTAAAGGATAAACAGTCAAGGAAAAAAGCATATTTCAGTCTAGATAACGTCTATAAATGATTGATTCTATTTGTCTTTACAGGGACAACACTGAAAAAAAATGATATTTAAGTAAACAGAAGTTCATATTAATTTCATGAGAAGGCAAAATAGACCTTTCAGGATTCTTGCTTAAGCAATTTTTAAATTCGATAAAAGAGTTTCTGTAGTTTTTAAATGAACAAAATACTGTTTTTTTATTTTCCAAATGAAACTTTTTCCTTTGCTAAGGGCATGTTTCAGAAGCAGCCAGAAAAATATTTTTCAAGAGAAAAATCTGAAGTTAAATGGTCGGAAGCATTTTTGGAAAGAAATACTTATGTCTGCATTTTTATACATAAATTGCTCTTCAACATCAAACAACAATATTTTCTTGCCAAATCATTCGCTAGATTATTTGTATTATTTATTGTTTCAGTGAAACTCGGTATTCGAAAAATTTCAAATTTTAAATGACTGAATTAGCACCATTATTGTTCTCCTCTGTTCAGAAAAGATAGTTTTTATTCTAATCATAAATTCGAATTTCTAAATTAAAGTTTAAAAAAATAGCAATAGTTAAAGGAGTAAAAATTTTGGTGGATTCACACTCTAGTCTTAGACTTTTATAATGTCATTTGTTCTGTATAATTTAAAGAACACATGCTAATCGCATTTTTATTCCATCATTGGAAATTATATTCAGCCAGGTAACCGTGATTTGTTGATTGCACTATGACGGCATTTGGAACACTCAGCTCGCAGCTTTTGACACGCTACTTTAGTCGAATTTAACGTTCTCATTGCAGTGCCAATACAAACACGGCTAAATTTGTACAGTAGAACATGGATCTCTACCATTTTTTGTTGAATAAAAGATTTGTGGTAGTTTCGATATTAGTTCATAAATGGTCTTAGTGTTACTACGTCAGCAGCAGCTTTCTATTAGTTGGTAACTTTCTCAACACACTGTTAAATTTAACGAACTCAAAGGGACTGGAAAATAAAATGCGTTATGAGGAATGTTCGTTTTAACGTTCTCCTAATGGCGTTTGAACTGGGACTGAACATTTAGTTCGTTATAACGGATATTTCGTTGCATCTTTATTCGCTATATCGAAATTTCACTGCATTAGTAAAATATTTATTTTTGGGACCAGTGCTTCTTTAGCTCTCACATGAGACTCTATATGTAGCCACAGAACTTTTTCGACGTGATTGTTTACATTCCTTATAATAAATATAGCTTTGAACAAACCTCTCAATAATACTGATTCGTTTTAATATCTTTTATTGATTATTCGTAAAGATTAAATGGAACTAAAACAAACAAAATGATTCGAAAATACGTAAAATAAATTTATTAAAATTGAAATATTCCTACTTTTTATACTTACGCATTCACACTTTTTTGAGCGTATTTATCAATCTATTTGTTCAACTAAAAAGAAAATTTTTAAATTATTTAGTCAATATTTATTCATGACAGCGAAACAAAACATTTTTTTTTAATTGTAAAATTTATTTGAAAATTTTTCATGGATAATTGTTTTTTATAACAGTTTTCATCGTGAAGTAAGAGGACAGGCATTTACATTGCTATTTTGAAACTTGATAGAAGCGCTAAGAATATTACTTTCTTTACTACTGTTCCATAACGATAAGCGGAATTTTGTAAATCTAAGTGAGTCTTGAATTTTTATTTGCTAAAAATATTTATCTCAGACATTCTGAAAAACATGAAGTAAAAGAGTCCATTTTGTATAGATTCAGCCTTCAAATTGTCAAATTTCAGCCAATAAATCAAATTTCAGCCTGTAAAAACTAAAAATGGGTAATCATTTCTCCGATATCACATTACAAATTTATGTGAAAACACTGCTTAAAAGCGACATGAAAGGAAAACAAAATCTTATTTTCAAAAAATTAAAGTGCACTTCCGCTTCCGACTGAATTTTATAAAAAATAATTTTATCCTGAGCATAACTACAGACAGAAAGGCGGGATTAATTCTATTTTATTAACATTTATCTAAGGTTTTTAGCAGTGATTTAGGAATTCATAAATTTCTATTTCAAATGTCGCTTCATTAGACCAAGATCTCTACTTAGAATTTAAACATGGCAATTGGGACTCTCTCTTTTTCCCTGTCTCTATGAATATATATACGCAACAGCAGTTTTACATAAATCATGTCCTTCTTTTCTTCTAAAATGTATCTTAAACTTATTTATTGAAGCATGAATGAAATATTCCGAGTAGGGCTCAATTTAAAGAATATTCCAAAAATACATACATTAATGACATTTCAATTACGTCCGTATCTGTTAGAAAGTTCTTCAGGCATGCAAGGAAATGTGATTTCACTCCCCTGTTTATCCCTGATGATCACTGCGGCGTGTTGAAAGAGCTGCTTCAAGCGTATTTTATTAACGCGCTCTCTCTTTTGATTTGAAAGGTTTGATCCTTGTGAATTAAGTTATTTATGTCTCTAAACTACATGAAAGATGTATTTATCGCGGATTGTTTCTCTTACATGAATGAATGGAAAAATTTCACAAGGCGGTATGATATTCTGTAAAAGGCGTCAATTGTTAGCTGCTTCTTCTGCTTATTCATAAAACTTGTTGGACTGAGCGTATTAGAAGACAAATTTAAAGTATACCTGATGAAATGTTTTATCAAATGAATCTGTTTCCACCTAGCAGTGCATGATGAAATAAATTTGAATGAAAGGTTAAGTCTAAAATAAACGTAACATCCATGTGATTTTCTTATAAAAGCTTACAATATAATTATTTCCTAAGCATTTTAAAAATATAAAAACGGTTATTAAATTAAACTTCAGCTTTGTAGAAGGTCTTAATATCATAAGTGTATTGAATGAACGCATATTCTGTTTTGGTAATTATAAACTGAAGGGTCCACTGGAAGTCACATACTACTTTTTTAAATTTGCTTTATGTTTTATTCAATTATTTTATAACATAAATGTTAATTTAAAAAATACGAGCCTACTTTTCAGCAACACCCAAATTCAAATTGGTAATACATTCATTTATAATACATACTTTATAATAAAACATAAAGCAAAGTTCAAAAAGTAGTATGTGACTTAGTTCGTTTACCCAGTGGACCCTTCAACTTCAAATGATCTTGGTGGAAAATAATTTGGTTTTTAAGAAAAAAATTTTCCAAATTATATTCTCAACATGAAATACATTTTAGAAAGAAATGTTGCCATGAAACAGAATGCATTGCAGAAAGTTCTCTGAATGGGAGTTAGCTCCTAAAGGGGAAAACTGCACATCAGCGCATCATGCTCATTGTAAGCAAATGACAGCCTAAAAGTTGGACAAAACAAAAAAGTATAGAAAACGATGAATCGAAATATAATAACTCAATGCAATATGAACGTATGGGAAATTGTTTTGATGAATTATAGTGTATACCGTATAAGATATTCAACTCATAAGCAGATGACAATTTAGATAAACTAAAAAAGAACAGTGTAGAGATCAATTTTTAAAAACAATATAGGTATAAATACTTTTGAAAATAGATTTATGCATTAATACTAAACCTACCAGAGCAGTCAAATGACAGCTTTTGAGACTGATCAAAATTGTTAAATTTCAATTTTCATTTTTTCTTAGACTTGCTGCACGACTTTTTCTATAACACGTAAATAGCTACTTAGTAACTATATACATGTTGAGCACAGACAAATTTAAAGTGTAGGGGGGAAGCAAGAAAACTTGATTTAAGCTTTTAAGTGACAGTAGATAGTATATCTAATATTTCTAAAATGTAATTCCTACTAACTCTAAAAGGGAAAATATCTGTAATTTTCAGGAAACTTCTGGAAACTACAGTGTCAGATAATTCTTTACGCAAACAATCTGTGAAATCTACACATAAACCTGCTAGTTTTCAGAACCTTGCCTGATTTATAACGAGACTAAAATTGCATTCTTAAAATCAAAAATCTGAATACTTGCAATCACGTAAAACTAAGTTTTTTCACAAAATACTTTAAAAGCAAAGAACTAACACTTTATACTGTGATAAATGCGTAGAAATAAGTAAATAATAAACACTATCGAACACATTTTTTAATTCATACAAACTGCACTAAACTTGAAAAATATGTAACTAATTTTATATAAATACGCATTTCTTATACTTTTAATTAAGAATAAATTTTGCCTCAAAATTTCTACGAGTTAAAAATGCAGCATAATAAATTAAACTGTTTTAACAAAACTATGCGTATAAAACACGAAAATATGGCCAAGCAGAATCTGATTTTCAAAATAAACTCTTGTTTCATCATTCTAATTAAAATGCAGACAAAGAAAGAATTCTTTCTTTTGCACATGGAATAGTTAATCGGAGAAACTGCTTATATCCACGAAACTCTTATTCACGTGAACGATTTCCACTACCTGCAGGATTCCATACTAATTGATCAGTTATAAGGATGAATTCCCAGATTTCTCCTTTGCGCTCTAACTAATCACCTTCGGGTCGAAATTAATTTTGTTAGTCCCATCCGAGCGGCAGAATAGCGGAAGTTTCCACTCCTTGCGTATGTAAGGATAAATTAGACATTTTTATCAGTAAATGCTGGATGGGAAGAAAGTGATTTTCTTCATAGAAATTTTAATTGGTCTACTAATTAGTTTTAATACATAACTGAAAACAAGATATATATTTTTAATTTATAGGTTTGTTCTTGCATTTAGTTAAAAAACAAAGGTAGTTCGACTGGTACATATATATATAAATATATATATATGTATTTAAGAAGCTTTGGATATTGTTTGGACGAGAAAATCAAGGCTTTGTACATCGGTATTCTTTTGACCTTTTTAATTTTCATCTCTGTATGATATAGATCAGTGTGTTATCTAGCCCAAATACACGTTTTCCAGAATCTTTTACACATATTTTCTTTTTAAAATATTTTAAAAAAAAAGCTCACAATAAGTTCAAGGTAAAACACGGGTGTCGTAGCTTAGTCCTACTGTTGCTATTGAATTGAACCACCAAATATGAGAGGAAAAGTTTTTTCTATTATATTTTTGTACAAATGGCTTCAAACCAACATATTTAGATAATCAAAGTTTAGGTTAAATTAATAAAATGAAAAGACATAATTATTCAAAAAATGTGTTTAACTGAGGTTTGTCACCTTGAAGGTGTTATTTGAAGAAAAAAAAATACTTTGTAGCCTGGATATAAACCCAAATATTCAGTCTTACTCTTGAAAGATATGTGAAATGTCAACCTCAAATGTCAGTTCCTACAAATTTTCAGCCTAATTCATTCTCAAAGTAGGATGAGAAAGCCATAGTCTTAGGGTCTTTCAAAACTAATTCGACTGCTTTTTCAATATCATCTTTGATGAAAGTATTTATAATTTATTCTTTATTATTCATATTATTTATTCTTTTTTCTTTTACCTTCTTTCCTTCTAGGCGTAATTTTTTCGTTTGCCAGCAACAAAAATTAAAGTAAAAATCAATCAAAGAAAATTTTCATTCAAGTCCTAGAATGTTGATAGAAACTATTTTTAAAAAAATATTTCCAGCATTAATTTACCATACATTGGCCTACCAATGGTACAGTCCAATCACATGGGCCAAAGTACAACATATGCCCAAGTTTTACAAAATGACTAGCAGATATTCTAGGCTTCAATAATAAATGGTGCTGCAATCATCGTAGGTACATGAGGCAGCACCATCCCCTGAGTGAATAAAAATCAAAATAATTTTAACACAACGTTTTGTTAAGCCATATTTCAGAACTGGTTTATTGCCTCCACATTCAGTAGGATTTTTAAATATTCATTGCAATGTGAATAAATCAAAAATATTTTTTTTTTTTTTTGCCTTTTTTCCGTACAAAGTAGAGGCAAACGCAACAATTAAAGCAAAGAAAGAACGCAAAAAAGAAAAAAACAAACAGTTTAGATAATTACCTTAAAGTACACGGTCTTCGAAAAAGGGGTGTCTGACGAAAAAAACAAGTTGCATGAGACATATGCAGGCAATCGATTAAAGCCAGCGCAAAATTGCCGAACGTTTGAAGGAGGTTTTTTTTTTTTTTTTTTTTTTTCGGGTGATTGCGTTGAATTTGAAGTCATTGCAGCACGCGTCAACATGTCTTCGTGACGTGGTGTCATTTCGGTAGTTGTTTAGTTTACAGCATTCATTCATGTTGAGTGTACAACCAGGCAAGGCTTAATTTCTAAAAAAACAAGACGAAGAAGTGCGAAGGCCCTTTTATCTTTAGAACTCATTTTTTTTGCATAAATACCCAAAATTCTCTCTAATATGCAAAGATTGAAAAGAAGCGCAGGAGCTGAGCTCCTGTAAGCTTCTTGGCAAATTAAGCCCAGTAGCAGGGTAATCGAAAAGGTGTCCTTGATTTTCTTTTCAAACAAAAATGGGGATTGATGTGACACAAGCGCTTTCTGAACCGCATGAAGTTGACGGATCGGGAGTTTTTCTGGTTTTCACCTATTCAATACGCAAAATTTGGTCCCCTCTCTTAGAAGTCCTCCAAGAATGCAATTTATCCCCAAGTTGCCTTAAATCGAAAAAAAAAAAAAAAAAAAACACGAAATGATCTTCGAGTGGTACAGTTCATTGGGGCTTTTAGCGCAAAATAGGCGCTTAATTTTTTATCCTCTAAATGTTCCCTATGTTTAAAGCTTTATCTGTGAATATTTCATTATGTCACGATTCATTCAGAAAGAAAGTTGCACCACATAAAAAAACGGCAGTTGTGGGAGCAAAAAACCGCAATGTAAAGACTTATTTCAGATCTACTACTATATTATTTCTTATCAAGAAAAGGTTGTAGATTAAATTCATACTTCAAACTAAATCACTGCCACAAATCTGAATTAAATATTACGCCATGAATTTGATGAAATCTCAAGAATGGAACGAGAAATATAAAATGCTTTTAGAATTGAGATTTTTAAAGTTCTCTTTGGGAAAAAAGTGAAATAGACAGTCTCAGATTTCGAGATTTGATAAAATATTTGAAAAAGTTTGAAAGCAGAGTCTCGTATTTTCCTATTTTTATGACCTGATTTTATTTCCTTTACAGTTGGAATAAAGCGTCTGAATGTAATTTACTTTTGCAAACTTCGAGTAATAGAAGGATTTGTTGTGTATTAATTTCTTAAAAAAAAATAAACCAGCGGAATACAGTGTAGTTCTCAAATCTTGTTTGGAATGTTCAGTTTTGAAACGACTGAAAACCCAAAAAAATGCCATGAGTGACAGAGCATATGCTTATGATTGCTATTTATTCAGTTTTTGTTCGAATGTGTAAAAGAATTCAAATATTTCAAAATCACCACCACAAGGGATTTATTTTCTTATCTTAGTTAATTTTTATTATTCATTTTTTAACCTAGAAGAAACACTTAACATTGCACACGTAACAACTTTACATTAATAAATTGCAATTGCCTCTTCTTTGTTTTTATGTCATTAAAATGTTATTTTTCCAAAGTTTTAAACAAACCAAAAATTTGGCAAGATAACCTCACAAAATTTTATGAAAAGAATTTTGACTAATATTGATTGTACACGCTCATGAAACTTTATATAAATTACATACTATAAAAAATAAAACAGTTTCAAAAGCAACAACGCATGAGTAAATATTTTTATACTCCTCCTCCAGAGAGGTAAGCACACACATAAACAACAATAAAGAACACGAAAGAAGGTTTTATAAAATAATACAATCAGAAAAAGTCTAATAATAAAATTGAATCAGGAAAATTAATTAACTGAATTTTTAAAATAAGAGAAAAAAATTAAGGTATGTAGGAATTTAAATCAAAGCCGGTAGCACAATTGTAGGACATGATGAAAAAGAATTATTTTTTCCCAAACCTTTCGTGAATATTATAGACCACATTTCTTCTGTATGCATTTCCATCATTATTTTGTCGTTACGCCATAAGTTAAAGCGACAGCTGGAATAAAACCAAGACACCTATTTTTCGCTTCGCTTCTTATAGGACGGGTAAGATTGTGCACAGGGGGCGGGGGGTTACACGCGTATGAAATGGCTTTCTAGAATTAAATTATCTTAATAATACCTGCAATTGAATTGTCAAAATAGTTGAAGTGTGTGCTTAAAAAGTATCTCGCAATAATGCTCACTTGTCACTTCACAATGAAAACCAGAGGAAAAGTAATGAAAATTCCCCTTACATTTGGAAAGCAAACAATAAAAACGACGTTGTGTCATACATGTTCAGAGAAAAAACTTAGGAATTCAAGCAGACACTATGCCGTTGTGGCTTTTCAACTACCTCAAATTGCGGTGCACTCACACCTCCCCTTCCGCCCTAAAATTCAAGTGCGTCATTCCTTAAACTGGGCAATGTCACCAGGTTTTACCTTCTGCCTCTCAGTCAGTTTGCCTGATTGTTTGTCTCTGTCCCTAGCCTAGCCTCCTCCCGTAATAACTTTTGAAGAAAAAAAAATCCGATTTAAAAAAAAAAAAATTTTTGGAAAAACTTTGACAGAACATCTATTTGTCAAGATTTTCTACTTTTTCTTGAAACATTTTTTTTTATTGAATTTTAACTTTAAAAAAATTCACTTTAGGCTGTACTAGGAGATTTAAATCTTGTACAAATACTCATGTAAAACAGTCGGATTTGTTACGGGTATGCTTTATCGGAAAGAACTTTTGACGCTTTGTGCATATTTTTTTTCCTACACACAAAAAAAAAAAAAAGAAAGAAAGAAAAACTGCTGAATTTTTAAAGATATTTTTTTTAATTATGTTTTTTCCTTGTAACTTTTTATGGTTATGTCTAGTAACTTGTAATTACGGTAGGTAATTAATTTTTGGTGTATTTAGTTTCACGGCTGTAACTTCGAGCGAGATTGTGGAAACACGATGATATTAGTCTACTACTGGCTGTTCATTTATTGATTATTTTGCGCAAGCTACAAAAATAGCTTCTAATTTAAAAGCTGCGTTCGCTCAATCAGTACCAGTTTGGATACATCTGCGATCTAGATATTCTCTGAGATTTTATAAACGTAACCCATAAAGTCCATATAAGCGATTTACTAAAAAACAAACTGTGATATTGGGAAATATTATTTTTAAGTGGCTTATTTTCTTTGATTTCTTTTTTTCGAAAATTTAGAAAACATTTTAGTAATAGCTACACAAAATTCATACTTCTGAATTTAAAAAACAAATTTTAGGCAAATTTATGTAAAAGTCTTTGGTAGTAACAAAATGAGTGTCTCCAGGAAGCTGTAAATTTTAAAAAAATCTTCTTTCAAATATATTATTCATAATTTTTGGAGATTTTTACATTGTAAAAACTTCATAAATAAAACTGCATACTTTTCAGTTTTAACGAAAACTAAATAAATTTCTAAAGAAAGAGGACTCTTTAGCGTAGTTTGCATAAAGAGTAAATCAAACAATACATAATACAAGGCGCATACTGATCGAGTTGAAAGAATTTAGGAAAAATTGTCTCAATATATATTGAAATATTTTTAGTTCTGCGTCAAAAATTCCTTTGACTTACATCGAATGCACATCGATAAAACTAAAGTCACAATTTAAAACCAGTTTTTTAGCCTACTTTCCGGTAAAAGTAAAAAAAGTAATAATAAAGCATGAAAGAAGGCTTAATGTATCGTAAAAATATCGTTAAAAATAAAGAAAAGTCAAAAATAGATGAAGTAATTAAATAAATATTGAAAAATAAAAAAATTGAAAGTAGGGTTTTGAGATGGGGAAAAAGTCTGTCGCTCTGTCTGTCGGTCTGTCCCCCCCTCCCCCCCCCCAATAACTTTTGAAGAAATAATTCGATTCAAAAGATTTTTTTTTGCATTCGAAATCTCGGCGAAAACATCTCATTTCCATATTTTACTTTTTTGATTTGAACAATGTTTCGTTCAATTTTGAACAGTTCAAAAAATTTTAACATTAGCGCCTATGAACAAAAGTGAAGCAAATTATGTAAACTCTGGGCACAATATCCAAGTTCCTATGAGCAAGCTTATTGGAAGAAGCTCTCGGAGTGAAATATTGATTTGAACAGTTCAAAAAATATTAGGCATTTTTCCATTATCTCGGAATATAATGGCTATTAATTCGCCAATAATGATGCAGCCAACGCCAAACGGAATATCACCGCTGGTAACCTTTTTCGTGTGATGTCACCAAAAAGTCTGCTTGGCGAGATTTGCGTCGTGATAATGGAAAGGTACCAAATTAATATTAGCACCTACCGGAAATTTCAATCCCATATAAATCCTGATGTAACCGACGGATTTTCTTGCAACAAACTTTATCGAAAAGATATTACGCTGTAGAACATGTACAGATACGAAGTTCAACAAGAACTGAACGAGCCTATTTTAATGTGAATTTTTTTGATAGGGATTTTTAAGGATATTTCTCAATGAATGAATGAAAAGATAGATGAAAAAGTAAAAGAATGAATGAATGAACAAATGAATGAGCTAAAGAACGAATGAATGTATAAAAGAATGAGCTAAAGATTGAATGAATGTATAAATGAATGAGCTAAAGAATGAATGAATGTATAAAAGAATGAGCTAAAGATTGAATGAATGAATAAACGAATGACTGAATAAATAAAAGAATGAATGAGTGAGTGAATGAATATGTATTATGCGATGAAAAAGGTATATTTCAAGTAATTAAAAACTAAAGCTAAATGAGAGAGAGAAGAAAGAGATAACTAGATTATAAATTTGAATTTGGTGTATACGGAAAAGTAGGCTCGTATAGTTCTAGACGGAACTTCTTGTTATGTATAGATTTTTATTGATGTATTGAATATGTATATATATAAGAATTGATGATGAGTGTATATATATATATATATATATATGTATGTATATATGAATTGAGTTTGACTGTTTGCTTAAACAGAAAAAGAACTAAAAGTTCCTAAGCAATGATTAGTTTCATACACATGATTGTAATTTCTGAAGCAATGGCAATTAGAAATGAATATGCGTAAAAGACCTTTCTCTGTTGTGAAAGTGACATTGCAGAGAAACTAAATTTAAGAACTACACATTTTATGTGACATTCACGAGGTTTTCGAAATTTATCTTTTAAGTGAACGACGAGCAATACTAACTTGAAAACACCTTACATTATTGGGATTCTTGTATTTTTCTGTTTTATTTAAAGGACTTAGTGACGTATTTAGTTGGTGTAATATTTGCTCCTGTTCGAGGAGTTGTATACAACCAACGTTGCTCTTAACGTTATAAACTACTAGTAAAGAAATCTTTTCTTTCCGTTAAATTAATTATTGCGTAAGATTAAGCTTTTACTGTAAAACTCCAAAATTTTTAAACAACAAAGGAACGGATTGTTTATAAATTGCACTGTACAAAGTGGACACACAAAGATTATCTCAGACTGATGCACTGCTGCAAATACAAAAGCTGAACCGTAAAACAAAAGCAACGAGAAATAATTAACTCGAATTTGCTTAGCGACGCTATACTTCAGCGAGGAATATAAATGCTGTTGTTACAGCTTTCATGAGTTGTTAGTCTTATTGATGTAAGTTATTTAGATGTCTTGTTGTTTCCACAAAAAAGCCATACATCTAAATAATTAACGCCAATTAGAAATCTGCTGAAAATAATTGTTTTGTAAGAGCTAAATTTGCAGTATGCATTTGATGTTTTGTGTGTCGCATGATACAATGGTACTGTATATAAAATATCCATTTGTGCTGTGAAAATACACTAAATAGTAAACATTTCCTAAGAAGTGTCAAAAAAAGTAGTTAATTTTTTGTATTTTTTAATATTCTTTTCATTATTTTATGGATTTTATTTACAGTGAAACCTGTGTAAGTTGACCACTTGCGGTTCAGCACTTCGTAGTCAACTTAGACAGATGTTCTACGTATTGAGGGTAGAGATTTTTTTGACATTTCTTACACTACGCATTTATACATTTGTAACTATTTAAAATATAGCTTCATGGATTAACGCTGCTTTAAAATAGTAATCAGCCATTTTTTCACAATTATCTCAAATATCATTAGAAAAATTTAAATTGAATTACTTATAATGTATCCTATACAACTTTAAAAGTAAAGTACTTAGTTAAGATAAATATCTTATAAATTATCTAAGTTACTTATGTGATGGTAAAGAATTCCTAAAAATACATATCTTTTTAAAATGGCTACGTCAGATGGAAGAAAAAAAAATATTATAGTGGAGAAGATTCGTTCGCTGATAGGTAAAAACCCACCGCGTGTGATTTATTTATTTGTTTTAATTCGGTTCGGCTAGCAGTTTTACTAAAGTTTTTCTGTTCTCATGCATTTTTTTTCATGCAGGGTTTTTCTACCTCATTTTTCTCCCGTTAAAAAGGCACACATATGCTGAAGTTTCTGGACATGTGCAGAAATGAAGTTGGCGATCAAGCTTTCCTCTTATTTATTTTAAAAGCATAATTTTAGAAAAGCACTCTAAAAATTTTAAAAGTAGATTCTTACATTTCAAATTCGAAGTACACGTTTCCGGTTTTTAAATGTCCTTTAGGTTTCATGGTAATCAGTGCTATATGTTCGCCTGTACTTCTAGACCCTACATATTAGCATCGACTTTTACTTGACACTGACAAAAAATTAGCAAACAAATTTATGTAAAAGCCTTTGTATGTAGAAATATGTTTCCAGAAAGCATACGGTTATAATCATGATTGGAGATTATAGTTATTTCCTAAACATGTCCGTAACAGTTTAGAAAAACTACATTAACATTATGCATCAACTTTATTAACAGTATTGTTTATGCACGTAAGCATAACTTTAAACATAAAAAAAGAAGTGTATTAAAAGTATACATAGCAAAATAAATATGTGAAATCGTAAATATGTGTAAAATTTCTGTATGTTCTGAAGACTTGGTAATCAATGTAATAATATTATATAACATTTTATAAAAATTGTTTCATGTTTTTTTTTCCCTTTGTTTGACATTTTTTTAATATATCAATTTTACGTTTTGAAAACACAAACTGCATAACTACTATTTTTTTTATTGAATCCAAACTCATCACATTTGTCCCTTTTCATACATTAGTTATAGTCGAGAAAAATCCTTGTTTCAGCATTATTGAAATTCTACAAATACTCTGTAATACTCTCCAAAAATAATTGATACACTTCAACATGAAAATAAACAAAACAAAATTAAAAGCAAATTTCTCACAAAAAATGCATGCAGAATACATCGAACGCTTTCATTCAAGAAAATGGGACACTGTCTTCGCGGTTAAGGAAACAAAACAAGCTGTTAAAGAAAACTTTCCCGAGTTATATTTTGTCATAAAATAGGGCTAAGTTTTCCACGATACATGAATTCTTTAGAGAAATTTAGATGGCTCCTCTAAAAGCATTTTGCGTTTCAAATTCATTCTTTAATGGATGTAAGAAACATATAGGGCTATATATAATTCAAAACACTGATCCTCCTTCGCTTCCTGGCATGAATTTAGCCTCATGAATAACTGGACGTGTTAAACCGCGGACAATTTAAATCCAACATAACTTACACTTCCATAAAAGATACTTTCTTGTATCGTGAAGGGAGTATGTACATATATAAGAAATATCTACTTCTGAAAGATAAAAGCCTGCTTGCTTGTGCTTAAAGTGATTATAATTTATACTGTCAAACTCAACATATTGTTATTCTTTTAACGTAATGATGTTTCTGATAGAATGTTCATGTTCAGTAACTTTTCCAATAAAAGTTGCTCAAAACGTTCAGCGAATGTCAATACTTTACTCTTAGTCACTGTTTGATTATTTGCTTTGCGCTGAGTAAGTAGTGTATTTACCCCTAGTTGATTAAGGAACATAAATTATCAAAAGAAATTATTGCGGATTAACTCATAGCCTAATTCATGAACAAAAATATTTATATTTACCACGAAGTTACTCGTAATATGTCTTTTGCTAAGACAACTTCATGCTACATCCTTTCGCTCCATGAAGGACTACTTTTCCAACGTATCTTGGTCTATATTAATCATGATGTACGATGGATTTATTTTTTCTTTTCATATCATCGAACGTAATTAAATTATCTACTACGACACTTTCATCTTTTGTTTCTTTATTTATTTATTTCATTGTTTTATTGTTTGCAATTTTGAATTCGGCCATTTGTATGAGAACTATCATATTAAACCAAGCAGCTATTTCACGAAAAGCGAGCCATGATACCTTTACTTCTTTCTTTGAGTAAACACAGGAGCTGGGACCAATACCCCCAAAAATAGCTCACCTAAAATAGTAATATATGTATGTACATGAAAGTATCAACATCCCACCCCCGTCACAAGATAAAATTCTGGCTACCCCACTTTATGGAAATGTAGCCGAAAGCAAGAAATTTTTAAAAATGTATATTCCATATAATAAATGAATAGTTCCTTAATAAGTTCAAGGTTCAGTGTTAAAAGAATTTCAAATTCAATTTAATAATTAATAACTTTCAATGATTTTAGTCATACACAATGTCATTAATGGTTTTTGTTCCGTTTTGACACACAATTAATTCACTTTGGGCCACGCAAATTAACAAGTGACGCTCACATAATTTCATTAAGTGACACGGAGGAATTTCAATCATCTGGAAATACTGAATGATCGTGTCACTTTCTCCTCACGGAGATTGTCTAAGGTCTTAAAAGTACTCCCAGAGAAAGTTATTATCGTAACTAATTGAAAGGAAAAGTCAATATTTGACGGAATATTTCTAGCTTGTTCCAATTTCCGTTCTTGAAGTAATTTGAAATAATTTTCTGATGAAGACGCATTTGTTCGCAAGTTCAGAGAATGAAGTTTCGTACACTGTAAAAAGTTTTGGTGTGACACAACACCAAAAGTGGAGGCAACACTTCGAAACCAAAAAGGGTGTACGAAAACACCAGGCTATTTTTGGTGTACTGAAACACCAAAGATTATTCTTGGAGTTCTCAAACACCAAGGATAATTCTCAGTACACCAAAAATAATTGTGGTGTTTTCGTACACCTCTTTTGATTTCGAAGTGTTGCCTCCACTTTTGGTGTTGTGTCACACCAAAACGCTTTAGAGTGTACGCAAACAAAACGTTGATAATTCTTCCAGCACAATTTTTTTTTACTCATATTTGATATGATGAGTTTCAATTTTGAAAAAGTGATTCGGTCTTGATAAATTTTCTGAAAACGTACAAAAGACAAAATATAATTGAAATACTACAAAAATAAGAAACTGAATAAAGTACACTGTAAAAAGTTTTGGTGTGACACAACACCAAAAGTGGAGGCAACACTTCGAAACCAAAAAGGGTGTACAAATACACCAGGCTATTTTTGGTGTACTGAAACACCAAAGATTATTCTTGGAGTTCTCAAACACCAAGGATAATTCTCAGTACACCAAAAATAATTGTAGTGTTTTCGTACACCACTTTTGGTTTTGAAGTGTTGCCTCCACTTTTGGTGCTGTGTCACACCAAAACTTTTTATAGTGTACGCGACAAAAATGTTGGTAAAATAACCAAAGCGTTGGTAAATCTACCAACACATTTTTTTTTACTCATATTTGATAAATTTAAATAGCAATAATATTCAAATAATTCACAACGAGTTTCAATTTTGAAAAAGTGATTCGTTCTTGATCAATTTTCTGAAAATGTACAAAAGACAAAATATAATTTGAATACTACAAAAATAAGAAACTGATAAAGTAGGTCAAGTGGATTTTTTCCTTTAACGGCAACATGGTCAGCTTCTGGTTAAATGGTTACATTTTACTGAAGATACCCATTTCAATGAGTGGGCTGTATACTTCAAGGACAAAAATTGGTGTATTTATTTGATTTTCATTAACTCCAGCACCGTACCAGAACAAGTGTTATGTTATAAAATAAAATTATCAATACACATGAAAAAATATTTTTTTTGCTGAATATATAATATTAGAAAGCCCGGCGGTCATATGAAATGACCGCTGTTTTAGATATTATAAATACTAATACAAACAAATGTTCACCTTCCCCCTGACCCGCTCAATTTGCGATCAGTTCTAAACCGTTTCAAAAACAGATGATTGCTTTTGCAAACAAATGTTCCCCTTCCCCCTGACATGCTCCCTATCCTTGTGCATTTATATGCACAAAGATTGGTGTGATTAAACGCATTTTATTACAAAATCCGTTCTTAAGACTTAGTACCTCCGAGAGGTTCTGAACTGAAATCAATAACTAATGCAATGAAAATCATTTTTAAAAAATCTAAATAAAGCTTCAGCAGTGTACCGTTGCAACTCAAAGACTGCGAATTATCAGTAAAAAAGTAAACAAGAATAAAATAAAAGCAGCTGTCTCATTATCGTCTGCGTGGTTTTAGGCTGCTTTGTTCAAACAAAATAAAAATAGAAAGAACATTTCTCAAACAGTTGGGGAATTGCACAGTATATAAACAATTCCTCACGAGAATGCAAATTCTATTTTACTTAGTAACATTTTATACAAAACGTGCATTACGGCAATTGTAATGTTCTTCTACAAGTAAAAATGCCAAGAATTACATAGTAAAGAAAGCTTTTATTCTTCAGTAATAAAAAGCGAAAAAACTGATACTTTTTCTGAATGTATTTCATCAGAAGCTAAGAACATTGTTGACAAAACATTTAGAAAATAAATATTTTCTATGTAATTTAGAGTTAGGATTTAAAACTCATAACTATACAATTTAAAATAATTAAGGATGCATATACTTATTGAACACTAAAGCTGATTGAAAAATAAAATAACGAATTGTAATGGAGACAAATTCTGAGTAGGCTTAATGTATCATGGAATGCGTAACATATAAATTTAATTTACCAAAATACTTAAATACAAACGATATACACATGAAGTTACAATTATCCTGCGTTAACTTAATTGTCTTTATTTCACAACTAAAAACAAACATACCTCGAATAAAACCGAACTTCGTTTCGGCAGCAACCATTGCAGGGACTTTAACAAAATGGCGAAGCAAACAGAATGAAATGTTTGTTTATAATTAATCTATCGTTACCACCGCAAATTTTGAAACGTACACCAAAGTTGGTGTTTTCACAAGTGAAAATAATTCACGAACCGCGTCAATGTGGTGTAAAAACTCACCAGTATTGGAGTTTTAATGCAAACTACAACATTTAAAGTGTTTATGAACCCTTGATTTGGTGTTAGCTTGAAATAAAGTGTTTGTTCACACAGTTTTTAAGGTATTTTAACACCAAATTTGGAGCTACTTTACTCCACACTTTTTACAGTGTACTGTACTTTAAAGGAGGAACATGCACTATAGCAATTTCAAGACAACAGAGTCCTGGATAACAATGAATATGTCTATATTCCAATCAATATATTCATTTTTCATCATTTCAATGTTCATTGAACATTGTGTGGGATTATTACAATCTACACTTACTTACTGCAACTCATTTTAGGCACCTTAATAATGCCATTTGAAATTACGCTGGTGTTCTTTGGTTGCACAATAATTTCTTTTTCCCCTAAAAGTTTTTTTTTCTTTAATTTAAAATTAACTGTGTGACAAATTCTAGTTTCCGAGAAAAATCTCACACCACAACTCCTAGGTATAATCCTTTATTACTAAGAGTTTACATTATTATAACTAGCAGGAGACTTTAGATAACTGAGGGAAAATTCTTGAATGCTCTCCAGATACAAGTTAATTTATCAATGTTTCCAAATTTAAATGTTAATCGATTTTTTTTGGCAAGATTTCATCCCAAAAAGAAAGTCTTCGTCGTCAGATACAAAACATGTTCATAATCGTTATTTTAGTTTCCATACTTTAAAGAACTTATATTGATGAAATTCAAGTATGAAGGGCGAACTGCGCAGTAGAAACTCTGAATGTCACCTAATGTGATCAATTGTTTATTCGTTTTTCATTGAAATAGCTGAAGGTTTTACGGCTGCGGGTACACGGTAGTAATTCAATTTAAAAAACAATCTAAAACTGTGTACCTACTTTATTTTTAATTTTACGCCAATATTTTAAGTACGTAATTGCTGATTACGTAATTACATTATAAGTGTAATTATTTAATTAAATTTAGAAATCTGTAAACATGAGAAAAAAATGCCTATAAAGTTACATGCTTATTGAATAATACGCAAAGGTAATTTTCTCATCACTGCCCCCTAAAGGAAAATGCTCTGAAAAAGGAGACATATGTTAAAAAAAGACAGCTCAGGGGATACGTCCACAATATTGTTCTAATTGGCATATCAATATGTATATATGTATATGATATGGTTAATCAGAGCACAGACTAACCTCTATTCAATTAAAAGCACAATTGTTCCTATCATCTATTCAATAAGTGGTGTAATTTATGCATTTAAACTTGGTTGTGTTTAATTTCCTAAATTTTCAGAATTTGAATTTTTGAAAGTAAAAACACATATTAATTGCCATACATAAAAATGGCAGGATTAATGCCCTTTCACACGTAGATATTCTCGTTCAAGAACAATCTATTGAAATTTTTCTGCAATCTTTTCATTAAAAGCTATTAATACTCCTAAAGGACAATCTATACTTACACTATTAGAAATTTCATCGTGAAATTACGGTTAAATGATCGGCTGCAGTCTGTCCATCTAATTCATCGTTAAATTTACGGTTTGGAAATTTTTTCTATCTTTACGGGACCTAACCATTTCCAATCAGCTGGGTTAAAAAGCCGTAAATACAAAAGTTTACGGTTTTATAACCATTTAAAAATGGTTTCAAAACAAAATTTTTACCGTTTTTGAACCATTTCGAGGCGTAGAATCTTCGAAGCGTAGAAACCGTAAACAAAGCTTGCGGGAATCGAACCCGGGTGTACCAACTTTTCGCGCTAGCCATTCGGCTATCTACACCACGTGAAGCGGCCTTTATTTATCTATAAATCTTCTTTACCAACAGGCAAACTGACTTAAAATTGAGATTTCAGTTTTTGATTGGATCTAAAGTCATTTTTAGTCTAAATTTACTGTGTATTGACAAAAATTAAAATACAAACAAGCTTCAGCATCTCAAATTATGGGTTCGCTCATTCGTAAACAGTTCGAGAATCCGATGTCTCCAATTTTTGATTTGCGTGTGTGTGTGTTTCTATTTAGTAACCACTGCTTAAGCCACTTTTTTCTTCTTCTTTTTTTATATACACATGCAGATTTGAACTGATAAATCTTTATTCATATTTTAAAACAACGTACGACCGATAAGGTTTCGCAACCAAGATGGACGCCCGATTCTTATTGAGCGCTTGAAAATTACGGTTAGTTAAACGTTCTTTAGGATAAACATAGAATAAACGATTTTTTTCGCAATCAGCGGGTTGAGTACCATCTTTTTAATTGTTATTCTACCGTTGTAATTAAATACGGTAAAATAACAATCAAATAAATGGTTATTTTACTATTTTATTGCAGAAATTTTTAACAGTGCATAGATATTCTCATTCAAGAAGAATCTATAGAAATATTTCTGCAATCTTTTTATTAAAAGCTATTAATAATCCTAAGAATCGTGTACTTCACAAGGAACGTATATTTAAGAATTTATTATTATTATTTTTTTGATATTAAATCTTACAATTTCATGATTCTTATGCTTTAGCAACATTGGTTATACAAAACAGATTTTATATTGTATCGCATTTAAAAAACAAAGCAATTCACACTATTTATTATCTAAAAGATAGTCACTTAATTCACATTTGGAATTTTGCCACCAAGTTAGGAAAACAATGCTCTTACAATGACTTTTATGAATAGAAATAGGGAAATATTTTACTGACATTGACTTCTTTGTTCTGTACACAAAAAAGCCTCGCAAGCTAATCGGAATTATTATTTATCTCCTTTATTCTGCTGTGTCATCTTAACAAAGCATCTAAATATGTGATTCTTTTTCAATAATAAGGCACTCATTTAATAAACAAACTTATCTCAAAATTTGCTTATTTGTGTTCTAAAGAAAAGCTAAGGTTGATGACATGAAAGAAAAACTGAAAAATAAGAAGAAATGTGACTACTTTTCAATGTTTAACTATAATGTTTGAAATGTTCAGATAAACTGTATCAAAATGGTGCAAGAAAAATTTATGTATTCAGTATTTCAAATACCAAAGTTTTACTACTAAAAAAAGCTTCATACAGGCCTTGTAAGTTGTTGTAAATATATAACTTAAAAAAAGGGAAAGAAAAGACAGAAAGAAAGAAAGAAATCAAAAAGAAAATAAATAATTAAATAATAAATCGGAAATAGGCTTAAAATATGAGAAAATGTGAGTCTGTCAGTCAGTCAGTCTGTCTGCATATACAAATATATAATATAAAGTATCGATTTTCTTTAGCTAGTGTTATTATATATTCCTTTTTTTTATTATTATTCTCATTCTTATTTTTAGAGCTAAAGATATCGTATGCCAGCATACCTTATGCAATATTTCATCCTTCTATCTGAAAACCGTTTTATTCAAATTTGAATTAACAAAACAATTAAATACTAAGCGTAGCTGCAAATTTTAATCTTAGATAAATTCTGATCGAAGAGGTATACTTGCTTTGAACAAACTTTATTCAAAAGAGCATATTGTGCAGTACACATTCGCAGAAAGCCTTATTAGAAATAAAATCTTTTAAGAGTCAAAATAACTTTCAGAAAATACACCAGTACTTACACCAAAAGGGTCGGATCCAATCCTCCGCATTTGGTATAAATACCGGTGTATTTCTGGCAGCAACTTTCTTGTTGTGTGTTAAGCACTTCTTTTGCCCTGATGAAGGCGCTCCATTACAGTCTCGAAATAGCTATTTGCAGTATAGTTTTAACAATTTGTGCTTTATATATAATGATTTTTTTCCTTTCACTCATATTTTAGCACAAAGTATTTTTGATCATTTTTAATATAATTATCGCCTATTTTGAGCATTAGCCAAGCATTCAGGCAATTGCTGACATTGGACGGAAAACATCGATATTCGCCATTTTGTCCTTTACTCTAACATATAATCACACATATCATTTTCAATTTTTATTTATTCACTGGTGGGAAAAGGTTTTGTTTAGCTTTTATGAATACAACGATCTGCTGAAATTTCGTAATGTGTCAGAGGTTTAGTATCGCCCATGTTTATACTACTTAGAAAAAATTGTACTCACTACTAAAATTGCAAATTTAGAGCTTTATTTAATTACTTACTAATAAAAGTGACACACTATTACACAGATAGCAGTTTTAAAAAACCTTCAGTTACTTTCTATTACAAGGGAGTTTTCTACTTAAATGTCAGAAAAACTCAATATATGAGTCATCTGGCTCATTTTTTCCCACTTAAAAAACAGTTAAAAATTGAAATAAACATTGCGTTTTGGGTTTGAGAATATTGAACTGATAACGCGAGATACCGTCGGAACCGGTACATAGAACTTTTAGATATAAACTGAACGGTACAATTCGATGTACACAAAAAATTTGTTACAGTCACAGTTCACAGCAACAATTCTAGAAAAGCTATTTTTTTTCCATATACATAACGGATTTTCATTCACTAATTAAATCAAGCGAGGCCTATGAACTCTCAGTGGCTTGCATCCAGCAATTTTCTATTTCATTTATCTATAATGAAATAGAAAGTTGTTTGATACTTTGGATAATTTTGGATCTTGTGTTTCAGTTTGATTTGAAAAGTCTACCTTCTTCTAAAGCTGTCAAATGCGTCAGTTCATAAGAACCGGATCGAGTAATAATGCTTTAGAACGAGTTCTTCAGCATTTATGTCATATTACTAAATGTCAACTTTCCAACTTCAGCTATTATCTCATATCGTATAAATCAGCCACTATGCACTATTTATTAGTTATGTAATGAAGATGAATTAAACTTCGTTGTTATCAACATAGTTTATTGATCAATCCTTTTGAACTTGTTTAATTAGGCATCACGTCTAAAGATTGATGATTACCCATCACAAAATCATTATGCTAAATCTCAACTTCTGGAACTCAAACATTGCATCAGATACTGCCGATAAGATATTCAGTCTGCAATGAAGTTGCATTATTAATCGTCACAAGTCCCGTTGGAGTAATAAATATGTATTGAAGCGCAATGTTGCTATGGTCACTTCTTATTTTTCTTCATCGTTGCTGCTTTTTAGCCTACTTTCCGTAAAAGTTAAAAATAATAATAATAAAGCATGAAAGAAGGCTTAATGTGTCGTAGAAATGCCGTTAAAAATAAGGAAAAGTAAAAAAAAGTGAAGTAAATAAATAAATATTGAAAAATTAAAAAAAAATTTGAAAGTAGTGTTTTGAAAGGGGGGAAATGTGTGTTTGTCGGTCTGTCTGTCGATTTGTCTGTCGGTATGTCAGTCTGCCTAACTTGTCTCTCCATAAATTTGAATTTGGGTGTATACGGAAAAATAGTCTCGTATAGTTCTAGACGGAATTTCCTGTTATTTTTTGTCCCTTCAATAAAACAGAAAAAAACAAGTACTCTCCCACTAGTAATACTTATTTGAAATGTAAAAATGAAATTTTTTGGAAATCTTTTATATAAATACAAGCACACGTACACACATATGCATCATTTTCAAAATTCGATTGGAAACCGAATTCATAAAAATAAAAAATCAATAAATGAGTAATTCCTTCAAGTTTCGCAAAACGTTTTCCAAAATGATGTTTAATATATGTAAAGGGTCATTTTGTCTACATAGTATTGTTTTAAAATTACCAATAAACAAGCTACAATTTCGTCTGCCGTGCTTGTTATTATACGGAAACAGACGCAATATTTCATATAACAACAATTCATAAACTTAATTGATTCCACAAACTCATACAAATTGTTTTAAGGTTAGACTAAAACGTTAATAACATAAATTAATCGATCTTGAATAAAATGATACTTAACAGTATTGAATTAGCTTTTAAAAATTTTCTTGTTCGCTTCTTGTAGCATTTATTCTGAATTTTGAAACTGAAGTGGAGATAATGTACTTTTTTTTATAGTTTTTAAAGTTGCCTCTGGTGGAAAATGCACATTTTTAGCTTACTTTCCCGTAAAAAGTAAAAATAAATAATAAAGCTTGAAAGAAGGCTTAATGTATCGTAAAAATATCGTTAAAAGTAAAGAAAAGTCAAAAATAAGTGAAGTAATTTTTAAAAAATTTGAAAAATAAAATATTTGAAAGTAGGGTTTTGAGATGGGGAAACTGTGTGTCTGTATGTCTGTTAATCTGTCAGTTTGTCTGTCCCCTCCCCTTAATAACTTTTGAACTAATCGTCCAATTCGAAATATTTTTTTTTTTTTGCATTCGAAATATTTTGGCGAGGACATCTCATTTCCATATTTCACTTTTTGATTTGAACAACTATTCGTTCAATTTTGAACAGTTTTAACATTAGCAAAAATGAATTATCTAAACTCTGGGCATAATATCCAAGTTTCTATGAAGAAGGTTATTGGAAGAAGCTCTCTGCGTGAAATATTTTTTGATTTGAACAGTGCAAAAAAATAATAATAATAATAATAATAATAATAGCGCCTGCGGGGAAATTTCAATCCTATATAAATCCTGATCTCACAGACGGACTTGCTTGGAACAAACTTTATTGGAAAGATGTTAAGCCGTAGAAGGTGTATATATACGAAGTTCAACCAGAACTAAGGAGCCTATTTTCCTATGATTTTTTTCGATTGGAATTTTTAAGGATATTTCTGAATGAATGAGTGAATAAATGAATGAGTGAAAGAATGAATAAATAAATGAGTGAATGAATGAATGAATGAGTAAGGAATGAATGAATGAATTAGTGAATAAGGGAATGAGTGAAAGAATGAGAATAAATGAGCAAATAAAAGAAAAAATTAATGAGTGTAAAAATACGTGAATGAGTAAATGAATGAATGAGTAAATGAATTTTTATAACCGTTGAAAAGGGTATATTTGAAGAAATTAAGAACTAAAGCTAAATGAGAAAAAGAGAGAGAGATAGCTAGATTATAAATTTGAAATTGGGAATAAACGGGAACGTAGGCTCGTACAGTTCTAGACGGAAATCCTTGTTTAATTATAAATTTTAATCATTAAAATTCTTTCAGAGCATTTCAAAGCAAATTCATGAGGGTAGAGAAGAACATTACACCAAAAAAGTGCACATTAAGAAGTCGGAAACGCTTTCAAAACGAAGAATTATCATAAATGAACACTGGAAAATTTTATAGAATGTAAGACATTAGATTTTAAATTTCCTACTCCGTTCCTCCCTAGAATTATAGTGCATCCTGAATGAAAATCCTTTCTAAAAGAAAATTCAGAGAATATTGTGATGAACGTGTGCAAGAATATTTTAAACATCACATCGAGACTATTACAGAAGTTACCAAAAACAAAAATAAATAAATAAATAATTATAAATGAAAATAAATAAACAAATCTTAGCATAATGCGTTCTTACTAAAATCGTCTTATATCTTTTTTTTTTTTGAGTTGTTATTAATTTGCACTAATTATGAAAAGAAACTCAAAATTATTTAAGTTTCAGCATTACTTCATTTTTAAAATAATCAGTAATAGTTTGAAGTATCTGAAAGAAAGCCCTTGTTGTGAGAAACAAAAACAGAAATAAAAAAGAAGTTCCTTCTAGAACTATACGAGCCTACTTTCCTGTATACACCAGCTTCAAATTCAACTTCAATATAATCTAGTTATCTCTCTCTCTCTTTCTCGTTTAATTGCTTCAAATACACCTTTTTCAACGATTAGTACATATCCATTCACTCATTCATGGATTTATTCACTCATTTACTTATTTTCATTTGCTCATTTATTCACTTATTTGCTCATTCATTCTTTCACTTATTCATTTAATCATTCATTAATTCAAAAATATTCTTGAAAATCCCGATCAAAAAATTTCACAGGAAAATAGGCTCGTTAGTTCTGGGTGAACTTTCTAACTGTACAATGTTCTACGTTATAAGAGCTTTCCGATAAAGTTTGTTCCAAGCAAATCGGTCCGTTAGATCAGGATTTATATAGGATTGAAATTTCCCCGTAGGCGCTAATATTAATTTTTTTTTTTAAACTGTTCAAATCAAAAAATATTTCACGCCGAGAGCTTCTTAAAATAACCTTCTTCATAGGAACTTGGATATTATGCCCAGAGTTTAGATCATTCGCTTCATTTTTTCTAATGTTAAAACTGTTCAAAACTGAACGAATAGTTGTTCAAATCAAAAGTGAAATATGGAAATGAGATGTGCTCGCCGAGATCTTTCGAATACAAAAAGAATTTTTCGAGTCGGACAATTCGTTCAATAGTTATTGGGGGGGGGGGGGGACAGACAGACAGACACTTTTTCCCCATCTCTATACCCTACTTTCAATTTTTTTATTTTTCAATCTTTATTTAATTACCTAACTTATTTTTGACTTTTCTTGATTTCTAAGAATATTTTCACAATACATTAAGCATTCTTTCAAGCTTTATTATTTATTTTTTTACTATTACGGGAAAGTAGGCTAAAAAAAAGCGGTAAATTTTCTGTAAAACTGTTATTAAGAAACTTGATCCTCTGTTTTGGAATGAGTATTCATGCAACTTAACAGAAATACTCCCCTTTTTCTCTCTATCTTTAATAATCTAAGCGGAATATGCAAATTAATTGGTAATAATTCATGTGTTTTTTGTGTCTATTTATTTATAATTGATAGGATTTTGTTTAGCTGAAAACTAATTTCAATCGGACTATCAATATGGCATAAATGATTAGTTAAACATCTTTTTTTTTTTTTTTTTTTATTACTCTTAATTTCATCTTCATAAAGATTGCTCCACCATTTTCATTTCCTTCCTCTTAGTATGTTTAACTAAATTCATTTCAGCACATAATTGGGGGAAGAAATAAACTAGGACAGTACTTGAATATTCAGAAAACTTTGGCAACAATAGCTGGGATAATGGTGCAGGAAGCGAGGCTGTCACCAATTTCCGAAACAAAAGAAGGACTGTCAAAATAATTCTTTCAGTACGGAAATTGGCCATTTCCTGTGAGTATGAAGTTTGTGTGAACACTGTTATAATGGAAACACTGAACGGAAATCTAAAACATGAAATATTTTCCTAACATTTCAATACTTTTCTCTTAGAATAAAAACTGTATTTAACTATGAATATTAATTAAGTTTTATGTTTCATTAAAACGCTTATGTTTGCATGGTTTTGGTTTTCTTTTCTTCTGTATTTTCGTACATATGCGTAGTGCTTAGGGTTCTGAAGACTGGGGATTTTAATCGATAAAATTTTGTTTACTCTAGAAACTGCTGCCTTCAAACTTTTATAAAATGAACTGTATTCAGTTACTGCTAATAAAAAAATATTATAAATGTTGTCTTATGTATCTTGTTTCCACTATTAGAAATGTTATATATCTGCTTTCTTAGTAACTGGGACAATATCAAATAATGTTGTTGTTATGAACGGAAAAATGTTTAACTGGACATGGATTCCCTTCTCCAATCCTGGGAGAGAAAAAAAAATGAAACACTTCTAATTACATAGTTTTCATAATCTTTAGAACAGCAAGTAAGCCATCAATCTACATAGCTTCAAGTTTTCTTTTTAAATTATTGACATATGAATTCTATAAGAGGCCGCATACATATCACAACGAATACCACTTTCAAAAACCTGACGGGAATGCCCGATTTTCGCAAATAGAATTGAATTTAGCGTGCCCAAAATAACCTAAATACCATATTTGACTACAATAGAAATGAGATACTGAAAAGGGGAATCATCATTATTTTAACATGTTAATTTACAGGTCGGGGCTCATGAAGCCATGAAAACAAGTATTTCGATACTGTAACCGTTTATCTACTGACGGTACCTATAAGTACCATTCTCTATAAATTCCATCCCAGCAACCATTTTTACCAATATTCTGATGGTATTTTGCCGGGACAGTCTTTAAGTTCCCCTTTTTCAGGATACATATCAGCAAGGGTTCTATAAGGAGTATTTTAGCGAGGAAAGGAACATAGATAGTTTTGAAACCGATGCTGTGTTTTTAACTTCCATTTTGCTCAGATTGCTCCCTTACAGTTTCGCTCCAGAAAAGTAGAAAAATTCAAGAATCAAGTTACTGATTTTTTTTAATGTCTTAGTTAAGAACTTAGAAAACTATTTAGCGAAATATTTTGATTAAAAAGTGTATGTAAGTAATTTTACAGGGTCTGTGGGCACTTATTAGCTGTAAAGAAATAACTACTTATAGATTGATCGTTTTATTTATGCAAATCCCTTAATTTTCAGTGTAAATACCTAGACAAACTATTTCTGTAAAAAAAATTACTGCAGATCATAATGCAGCAGATAAAGGGTTAAAGCGATAAGAACTATATCGATACCTTCATTCTAATACCACGTATGAGAATTTTTGGGGAAATTTAGGTGTTGAGGGATTATTATTATTAGACGCTTACAGAGCTCTACTTATTCATTCCAATACCTTGTTACAGAAAATACTATTCACAGAGTTATTTTAGTTTAAGTAAAAACTCATATCAATATACATCTTGGCAAAACAGGTGGTTTTTTCCCCTCTCCTGTAAATCTTGATACACGTGGTATTAGAATGAAAGTATCGATATTATTGATTATTATTTTGGTTTAACCATCTGAACACTTCTCCAGATTAATTTATCATCCAAATATAACAATGTTTGAGATCGAAAAGTTTTCAAAACTTAGTTTAATAATTCATAAAAGATGATTAATTAATTTTTGCAGCCACGAAGAACATATTTTATTGTTGGGTTTCTTAATAGTTTCATTTAAAAAAACTTTAGTTCTGTAACCATGTTAGTTTTGATATTATAAGCAAAAACAGCAAAAAATATTTTAACACAACTTTCGGGAAAATTGTTATACACTGTTAAATTTTAATGCTAACTACAAATCTGCGATAAGAAATGGAGCTTGCCATTTGAAATTTCTTTGATGCCATTTGAATACGAAGACGACTCCTTAAACAAAACTTTACAGTTGGCATTTCTTACTCTCATTATTCCTGATAAACTGACACATTTCATGTCATTATTTCCTTCTACGAAGTACAGGAAGTATTGTATTCGTGTGTCTGCCATTAAAATTGCTCTTTATAAAGCATGAAATACATGTGCATAAAAATATTTTAATAAGATCACGCAAATATTTTACGCCAAACATTAATGAGTATCCTGAAATTATTCATGGAGAGGGGAAAAACGATTCATGCAATAAAATTCTTAAGGTAATTTGCCCTTTAAAATTATTGAAGTTTTATGATGAAATATGATTATAGCAAATAACAATATAATTTCAAATGAAAAATATTATATATGACGCACTCATAGGTTAGTGAAATTTCACTTTTATAGTGAAATTTCCGTAGATTCTCAACCTTGCTTCATAATTTAATAGTTTCATACTATATTTTCCATAAGAACAGCAGAAAATTCACAGTACTTAGCAGCTATGTTGAATTTTATTACTAAATTATATCTTTGTCAATCAAAGTGAAAAACAATGAAGTATCGGTTACATTCGTTAAAAAGTTAATATTTCGTTGTATTCTAGTATAGTCTTCAAGACATTTGGATACTGCTATTGAAGCTCCTTATACAGACGCACATGACTGTCAGCTTCCCTTCAAAAAATATTTCTCCTGCAGTTTTTCTGAAAAAAGTAAGAAGATATTTCTACAACAAAAGCCGAAATATTTCTTCTGGATATTTTCAGCTTGACGTAACATTCAAATATCTTCCTTAAATTCTTCTCTGAAGCAATCAGTTTGTGCCCTGAAGGTAAATATCTTCAGGACTCCATCCTAATCTTCAAGTAATTCCATGGGACGATGATTTGTTTCCTTGGTCACGAGGCACAGAAAATATTAGATGGATGGGCAATAACCTCACCGAAATCGAAACGTCACGTATCGTTTTGGAAGAGTTGAAAATGGTGTTTAAAGATAAGTACTGTGGGTAGGGGAGATTTCACATCTCGTTACATGAAAATGAAACTTAACAATCTACAAACTGCTGAAGTTAAAAGCTCTACAAAGAAAGATAAGATGTAATTTATTCGTAAATAATAGATGAATATTGTATTGCTAAGCAGCGCAAGTTACCTCAAAATAGGTGTAATATTTCCTGCATCAAAAATTTTGAGCAACAGTAAAAATAATTCATTTTACGTCTGTAATTGTGTTATGTACACACAAATGTTTATCAAAAAATGATGACTACTACAAATACTCGTTGTTATTACTGTTATTATTATCATCATTTGCAGTAGTAGTAATAGTAAGAGTTTTTTTTTTTTTTTTGTCAGTACTTTTATTAATTGCTTTTATTTGCATTTTCATAATTTCATTATTTTTTTTCTTTGCCCCGTATGGTTTTTTGTCTATCTGATTTTTTTCTTTTTTTACATCAATATAAACTAAATATTTGTTGTATAACTCACATTATGCAATTTATTCAGTGAAGATTAGTCATCAGTACCCGTACTTCACTTTACAAACTCAAACACATAGACACTGGTGGTTAAGATGTCGGACTTCCTTCCGGAAGATCGGGTGTTCGATAGCCGACCCGCTAAAGAGCCACCATGTACACTTGGGGTACATGCTAAAATCCATGGACCCTGATGTCCCGAAGCAGTTCCACGGTACCGAGGGTGGAGAATTTCCCTTCCCTTCACTCTTAGGTCAAAAATTGAAGTAGGTGTATTTGTGGTGGCGCCATCTGGTGTCATTCAAATACATAGTGAGACAAGTCGTACTTCCACCATTTGTGGCACTCCTTATTGCTTTAATTCCTGGTCGCTCGGCGAAGGGGAGTTTGGACACCCAAGGGGCATTAGAAACAACAACAACAACAGCAGCAACAAACACATAGGCACGGTATTTTGTCTGTTAATATATTATAATTACTTTCCCGCGCTGCCCTTTTGTGCCCTTTTTTCACTTTTTAACTAATTTTAATTAACTAATTTTCAGACATTAATAAGTAAACATGACAAATTTTCTGAATTTTTTTCCGTTTTGAGAGCCAAACATTATTCTACTGTTTTTCAATGCTTTAATTTAAGTACTTCATCAAAACATCACTGAAATGTCTTGAAAATTTATAGGTATAAATCGTCATCTGTATTATTACGTGCACTTTCGGCTATCAATTAGCTGAACATTGTAACATAATAACTGTCATACCCATTTTTACAACCTCAAGTTTATAAACATATGCATGCAAGTCTTGTAATTGCATAACATAGTGCGAGTTTAAATATAATTTAATTTTAATATATATACTCTAATAAAACAAGTCAAAATGTTTTTACTTTGAAGCATTCATTAAAGCATTAATTGACTTTTGAATTCAGGTTCTTAATTCAGTTACTAATTTTGAAACTCATAGTACTACCTTTTTAATATATGAAAATAAACTTTAAATTTTATTGATTTCATAATATTTATCCACATCAGATAAAACATGGGTTATTTTTAAACTGTGCTTAGTAAACTTATATGCGAAAGAAGTGTTTGACGCCCTCGCATAAGATTTATTTTCACTACCTGCATTTAATCAGTTGAAGGAATTCATTTTCTTGTGTAGTTGAGGAAAAATTGCCCCCTTGGACAAAAGAAAAAAAAATCTCCCACGGGAGTTTTTCAACTTAAATATAAATTTCACACATTCTTGAACATTATCGATTCCCTGTAAGATTACGTTTCTCGAACGATAAAAGAAAAATATGTTTTACATCCAAATATTTCTACCTGGATATTTTGTGTTACCACCTAAGATGGAAAAAAGAAATTAATTTCCTTTTTCTCCCTCGAATTTAACATTCGCATGACAATAGATATGATTTCGCAGTATTTGGATTTGTCTCATAAGTTTAAGATTTATTTTACTAACGTTTTGAACAGGTATTGTATTCAGGCGATTCCTTGCCTTCGATGATGAACCTTTTAGTGGCAACATATGACTTGTGGTGAGATGTGGATGAATATCTTACCACTAATAATAGTTATAATCGTCTCCCGAAGATTGAGATGTAATTTCTCTTAGTAGTCCTTTTTAGTTGGGAACTGATGGAGGGGGAAGAAAATAATGTTACGCCAGGATAAAGAAAAAATACACTTCTAAATATATATATTTATAAGTATTTTTTCTTTTTTGTTTCAAGATAACGCTCCGGCAGTTGTAATAGAGGTAAAATACACCCCAGTCACTTGGAGTCAAGTAGCAATACGGAGTCAGAAATGTCTTTTTCATGCGATAGATGGTGCTCTACAGGAGTTCAGTTGCTCAAACGCTTTCCCTTGGGTACTGAATGCGTTAAAACGGTTTTAAATGATAAAATCAACATTATCATGCAACAAAAATTTTTAATTTGATGCATTTTGGCGTGTTTTGGGATTGCAAAGAACCCATTTAACAATGCAGAAAAAGTCTTGAGCTTGTGACGCTAAGCAGGAGCCACCGAAGAAGCTTGTTTGCTTTATTACATTGAAGAAGGTTTGTTTCATTGCATTTGTAGTGCATAATGGTAAGACTACGAATGTATTACAACAAAATATGTTAATGTCTTCAGTGCCTAAAGAGAAAATCTTTGTTCTGCCATACAACCGTAAAAAGCCCTATACCATATTAAGATGGCATTTCCGACCCTGCACTGCAATGTAATTCTGAGTAGAAAAAATGCACTCTCCTTGAAGTTCTCTGCTGAAGCCAACTTTTATGAATCTGTTTGGTTAATATATTTGCATTTACGGAAGAGCATAAATATATATAGTTGCTAAAAAATAAAGTGTAAGTTACATGTGTTTCAAGTCTGTTAATGTAAAATTGATTTAGTCACGAAAAGCTGAAAAGAACTTGTTTCAATTTAAATAAACCGAAAATCGACTTGGAGTGTTTCTTTTACTTTTTTCATACCCTAAGCCGACTGTCTTGTTTGTTTGTGTTTGTTTCTAATGGGGCTGCGTATTGGGCCTTAACCTTTGCCAGCCTAGTGCGCTCCCCAGGAGCTGGTATCCATTCTTTTCAGTAGCACAACTATCGGCGGATGCCATTGACACTTGAGAATTTTGACAACCAGTTTCACACGAGATGGGGCACCTGGGCTCTGACGATGCAAAATTCCTCTAAGAATTTTATTTAGCCGAGAGTATCCATTTCATAGGGACACTCAAGGAATTTTTAACGTGCTAACTTGCTGCGTAATTATACAACATGGACGCTGACGAGTTTCAACGTTTTGAAAATTTGCCAACTTAGGCCAAAATTGAGCCTGCGATCTACGGTTCCCTTCCGGCCCCGACCATAATGTGCCCTTATATTATTTATCTAAACAGGTTAAGCACGAGAAGCCTAATAGCTTCATGGATTCCGAATCAAAAGAATATGATCGGAAGAAATACAGAAAACCACTCATCGTGAGCTTGGGATAAAACTTTGCTTAAATATAATAGACCCCAAAATGAAAACCTTTTTAAACCCTTACCGTGAATTTATTTTCAAAATTAAATGCTCTAAGGACCACAGTTCTAACACAGATACGCATGTAATCAGTTTAATTGTGATAGATAATAAATTATCATTATTGAACTCATTGACTAAGAAGCATAGATGATTAATTGCATATTAGTTCAAAGCTGGATTAACGCTCCAATCTTGGCTGATAACAGGAAATAGCATAGATTTCAAATACAAAGCATCCCATTTTAGAATAATGTAATATTTGCAACACAACTTAACTCATCATTTATCGATAAATGCAACCATCAGAGAAACTAATTGATGTAAATATAAAGTTACATTAGTCACATAATTTTGAAAATCAAATTAAGCAAAAGGAATGCAAATATAAAACAATACTTTTTCTAACTTTTTTTTAATATCAGTAAAGAAGAAAAAAGAAAAAATAAGCTTTTATATAATGTTTCATTTTAAACTTATACTATTTATTTCGTTTTATTTTTTAATTTCTAGACAATTTCTAATCACATATTTTGGAAACTTTTTTATGAAAATTAACTTTATTTATATCTTTTATATATATATATATATACAGAGAGAGAGAGAGAGGGAGATGCATGCATACAGAAAATCATGTGGTGTTCACCATTAGATTTCTTTTATCATTCAATTAATAAAAATATAAATATTGCATCTTTAAAACCGAAATTTGTTTTAAAATAATGAAGGACTTGCTTAAATAACCAACTGTAAATCATCTAGAGTGCTGCTGGCAATATAAGAAAGTCTTTAAAATAACAAAAGTATTCCAACCAACATAGTTAACGCAGAAATATGTTTTAGTAAATATGTATTAAAAATTAACGTAGCTTATGCAAAAATAAAGATATTTCTCAAAAGCAAACATCCGCTTCAAAAACTCCTTCTTAACTAATCAGTTGTACATTATGCAAGTTTGTGTTTGATATTTGATCGTTATATAAATGTTTTTACCTTTATTTAATGATCATTAATTTTTACTTAGGTTAAATGATTTTTAGAAATCATTCAAAAATATGGAATAATTTATGTATTTATATACAACTTGTTTTAACATTATGTTTTTAAAATAAAAAAGTCTTCTGCAACATGTTGTGAGATTTTATGATTTGGAATTTACTAACTGTAACTAATTTATCTTAATCGTGGACCAAAAATCATTCGACATGAACTGCTTCTAATGCATAGTAAATTATTCTGATATGAGTCCGAATGCTTGTAGAGTTTCAAATATCGATTACTCCATTTTAGCATAAATTAACAACTGGGAAGTCCATGTTGCGTGTCTAAATGTTTAGTGAAGCAGATTGAACAAAATTTCCCATACTTACATAAAGTTTTATGTAACATAACAGTTATCTCACATAAAAAAATGTTTATAGCATTTTGTATTTACCTTATACAGGGTGGGGCAGAAGCATTGACCTGGTTTTGACGGGGCAGGAAAAAAACTAATACAATTTGAGACTTGAAACCTTCTTTATTTTGATCTGTACATAATCTCATTTTCTTAGATTAAGTTTTGAATACCACTTCAGCAAGTAGGCGGCCTTCAGCAGCAATACACTGATGCAGTCTATTTCTGAAGTTTTTGGAAACTTTTCTGCACCTTTCAAGGGGTATGGCGGATATTTCCTCGATAATTTGGTCCTTCAGCTTTTCTTGAGTGTGGGGATGATGTTTCGAAACTTTCTCCTTCAAATAACCCCACAGAAAGAAGCTTCCGCTAGGGACCCTAACATTACGCGGAATATCGACACACAAAGATGTAGTCTGTTCTCTCTGCGTGGGAAAATAGACTGCATCATTGTTTTGCTGCTGACGGCCGTCATTTTGCTGAAGTGGTATTCAAAACTTAATGTAAAGAAATGGGATTATATACAGATGAAAGTTAAAACAGTTTTAAGTCTCAAATTGCATTAGTTTTTTTTAATACTCCTTCAAAACTGGGCCATTACTTCTGCCCCACCCTGTACTAGCGGCATCAATCTCGCGTCCCCCTCCCCCTTGGAAAACCTTAACTTAAATCAGTCAAAAAAAAAAAAAAAAAGATTCTTACTTATCGGTTATACGCCCTAACTTGGCGACGATTTTAGAATTGTCGCCAACATGCTATTTAAATCTAATAAAATATCGTGCTATTAAAATCTAATAATATTACTTTGTATGCATTTGATTTAACGATGTTTGGAGAGCAATAACATCTAGGGTGCATAACCGATAAGTGCCTAGTTATTTGATGAAAACCCGCCAAGCCCTGGAACTGCTTTCGCAGTTCCTTTGGATCCCAATCGATCAAAGCTCGTCTCGGTCGCTTATCGGACACTAAATAAATATTTTAGTCTAGCTTATTCACTATCACAGAAAGAATCGTGATAGCGTTTTCTATACTTATTGCTGGATCTTTATGTTCTTTATTGTGGGATAAGTTTCTTTGTATGTGCTGTTTTTAAATCTGTCTAAACTATCTTATTAAATTCAGATTCTACCTATATAAATGTCTGAGCTTCACTATTAGCAGGAACTCTGCTATAAACGGGCCGATGCATCCCCCATTTTGAGTTATAGCTCGTGTTTTTGCTTAGTTGCCCTTTCTAGTAAGCCTTTTTCGCGATATTTCATTTCCTGTTACATTTAAACTTTCCCCAATTTAGCAAGATTTGGTAATTTGATATAATGTGAGAAACGTCACTCTGGTAACCTGAACTTTTTAACTATGCCAAATCTGATCCAAAATGTCTGATGCTTTGGCTCGTAAATACAGTGGCCTTAATATTAGCTAGCTTAAGAATATCACGCTTGCAGTAGAAACAGGCTTACGTGCAACACCGGAACGCAGGCTCCTAAGGATAGTGGTACTTTTATTAGCCAGCTTAAGAACTGCCACGCTTGCAGCAGAAACAAGTCACGTACAACTTCCAGGGCTATTTCGTGTTGGCTTAGGTTGTATTTTGTAAACCTAGATTACAAAGGCTTATCAACATTATTTATTTTCAAAATAAACAGAATCTATTTTGGTTGACTCTCATAATTTGTTAACGCAAAGTCAGCAGTCATGCAAAATTGAATACCAAATTTATTTAAATTCCATTAGCTCAGTATTCTTCAAAGTATAGAAACATTAGGTAGCTTCTGCAGATAATGTAAAACGGTAGAATTTCTTACATTCTGCGTAAAATTAAAATTAATTTACGTTTTCTTCTTGAACATGTTTACCACTGGTCCGAACTACGTAAAACTGAAAATTGATTTGCAAACTGCTTGTAAGCGATTGAAGATCCTTCAAGATAAAAAACAAGAGCAGGCTGTGAGACTGAGAAAAGAAATTGCGAATCAGATGGAAAATGGCAAATTTACGAATGCATTAATAAAAGCTCAAAGTTTGCTTCAAGGGGAGGCTTCAGTTGAAGCTATGGAGTTGGTGGAAATGTTTTGTGGACTGCTTGTATCTCAATATGAATCATTTCAACAAAAGAAAGATCCCGACTTTTGTCTTGTGCAGGCAATATCAAGTTTGTTATGGGTCACTCCCTTTATGAGAGAACAAGTTGATGAGTTAAAAGCTATATCGAAGCAGTTGACGGTCAAATATGGAAATCGATACAGTAGGTCATGTTTAACCAACGAATATAGCACTGCAAATTGCGATCTTATTGATAAAATACGATTAAAACAATTTTCAGAAGAAAAAATAAATCAATGTCTTTACGAAATATCTCTTAAATACAATGTACCATTTCAGCCTGTTGCTCAGATACTGAAGCCAAATCCTAAGAAATTTAAGAAAAAGTCCAATGAAAAAGTGCCTAAAAATGAAACACCTGAAAATGCTTCAGATTTGGACAATCAAGATACGATTTCCGAATTTCACGCTTATGGAACTAACTCTATAGATTTTTCACTTTCAAGTAAAAAGGTATTTAGTTTTCTAAAGCTTAAACTTAAATCTAAAAATTCTGGTTCTAGAGAAGCAACCACTAAATCGGTAAGCAAATTGTCTCTTGATATTTCTGAAACAAATGTTCCACAAGAAACACGTTCCGTACTAAAAAATTTAGGCATCACAACGGACGAGAATGAAGAAAGCTGTGAAAAGAAATATATCTCTGAGCAATTAAAGAATAATGTAGACACATCTTTACTTTTAAAATCAAAGGACTCTGAAAAAGATGAGCTAAACTCAGATGACGCTGCTAGGGAATGTACTTTATGCTTCAAGGATCATCATTCGAATAATCATTCCAAAAGCAGTAAAAGACCTAGTTTTTTGGAACTTATTGAAGCAAACTATGTTAGAGATGGCGAAATTAATGAGCAGTTAAGCCCTTTTGGTTACATAGAACCGCCACCACCATATGAGGATGTTATTCGGCATGGTCTGGAAGACGAAAAGAAAGAGTCACCTCGCTCAACTGCAAATTTTGTACTCCCTACTTATCCATCTGAACTTCCATAAATGCATTTTAAAAAGTCAATATTCTTTTTTGTCAATGAATTTTTTAACAATTAAATTGGCTTACACATATTCTGCTATATTCAGGGGTTCATTCCGTGGGGTTTTGGAAATATTTAGTATCTTTAAAATTCCTTTTTCGAAATGAACTATTAAATCTGGGGTACTTTTCTCTTATAAGAACTACAATAGTTTTCACACGAATTCAAAGCAATTTCAGTTGTCGCCAAAAGGTACGTTTAGAGACTTTTGAAAATGACAACTTAATTTGATGACTATTCAAAATATTCTGAATTTGGTGTGAAAACGATTTCTAGTACTTATTACAGAAAAGTACCAAATCTAGAAACTTTTAAATTGCTATCCAATCTGAAAAACCTGTTTTTCCCAAACACCAAAGGTGAACTAGACTTAAAAATAAGCAGACTCGTAATTTAGAAGTGTCCGGAGAGGAGATTGCCCTTCCTGGCTTAAAAAGCATGAGGTACTTCTCTATTTATATTTTCATAATGATTCTACATTAACGAATAGCTAGTAATAAGAAATCTTAAAATGAACTGGTATATTAAACAAAAACACTTTTTTTTCTAGATTAAACTTAATAGTTTGGTCTTATTATTTTATTCTTATTATTTTAAAAGCATTTAAGAAATTAAGTTATGCTTAGTTCTGGCACATCGTGTCACTACTTAACATAATCTTTATATTCAAATATTATTCCTCACTTTTGAGTTCATATTGCTAAATAAGCCTTACTTTTTTAGTTTTTTGAACTATAATTTTATTTCACTGCACAATGCAATTCCAATTTAGGGATTAAATAAAAATAATTCGCTTTAGTATGATATGGAAAAAGTGTTCCAAGTTTCAATCATGAAAAATGATTAAGGGTTATTAAAAGCAATAATATTCATTTAAAAAGCAATAATAAAATACTAGTTGAACCTGTGCAGAATATCTGCAATCTAGTATCCACTCTTGGAATTTAAAATAAATAAATAGTAATGAAAAACACTACATGATGCTTACAGAGTGTGAAAGGTTTCTGTCCGAATTCCGCGACTAATATTATTGTTATGAGAGCATTTCATAAATTTCTCACTTGAGTTCACTTTCATTTTTTAATGCGTGCCAAAACATACACCTCCTCAAAAATAGTTCCATACACATTCAAAAAAAAATTCCATCGTTGAGAAAATTGAAGATTTTTTTTTTTTTTTCATTGTCTTCAAACTTTCGCCAAAGCCTGTGGCGATAGTTTCAAGTCGCCAATTTTGTGCTTTCACACCAAAGGGGACAAAGACAATGTTCCTCTCTTTTCTCATCTACGCAAGTGCAGATCATAATTTTTGCGAATCAAAAAATATGCTCTGCTCTTGCGCAGATGAGGAGAGATAGGAATATTGTCTTTATCACCTTTGGAATGAATGCACCCCAAAAAATTGTACTTTCACCTCAAAGGCGACAAAGACAAAAAGCCCGTCTTTTCTCCTTTGCTCGAGCGCAGAGCATATTTTTGCCTTCAAAAATACGCTCTGTTATGGCGCAGATCAGAAAAGACAAGTTTTTGTCTTTGTCGCCTTTGGTGTGAAAGCGTCCTGTTTTCACGTTGCTGCTGCAAAGAAAGCAAGGGAAAACTCTTTTAAAAAATTACTATTTTGTGAGAATATTATTAGCTTGGAAAAATAGAAGTTGGAGGCTAGGAACAAATGTTAAATCTAGAAAATGGTAACAACATACCTCCATGCCAATTCTTAATTTCCCATTTTCAGGGCTCCGGGTTATATTTTCCATTCATATAAAAGGTATCATTCATAAATGACGTCAAGCTTCAAAGGGGGAAGGGGGCTCGTGAAATTGTGACAAAGTGTGATAAGGGGAGGATAGGGGATAACAAGAAGTGTGACATCGTGCATTATGCAACATAGCGTGACACGTGACAAAAGGGGGGAAAGGGGGGGGGGCAAATATATGGGAAAAAGCGTGACATCATTTAGGAACGGCCCCATATTATTTTTTAATGTTTTCTGTTTCGTCATTCACTATGATAAGGCGGAAAAAATGAGTGCCTAGGCTTTGCGACGATCAAAAAGCTTTTCCAGTTTTCTTAGTTTTGCATAAAAACCTTCACGGCGTGAACAAAATTAGCAGATTATCGACGAAATTTGGCCACTGTGCCAATTTCTCGATTACGAAATTTCTCCTGATTACAACGCTCTCTGCCTTCCTAGCTAATTGTTTTATTTCCAGCAGATTCTTTGAAGCCGTTTAGCAGAAGTTTCATTCGCATGCTTCTCCTAGGTGCCCCCTAGGAAATAATTTCAATCATACTTCGTAAGTTTATAGTTTGTTAAAATTAAATATCTGCATCAAAATAATATTCATATCGTTTCTGTCGGCTCAGTAGTCTTTTCTAACAAAAGTTGATTACCTGTTTTATTTTGAGTATAAGTAGATCGCTGGCACCTGTCAATAGAGTTTTATTATAAAGGTAGAGTGGTGCAAGATGCTACGTGGTACCCATGGTACCTTTTGTTGCGAGAGAGCTGAAGTAAGTATAGCCCGTTCAAAAGAGCAATAAGAAATTCTGCCATTTTTTCTATTATTACACTCGATTACCATTTACAGGGGTTCTCTCGAAACGTTTCTGTTTTGAGTTGTAGATAAATCGCAAAATAAGAATACATTTCTTCCAAGTTTGAATCATCACCTACTGGAATATAATACAAGGCCTGCTGGAAAGAAATATTCTTAGACATAAAAAATTTACTTAAAATTGACCTTTTGACATATCAATTTTTAAATCCAAATTTTTGAACACTGGTTATTGTAATAAGTTATTTGAGAAGTGAAACAAGATCGAAGACTTGTTCTATTTAGACCATTAGTTAACAAATCATAGAGATCCGGGGGCCGCTAAACTAGAAATTAAATCATGTGCAGATCTCCTTCCCCCTCGCTCTGCCACCTTCCCGGCCAGGCAAAATGAGATTCTTCCCCGAAATATTCTTCAAAATTGGGGTGCGGAAACGTCAATAACACTTTAAAACGTTCATCACTAACACTGAAACGTCAAGAAAGGTGTACTTCCCTCGCGTGAACCCCTATCGGGGCTCTCGTAGATACCTGTAGACAGTGGACCAACGCTTGGGAACCACTGGGCTTAGACCAATTATTAAACTCCAATCTTACCGCGTGCAAAAGTTGGCCCACTAATTGCTAAACAGTTTTCTTGGCATCATTAAAATTTCTTTGATCCCATAGAAATGCATTACTTCGCCCACTAACCTCCACCTCCCCCCCCCCCTCCTTTTTTGCAAAGCTAAAAGACAGGACACTATTTTATATTGATTTTCCCTTTATCCCAACTGTCCTTATGTTAATTCCTAAAACTACAAGCTGAATGTATTTCCAAATTTCAAGAACTAAAACTATGGTTTTACAGCATTTCATGTTTAATGTTCTTTTTATTGGTCAAACATAGTAATAATTTCAACTGGGATGGTCCCTGTTCCGTCGTTAATATATTTTATCGCCAAGCAACTTACGTTCAAATGATTATTTATTCCAATGAGTAAGAAACTGTATGTTAGTTCATACACACGTCCTTACTTTCATCGCTTCCTTGCTTTACATCATTCTGTAGTTTTAACAGAGCGTAGAACCTGACTGAAGTCATTCGTATAGTCTTACTGCCATAAAAGTAGACACACACTCACCTATTACCATAGAAATCCTCTACCATTTATATGATAACAGAGTAAGTCCAAATTTTAGAGACATTTAATGGAAAAAATAAGCCTTTATTTTTAACTAGTAAATTTTAAACATTGTTTTATTCACTAATTTTTTTATTCTATATATATTTTTTATTCTATAAAAATTCTATTTTTAGGTACTTTCTTACTATTATGTTAACCGTTACTCAAATAGTCTAAATTATCGATAAATTGTAATTATAGCCTTCTTGTTTCTTGTTTACCAAATATGAAAAAAGTAGACTTCCATCTTTCATTTATAGTTGTAACAATATTTTTTTTATGTGGAGTTTGTTATCAAACTTTCAACAACCGTTACTAGAAAAAGCAATTTTGAATTATAATTTTTAGTACAAAAAAAATTAGAAGGAAAAGCAAATCATATTTCTTAAAAGCAATAATTTTCTGCATTTCGATGTAGTTTGCTATCTACAATTTACAGCATATTTCAATGAAAAATAATGTCATATCATTTTTTACCACGATTATATTTAGCCCACGGTGTACATGAGTATGTTCTTTCAGTATCCGAATTATTGGCATTTATTTCTTTTTCAGTATCTTCCCGTTGGGGCGCAGTTGTAGCAGATACATTAGGTTTCTTTCTCCAATTTCCTAATTCCACTTCGCATTTCTGGTTAAAAGTTTTACCACTATAATTTCTCAAAGGCATCTCTTTATCTCTATGCTGCCGAAGCTTTCCGTAATCATCAACATTAACTTCTTTCTGATTTCTAATGCATTGTGTAGTTATTGAAGTATGATGCTCTAGCTCTGAAGAAAAAGCTCCTCGGTTCAATGTTAATGTTTCTGTTTCATCTTTCCGCTTTAAAATTTTAATGCATTCGTCGTTTTTCGTGCCGAGCAACGAGTGTGGTGAGTATTGTTTAGGAAAATCCTGGGTATTTTCAACATTGCGAAATGTACTGTTGTCATAGCATTTACCATGTAAAATGCTTTCTTTGCTCTCAGATTCAAAGTTTCTGGCAATATTTCTACTTTTGGTTGGATACTTGAAACACCCTTTTTTCGAGTCTCTTGGAAAACGATTAAGTTCTTTATGTCGTGATTCCGCCACTGCTTCTCGTCCCGCAGCATTGTTTTCTCTACTGTTAACCGCTCGAGAAAGTGTATTATTTCTTTTAGTAAGCATTTTCTTATTTTCCTTCCAGGCATTTTTCCTCTCAATCTTTCTTGTATCCGCCCTAGCTTTAAGACGAGTTTTTCTCTCTGCTGTGAGTTTCCTTTCGAAGTCCTTGAGTTGTGTCTTATACTCAACCAATTTGCGCTCCTTTATTTGATTGATAAATTTTCTCAAATCTGACTTGATGTTGATGATTCTGTTTTGATGTTCAAGAAAATATGCCCGCTCCTCATGAGCTATCTTTATCTTTTCTTTTTCAAGATCTTCCCAAAGATTAAAATCGCATATCTTGAGCTCGCTGTATTGAGAAACCAAAAGTGGGATTTCTTCCTGCCTTTTTGCTCTTTCTAAGTGATCAATAACTCTGTTCTGTCTTCTCAAACGTGCTACAAATTCTTTCCTTTCTTTTAACATGTGCTCTAACTGTTTGTCCCACAAAACATCTGGATCCAAGCTATTCATTCCATTCACTTCCAGCATTTCAATCAGTTGACTGCCAGCTTCAGTTTTTCGCAAAAATTCTACCTTTTCCATGAATATCTTCTGCTTAAGCTCCAACTGCTGACGCTGAGTTTGTTGTAATTGTCTTTCTTCAGCCTCTTTCTTTAATCGTTCTCTCTCAATTTTAGCGTACTTTTCTAACATGTCGATCTGGGTCTTCTTTTCTTCTTCATGTTTCCTTTGCTTTAAAATTTTAATTTCCTCCCTCTGTCTATCAATGATTTTCTTTCGCTCAAGTACTTTGCGGAGATTATTGTCTCGAACAGAAACGTATTCATGAGCTAGTTGCGAACATATCCACGACTTTTTTAACGTTATATTCTTATCATCAAGCAATTTAACAATATTCTTCAGAGACGCGTGAATTAACGTTAGTAGTTCAACATTTTTATCAAATAAACTCACATCTTTAGCGTTATTTATTTCTACTTTTCCCCTATTTAATAAACTTACTTTGGAATTGAAACGGACGCATTGATTAACATGGTCCACCGATAATGAAATTTGATAGCGCCTCGCAGTGTCTGCAATAAAAGTTTCTAAGTAGAGGTCTTCAAAAAATGGCAACAACGAGTTAAGTTTCCTAAACGTAATGGTTTGATAAACTTCCGATAATTGTAACACCAGTCTCATGCCAGCTATATTTTGTAGTGGATTTATATATTGGATTAAGTTATAATAACAAGCTGAGTCATTAAAGAAATTGACAATACGATTAACATGAGTACTTAATTCAAGCACACATATCTCTCGCTCAAAATGATGGGAAAATGCTCGTATTTCCTGCGGTGCACTTTGAACCACTCCAAAGCGTTCTAAATCTTTAAGCAAAGTTGCTCGCGACGGTACGTTGGGTAAATCCAACAATGTTGTGAGAATGCGGTTTTTTTTATCAATTACCGATTCGTCTGTTTCGGCTATGAGATTAACACTTTCATCAATAGCTTTGAACGGAGTCACAAGCACAGCAACTACAACTTGAGCTGAAACTTTAGACAGCTCTTGAGCTGTTACACTTTTCTTCAGGTCTTTCAGTAGCAGAAAATAACGTAAAAGTGCTGCGGCGTGAAACAAGAAATCTTGAGCTTTAAAAAACACAAAAGCTAACCTGTCGTAGTAATTTGCAAATATTCGAGAGTTAAGACTTTTTCTAGAAATGCTAAGGAAAAGGTGAATATCTTCAATTGCTTTAAAAGCTTCTTGCCATAGTTCAAGGATCATTGCACTTTCCAATTGAACGATGCCGGTTTCCAAGTACATCATCTGAGTGTCTAACTCATTTTCATAATCTAATAGCTGAGTCTGCCTCTTTAACATGCAATCCAAATGAATTCTTACCAAATTGCATATTTTCCTTAGTTCGTTTTTGCGAGAATACTTCACGCAAAATTTCAAAGCCTTCTTGGCTATTTCATGATAAAATGGGCTTGTTTGATAGTTTCGCAATAGCTCTAAACTTATTCGATAGCATTCATACAAAAACTTGATCCATGGAATAAGAAACAATTTTTCTGATCTGTCTAGCGCATCTTCACAACTAACGTACTTTAACAAGTATTCGGGGGTAAGTTCTTGATCAAAATTTTCGACTTCAGTTGAATTTTGTTCAAGTTCCTCCTGCGCCAGGTTAACATTTTGCTCAACTCGATTTAAAAGACTTGTTAGAGCGTCCTCCCATGACTTGCAATTCACTCCTTGACATATAGTGCGGTACATAAATAAGCCGTATTTTGCTGCTTGACATTTTTTCAAATGAACGCAAAGCTCCAAAAATTTGTGTATTATAGGTTCGTATGGAATTGTATTCACACGATTTTTTCTATTTTTAAGTGCATCATACAGAACATTCATCGCTTCTTCACTTCTCTCCAACTGAATAAATTCATTAGCCCTTCTAAGAGCATTTTCTGGATTGTGGTAAAAATTCATTACTATTTCTTTCCTGAACGATTTTTTTACCACTTTTTTCTAAATTAAATACAAAAATTCAAAAAATACTAAATACGAACTCTAGTGATTGTCCGTCATCCCAAATAATTCTTCCCTTGCAACAAAATTTCACTAAATATCTTACTTAATAACTTATTAAACATTTGTGCAGTAGTTTTCATTTAAATATTTGCTATGTGATGCCATTATGTAAATAACAAAGAAAATGATTAAAATTTAATAATCATCTTGCTTTATTACTATTGTTATTTATTTATCAGATTGCCACCTCCGTAATACTAGAAGTACACTTGAGGTAGCGATCAGATACATTCATTAAGCTATAAAACTAACTGGTGCTATCTGAACGGTCCATGGTCGTCCCGATCGTAGTTTATACTCTAACAGCACGAGCATTTAGCTTTCAGCATTAAATCACATGTTTGTATCTTCACGTATATTTCATTTTAAATAACAAGAGCATGCATGAATCGAAAAACTACGATTAAAAGACAATTTGTACAGTTATTGGGAAAAAATTAATCGACTTAAAAACAGATTGAGCAGGCAAAGTATCATGCATCTAATTGAACGTTCGCAGAAAAGATTTTAATAAATTCATTTTCTGAATACCATCAATGATAAGGTAGAACTTAATTTTTGAAGCTGTCGGAACATTATGAAAGAAACATAATTGCTGTTACACACTAATATGGTGTTAGTAATTTATTTAAATATTCCTTAATTAAAAAGGGAATTGTTGTAAAAACATTTTATTTTTTTGTAGGCAAAGGGGCTTTTTTTACTTAATTTTGTTTTGAAGTCGATTCTGCATTATTAATATATTTTTATTTGCAATATTATTATTGTTGCTAACATTGACATGGGGAGGCAATATAGCACGAAATCTACAAAAGAATGAGCCAAATCGAATCATTTTGGATCAACAAATATAAAAACAAATTCCTACACTCGGTATGAATTAATAACTCTTTGAAGTCGGTTAATATACCAATAGAGCAAACATAATAAAGACCAAAGTTAAACTTGATTCAGCAGTTGTAAACTGCTGGATCAAGTTCAGCCTTGATAAAGACAAAGAGCTACGAAAAGTGATGCCAGTTACAGAGTAAATGATTTATGGACGGCAGACCAATTCGTATTTTTATTGTTACAGAGCACACATTGGCAGCCTTGATTTGAAGAAATTGATGGCACGAAACTATAAAATTATGCAACAGAACTAACTTCAATGGAAATTAAGCTTGATTCCCTAAACATAAATATTTTGAGTTATTTTGTGGAACCTCTAAACATTGTCTACAAGTACACACTTTTTCAACAAAATAACATTGTGCTTAAAGATAAAAATATTTGACTCATGAACGGAACAAAAAAAAAAAAATAATACAATAACAAATAAATGTTTAGTTAGGGTTTAAGAGATAGTACTAATATTGTAAAATGTTTGGTTTGAACAGGATACTAATATTGTGTTCTATACATTCATTAAATCATAAAACTTGTCGCAATGAGCAATAGAAAGGATAAGAAAACACTTATTATTGTTTAAAGAAATCTTATTTATCCAGACACACGGCAGTGTGTCAGCGAAGTACAGAAACAGCGACACTGGTCAATGTGCACATTTACGCGAACCAGTTCGAGATACTTTTGACCCCATCATTACTCAAAAACTCTTAGGCCAACATACTTGAAATTTTGTGCGTCAGATAGGGGTCCTTTGAATCCCTAGAATTTCAAATTTCATTGATGTACCTCTTATAGTTATGATGTTATTAAGGTCTGAAAAGTATCATTTTTATCACTGACTGACTCACTCACTCATCAAAAACCTAACCCACTTCTAAGTGATTTAGAAACTTGAAACTTGGCATCAAGGTAGACAATTAAGCTTAAATAAGGGGGGAAGTCCGAAGCTTCAAAAAATTACATTATGTTCGAAGTTACTACCTGAAAAGTGTAACAGATTGACTCTTCATCAAAATCCTAACCCACTTCTAAGTGACTTAAAAACTTAAAATTCGGCATCAAGGTGGACAATTAAACATATGTAAGAGAAAAAAATCCGAAACTGCAAAAAATTACATTTTGTTCGAAATTGCTACCTGAAGAATTACTATCTTATGCGAATTTCAATATATTGTATTAGTTGAAATCATTGGTTTAACTTTTCAACATATGTATTTTTGTTTAAAGCATCCGCTTTTCTAAATTGTGGTAAACGTATTCCATGTTACAAGTAAAATTCTTAAAACAATGACTGACTGATTTATGTCTCGAAATTTTGGTAATAAAATCTACATTAGAGGCTATAAGACTCATAAACAAGATAATGTGAAGTGAGATAACGTACCAAAATTCAAAGTAAGCGTTATAAATTGAAGAAGTTATTATTTAATTGAAAAGAAGTTATTATTTCGATTCAGATGTATGAAGATTATCATTACTCAACCGAATATTAAAAAGGTTGGTTACAACATTTTCATGACTTACAACAATCAACTTTAAAAACTTTAAAACCTTTAGATCTTTCCCAATTTTTCCAAGAATTTCCTTATGGTAAGAAAAGTAAAGAAGTAGCTTGATCATGGTGTTCCATATACAGAATCAAAATAAAGAGCGAAGTTGTTAACTGCAAATCAAAAATGTAAATCACTTGACCCAAATATAATCGTACAAAAGGTAATTTTACCTTTATATAAAAATAAAGTTATATAGTAGTAAATGCAATTCATTTAAGTATTGATGTTGTTTAGTTTAAAAAAAATTGAAAATAAAGCGAGAAGAAAAATTCAATCTTTTCTCGTATGATTTATAACTTTTGACAGGTTGCAAAACAACGAATACTTCGCAGTCTCAAAAAAGTTTTTTTATGAACCCCATTCAAGCCTTAGTCTTAGTTGTTAGTTAGTTTTTCTTTTATTGCTTTAATCTTCTATTCAATTGAAATTTCTTCATATTTACAGACTTCCTATCATAAAAGTTGTTCAGCATATTTTTCAGATAGTGTTTGGTTTTTAAATTAACTCTGAAGTTGTTTTAGTTTCCATGAATTTAACTTGCATTTCTTCAAAAGCTTTTTCTTTCTTATTGAGGAAGATTAAAATTTGTCTTTCCGTTCTTCCATTTTATTCTTACTCATCTTCTTTTTTAATGAATTTAAATAGCCGAAGGTTGAAAGGGCTAACAATATTGAATAGCAGCAATTCACTTAGATGTATAATCAAATTTCTGGCCTTTTCATTCATTTTTTTTCTTCTCTAGACCAAGTTCGATGAAAATTTTGATTTTACTTAACGACGTCACAGCAATCAACAAAATATTATAAAACTACCTGATATGAAATCGACTTTTTTAAAATATATGTTTGCTTTAAAATCTTTTCTGTTATTATTATTTTTATATTTTTTCCCCCTGAATTTAATTGCTTCACTTGCCCATGCAATTCATTTAAAGAGATTTTGCACTGAACTTGCATATTGTGTCTTAAACTCCACTTTTGCTTATCAGAATGAATTGCTTTCCGTTAAATATAATTTTGAGTTAAAGAAGAGAAGATAACTGAAAGGAAAATTCATCCTAAGGTCGGCTTCCTTACCATTAGAGACAGGACCAGGACCTCAAATTATGTAAAACAAAATTTCTTCAAACATTGCAAAATAGTACATTGAATAAGCATACATACATATATTGAATGAATGAATGAATGAATGAATGAATTGTTTTAGGGGGTGGCTCTAAGGAGCACTAGCACTGCGACCTCAGGTCTATTGTACTAACAACCCCAAGTTAATGAGTCTGAAACAGACCAGTGGCTGAGACAAATTTCAGCAATAAATTAGCAGGGAAATTTTGTAGTTCCCAGGGTTCGATATAGTGATAACCAAGATATTCAAACCGATGAGCAGAGAAATAATCACATTCACACAAAATATGTGTGGAGCTTTCCTCTACATCATGACATCCTCTACACATTGGGTCAGCAGTCGTGCCCATGATGTTAAGATGTCTCTTGAGATTGCAATGACCAGTTAGGAGACCAATGATCACCCTAATCTCATTTCTACTGAGTTTCAGCAGTTCCTTAGATCTTAACCAAGGGTAATTTTGGTTAAGTTCTTTCGCCTGTCTTTGATTGTTGCTTTTAAGCCAGGCATTGTGAGCCTCTTTTAGGAGGACTTCCTTGATTGTTTTCCTTAATGCACTGTAATGCAGACCAAGGACAGGTTCTGGGCCAATGAAAGGAGTTTCTGTGCCCAATTTAGCCAGTTGGTCAGCCGTTTCATTGCCAGAAATGCCACGGTGACCAGGCACCCAATAAAGAGTCACCTTATTCACTGCGGCCAATTCAGCAATAGTGTTATAGCAATCCCAAACAATATTTGAAGAGAAGCAGTGTTTTTGTAGTGCCAAGAGAGCAGCCTGGCTATCAGAGAAGATTTTGATGGTTTTGCCAGAGATGCATCTATTTAGGCAGTTATTTGCGCATGCCAGGATGGCCATCACTTCAGCCTGGTATACCGTTGCTAGTCTTCCCAAGGAAGAGTAGATTCTAATATTATTATTTGGGCAAAAGGCACCATAACCTGTGCCATGGGAAGTCTTAGATCCATCAGTGAACCATACTTCATTGGCGTGGCCAATAAACTTAATAGGATTTTCCCAATCAGTTCTGGAAGGGAATACAACATTGTGTTTTGACTCAAAGTCAAAGCGTTTAAGCATCCAGTCCGAGTTCATGGAAAGCAATGGGTGATCCTTGATCAGTGTATTAAATTTATATAAGGATCTCTCAGAAGATAATTTCCATAGTTTTAGAAATTTTATTCTTTGGGAGCAAAGGATTGCTTCCATCTCTACCTGCTTATAAAGTGGTAGAATGCCTAGTAGTAACTCTAGGGTTTGAGAGGGGGTTGTCCTCATGGCACTAGTCATTGATATAGTTGCCATTCTTTGGAGACTAGTAAGCTCTTTCATTGTTGTCACACGGCAGGCTTTGTTCCACCATGCGATAGATCCATAAGTGATAATGGGGACAATTACTTTAGTATAGATCCAATGGACAATACTAGGTGAAAAGCCCCAATTGGGACCAATTGCACGTCTGCAGGCCCAGAATATTCTCTTTGCCTTGGTGGTGCTGTGTTCGACATGACTGTTCCAATTTAGAGTCTTGTCAAAAATAATACCAAGGTATTTAACCTCGTTAGAGTATGCAAGTTTAGTATTAAAAAATTCTATACTTTGCACATTTTTGATTCTTTTTCTAGTAAAGAGTACAAGGTTTGTCTTGCCAGGATTAACAGTCAGGCTAACTTCCTTGCACCAACTTTCAACCTTTTTGAGGGCAGATTTCATGAGGCTAATCACAGTATCCTGGAATTTTCCTCTTACTACTAAGGTTATGTCATCTGCATAACCAATACAGGTCACACCTGAGAGATTAATTTTATTTAAAATTTCATCAACAACAAGGCTCCATAAAAGAGGTGAAAGTACACCTCCCTGCGGGCAGCCTTTGCAGTTCGTAACGGCAAGTGTGTCTCCCAAAAGAGTTGCCTGTACTGATCTAGTAGATAGCAAGCAACCAATAAAGGAGCACACCAGATGATCGACATTTTTTCTCATAAGAGCATTTAGAATAACTTGAGTGGGCACACGATCAAAGGCCCCTTCAATATCCAGGAAGGCAGCAAGTGCCAACTCTTTACCATTTACAGCTCCATCTAGAATTGTGATTAATTCATAGAGAGCAGTGTCAGTTGATCTGCCAGGTTGATAGGCATGTTGTTGCCTGGAGAGTGGATTGGCCTTCAGCACTTCGTCTCTGATGTGCCTATCAATCAACTTCTCTAGGGTTTTGAGAAGAAAAGACATAAGGCTAATAGGCCTAAAGGCTTTCGCTTCATTGTAGTTAGGTTTACCCGGCTTAGGTATAAAAACAACCCTGCAGGTGCGCCAAGCGGTAGGAACATAACCATATACTAGACAGGACCTAAATATCCTGCTCAAGTAAGGTATAATGATGTCACTTCCTTTTTGGAGTAAGACAGGTATTATTCCATCTACTCCAGGAGTTTTAAAAGGCAAGAACGAGTTGATCGCCCAAGCAATTTTATCGCATGTTACGATTTTTTTAGCTAGGTGCCAGTCTGCCTTTCTGCCACGTGGGGTAAATTGAGGAGTGTCTAACTCCTCATCTGTTACAATAGTTGAGTCCGGGAGGTGAACCCTGAACATTACTTCTAGCGTACCTCGACCATCCTCAGTATAAGTTCCATCTTCTTTTTTGATGGAACCAAGTTGACAAAGCTTATCTCTTGATAAGATTTTTGTGAGCTTTGCAGCACTTGACAGGGTGTCAATTTGGCCACAGAAATCCCTCCAGGAATCCTGTCGACTTTTCTTAATGGCGTTATTATAACTAGTAAGAGCAGCTCTGTAGACTGACCACTCTCCCGTTTTTTTGGCTCTATTAAAGAGCTTTCTGCAGTTCTTACGAAGACCACTAAGATTTTTATTCCACCAAGAGACGCGTCTTGGTAAACTAGTGGTGACTGCTTTGCAGTTATTTTGATATGCTTGAAGTATGGATCGTTGCACGAAGTCAACGGCCATCTCAATGTCAATCAAAGAATTAAGTTTAAAAAGATTACCTCTGAGGAGAAGTCCTAAGTCTTCTCTGTAGGAATCCCAATTGGTGAATCTGGGATTCCTTTTGTCCTGCTGGGATGTTATTGCAGGACCTGTAAGTGTCATTTTGATTAGTTTGTGGTCAGATAAAATAATCTGATCGGACACGTGCCAATCATTAACACAAGCAGAGGTCTTGTCATTGCAAAAAGTAATGTCAATGACCTCACTTCTGCTACTTGTTACAAAAGTTGGCTTATTGCCAGAATTCAAGATAGTTAGGTTATTGCAAAGAATAAACTCTAGTAATTCCTCACCTCTTTTGTTGCAGTTACTGCTGTCCCAAATAACGTGGTGTGCATTTGCATCACATCCCACGATAAACCTCCAGCCATTTTTAGTGCATTTATGCACAAAATTTCTGGCGTGAGGCGCTAGAGGAGTTTCATCCTCATAGGGAAAATATGCCGACATTAGGCAAAAAATATCTTCATTATTGCGAATTAGCCGAACAGCAACGTTATCCCCATCCAGATAATCCACCATACAAAGAGCTTTTAGTTTTTTGCTAACTAAAATACAAGCTCTAGGTCTGCTACGAGCGATCGAAAAATAGGTTGCCGCAGTTACCTAAACCAAGAATTTTACCTCTATTGGTCCAGGGTTCCTGCACTAAGGCAACATCTACTCTTCCTTCGGCCAGTTCTTTATTTAAGAGGGCAGAAGCCGACTGGCTGTGGTGCAGATTAATTTGTGCAATCTTAATAGCACAAGCCATAGACACAAGACACACAAGGTTACTCTGCAGGCAGAGTTTCAACCTTGGGAGAGAGGCTACCCTTTAGGGTGCAATCGGAATCATCTTCAGACTCCATTAGACCTAGAAGATGAATTTGTGAGGAAAGTGAAATACTAGATTCATCAGAGGTGCTAGCAATACTCCTAGGGGAGACACTAGGATCTGTATTAATAAGAGCACTTACTTTTTCGGAAGACGAAATTTCTGTCTTAGTCGTCTCTTCTGTTTCAGTAGAAGGAAGAGACGAGGACTCCTCCATGGGGGTCTCTGTAACACTTGCAGGGTCTTCCACGGATGTTATTGTGGTCCCTGTTGTGGCTTTGGCTGTTGCATCAGCTGGCTTGGGGGCTTGAGGGTCATGAAGGATCTTAACAAGACCCTTGCCATAAGCTCCTGCATAAAGCCCCATGTCGTTATCAATGATGTATTGGGCTGATTTTTGGTCAATCTCTATGATCCATTTTGCAATGGTATTAGAGATTGACCTGTCTCTTGCACGCCATTCAGATGTGTCGAGGCCCTCATTGCGCAGACGAAGTCTGTTAAACAATTTGGACGACTCGACAATCTTTGTGTTGCGGGTCTTGAAGAGAATCTTCACAGGTTTTGGTAGCTGCGAAGCTGGAAATATTTCTATCCCCAGCTCGCGCCACTTATTCCCTGAGAAGAACTCTTTTAGCCAGGTAGCAGTGGCATCATTAGCGCAGTTGATGATAAGGGCACCACCAGCCAACTCCGAAGAGTTGATCTGGGGCCCTTACCCTCCTGCATTTCATCAATTGCATCGTCGATGTCACAGAAAATATCATCGACATCTTTCTTTGCAAGTTTCTCCTCTGGATGAGATGTCTTGATGACTGCCATCTTCACTCCAGAGAGAGCCTGACTGTAAGATGGGCCAGAAGTTTTTTGCTTCTTGACAGCAGGCAATTTTGCGGAAGGTGAAGGAGTTTCGGGTTCTGACACCCTTACTCTCTTCGTGGCTTCAGGTTTTTTATCTGCTAGGTCCTGATGTTGTGCGTCCCTAGCAGCCTTCATCAGCCTCTTCCTTTGTCTTTTGGACAGCTTCTGAGGGTCTTCTCCGCCGGCTGCCGAAGCAGTACCAGCAGGAGAAGACGTTGATGCTTTGGAGATAGCTCCGGTCTCTTGGACCGTCGAGACGATACCTTCGAGAACCGGAGCGTTGATTTCAGTCTTGTGAGCCACCGAAGTGGCACCAACAAGAACTGAAGAGGATGGTTTGTTGGCTTCAGATGAGGGACCCTGTTTGGGCACCACAGCATCTGAAGCAGTAGGATTTTTAGGTGTCTTGCCACCGGGTTTTTTGAATTTTTTAGGCTTCATAAAACGGTTAAGTTACTGAGGGTCTGAGATGTTACCACCTGCATGTACCCTCTCTACAGGTGGAAGGCTAAAAAAATACAACGTGGGTCGCCACTCCACGAGGTGAACCGTTCGCAACAACCTTTGACCCCGGTTGCCATGTGCGACGCACACTCTCTTCGGCACGGTTCTAACACCTTGGATTTAGGTTGCCGTTCACCCACTCCAGCTGTCCTGTCCGGTGAGTCACAGGGCAAGCCCAGGACACCACTAGACATTCTGACACAGAGCAGGCTTATGCCATGGACATTTTGGCACCCTCCTCTTTTTTCAACCGGGCTTGGGACCGGCTTTGGCAGAGTTTACATATATTACATATATATATATATATATATTTATTTATTTATTTATTTATTTATTTATCGGTACATATGCACTATACAGTCAAAAGTCTCGAGTGGTTAACTTTCAATTTTAGACACTTTAAACATTTTTTTCAAATTTCTAGAAAATTATAAAACAAACTGTTTTGTAACTTCAACCATAGAAAAGGCAACTTTTCAAAAAAAATTTGATCATATGTGCATTTAGTCATAACTGAAAACACAGTGAAGAAAAGAGAAGATATTTTCGATCATCGTGCATCGTAAAATTCTTGAAGAACGCTGCTAACCTCACAGAACCGTTTACTTGCTATGTACAATAACTACAGCCATTTTCGTAAAACTAGCACGCGTATTAACGATGTTATAAGCATTTCTATCCAAAACGCCAATTTCTCCATCATGTTTTTGGCCAATAACATGCATATTTTTGCACAAAATTTCAACAAAAATACAAAAAACTGAGCATACACAATAGAATCAATAAACTAAAATTAGAAATTTTAAAAAAATTAATGTTAGAAAAAATATGAGCACTTAAAGAAATAAATTTTTTCACTGCTCATGCGCGAAAGACCAATTTCTAACTTTCATAGCTCCGTACATAAGTATACAGGGAAATTTGAAAAAATCTCAGTCGAATAGCTTAAAAATTCCGAAAAATATCAAATAATGTTTAATGAGTTTTTTTTTCAAGGATTGTCAAAACAGGCATAAATAATGAGGAGTTGTTCACTAACCAGTCGCATGAGCTCGCAGTCAATTGGTGTGTCTATGCTGTGATTTGAGTTAAAAATTGAGTATTTGTGATGAGCCTCTTACCATCCGTACCAAAAACATGGATTCAAGAATGCAATATGTTCTTCTGTATATTAGATATTGAAGCAATAAGCAATAAAAAAAATCGACAATTTTAGCAGGATGATTTTCCATCGCACAAACTCACACCTTTCTGTAATGGAAAACGGTACCCTTGTAACCCCGAATTCGGGGTTGGTTTTATTTATTTAATTTAATATAATGTTCCTAATCTTTGCTATAGCGGCCCGTCTTCTCAAAAGCAGTTTACAAAATAACAGTTGTAGAATAAATTTGATTTTTTTGCATTGATATTTAAGATAAAAATTAATACGTAAATGTTAATGCTTGAGGGATAACGGGTATAGGCAGTTTAGAAGTTTAAGAATGTTTCAGCATTCCTTTTCTGTTTATTATCTGGAAAAAATAGTGAAATGAAATTTAATGCTGGGCAATTTAGTATTCTACTACAAAATTCAAAATTCCTTGTACACCAATTGTTTTGAGCACTTCAATTGTATTTTTTAATGTATTTATTTTTGAAATATTTAAGTGAAAATCCAATTCTATATTCTTAAAGTTTTATTTGAAAAGTGTTTCGTTTTCCGGAAGATCGATGAAGGTAAAAAATTTAGTTTATGTTCAGGTCTATATTTTTAACGTAGGTGTTAAGTTTTTATGCAGATCGACGTCGGTCAAAGCTCTAGTTCTATTATTCAAGACCTATATTTTTTAACGTGTGAGAAGTGTTACGTTTTCCGGAAGATCAACATTGGTAAACAAGATAGATCCGTATTTTTTCTGCAAATCTTTCTACGTTGATCGGTATGTTGTGCTACTTGGGAAGTCTGCAATTTTTATTGCTATTTTGCTAGGAACGTATTAAGAAGTCTGGGGTCCACTGGCGGTAAAATATATATAAGGCCCCAGTAAAGTATGCTTGAAAATATTAATGTGTGGACCCATCATTTGAATTGAACATTTTTTCATTAAATTCCTATTTCATAAAATTTACGTAAAACATCATTTATCGCGAGGCCTCCCATGGGTCTCCAATATGAAATAGAATATGAAATAGAATATTTCCAATATGGAAATAGAATCCATGGTGCCTACAATATGAAAAAAAAAGGAAAGGAAAGGAAATTTGAGATAACTCTTTTGCAATTCTGACGGGCCCCTGACGGCCTTCATTTGCTCCCACTGCTTTCGCCCGTTTTTTCACTTCATATCTATACGACTTTACCGTAGATCATAAAACTACTCCAATATTTTCTGAGATATATATTTTATACGACTCATGTACACAGAAATTCATAAACTTAATTCATTTTTATGTAACTTTTTACAAAACATTTTTAGTTACCCTCTTCTAAGCACGTATTCTGTGTTTGCCAATTTCATCAAGTAAATGTGTAACAGTAGTGACATCTAGTTTAGAAAATTGTAGCAAATGTTCAAAATATCATTCGGATTTGAAGCCTTGGGAAATTTTTTGAAGAAACGTTGTCTTTACCTAAATAAGTAATATTTTGAAATGAAATGCAGAAAAAGCACAATTTTACCTACAACGTGTATTCTGTTAATGCTAAAAAAAATTTATCGTCCTCCATTTTTTTTTCAATTATTTACTTCCTATGGCGTTAAAAAAAGAGTACTTTAGTAGTTGTGGTTTTCAAATTCACTCACACAATTTGAATCCAAGAAGTTTACATGTCTTATACTTTTTTTTCTTTTGTTAGTCATGAATAGATAAACTCAGTTAATTGGAGCATATTTACGTATCTAGATAGATATGACGTTGAAAAAAATCTTTGTTAGCGTATGTTAGAGTCGTACAAATATTAAAACATTTACATAACATAAAAACTACTTTCCTAAGATCAAAATACGAGTAAAATACCCGTCAAATTAAAATAGTTGTTTCTCTGACAATTATTCAGCAGGGTCAATTATTTTTTTACAATATTTCTGTTTTATTATTTCATCAAACTTTCATGTTAAAAAAATAAAATTAAAATTCAGTGGGATGTCCAAAGACTGAACTGTTTAAGTGCTTAATTTTTATCTAAAGCAGAAATTAAAAAATTGTTAGTGACCTTATGTTGAATGTTAGATATTTGTCTCTGTAACAAACCCAAAATGAGGGGGGAAATGAAATTTTCGTTATAAAAAAAATCAGACCTTAAATAACTAAATAGAATAATTTTTGGAAAAAAAATCGAACCGATTTCTAGGCAACGCAATTATAAATTGCGCTAAAAAGTGAAGAATGAATTCATTGTTTTAAAAACATCGATCCTACTTTTAAACATAATTTTTGAGGTCGGTGCAAAATTATGAAAGTTAAAATCTTCTGCAATCATAAATCAAATATAAATGGCTCAAAATTGGCAACAGTTTCTAGGTAAAGTTATACATGGTGGACCTAATGATAATCAGACTTTCATAATTTCGCACCAAATTCAACAATTATGTTTAAAAATAGTATCGATGTTGTTTAAAGAATGAATTTATTTACAGCAAAAAGAAATCACAACACAGGATACAAGAAATCATGTGGCGCACACATTGTTTTTTTTTTTTAATTATTATAAATAAGGCTCGACCGATGGCATTTTTTGGCCGATGGGTCGATGCCGATTGTTGGCCGATTGTTCCGAGATCGGCCGATGGCCGATTATTCTCCTCTTCCATCGGCCGATGGCCGATGCCGATGGCCGATGGAAGAAAAATTCGCTTTTTCAATTAAAACGTGTAGAATGCTTGTCAAAAATGTCATTTAAATCATTTATTTATTTTTATGTTTATAAAAACATAATTGCATTATTCAAGCACCGTAAAACTGTTTGGGGGAAGTTTACATAATAATTAAAACAAAAAGAATCACTCGCGATTCTAGTAAAGTAATTAAACTATTTGGAGATTAAAAAAAACTAAAAAATGCTATACAAGAGGACTTTTAATTCTTTTTTCTTATCTTTGCAAAAAAACTCAATAACTATTGGATCGGATCAGGTCTAATTCCCTTTCCTTTAACTCTTATTTTCTCTTTATAACACCTGCACTGCAAATGCCAAGTGCAGCTGCCCTTCTTTTCTTATTTTTTTCATGGAGAGGAATGCAGATGTTATAATACAGACTAACAAATAATGTGGGTTTGTATCTTTAACGAAATTGTCAACCCCCTCCTCTCAGATTTTTTTGATTAATTCCCCCCCCCCCCCCGATTTTAAAAGAAAAGCGGGAACGATTTTCGAACGAACCTTGTGGGTTACTAGTCAACCCGTGCGGAATTCCGCATTTTATGCAATGAATATTTAATTTAATAAATAATTTTAATAGTATATTTTCAACTATTTTTTAATTTACTGCCTGAAAATAAAAACACCAAATAAAATATGAAAGAGCCGTTTTTAAATTTAGTTTATCAAAAATCAACGATCCAGCAAAACATTAAATTGGAGAAAACGTAAATGAAATGCGGGACTCGAACCATGGGTGTTGGTTATACCAGCCTTGCGCTCCTAACCACTCGGTCTCTAACCATCACGCACAACACCCATTTGGCATCCATTAAAGGACCTCTTCTTAGATGATTTTAAACTTCAAATTTAAGAACATCGGTACATTTTTAGACCGCGTGTCTATTTTTCCGGTGTAGCGGTTAAGGAAAGTTTGAAAGTGGTGCGTCATTCATGAAATTTGATGAAGTATTAAGGAAGTTATGGCATACCGACCAAAAAAAGGCTTGGAGAAATAATGTATATCTGATAACAAAAATCGCTATAAAGGCTAACATTTCTTTAAAAAAACCCTGTGCAGTATTTCAATTCGTTTAAAAAAAAAAGAATCATCAAAATAATTTTTAAAAAAATAAATAAATAAATTTAAAATCGGCTGCTCCTCAAAATGATAAAAACCGCAAGAAATAAATTTTAATTCGTTAAAAAAGAAGAGGATCATAATCCAGTCGGCATGGTAACAATTCAAATAAAATTAAAGTGAATTACCGTGAAAAAATAATTTCGAACTACAGAGAAAAACGCTCATAACTTATTTTCTAGTTAATTTAGAGACTTCGAATTTTAGCACAAAGCAGGAAACTCTTTCTGAAGTAGTTTTTTACGCGCTTTTCAAAGGTATCAAGCTCGAAAGGATGCGACAATTTCTTCCCATAGAAAAGGATTATTTTATGTAATTTTCGGCATTCGGTATATTTTTTGTATATTTCCTTATAATTGTATATTGTATATTTTTCCGGTGTAGCGGCTAAGGAAAGCTTTAAAATGATGCCTCATTCACGAAATTTGATGAAGTATTAAGGAAGTTATGGCGTACCGACCAAAAAAGACTTTGAAAAATAATATATGTGATTTTTCATTATAAAAGTTTTTTTTAACTAAAATTAGCTCTTTTTCTAAAATAAAAATAAAATATTAAAATATTTCGCTGCAGTAACGCCCCCTTGTTCATAATCAAGAAATACTGAATATTGCTTTAAAAGCATAGACGTGAGATTTTTTGTCATTCCAAATGAATGCTGGGTCTTAAGAACTAATCTTATTAGTTTTTTTTTTTCTTCTGATTTGAAAACTACACTGAAATACTTGACATGTTCTTTATATTTTCATGAGTACAAAGTAAGGTCACCGAAATAAACCAATATTTTGAGCACCAGCAGTTTTCTGTTTACAAAAAATCTTCTGAAAAACACGTGATCATTTATAAAAATTAAGATGTATTTTGAAATATTTATATATACTTTTGAATAAATATATAATTTATAACTTTTGAACGAATTGTCCGATTGGAAAAATTCTTTTTGCATTCGAAAGATCTCGGCAAGGACATCTCATTTCTATATTTCACTTTTTGATTTGAACAATTTTTTGTTCAATTTTGAACAGTTCAAAAAATTTTAACATTAGCGCCTATGGACAAAATTGAAGCAAATTCTGTAAACTCTGGGCACAAGAGCCAAGTTCCTATTGAAAGCTTATTGAAAGGAGTTCTCGGCGTGAAATATTGATTTGAACAGTTTTTGTTCATTTTTGAACAGTTCAAAAAATTAACACAGAGCTTACGGGGAAATTTCAACCCTATATAAATCCTGATCTAACGGACCGATTTGCTTGGAACAAACTTTATCGGAAAGCTCTTATAACGTAGAACATGTAGAAATAGAAAGTTTATCCAGAACGTACGAGCCTATTTTGCTATGAAATTTTTTGATCGGGATTTTCAAGGATATTTCTCAGTGACTCAATGAGTGAAATAATGAATGAATGAATAAATGAAAGAGTGAAAGAATAAATCAATGAATAAATGAATGAGGAAAAGAATGAATGAATAAATTATTGAATAAATGAAAATATAAATAAATGAGTGAATAAATACATGAATGCGTAAATGAATGAATAAACACTTGAATGAGGTAACGAATGAATGAATAAATGCATGGCTGAATAAATGAAAGAATGAATGAGTGAGTGAATGAATATGTATTATCCGTTGAAAAAGGTATATTTTCAATAATTAGAACTAAAGATAAATAATAAAGAGAGAGAAAGACATAGCTAGATTATAAATTTGAATTTGGTGTATACGGGAAAGTAGGCTCGTATAGTTCTAGACGGAACTTCTTGTTAAAAATTAAATTTTTGAAAATTGCAAGTCGAGCTTGGACACATAAAATTTCGATCAATAAACATTTATACTGCAAAATTGATTCATATTTTTTTATCAATTATTCTATGTTGTAAACTAACAATAAAACAACAAGAAAAATTCTGAACTGAAAGTAGATGCAACGGATTTTTGTACAGTAGCATAAAAACTGTCAACTGTCTAACACGTGGCATCAAAGAATCCAAAAAAAAAGAAAAACGCTAAAAAGAAAACGAAGTATAAACGGGGAAAAATTTAAATAATTATTGGTACATTTTATACTATGGTATAAAAAAGTGAAGATTTATTTTGAAAAAAAAATGCATTGATCAATCTTTGAAAATAAAGAAATTTTAGCATTTTTATTATGATATTAAATCCTCTGTCGCGAGAACTCAATTTTTAACAAGAAGTTCCGTCTAGAACTATACGAGCCTACTTTCCCGTATACACCGAATTCAAATTTATAATATAGCTATCTCTCTCTGTCTTTCTCGTTTAGTTTTAGTTCTTAATTGCTTCAAATATACCTTTTTCAACGGTTAATAGCTATTCATTCAATCATTCATTTATTAAGTCATTCATGTATTTAGTCACTCATTTATTCATTCATTCTTTTGCTCATTCATTTAATCATTCATTAATTCAAATATATTCTTGAAAATCCCGATCAAAAAATTTTTGTAGGAAAATAGGCTCCTTAGTTCTGGATGTACTTTCTATTTGTACATATTCTACGTCATAAGAGCTTTCCGATAAAGTTTGTTACAAGCAAATCGGTCCGTTAGATCAGGATTAATATAGGATTGAAATTTCCCCGTAGGCGTACGTTAATTTTTTTTTTTTTTTGAACTGTTCAAAAATGAACAAAAATTGTTCAAATCAATATTTCACGCCAAGAACTTCTTCCAGTGAGCTTGTTCATGGGAACTTGGATCTTGTACCCAAAGTTTACATAATTTGCTTCATTTTTACCCATAGGCGATAATGTTAAATTTTTTTGAACTGTTCAAAATTGAACAAAAAATTGTTCAAATCAAAAAGTAAAATATGGAAATGACATATCCTCGCCGAGATCTTTCGAATGCAAAAAGAATTTTTCGAATCGGACAATTCGTTCAAAAGTTATTAGGGGGGGACAGACCGACAGACCGACAGACAGACAGACCGACAGACAGACAGACAGACCGACAGACAGACAGACCGACAGACCGACAGACACACTTTTTCCCCATCTCAAAACCCTACTTTCAAATTTTTTATTTTTCAATCTTTATTTAATTACTTAACTTATTTTTGACTTTTCTTGATTTTTAACGATATTTTCAGGATACATTAAGCCTTCTTTCATGCTTTATTATTATTTTTTTTACTTTTACGGGAAAGTAGGCTAAAAATTGCAAGTCGAACTTGGACACATAAAATTTCGGTCAATATACTGGAAAATGTTTTCTTATGTTGACCAATCTTCTCTGTGTTGTAAACTAAAAATGAAATAATGAGAATAATCGCACACTAAAAGCAAATGCAACGAGATTGCTGTACAATTGCAGAAAAACTGTAACACGTGGGATCGAAGAAGCAAAAAAAAAAGAAAACAAGAAGTTCCGTCTAGAACTATACGAGCCTACTTTCCCGTATACACCAAATTCAAATTTATAATCTAGCTATCTCTTTCTCTCTCTTTCTTATTTATCTTTAGTTCTAATTATTGAAAATATACCTTTTTCAACGGATAATACATATTCATTCATTCACTCATTCATTCTTCCATCTATTCAGCCATGCATGTATTCATTCATTCGTTACCTCATTCAAGTGTTTATTCATTCATTTACGCATTCATGTATTTATTCACTCATTTATTTATATTTTCATTTATTCAATAATTTATTCATTCATTCTTTTCCTCATTCATTTATTCATTGATTTATTCTTTCACTCTTTCATTTATTCATTCATTCATTATTTCACTCATTGAGTCCCTGAGAAATATTCTTGAAAATCCTGATCAAAAAATTTCATAGCAAAATAGGCTCGTACGTTCTGGATAAACTTTCTATTTCTACATGTTCTACGTTATAAGAGCTTTCCGATAAAGTTTGTTCCAAGCAAATCGGTCCGTTAGATCAGGATTTATATAGGGTTGAAATTTCCCCGTAAGCTCTGTGTTAATTTTTTGAACTGTTCAAAAATGAACAAAAATTGTTCAAATCAATATTTTACGCCAAGAACTTCTTCCAGTGAGCTTGTTCATGGGAACTTATATCTTGTACCCAGAATTTACATCATGTGCTTCATTTTCACCCATAGGCGCTAATGTTAAAATTTTTTGAACTGTTCAAAATTGAACAAAAAATTGCTCAAATCAAAAAGTAAAATATGGAAATGACATATCCTCGCCGAGATCTTTCGAATGCAAAAAGAATTTTTCGAATCGGACAATTCGTTCAAAAGTTATTAGGGGGGGACAGACCGACAGACCGACAGACAGACAGACCGACATACAGACCGACAGACAGACAGACCGACAGACACACTTTTTCCCCATCTCAATACCCTACTTTAAAATTTTTTATTTTACAATCTTTATTTAATTACTTCACTTATTTTTGACTTTTCTTGATTTTTAACGATATTTTCACTATACATTAAGCCTTCTTTCATGATTCATTATTATTTTTTTTTACTTTTACAGGAAAGTAGGCTAAAAAGAAAAAAAAAACGCTAAGAGGAAAAAGTTTGCGCTGGTAAAAATTAAAATTATTATCGTACTTTGATTGAGTCGACTTTGTATTGTTTACAGTTTTAGAATAATAAGAAACATGATAAACTAAAAGCAGATAATATAATATTATTCAAAAATGAGGCAACTAACCTAGTGCGAAAAACAAATAGCACTCATAAGACGCCTCTATTACTTTTACTTTAACATAATCTATTTCGCGAGCATTCTGTTCAAAGAAGAGAAATAATTTTAATAATGAAGGTTTTAGGGCAGCGATCGCTTAAACTATTTTTCCGAATTTTTTAGCAAATACTTTGTAGAATGACATTATTTTTGTGCTTTTTTTAACTGATGTGCTGCCTGTTATTGTATGGAAATAGAAATCTAGCTATGAAGAAAAAAGAAAGTTAAAGACAGAATGTTTTCTGGAAAATTGTCCTTGCGAAAAACATCGGCTTTTAGATGATTTTCAAGGCCGATTGGCCGATGTTTTTCTAAAGTTAACATCGGCCGCCGATGCCGATCGCCGATGGCAATTTTGTTGAACCATCGGTGCCGATGCATCGGTCGAGCCTTAATTATAAATGCAAATAGGGGTTACAAAAGAAAGTCATGTGGTGCACACATGAGTTGAATTATCTCATAATGAAAAATCTTTCATTAAAGAGGAATAAGTTCTCTGCTATTGGAAGTTAGAGGTTCTACACTAGATTATCATTTTTGTTCTTAAAAATTTCAAGAGAATAATTCTTGCCTAATGTCTAACTTTTCCTTTCTTTCCTTTAAATTCACCAGCGATTGGAAAAAGGATATTCTCTAATCAATGGCAAATCCAGGTGGGTACAACCCTCCTAGAGCTAAATTCATTTTGTTAAATTTTTTATTTATATGATTAACATTTCTTACGCATAAGCACTATCTATTATTTCCTAAAATAATAGTAATAATAATAATAATAAATGATCTAAGTTGTTGTTGTTTCTAATGCCACTTTTGTATCCAAGCTCTCCTTCTCAGAGGGACCAGGAATAAAGGCAGTAAGGAGTGCCTTCCGTTATAGACGAGCGCCACAACGGTGGAAATACGACTTATGTATATGGATGATACCATATGGCGCCACCATCAGTGCTCCCACCGGCCTCACAGAGTTTGTATCAGAGTTTGGAGCAGATAAAAATGGGCTTCTGTATCAGATTGGAGCAGAAAAAAATGGGCTTTTGTATCAGTTTGGAGCAGAAAAAAATGGGCTTTTGTATCAGTTTGGAGCAGAAAAAAATGGGCTTTTGTATCAGTTTGGAGCAGAAAAAAATGGGCTTTTGTATCTGTTTGGAGCAGAAGAAATCGACTTTTGTATGAGCCTAGGAGCCGAAAATATCAACTTTGTACCATTTTGGAGGATTTTTTTCTTTATTTATTAAATATTAAATGGCTGTTTTAAAGCAATGTTACTTTCATATGTCAAAGGTAAGAGCAGTTTCAAGTCTTCAAAATGATAGGAAATGTAAACGTCAGTCATCCTTCAAAAACTGGATTATTTTTATATATTTTAAGAAATTATTTATAACCTATTCAAAAAGTAAGACTAATTAAACCAATAACCCTTATCAAGGTGTTTTTCAATACTTTTCTCAAGAAACGGATTATATAAAAAAATTTCTCTTGTTTTTTTTCTTCTTCTAATAGTTAAGAATAGCTGGAAGAAAGCATAAAATTTTCTTCTTTTTAAAAATCATTGCATTCCTTCCTTTTTGTGTAATAGCTAAAACATTATTATTTCAAGAAAATAAGAAAAAACTAACTAATATGAAAAGTTCAACTATTTATCATTAAATAAAATTTGTTTTTTAAATGGTACTTATTTAGGTGTAATCATTGTGATTATAGTAACAGTAAAATTTTGAATGAATTAAATATAATTTCATATTTTATCAAAAAATATATTTGAAGTCTATCCTATTTTCTACTTGCAGTAATATTTATTATTTTTCTGATTAAAAAATATTCCTTTAAATTTCAATCCTAAATACGCCCTTAGATGCTTTGGAAGTAATAATGGCACTAAAAGAAAATTGCTGAGTTTCATAATTTTGCAGCAAGAAAATTCAAGAACCAAATTATATTTTTCAGTTCTATAATAGAAAAGCAAAATGTACCTTTTATTATATGTTTATCATTTAATGTCTAATGATTTATTTTTTTTTCCAACAATTAATTTTTACATCTTTTAAATATTGTGTAATAGTTACAATTAAATTTTAAGAGCCCTAAGGTTACAGCAATTGGATGCTGAAAGAAACTAAATCGAAATAAAAGAAAAAAAAAACATGATAATTTCATAACTACCAAATCTAATTGAAAAACTGAAACTTTAAGCAAGCGTACTTTTATGAGGTCGTTCATCCACACCAAAATTTCCATTTTCTCTAATAATATTGCTTAACATGTTTGCTAAAGATCATCAATTCATTAAGACATACATCCTTTTTTTAATGATTTTTCTAACTGTATTTTTTTTTTACTTATTTTGTTCTTTATATTTATGTTTTCTGTTTTTTAATTGCTAGTGGTTATATGATATAGATTACAGAACTTAAAGAGTATTGAGAAAAGAAAAAAAGCTGCAATTCAATGTTTAATTTTACAGCGTTTGAAAGCCCATCTGTAAACCCTTTCGGGAACAAATATATATTTTTAAACAATGTTTTTATTTAAAATAAAAATAAGTTTTATTTCTTTACTTTGAGAAGAAACATTATAAATGGTCGAAATGAAAAAAATCTTATTTTTGTAGCGGATGCAAAAAGATTGCAGAACGTATGCGCTCCTTTACTTGCACGTAGAAAGTAGGCTTAAGGAATTTTAAAGAATTATTATAATGGAGCAGCAATCTTTTTAACATATGTTCCGTTATTTATTTTTCAGATTGATTAGTATTTCCTAAACATTAGAAAACACAAAATGCACTGAGGAAAAACGCTAAGTTTTTTTTCCACATTCCATGAAGTTGTAAACTATTTATCTATTTCAAGAAAAACTTACTAAATAAAATGTTTTTCATAAATATTGATAAGATGGATGGTTTTTCTCTCTATGAGACTACAAAATATTAGAAATCGTCTCACTGTTTCTTCTACAAGCATGGGATACATCGCTCAATCTGCTCAATTTTCTCATCCATATTGGATGTTCTTAAGAGAGGGTAGAGATAATATTCATTAATAAACTACTGCAAAAGGTAAATAATTAGTTGACTAAAGGAAAAATGTAACAAATGATGTCGATTTTAAGGTGAGAAAAAATATCTAAAAATTTTTCGATTTTTTTCCCGAAAATCGCGATTTGGGGCAATTTTTCCGAAAAAACGCATTTTGTAGCAGCATGTAGCAGAAAAATCGTTTTGGCGCAGTTTTGTGCAATTGGCGCAGCCGTGGGAGCCCTGCACCATAAATACGCCACCTTTTTTTTTTTAACCTGAGAGTGAAGGGAAGGGAAATTCTCCACCCTCCGGTACCCTCGGAACTACCTCGGGACTTCAATGTTCCCGGATTTTACATGCACTTATTCCCAAGTATATATGGTGGGTCTTCATCGGGTCGGGTATCGAACACCCGGTTATAAGCCCGACATCCTAACCACAAGGCTACCACGGCCCATAAATAATCTATTAGTGTTCGGCAACTACTCGTCAAAAAGTAGTTAACTACCAACTACTAACTACTCTAAACAAAACTAGTTGAAACTATTAGTTAACTCCTTTTTTCTGACACTAGTTGTAACTAGTAGTTAACTGTTCTCCAAAAGTAGTTAACTACTAGTTAACTACTTTTAAGAATAATTCATTTGAATTTCTATTTTTAACCATGTTCTTAAATATTTAATCCTAATAATTCAACTCAATATTATTTTTAATCATTAAAACAATTTTTAAGAAATTCCTGTAAAACATTCAAAGATTAATATTTCCAAATAGCACTGAACACATAATATATGAAGAGAATATGTATAAAGACAAAACCTTTTTCTCTAAATTTAAACTTTTATTTTAATATGTATTTGTTTAATAAAGTCAAAAATTTATGCTTTTGAGAAATAGCATTTCAGCAGTTGTAAAATGAAGGGGCTTACCATTAATATCAATTTAAAACTCTCCCTCTGTCCAACCCCCATTCATTAGCAAAATATCTTTGGAACGCGCATGCTTTAGAATTTAGATTATATTATTTCAAATTGTGTTGAAGGCAGGGTTGGTGATTTTTTTTATTAAAAAAAAATAAATAAATAGGATTTTTTAAATTCAAATCAGGTTTTTTAAAATTTTTTTAAAGCAAAATATGTACGCGCACACAAATACAGTAACAAATTCAGTTAATTAATTTTATGTCTTAAAAGAATTTTAAGAATTTCAGTTGAAATAATTATTTATTACTAGTTCAAAATTAATTGTTAATTAATTATATTATGTAAAAAATGTATGCTTAATAAATAGAGAGCAACAAGAAACAGAAGAGAAAGCTTCTATTTCTGGACTAAATGTATTATAATTTTTTGAATATAAACAAATTTCTTGAATATACGAGTATAAACAGAGATAGTAAATATCACATAAAATGTTTACTGCAGCAAAATCATTTTCACTATTTAGATGTTTCATCAAGAATACCAGTTTTGATGCTTTATCTGTTTGCTATTCTGTTTCTTAATTTTGAGGGCACTATTCCAAATGAAGAAAAAATCCTTTCCAAAGGTCCTGTTGATGCTTTTTCTGTAGTCAGCATGTTCGAAAACAAAATATTCTCTGATAAAATGAGATTCTTTGACACTTTAACGAAGCTGTTCTACCTTTCCCTCTAGAGGTCCAGATGCATTAAGGCTACCATATAGTGAGTTAAAACTCTAATGAATTACTTAAACGCAGAATATATTAAAATTTATAATTAAAAAAATATTTATATTTTAATAATTTGGAAGAATCTGACATAAATAGTTTTTTTTAATCATAAAAATCAATATTTTGTCTAAAAAAGAATCATATAAATCAGTTTTTCTAAAAAAATCATAAAAATCAGTATTTTCTATAAAAATAAAATCCTAAAAATCATAAAAATCAGTATTTTCTCTAAAAATAAAATCCTAAAAATCAGTAAATCAGTATTTTCTTCTAAAAAAATCCTAAAAATCTGTATTTTTTCTTTCTTTTTGCGTTTTATGGTATCCCAAACGCATGCGTGGCACTGGAGTAGAGGTAAAGCCTTCCCATAATGAAGATTTGGTCTTTAAATGAAACTTCATAGTGCATGTGCTGGTGCGGGGGCTATTTATTGATTATATTTTATAATTTACGTAAATACTGCAATAAATATTATGATTTTTTTATGAGTACTTTTTTATTGTATAACATACTATAAAAAATACATTTGTTTGAGTAATATTCATAAGCTAAAAATTTAAATAATTTAATATTTAAAAAATAGTTTTATTTTTTCAAAAAGTAGATAAAAATTTTTTTTCGAAAGTAGTTGGAATTTTGAAAGTAGTTGTAACTAGTAGTTGAGAAAAAAGTAGTTTAACTAGTAGTTAACTAGTTCAAAACAAAAGTAGTTACAACTAGTAGTTAACTACTAGTTAACTAGTAGTTGCCACTAGTAGTTAACTACTTCTAGTTAACTACTGCCGAACACTATAATCTATATATAAATAGCAAAGACAAAACAGTTAAGAACCATTTTCTCCTCTGTTTTTCAACCGATTCTCTTACTTTTTTTTGTTTAGATTCACTAGTTTCAGCGATATCAATCAAAAATTTTGAAAACAGTTTATTATTAGTTAATTATTTCTCCTTTTCTTTTGTCAGGCAAGCCTCATTTATAATTCTAATCTGAACGGGCCCGTGCCACCAAAACTAATGAAAAGATAGTCTCCGTCGGCAAGTACTAGGCCTACACACATATTTTTAAAAAAAAATTAACTTTCCTTAAAATAAATATGCGTGACTGAAACTTCATATCAAATGTATTTTTCTTTCAAATAAACAGATTTTCTTATCAACCCAAGTCTTTCTTCGGCGCTAGTTAGTTATACAAGGATTTTAAATAGATAAGAAACCACCTTGGGCCAAAGTAACTTAAACGCAAAGGTAGCATTGGCCCAAATAAATAAAAATTAAAAAGGGTAATAAATAACGCTTAGAAAAATAAATGATAACTGTTCAACGTGAAATAAAGAGTGGTCTAGAATGTGTAAAAAGGTTGCCACAGCTTATAAATTGTAAAAGCAACAAAATTGATGGGAAAAGATTAAAACCGTTACAAATTGTAGGCCAAAATATCTTGCATTCACGGCAGTTACAGTATTAAGAATTTCCTCCGAGAATATCTTTTGCAGAAATAACATACTAAACATACTTAAACAAATTTGTTATAAAAAATACACCCAGCATATTTCTGTTTGGTCTGCACTTATTAATGGAAAGGACAGATATGATAAAGCAGTAATAAAAGATTTATGTTTTTTTAGAACAAATTTGTTTAAGTATGTTTAGTGTATTACTCCTGAAAAAGATATTCTCGGACGAAATTCTTACTATGATTCTGATAAAACATTTCCTTAACTACTGCTCTGTTTCTCCTCTACTCCACGACTTATTTGTAAAGACACTTTCTTATGATGCATTAACTCTGGATAAAAATTAACATATTCAGTAATAATAATGCAGAATATCGTATAATTTATAACCCAAGTCTGGTCTTTCTTCGTTCTTCCTTTTTTTTTTTTTTTTTTTTTAATGTTTTTTTATGCGTTGACTTTCTTCTCTAGGAACACTTCAGTTTCCCGAAACTGTATTAATCCCATCTCAAATATGACATTCAATCAACTCACGAAGCATTGACATGAATGAACGAATTTGTTTCTCTACTTGGCAAATGTAAAAGAAATTCGTCTTTTACATCTGTTTTATAAGCAGCTCTAATGTAATGCCCGGCAAAAGTGTTTCAGTGCTCAAGAAAAGCTTAGAAGAAGATAAATAGCAGGGATTCGATGTCCCTGGTGAAAGTTTTTTCTCTATCTGCAACCCCCCCCCCCCCCCCTCGACTGAAGTGTTTACCCGGTTGAAGGTTGAAGCAAATGACGCTTGAAGACGGACCGCTGAGATGTCACTCCAGCTTATTATAGAACTCAATAGAGACAGTAGACAAGAGACAGAGATAATCCAAGGGCTGCACTTGATCCCATTTCAAGTTGAATTATTTTGAATACTAGTAGATATTTCTAGCTTATTTTTCACATTAACCAGCATTTGGTTCATTTTCATTTCTTAAAATGACACCATTTTCATTGCATTGCCCGTTCTTTTTGTCATTATCAAGATTCAAAAAATTAAACGGATAATAATAACATATTCTACAATATTTTCGTAGAGTGACAAATTCGTCTGACCTCGAAGTTTCCAATTGATTATTTCAAGATAATAAAGGCGCTAAGGAGAGACAAAAAAAAATTAATCCATGGCACACGGATAATTTATGAGTACTTTTTTATTGTATAACATACTATAAAAAATACATTTGTTTGAGTAATATTCATAAGCTAAAAATTTAAATAATTTAATATTTAAAAAATAGTTTTATTTTTTCAAAAAGTAGATAAAAATTTTTTTTCGAAAGTAGTTGGAATTTTGAAAGTAGTTGTAACTAGTAGTTGAGAAAAAAGTAGTTTAACTAGTAGTTAACTAGTTCAAAACAAAAGTAGTTACAACTAGTAGTTAACTACTAGTTAACTAGTAGTTGCCACTAGTAGTTAACTACTTCTAGTTAACTACTGCCGAACACTATAATCTATATATAAATAGCAAAGACAAAACAGTTAAGAACCATTTTCTCCTCTGTTTTTCAACCGATTCTCTTACTTTTTTTTGTTTAGATTCACTAGTTTCAGCGATATCAATCAAAAATTTTGAAAACAGTTTATTATTAGTTAATTATTTCTCCTTTTCTTTTGTCAGGCAAGCCTCATTTATAATTCTAATCTGAACGGGCCCGTGCCACCAAAACTAATGAAAAGATAGTCTCCGTCGGCAAGTACTAGGCCTACACACATATTTTTAAAAAAAAATTAACTTTCCTTAAAATAAATATGCGTGACTGAAACTTCATATCAAATGTATTTTTCTTTCAAATAAACAGATTTTCTTATCAACCCAAGTCTTTCTTCGGCGCTAGTTAGTTATACAAGGATTTTAAATAGATAAGAAACCACCTTGGGCCAAAGTAACTTAAACGCAAAGGTAGCATTGGCCCAAATAAATAAAAATTAAAAAGGGTAATAAATAACGCTTAGAAAAATAAATGATAACTGTTCAACGTGAAATAAAGAGTGGTCTAGAATGTGTAAAAAGGTTGCCACAGCTTATAAATTGTAAAAGCAACAAAATTGATGGGAAAAGATTAAAACCGTTACAAATTGTAGGCCAAAATATCTTGCATTCACGGCAGTTACAGTATTAAGAATTTCCTCCGAGAATATCTTTTGCAGAAATAACATACTAAACATACTTAAACAAATTTGTTATAAAAAATACACCCAGCATATTTCTGTTTGGTCTGCACTTATTAATGGAAAGGACAGATATGATAAAGCAGTAATAAAAGATTTATGTTTTTTTAGAACAAATTTGTTTAAGTATGTTTAGTGTATTACTCCTGAAAAAGATATTCTCGGACGAAATTCTTACTATGATTCTGATAAAACATTTCCTTAACTACTGCTCTGTTTCTCCTCTACTCCACGACTTATTTGTAAAGACACTTTCTTATGATGCATTAACTCTGGATAAAAATTAACATATTCAGTAATAATAATGCAGAATATCGTATAATTTATAACCCAAGTCTGGTCTTTCTTCGTTCTTCCTTTTTTTTTTTTTTTTTTTAATGTTTTTTTATGCGTTGACTTTCTTCTCTAGGAACACTTCAGTTTCCCGAAACTGTATTAATCCCATCTCAAATATGACATTCAATCAACTCACGAAGCATTGACATGAATGAACGAATTTGTTTCTCTACTTGGCAAATGTAAAAGAAATTCGTCTTTTACATCTGTTTTATAAGCAGCTCTAATGTAATGCCCGGCAAAAGTGTTTCAGTGCTCAAGAAAAGCTTAGAAGAAGATAAATAGCAGGGATTCGATGTCCCTGGTGAAAGTTTTTTCTCTATCTGCAACCCCCCCCCCCCCTCGACTGAAGTGTTTACCCGGTTGAAGGTTGAAGCAAATGACGCTTGAAGACGGACCGCTGAGATGTCACTCCAGCTTATTATAGAACTCAATAGAGACAGTAGACAAGAGACAGAGATAATCCAAGGGCTGCACTTGATCCCATTTCAAGTTGAATTATTTTGAATACTAGTAGATATTTCTAGCTTATTTTTCACATTAACCAGCATTTGGTTCATTTTCATTTCTTAAAATGACACCATTTTCATTGCATTGCCCGTTCTTTTTGTCATTATCAAGATTCAAAAAATTAAACGGATAATAATAACATATTCTACAATATTTTCGTAGAGTGACAAATTCGTCTGACCTCGAAGTTTCCAATTGATTATTTCAAGATAATAAAGGCGCTAAGGAGAGACAAAAAAAAATTAATCCATGGCACACAAGCAAAAGAAACTGTCGACTTTGAAAGTCAGTTACGGCAGACAATTGCGTCGAGGCATCAAATTGGTCAGGAAAATGGTCCATCCCTAAACTTGGGTATAAGCAACAAAGCCCTGAAGATCGTGGAGGAATCGTTATCACTTTTAAATAACAAGCTGATTGAAAACTGCAAGAAGAATTTCAAGCCGACTGCTAAAAACCGAGGAACGATGACCGCAGATGTAGCTCACAGAGCTTTGAGCACTATCATCAAAGGTGAAATGAACCAGCACGCTCTCGCCGCAGCAAACAGGTGCATATTCCAGTACAATGCTGGTATCCTAGCGTACAGAGTTCGTCCGAACAAAGTGTACAAGTCTAGAGCCGCTAAAAGACCAACTCCAAACTTTGTAAAAGGCGTGCCCTTCTTGGCACAAATGATTCAACCAGTGTTTTGTTTTTTTCTTCATAGAACACAAGAGTTCAACAACATTAAACTTATTTATTAGAAAACATAAAAATTAGTAGCATAAAAGTCAGTCAACAACATGACCGTATCTATCACCACATTTTCCACACAATGCCTCACAACCGCAGGTCGGCATCAACAATGACTGCTGTTGCCATTCACCTCAACTGTAATATTAAACAATTACATATTTAAATATAATATGTCACACCCCCCCTTCTAGATATATTCCCTTAGATAACCAGGTCGCGTTATAATACGACCAGATCTAGTTCTACTAGATTGTCCATTTACTGAATTGTCACTGTGACTTTCATTTGATTTGTTACAGGTTGAATTGTTACTAGAGCTAGTATCCTGATCAAATACATCATCTATATCACTATCAATTTCAAAATTTAAATCATCATTCAAGGGTTGATGCACTTTTGATGGAATTAAAAACTTTCTATTTACTATAAAAAATATTATTAGATGTTTTGATTTGTAAGATCTAGGATTTTTACCTTTTGACAGTACAATGGCAGGTTCCCAAGTTTTGTTTTTAACATTTTGAAGAAACACTTTCTCTCCAGGTTTTAATTCTTTGAGCTCTTTTACATTCCTGTCAAAATAACATTTCTGTCTATTTTGCCTCTGTTTAAGTCTAGGGACAATGTCTTTAACAATTTTAGGCTTTAAATAAGAGTTGAGCAGGTGATAAACCTGAACCTGTTATGGGACTATTTCTGTATTCAAGTAAAGCAATACTAGGTTTTTTATTATCTTCATTTGCTTTCTTGAAAAGATTTTTAACTATACCCACTGCTTTTTCTGCCATCCCATTACTCTGAGAATGATATGGACTAATGAAAGATGGTTCTATGTCCCACAGTTTAGCAAACCTTTTAAATTCCCAACTATTAAATGGATTATTGTCACAGATAATTGTTTCTGAAACTCCAAATCTAGCTATTACACTTTCCAGAACAATTAAGACATCACCCACAGATTTACTACTTACTCTTTCCACTTCTATCCATTTTGAAAAATAATCAATAATAACAAGATAATTTACTCCATTATAAAACATTAAATCAATTCCTAATTCCTGTAAAGGCCTATTGGGAATACTATGGGGAAGCAATGGTTCATTAGATTGATTTTTATGAAATTTCATACATATTGCACAATTTTGTATAACATTTTCAATGTCTTGTGACAAACCAGGCCAGAACATGATTTCACGAGCCCTATTTTTACACTTTTCTATACCTAAATGAGCTTTATGTATTAAGGATAACATTTCAGGTCTTAATATTTTAGGCACAATAATTTTACCATTCAAAAACAGTAAACCCTCAATAAGAAACAAATCATTTTGCAATTTATAATATTTCCTTAAATTTCCTGTCAATTTCTTTTTATCAGGCAATCCCTCCTTACAATAGTTAATTACTTCCTTAAGTTCATCATCCTCCCCAAGTGCTTTTCTAAATTGCTCTACTCTATGAATACTCATAGAAAGATATTTTGCAATAGAATGTACTGTTTGTAACATTTCGGGGTCATCTTTTACTACATCCTTAATAAAGGCTCTAGACAACGTATCTGCAAGATACATATCTTTACCCGGTAAATACTTAACTTTAAAATTATACTTTAGTAACTTCAAAAGCATTTTCTGTAGACGATTGGAAATTTTACTAATTGGTTTCTCAACTATTGCCGTCAACGGCTTGTGATCACTTTGAACTACAATTTGATGACCGTATACAAAATTATGGTACTTTTGAAAAGCAAAAACTATTGCTAACAGCTCTTTCTCAATTTGAACATAGTTCTTTTCAGTGTCGGTCAGGCTTCTGGAAGCAAAAGATACAGGGTGACCTTCCTGCAACAAACAGACACCTAAACCGTCTTTAGAACTGTCACATTGTATAGTTATTTCTTTTGAACTGTTAAAAATTTTCAAAACAGGTGCTGAGCTAATTAACTTTTTAATGTTCTCAAATGCTTGCTCCTGTTCAAATGACCAACAGAAATCAACATTATTCTTAAGCAATTCCCTCAAAGGAGCTGTAATTTTAGAAACATTCGGTATAAATTTTGACAAAAAATTAATCATACCCAAGAGCCTCCTTATATCTTTCTTATTTTGAGGTTGATCAAGTTTATTAATTGCCCTAACATGTGATTTATCTGCTTTAATACCCTCATTATAAATTATCAACCCCATGTATTTTACTTCCTTTACTCGAAATTGGAATTTCTCAGGATTGAACTTAACATTATTAGATTTGGCTCTTTCTAAAACTTCAATTAATCTGTTATCATGCTCTGCTTTAGTTTTCCCTGAAACTATGAAATCATCAAAATAAATTTGCACTCCTGTAATATCCCCAAATAATCTCCGACTTCGCTTTTGAAACACCTCAGGTGCAGAGGCAACACCAAATGGCATACAATTAATGGTGTAAACTGGGATTTTTTTTTGGTAGCCAGTGGCTACTAACTCAAAATATTTTGGTAGCCACTTCAAATTTTTGGTAGCCACAACATTAATTTACTGGTTTAATGCGGTTTTTTGGATTTCATATAAAAAAACTGGAAATTTAATGTCTTTATTTTTCATTCTTAAGAGAAAATTCTCTTAAAAATCACTATTGAAAAATATATATGGGATTTTTTTTTTTTTTATCATGCTTTGATAATAATGAATAAATAGTATTTTAAGACATTAATCATATCAACAAAAGTTTTCATGTACTTATGAGAAAAAAGAATTTTCTTAAATCTAAAATTTCAATTGCAGGATATTCTCATTCTCAGGGAATATTTCCTAATTACATCAAGTGCATTTTTGACCAGGATTTTTCTTTGGTTGGCTGAACTAAAACTAAAATATTAGGTAGCCACAAGATTAAACTCGGAAATTATCTTGCCACCTGTGCACGAAGCTATATGTCTGATATATAAAAAAAGTTTTTGATAATGGTTAATTTTAAGTTATACAAAACATATAAGTGTATATTACAAAATTTTAGTAGTGAGGTCACTTTTAATCAAAGTTTGTTTTCCCCCATCCCTTTTGTTAAAGTAGAAAAAAGAAATTTTTTTCAATTGTCATAAGTAATTAAGATTTATTATGCAGCAGTTGCGTAATATGATATCTTTGCAGCCATGAAATATTGCACCCCCTCAGTCGTAAATTATGTACTTGAAACTTGACCGCCCCTTCCCCCAAGTGTCCCTTAATCTCCTGTGCCCCCTCCTCACTTACGGGTCTGCTAGTGCTAGTTACATGACTGATATGTAGAACCAATAATTAGATAAAGCATTATAGTAATGTCAAAAACACCTGTTAAAATTCAAACAAGAAATATTAATAAATTTATTTGTTTATTAATTAAAAAACAAAATTAATTTTGTTTGTTAATATAAATTATTTTTTTAAGAAGGATGTTCAACATCACAAAACAAAACAAGTTACAGAAATAGAAATAAAATTTCACGTTAAATTAAAGCACAAATGAGCATTAAAACGCAGACATATGTTTCGGGATCGCTTGGAATCCCTTTTTCAATGCGACAGGGAGCTTCTAGATGCAAAACATCCAAATGAAGCATTTGGACTTCACTTGATTTAAATCATTGATTTTTTTTTAAAAATCACTTGATTTAAATCGCGATTTAAATCATGATTTAAATCAAGCTGATTTAAATCAACGAACCCTGCTTACAACCTTGCAATGTAATATTTTTCATGTGGATGTGATAATTGGTTTGGAATCAATTACCGCCTTGAGGATCGGGAAAACGTATTAAAAGCGCCATTTTGCGGAATTTGATATTTTTCAAATTTTCAATGCTAAAAGCAATTCTTTCAATTTAAATTATAAAAATAATTTGCATTTACCTTTTCTATGTTGAAAACATTGTATTTTTAGCTTAGTTTTATGTTTCTTCGATCGCCATGTGTCACGCGCGATATTAGCGTTTTGTGGTGCAATCTTTTTGCATCTGTTTCCGGTTTTAGATATTTTTTATCATTTTCTCCTGAGCACATAAGTTAAAGTGTATTAATCAAGAATATTTAGCTATTTTTTTTAGAATAAATGTAATATTTGGTACAAATATAGCAATCTGGTGCAACCTGGTCGCCAAAGTCGATCGGCAATGAAATTTTTGGTCGCCATTTAAAACATTTTGGTAGCCAGTTGGCGAGTGGCGACCGCTAATCTGAACCATTACATACAATTAAATTTAAATCTCCCAAATGGAGAATTAAATGTGCATAAATTCGAGATTTCCTCATCAAGAGGTATTTGCCAAAACCCTTCTTTTAAATCAAGTACCGAGAAATATTCATTCCCTTTCAATTGACTAATAATTTTATCACTGGATGGTATAATGTGATGCTCCCTTTTTACAGCTTTATTTAGGTTTCGGGGATCTAAGCAGATGCGTAATTTCCCATTGGGTTTCTCTACAACTACTAAACTGTTTACCCAATCAGTAGGTTTGTTTACTTGCGATATTATCCCTTTTGACTCTAGGTCAGATAAAGTATCTTTTAATTCGCCAATAATAGCTTGAGGAAATCGTCTAGGAGGATCAATAACAGGAATAATATTTTCTTTTAATTCTATATGATATGGCTCACCTGGGAACTTGCCTAGCCCTGTAAATACATTTTTGTACTGTTTTAAAATATCACCTTTATTATCAATTTCAATATTATCAACTTTTTGAATTAAGTTTAACATTTTGCATGCACTTAAACCTAAAATAGGCTTAGATTTTACATTAACAACAGTAAAATTCATTTTAACATTTTTGCACTTCTCTGTAGAGCATAATAGACGTACCTCTCCTTCCGGTTTTAGTTTATAATTACCATAAGATATTAATACTACATCTGTTGAACGCAAGTTAGCATTTTCATACAATTTTAACTTATCAAATAATGGAAAAGGTAATATATTGGTTTCTGCTCCAGTATCTAGTTTAAAGTTTATCAGTTTATCATTGATAAAAATATCCTTGCACCATATGGTCTCATTTTCACTATTTGAAGACACAGAGTTAATATAAAGGTTTGACAGTTCTTGCACACAGTCCGACTCATCACATATTTCATATACTCGTCTAGATTTATTATATATGTCTCCTGGTTTTTTGCACGACACATACTAGCAAAATGATGCTTCCCTTTGCAGGCGTTGCACCGCTTGTTATATGCTGGACATTCCATCCTTTTGTGACATTGTCCACATCTGCCACAATTATACTCTGAATTTTGCGAAGGCTGGAAGACTTGAGAATTGTTTGCACTGTACGAACGGGAGCTTTTCTTGACTCGAACTACGTCTACATCAGATTCAGGACTAGGTTCTGTAATTATCTTGATCTGCTCTTTAGTAACTTCTGACGCTCGGATGAAGTCTGCAGCTTTTTTTAGACTTAGTTGTGATGAAGTGACTTATCTTTGATTCCCAGTACAATCCTATCACGAATGAGTGACTCCTCTTGATCACCGAATTCACAGGATGAGGCCAAGGTCTTCAATTGTGTCAAGTATACATCCACAGTCTGTCCTTCTAACTGGATGCAAGTGAAAAATTTATACCGTTCGAACACAACATTCTTACGTGGTGTACAATGTTCTTTGAACTTTTCTATCACTGAATCGAACTTCTTTCGGTCTGCAACTGCATCGAATTTAAATGTATTGAAGATCGATACTCCTTCATCACCCAGAAGATTTAGTAAGATTGCAATTTTAGTTTCATCCGGCCTTCCGTTTTTTTCTGTGGCAATCATGAAATTTTCGAATTTTTGATACCATTTAGTCCAGTTTCCTGCCACATTTCCAGACACAAAGTTCATTTCGCCAGGCGCTTTGAAGATTTCCATGCTGTTCCACGTTTTTATGAACGCAATTCGACGTTGTTATGAACACAATAGTTCCGGTCGCGATTCTAAATCGTTAATCATCGGCGCGATTAATGCACTCTTGACACCATGTTTTGTTGTTTTCTTCATAGAACACAAGAGTTCAACAACATTAAACTTATTTATTAGAAAACACAAAAATTAGTAGCATAAAAGTCAGTCAACAACATGACCGTATCTATCACCACATTTTCGACACAATGCCTCACAACCGCAGGTCGGCCACTGAGCTAAATAAGAGAAACTGGAGCGAGGACTGGGCGGTCGAACCGCTTCACACCCTTTTCAGCCATCAAGGCAAAACGCGCAAACTACCAATTCGCGCAATGATAAAACGGCTAACTTTAAAGAGCTCTCGAGCTCTTAATTCTTTTCCGATTTTTCTAAAAAATTTTATTCTAATGCCTGACATGTAATAATTTAAAATTTCCCATAGCATTTTAGAACAATTATTCATACATTTTTTCACGATAAAAAACATTATGCGACACTTTTTATTATCTTTGAATGCTATATGGGAGTGTGCGACTATGGCAGGTTTAAAAAATGTTTATTTAGACAGGATGACACCCTGATTAATTGGTTTACTCTCCTTGACTACTGATGAATAAATACTTTACACAGTTAAATTATAAATCTCATAAGAAGTTTCAGTGAGCAGCTTCGAACAGCATCAATATAGCGACTTTTATTCCCAAAAACGATAAATGCGTTTTTAGAGTTCTTACACTTCGATATTGCACTTAAACATAATGCAATTAAAAAAGAAGAAGCACTTAAAATAAGAAGAAAGAAGTCATTTTTTGGAGATATTATAGGATAACATTTTTATTAAAAAAAGTTTGCAAATAACTGGAATGGAGCATGTCATTTTGAGATGAATCTGAAATGTATAAGCATTTACAAATTTTATATTTTACAAGTTTGCTTGCCTATGACCAAGTTAAATATTTCTCACTAATAGAACATTTCATTTATGAATATTAAATGTAAATAAGAATAATAAAGAAATACTACTTATTTTTTTAACCACGCACAAATTAAACATATAGCTGATCAGTGCATCTGCTGGGAAAAAGTGTGTGCTGTAATTCAAAGTTTTATAAGCACATTAAAACTCTTTGAGTGCAGATGTTAATTTGGTAACAAAAAAACATGATCATAATAATATTTATCATGATTTTTTAAATCATGCACAAATAAAAATTACAGCTGATCAGTATATTTACAGGGGAAACGTGCTGCAATTCAAAGCTTTATGAACTCATTAAAAATCTTTGAGTGTAGATGTTAATTTAGTAATGTTAATTTAGTAATAAAATAATAAATAATAATAAAATAAATGTTTTTAAAAAACAGCCACATTTTGACAAAATAAAAATTAACACACGCAAAAATCAAAATTTTACTCAAATGAAAAGTTAATTCAAAAACATCAAAATTATTATTGAAATTTCCATTAACTAGCAAAATAAGATAAAAGCAAAAAAGGTACATGATTTAACTATTTGTATAACTGATATTTTCACTTATAATAAAATATTACGTAAAGTTTTGACTGTCGAGAAAACAGGAGAAATATTTAGGCTATAATGCTAAAAGAAAAAGTTTTTCAGCAATGTAATTAAGTTGTAATATTATGATTTAAGGTAAACTTTATTCATCCAAAAAACAATTTTGTGTACATTATGGGCATAGTAATTAAATTTCTGTGAAAAAGGCCATTTGAAGATAGAATACGAGAACAAGTTTAAATAGCCAATTCGCCATCAAAATGAGCTTTAACACCGTTTTCTTTTAAATTTCACGAATTTATTTTTACATCCCTTTGCACAACAGGATGCAAACATATTGCTAAATGACGAAAATAAAATTTTTTGATAAACTATGATAAATTAAACCGAAATTTGTAACAATACACCATACGAGCCAATGCTTCCACAATGGGAAGTCAGCGATGTTTTGCCTTGATGACTCGAGCACTGTATTCATGCGCGTCGGCTCGCAAGCTGCCTTGTTGAAGCATGGGGAGTCCTCACTCCAGATTTCTCTTTAATTGAATTGAATTGAAGTACATTTATTTTCCAGTTCGTGTGCTTAGTCTCGGGACTCGCTTATGAACTGTCGTCTAATATGACAGATAACAAGACAATACATGAAAGATTTTATTACATCACAAAGAGGGGAAATAACAGAAATACACCCAGGGCAAGGTGGGAATCGAACCCACGACCTCGTTACTGCGCGCAAGCAGCGGGCGGAAACTGGTACTAAGACCGCTCAGCCACCGAGGCCCCCAGATTTCTCTTATTTAACTCAGTGAGGTCGGCATCAACAATGACTGCTGTTGCCATTCACCTCAACTGTAATATTAAACAATTACATATTTAAATATAATATGTCACTACCAGAGGCCACAGTCAGTAACGACGCAAAACCATTGATCGAGAAGATATTGAAGGACATGTGCATGATCGTTATTGATAAGTCTCACCAAACGGCGACTGGGAGTGATTCACTGAAGCCCATCGACATCGTCAAGGCAGTGGACTACTGCATGGCGCCGAACATGGCAAAACACGCCACCTGCGAGGGATCCATCAGGAATGCTATGTTGTTCGCAAACGGACTTCATCGATACACTCCAGAAGAATTCGAGAGAAAGCGAGTTGCGGCACGCAAAAGAAAAGCTTCTCGTACTCCCCGTGCTTCGAAGAAAAAGTAACGAGCTTCGCAAAAATTGAAACAAATTTGTGTACTGTTTATATAGCATAACACATTTAGTGTGCGTTTGTTCAAAATTGTAAATGCATTGCCTCCCTACAAAATTGCCAAATTTTAGTGACAACATATCAATATGGAAACACGGAGTATTATTACATCTAACTTACTGTGTGATAACCCCAGCACTCTGCATTACGTTTGCTCAACACTTAGTACTCTAGCTCAGGCCCGGCATTAAACCGGTCAGGCTAGGTCACATGACCACCCTTTGAATTTTTGATTGTAATTTATAATTTTATGGCTACTTTCCATTTCAAAGGGTGATGGTGATGATTAAATTAATTCCCTTTCACCAAATCAAATTACTATACCGTTTTGGGTTGCCGTTGGCGATGTTTAAATATTTTTCGTAAAAACAAACTCCCACGCACAAAACAAATGTATTTAGCAAAAAAAATTTAATCGTCGCCACCCCCCCCCCCCCGCCCCCCGAAACGGAAAATACCATTTTATGAATGTGTATGCATTTTGTTGGGTGCACAAAGGCTTTGGGAGATTTTCCTTTTTTTTATTTGGCGACAGGCGACAAAAATGCTGATTTAAATTAGTTGTTTTGTTTTTAAAATTTGAATCTCTAGTATTATTGTTGAAAATGCCAGTTGGATATCCTGCTAGCTTCCCTCACAGAGCTACGAAAAATTAAGGCAGAGAGTACTTTCCGTCTTTAATGAGCAATGCAAGGGTAGACGTACTACTTGGCTCAAGCACGGATTATGTATTCGGATGACACCAGATGGCGCTATCACAAATACGCCGCCTTCTTTTTTTAGACCTAAGACTGAAGGGAAGGGAAAATTTGCAGGTTCTGGTAACCTCGGAACTGCCTCGGGATTTCAGAGTCCGCGGACTTTACATACACGTATCCCTAATTGTACATGGTGCGTCTTCAACAGGTCGGGAATATTTGGTGAGCTCCGGACACAGCAATATTTTAATGGCATTTTTTGTTGCAATTTTTAAAAAAATTACCAATGGGCAGCTATATATCAAAGCTGTTTCTTTTTTAATGTCATGCACTACAAGGAGTATATATACTTTTGACCCCGGCCACCTTGAAAAAGTTCAAAATAAGGGACTTACATTCGCTTATGAAGGTTTTTACCAAGATGGTTAAAAAATATGTAAAAAAGCAAAAAGGAAGAATCCTAGGAGAGAAAACCACCAGGATATTTTAATTTTTCAGCACTTTCAGGAAACATCGTTTTGTGGTTAACTTAAAACTTTTTTTTTTTGCTAAATATTTAACATATTTTTAAAAAAACAGCATTTTCAGCTTTTATGTGTTAAACAGGAAATAATACTTCGACTAGGCATGCCGCCCGGCGTTGCCCGGGCTAAAATAATAGATTGAGGGCGCCGGGCTACGCCCGGTGCTGCGCGAGCTTAAATACAACAGGACATTGAAATTCTTTATTATCTATCCATACACAGACATACAGACCCGAACCGATATTACTAAGCAATGGCCTTCGCACGAGCCTAAATAAGAGCAACAGTCCCTAAAAATCATAAATTAATTAAGTACATTGCTCCCGAAAAGTAGTTTTCTTTTGGCGTTCGATTTTTGTTAAGAAACCGTTGTACGCCCGGCGCTGCGCGAGCGAAAATACAACACGGCATTGAAATTCTTTATTATCTACTATCCATACACAGACATACAGACCCGGACCGATATCAATGAGCAATGCCTAAATAAGAGCAACAGTCCCTAAAAACCATAGATTAATTAAGTACAATGCTGGTAAAAAGTAGTTTTTTTTTTTTCTTTTTGGCATTCGATTTTTGTTAAGAGACCGTTGTACGCCCGGCGCTGCTCGAGCATAAATACAACACGGCCATTAAAAAACTTTATTATCTATCGATGCACAAACTTACAGACCCGGTCCGATATTAATAATAGAGAAATTCAAAAATTTCGCATCAGAATAAGGACAATTAAGTATCCCTTTCAATCCTTTTTCGATTTTACCCATTTTCGTTTCATGCATTCAGAATAATTAAAACAATCTTTAAAGTCCCCGTTAAAATACGAAAAATAGTTTTTATTAGATAGCAGACGATAAATAAATTAAAAAGAAAGAAGGATTAAACTACATTAATTTTTAACGGAGAGCAAATATAGTTAAGCCTCACTCAAAATGCTAGAGAAGCATTATTAGTATTGTTGACATTTATTACAAACATGGCAACAACTGCATTGATTTTAATTCAAGCGGCAACTGCCTTATTTATTGTTGGAACGATGCCAACAGTACAAAAATAAAATAAAACTTGCAAAAATTTGCATTTTTAATTAATATCTCCGCTAATTAAAGCCGGACACGGATGAGACCGGGCGATATGGCTTCCCCGGAAAATTCCGAATCCGACGGTACCCGTCCCGACGTCGGGCAACCTGCCGTTCTCGAGGAGATGAGGTGACAGACAGAAAGACGCGGGCAGGTTTTAATAGTATAGACTATAGATTAACCCTAAGTTACATAAAGTGAAATTAGTGTTGCTTTTATCCTTAATTTCATGAACTACTAATTGAAAACTATTTTTGCAATTAAATTTTTTATTTCAAACATTAGCGCAACTTAATGGCCGTTTTATAATATTTCAATTAAAATATCGAAAAGCATTAAAAATTTTCGTTTGCCATTTTACGAGTTTTAAAAGTGCTCTGGAAAATATCCTATTACTCGGTATTCTACATATAGTAGTCTGGTATTCTATGACGTACGTTTAGTTCCCTTTAATGGTTGACATCGGCGCGATTTGAAGCAGAAACAATTTCAATGATTTGGATTCGAGTCAATTTTGCAAATTTTATTATATTAAGCAAAATGCGTTACTAAAAACGCAGTTAATCAAAGGATCAAAAGTAATAACAGTATTCGATTGAATATATATATATATATATATATATATATATATATAAAATTCTTTTGAATCTGAAAAATATAATAATGAATCTAATAGTTCCAAGCTGTATTTCATCCTATATGAATATACTTAAAGCATATTCAGGCAATCTAAACCAAGGTTTCTCAACCTTTTTCGACCTGTGGCCAGGCCCGCTTCTAGCCATCTGAGCGCCCGCGTGCAAAACCTATCGTGCCGCCCCTTCGATACGAAGGGGGGGGGGGATGCCTCCATTATTACTATTTTATCCATCATTATTACTATTATTTCATACAGATAACAGTGTATTTTGTTGGAGACAAAAAAAAAAAGAATTTAAATGTTATTTAAATGCTCTGCATTCATACCTTTTTCCAGCACCTTTTTTTTTTTTTTGATTGGTGGCACTTACCTACTCTGCGTGAATCAAGCATTGAACGTATCGCACCTCCAATGCACACAAGAAAAGCACAGCTTAAAATTGAGTATTTTGACGCTCTCATAAGAGAATTTAGAAAATTTTGACGTAAAGTTTTAAATATGGGCGAGATCGAGTGGGGGGTCTCGGTGGTATCGGGGGAGTCGACCCTGCCTTCAGAACGCTTTGTTTTCAGTTATGTTATGAAAAAAGATGGGAGGGGGATCCAATATTATTGAAAAAATTGTTTCATTTATGAGCAGCCCCCGAAACGAAAGATTTGAAAAAGGGACAATAAAAATTTGACTGTAAGTTCAATCAGAAAACGTGATTTTTATACAGGTAATGGTAATTCTGATATATTTTACGGCTCAGTGAACTTATTAAGCATCATATTTCATAAAATTCTACCCACTAATCTGCTTTAATATTGAGTGCATGAGCTAATTTGGAAGCTTCTTTCAAAGTGTGATATTCTGAAAACTTTTTAATCAAATGATTTATCTAATAATATATGCTCACTGGTACTTGAATAGTACGCATTGAAGGGTTTTACATCGGAACGAACTAAATATTCGTTACGATGCAGACCCTGCATCTGTACGTTAAAACTATCGAACCAAATAATAAAGGAGCAAATAACTTTAATTTTCAGGTTACAAACCAGCTGCAATCTCAATCAAAAGAACTTTCTGATTCTTCCAGCTTCAGCAAAGCATTCAATATTAATTTGTCAGTACATTAAGGCTATGATTTGATTGTATCATTTCGGCTGGGTCATCGCGTTGCGCCTATTTTTAAATCAAGTAAATGTTCAGATAATCGACTATTTTTAAAGACGACGAAGAAATGACGGATATTTCTCGTCTAACGTCAGTCGAGGAAAATGAGTTTCGGGTGAGATATTTGCTGTATCATTGATTACCTGGAGGACTCCCCCCCCCCCCCCCTTGCGATGGCGTACTCCCTAAAAAGCTACGGATGGCCAAACCCTATGAAAACAACCCCCCTAAAAATTTCAATGGTGCATTCTGCGGCATGAACCTCCCCCCGCCCACCCCCCCTCCTCTGGTGGACACCTCTGGATTACCAAATTTAGATTATGAGCTGATATTGAAAAGGAAAATGCACATCTATTCATTGCCATTTTCTTTTTTTAATTTATTCTTAGTATTTTTTTTAATCTGTTATGTTTTCCAGGCATATATTGAAACCATTTTCATACTTTTTACGTTACCTACTTTATCCCCCCTTCCCCCCCCCCCCTCTTATACTAAACTGCTTCATTAATATATTTTGTATCAAATTGATTCCTTTTTTTTTTTGTATGAGTGAAAGAAAATAAAACAGTTTTGATGGTGAGTAAACAATGTCTTGAAATCATATGGATTCCTTACAGGAGCCATTTCCCTCCTTTGCCAAGAAAACAGATTTAAAATGTTTCTTTATGTTTGTTATTTTAAATTAATAATTTAAAAACGTTTTATTTACTCTTTAAACAATATAACAAGAACAAAAACATTCTTTTAGAACATAATTTTTCAGTAAGTTCGCTAAAAGTTTAAAATAATTAATTTATAGAACTACATTTTTATTTCTCATATACGACATAAGACGAATTAAAAACCCGAATGAATAAAATAAAAAATTTAAAGAAAATTCGGTCACGGTTATTATTTCAAATTAAAAAAGTGTTTTACGCACATCCAACTAAAATGTAGATTTATAGAATTTTCGCGCTGGTCTCTGAGAAAGAGAATAGATGACTAAAAGGCTGCCAAATTTGTTAATTCCAAAATGGGGACATGTCCAAATTTTCAAAATGAAATTACTAATTGAGAAACTCTACGTTATTAAAGCACAAAAATTACAAAAACATACGTACACGTGTTCCAAAACTACAAGGAATCTCTTCCTCTTTGCTAAAAACGGGATTCCTTGTAATTCTCGAAGCACATAATATGCACCAATTGTGCAGATTTTGCGTTTGGTTTTATCGTTTACTTTAGTTTGCACAAAAATATTTAGTTTATTTCTCTTTTCAAAGGGTACATAAAATATTTTGGTTGATTTTTTTAAATTGGGGAGAAATGAGCACAAACCTCGCAAAAGGTGGTCCCACAAGCTATTTTTGAATGTGGTAAAATTTTTAATTGCGGACTATTCCCAGAAAGAGGGGGGCGACGTTTGATCACCATGGGGGTAAATGAAATTTATTTGTTTGTATAACTTTAACAGTTCTATAATGCTTTTAATTTTGACCCCTATTCCTTTCAAAGAGAGACTCGATATAGCATTAAACTAATAGTATTTTCTATATGGCTCCTAAGCTTTGAATCATAACCAAACTACATCGAAACGCTAGTGAATCGTGTGCTCATTTGAATTGCAAAATTTTCCATTTACATTTAAAAAATTCTCAATATAAGATTTATTTTATTTTTTTATTCTTTTCTTTTTCTGATCTTTATTAAACACCAAGCCGCCCTATCGAAAAAAAGAGGAATAAAATAATGATTATGCTCTTTAAATGAATGCAAATGGAGATCAATAAGACATCAATATTTTAAATTGAATCTTTAGTTACACTAGTGGCGAAGTTGCACTCCGCGCCGGAGAGTACGCTTTATTCATTTATTTATATTTTTAGAAAAAGAAATGCTTAAAAATGCATTTTCCTGATTTTGGCATAAACCTATCGTTATACAAAGAAGAAGACATCAGTTTTTCTGTAGAACAGCACACCTGTTTGGACTTTACTACCTTTGCCTGAATTCCCAAGAGAAGGGGCGGCAAATTGACAGACCACCCTGGCGAAGTTGACTGGTCTTGATAAAATTCTCAAGAACAATGGAATCCCATATGCTCCTGCTCCTAATCTTAAATTGGACATCCCGAGAGACAACATTAGAATGACCATGGACACCAAAAGAATCGCTCAGAAGTCAGTGAAGGATATAATCTCCGAGTGTGTCCTCTTCTTTGAGCCCGAGGCGGGGTCGCCATGTTCAGATTTCGGCAACATTCCGCAGATAAGTTAAAAAGAGTTATCTTTCTTGTAGAGCAGGGAAGGGGGGGGGGGGGCGTCGTTTTGAGAGAACAAAAGAATCTTATCAAGTGTCACAGCTGGCGGAGAGGAAAATCTCATGTGAGGCAAAAAAGATTTTTAATATTTGGAAAAAATCTGTGATGAAATTTTGGATTGTGGGCTGAATTTGCCGCCCTCTCTAGCATGGCGCCCGCGTGCGGTGCACGCCTTGCACGCCGCTTACAGCGGCCCTGCCTGTCGCCCCCCTATTAGAAGCCACAAATTCTTCCGCGGCTCTCCTTGATTAGCGCACCTGTGACTTAAATTTGGGGGGGAGGGACAAAGTCAAAGTCGAGATGAGGGATGCATCAGATATCCAATATCCAAAGTCCTGACGGATCCGCATCACGGGCGTCACCACCTATGGGGATTCGGGGACGCGTCCCCCCCAATAATTTGGCAGAGGGGACAGTCCCCCTCAATCGTTTGGCAGAGGAAACAGTCTCCTCCTATCACACGAAAATTTAGAAATAAAAGGAAACAGTTTTAGAAGCGCGGAGACGCTTACATATACGAGCATCAAAAAGTGGGGGTACGCTTATGTTAAAATTCAAAACAAGTGGAGCCTCTTACAAAATATAAAAAGTAAGTGGACGACGTCCGTGATTTTGAATCAAAAAGTCCTACTGCTTTATTTTTTATGTGAACATTCTGGAATTTAATCCTTTGTCGTTGTCTACCTTTGAGGGGACTAATGGGGATTCGAGAAATTGCGCGTTGTGTCCATATTTCCATATGGAACAAATTAAGACAGTTTTATAAAGTTGTTAAACATGAAGAGTAATTAAGTAGTGCAACGAAAATTCCAAATACACGTTTCGAAATGTCTTCAGTGCACGTAAAATATGTTACGAATTTCCACAAATTGGGGGAAAACTTTACGATAGGTTTGAAAAACACGCACTTTTTTTACCCTGATGACCCCCCGAATATTTTTTTATATTTAACAAATAGCATCGTACATTTTTTCAATTTAACTAGTGTGACCAAACGTTCTCGAATTTCGGGGACAGTCTCCAAATTTGTATATTTTTAATGCCTTGTCCCCCAAAACACTTTAACTACTTGGGGACACATAATGTCCCCAAATTTAAAAACTTCTGTTTTTTCTCTCCAAATTGCTTCCCAATTTGCAATTTGTTAGAACTTTTAGATAGTATTTTGTACAATTTTAGATAATCTTATTGGAATTTTGAAATAGTTGCCTTAGTATTACAATTTCTAACAGGCGTTAGAAAATATGCGTTCATTTTTAAGGAAATATGTTTAGATACCCTTTGAAATACATTAATGAGAGTAATTTTTCATAATAGAAGGGAATATGTAATGGTTTGTTTTGTTGTGCCCCAAAAATGTACCCGAAACATTTTTCTGGAGTTCCCAAATTGAAGCTCAGAAATATGGTCCCCCTACTTTAACTTAGATGTGAAACTTTTCTAGGATTTTATGAAACCCGCTCAGTCACGGGAGAAGCTATAGCTGCCCTTTATATGTGATGCCCTTGTTCGACTTCAAATTCCAATAGCAAATCTTCGGGGCCAACATATGACGGAGCGGCTGATATGACTGGCCATATTAAAGGTGCTCAATCTATTATTTATGAGGGCAAAACAACCTTTTGCAGATTTTGTTCAATGTGGAATACATTGCACTAACTTAAAATAATGAAAAAGTTGCAATTCCACGTTAGGTGTAAAAAGCTCTTTAGAAAAAGCCAATCAGATAGGAATGTTTTTGTTTAGATCGAAAAAAACGGCTTGTTTCAGAGCCTTTTAGAAAATGAATCTGAATGTCTCGTTGGAAATACTTGCAAAATTAGACTTCTGTGTCGAACAAGATGCATATATCGAAGCTTTCAAATTGAAGAAATACTGAAAAATATTCTTTAATTATGGACACTTTGAGTCAGTTGGCTAAAGACGTTTATAATGGCGCTAGCAGTCTTTTAGCGGCTTTCGAAAACGTTTCCAACTGTTCGGGATTAGTTTTGGGGAAAAAAACCACAAACCATTGATTTGCTGGTAGAACTGAACACATCTTTCCAAGGGAGGAAAAGTACAGTAGCTGGACTGGTCAAATCAGTTCAAACAGATGTTGATTACTTGGAAAAGATGCAAAACGACGCTGTGTTTTCCGCCATTTTTGATGATTGTGTCAAAAAAATAGAACTTGGACTGGCACCCGTAAAATTGCCAAGGAAAAAAAAAGACCTCCTAAGCCTTTGGTGGTCGGGCGGTGGTTCATGATTTTCCTTCATGTGAAGAATATTATCGCATTGAATTCTTTCACTTACTTGATGAGACAACTGCCGGACTAAAAACCGCATATTGAATCAAAAAGTAATTTAACAACAAGTTGAATTAGAAATGATGCTACTTCATAAAAAGAAACTGGAGCTTGCAGTAAACTACCCAGAATTCAATATTTCAAAATTAAACATTCAACTTGCGATTTTTCAAAGAGGAGTTTAAAGCCATGACTTGAGTACATGACGTTAGAAAAGCATTTTACTACAAATGGAAGCAGGATCTAGGCGATTATTCTCTAATATAGAAATTCTGGTACGACTTCTGCTATATAGTGTCTCCAGCATCCAGTTGTGAGGCGGAAAGAAGTTTCAGCGCATTAAGAAAGCTGAAATAGATTTGTGCTCAACAATGATACAAAAGCGATTGAATGACGCTGAGATGTGTTTCGTTCATCAAGATGTCATCGATCATGTTGATACGGCAATCATTGCAAAAAAAAAAAAAATTATTTCTACCAAAGACAGCCAAAGAAATGTTTTTGGGTCAGAAAGAGAATGCATCCGTATACATCATTAATTATAATTCATAATGATCCCGTACAGAGTAAAATAAACCTTTTTTATTTTTTTGAATAAATATTTTTAACCCCAATATTTTATGAAAATATTTCATTTCTCTAGATGACATCTAATTTTTGTTGCAAATTAAGTTCACAAAATACGTAAATAATTAACACAATTCGTATCGATAGAAAAAATGTGAAATACTATTGCTGAAATAATAAAGTGTTTAAACTACTGTTTGGCAAAATTTGGAAGACAAGTCAAAAATTGGCGTCGTCCCCCTCAATAATTAGACTGCTGTGACGCCAGTGCGCATCAGATATCCGGCTCTGATTTTTGAGACCCATACCTTCCATTCACCTTTTTAAAAATCTAAACGTTCCACATAGAATTGCCAAAATTCCAACAGTCAGTTTTCTAGTTATATGTATTTTTTCTCAAGACACGCTAATTAATTAATTTTTAAAAGTAAAAATTTGGCATGCGGAATAAGCGAATCTATCGTGCATCGGATCCCACATATTTAACAAGAAGTTCCGTCTAGAACTATACGAGCCTACTTTCCCGTATACACCCAACTTCAAATTTATAATGTAGCTATCACTTTCTCCCTCTTTCACATTTAGCTTTAGTTCTTAATTACTTCAAATATACTTTTTTCAACGGATAATACATATTCATTCACTCAGTCATTCATTCAGTCATTCATTTACTCATTCATGTAGTTATCACTCGTTTATTTATTTTTTCATTCATTCACTCATTTAATTACTTTATCGTGGATTCACTCATTTATTCATTCATTCGTTCTTTCACTCATTCATTTATTCATTCATTCATTCTTCCCCTCTTTCATCGATTCAATCATTCATTCTTTCACTCATTCATTCATTCATTTATTTATTTATTGAGAAATGCCCTTAAAAATCCCGATCAAAAATTTCATAGGAAAACAGGCTTGTTCAGTTCTTGTTGAACTTCGTATCAGTACATGTTCTACAGCGTAATATCTTTCTGATAAAGTTTGTTGCGAGCCAATCCGTCGTTTAGATCAGGATTTATATGGGATTGAAATTTCCCATATGCGCTAATGTTAATTTGGTACCTTTTCATTATCAAGGCGCAAATCTCGCCGAGCAAAATTTTTGGCGACGGAACACACAAAAGGATAACAACGACGATATTCCGATTGGCGTTAGTTGCATCATTATTGGCGACTTTATCGCCTGCGCCGGAATAATGGAAAAATGCCGCAATTTTTCAAAAAATGCCGCAAAAATGAACAAAAACTGTTCAAATCAATATTTCACGTCGTGAACTTCTTCCAATAAGCTTGCAACAGGAACTTGGATCTTGTGCCCAGAGTTTACCTAATTTGCTTCACTTTTGCCCACAGACGCTAATGTTAAATTTTTTTGAACTGTTCAAAATTGAACGAAAAATTGTTCAAATCAAAAACTAAAATATGGAAATGAGATGTTTTCGCCGAGATTTCGAATGCAAAAAAAAATCTTTTGAATCGAATTATTTCTTCAAAAGTTATTGGGGGCGGGGGGGGAGACCGAGACAGACCGACAGACACACATTTTCCCCATCTCAAAACCCTACTTTCAAATTTTTTATTTTTCAATCTTTATTTAATTACTTCACTTTTTTTTTGGACTTTTCTTTATTTTTAACCATATTTTTACGATACATTAAGACTTCTTTCATGCTTTATTTATTTTATTTTTTTACTTTTACGGGAAAGTAGGCTAAAAAACTATCGGACACCGAATATTTAATACGCTCCCCTTCGGTGAGCCCCTGTACATTTTATTTATGTGTGATCATACATAAAATAGGAAACAAAAAGCAGTAAAAATGAAAAAAAAAAGAAAGAGAATTAAAAAAAATAGGAAAGTTGTTACTTTGAGAACAAGAAACTTGAGTAGAACATACTCGACTACGAAGAAAAATGTAAAATTAAGCGAATATTTTCGATATGTAAATATATAACCATGGGAGGGATGGAAAATTTGTTCCCAGTATGAAATTCCATAACGGAATAGGGCAAATATGGAGTGTTAAACTGTCATTTACTGTATCAATATCAAAACCATTTGCAACTATGTCATTTCCAAGGCAAATAATATGTTTTAAATTTCTTGAACTCGTTAATTGAAGCAGACAGTCCAGTCATCAATGTTAAATCTAAAAAGATTTTTTTCCCCCCGCTTTTACCTATAATTCTTTCCGGGGAAAAAAATAAACACGAAGGGGGAGGGGTGGAAAAAAATTAAATGCAATCATAATTTCTGAAATATTTCTAATTATTTTGCTTGAACATTTCATCTGTTCAAAAGTAGCTTTAAAATAATCAAATCAAAAAATCTCTTTGTACTCGTTTTACATTAGAACTGCTTTTTGATGAGGTGTCCAAAGACAATCCCGCAATAAAATCAGGATCAATAACAAATTAAAATTTCCTCTTAAAGTCCAATGCTGTTCAATTCTTCAAAGCAAAACGTGAAGCGAGAGAATGAGCTGTTGATCTTTCCTGGATGGAATCTTTGTTTCAGATTGTTCCGTCCATTTTGATGGGGGGGTGGCCGAAACACATCTCCTCCAACTTATAAGCCTGCTCCATGCTTTTTAAATGTATATTGACTTAATTCATTTCATTTGTTGAATATTTTACAGGATATTAAGATTTTTTTTCACGTTTTTATTTTATTTTATTTTTTTTATTCTCTGTAAAAACAACTCTTACAATAAAGATAACGCTATGGTGAAACACACTATACAAGTTTGAAATTCGAAATGTGTATCGCAGCAAACACATACATATTAGGAAAAACTTTGAGAAAAATATCAAACTAATTGAAACTTATAGTTCGCTCTTTACCCCCATAAAAACAAGTCACGTAAGAAGTTTCATTCTTTGCGCTGTTTCATACGTTCAGGGATTTTTTTAAAGTTAAGATATGCAATTTTGTGTCGTTCATACACCTTTTGAAATATTTGGTAAAAATTTATGTGGAATACTTTATGGTGAAAGATTTTAGAAGTTTGAAATAGTAAGTTAGGGCTCCCTTCACATGGTTTGTGGCTTCCCTATTTTCATATTTTCTACTGCGGCTCCTAGATTTTTCTGTGGCCTCCAAGAGGGCCATTTGACTCCCGTTGAGAAACCCTGATCAAAAACTATTCTTGAGAAATTCAATTGCAAAAATTTAAATTTGAAGTTAATATTTTTTTCCTTTTTTTGCTATAAATTGTAAATAAAGTTTTGTTAAATGCCAGTGATGTGTTGCAAAATTCGGACGATGGATAAGTAAATTACGTTTTTTACTTGTTAAGGCTTTGAAAGTAAAATAGATGCCAAATTTGTAGTAGTCGAAGTTCATGGTTTGCGTTTAACATGCGAGAAACTACTTCAGGACTATTTTTCAGAAAGAAATTAAGTGAACTTCATATAAACGTTGTAAAATGAAGGATCAAAGAGCAAATCGTGGCAAAATTACATCAAATAGCTATTACCATACGATCTCATTTTAATTCTTTATAATGTTTTAATTTATCTATTCAAAAAGTGTTTTAGTGTTTAAAATGAAACATATACATGAAACCTGTACTATCCCCTCCCCAAGAACGACGGTGCACCCGCCAAAAGCTGTGACTGCGTAAAATAATACCCGTAAAATTGGTTTTGAGTTGGGTTGTTTGGGATTTCATCATAAACAAAAAACGAAATCGAAATATATTTCCACAATACCATTGAAGGCCTTATCAGAGATTTGCCCGCAGTTTTCCCTTCTCCTCTCGTTCCTGTCGGATTGAAAGTGCATTGTATCCTTCCGCTCGGATGGCACTCCATATTTTATGTTAACTCTATGTCAGATGTCACTCCAGATCCAGATATTATATAGTACTCACAGGGAGTCTAAAAGGAAGGAGCCTCAACTAAGCGGGGAACGGGCCGAAAACATGGCGCGATTTTTCCACCGCCGTCAGATGGCGCTAGAGTAAAATGTCTTGCCGTTTGATCAAGTAGGGAAAGAGAAATTTCGTTTGAGCCCGAGTATTCGGAGAAAGGTAGCGGAAAATCAGCTCGTTTTGGCGGCAGCGGTTCGGGCGTTCGGGCACGCATTAGTCTCTCGTTGTTCCAACAATTGAAATTATTATTTGCAATATTTTATTATAAGTTAAACAAATAATCAGAAGGTTATTTTAGTATCTTATTTAATGCATTTTTTGCTTTCGTAAAAAATCACTGTAATTAGCTAGTGACTAGATAATTTAGGATTAAAAGAGGGGTAGCAGACGGTCAGCTGGTATTCGTGCCATAATGAATGCGAGGAAAATGTCGGGGCCAGGGGGCACTCCCCCCACCCCGACCCTCTTAAATGGAGGGAAGTAAAAACACATTGTACGTTGCATTAAAACAACACAAAATACATGTACATACGTAGAAATACATTAAATTATTTTCCAAGTGAGGGGGGAGGTGCAATTGATCCCCCTAACACAACGGGTCTGTTGGGCCCCCGATTTTTGAACTCCGCACGTCGTTTCTTTTATCTAACGCTTACTGTACTTCATTATTTATACTCTTAATAATCTGGAATCAGTTAGTTCATAAACTTCAATAATGTAAATGTTTTTGAGCGGCTTCCAACACACCACACACACACACACACATGCTTTTTTATATATAAATATATTGAGGCGATGCCCCCTCCCCTCCCCAGAGTAATGGCGCCCGCACCTATGAGCGATGACCTTTTTCAAAATTCTGCTAAGGGGCCGTCCATAAATGATGTCACCCTTTTTTCCCATGTATTTGACCCCCTCCCCCCCTTTGTCACAAAATGTCACACTTCAACATACCCCTCCCCCCTTTGTCCCATATGCTACGCTATGTTGCATAAGCATGATATCCCACTTATTTTTACCCCCTCCCGTCCCCTTGTCCCAATTTCACGACCCCCTCCCCCCCCCCCCCGAAGCGTGACATCATTTGGAATGATCCCTAAACTCCTAGAAAAGGACCCCATAAAAACCCAATCTAAAAACATATATATATATATATATATATACATATCAGTGGCGTCACTACGCGGGGGACCCATTTCGTTGGCCGGGGGGCCCGAGGGCCCCTGTCTGGATACGGCCTTCGCAGTGCATTCCCCCCAAACGATGACCCCTCTCAAAATTCGGCTCACCTTCACCCTCCGTAAGCAACCCCTTAAAATGTTCTATGGAGCAATCGGCAACATGTCCCCCTCCTTCCTTTCGTGTGCGCCCTTGATATATACTATATTTATGTATATACCATTTCCGCTCCAAGAGGATGGTGCATCCCCCAAAACGATGTTCCCTTCAAAATTCAACAAAGCCAAAACGACCCCTATAAAATTTTAATGGAGCAATCTGTGCCATGACCCCAAAGGGCACCCCTAATAAATATATACTTACCCTCCAATTGTTCACCCCTGAAAAAAAGAAGCCTCCCCCACCCCTTAAAAGAAGCAAAGACACCTAAAACAATCCCCTTAAAAACTTCAATGGCGTGCGGTTAGCACAATACCCACCACCACTGGAGCTCGCATCCTTTTTTTTGTGTGTGGGGGGGGGGGGGAACTGACTTTGTTACGCCTTGGAGAGGGAGGGTCCACAGCTTTTGGGGAGGCGTGCGTTATCACATTTAAAGGACATGTTTTTTACTTAACTTTACATTACAGTTGAAACCGTTTTTAGTTAAATTAAAGTTACAATTAGCTTTGCAAAGATGTCTAAACGCCTACTTTATTTTCGGAAAAACCGCCCCCCCCCCCCCCGAGAATTTAAAGCAATATCGGGAAATTTCAAATTTCTAAAAACTGGGATCGTTTTTTTTTTTTTTTTTTTGAAATAGAAATTTTAACACATCAAAAATAAATACATTTTTATGAAATTTTCATTATAATAGAATTATTTTCCCGAACATTACTGTTAAAGCATTTTAAAACAGACAACATATTTATTTCGTAATGTTGGTACCTGTAAAAAATGTTTCTGTTGAGAATGAAAAAAAGGAAGTTGTTAATATTTTTTATTTACATAGGGATCATTCATAAATGATGTCACGCTTCGAGGGGGGGAGAGGGTTTCGTGAAATTGTGACAAAGTGTGACAAGGGGAGGGGAGGGGGTAACAAGAATTGTAACATCATGCATTATGCAACATAGCGTGACGCATGACAAAGGGGGGGGGAAGGGGTCCGCTGAAGTGTGACATATTGTGACAAAGGGGGGTAGGGGGTCAAATATATGGGAAAAAAGCGTGACGTCATTTATGAACGGCCCCATTGTGAAACTTGATAGTTGTTTAAGTCATCAATAAAAAACAAAATAACACATAAAAATATTTAAAACCTGCCTTTAAAAAAAATTGTTGAAATGTATAATAGTGCTTTAAACAGTGTTTCTTGTCAAAGAATTACCCCTTCAACTGTGTCGTTAAAGTTGTAATAAAATGCTATGAATAAAACAGATATATTATTGCTTATAATAATTTAAATCAACGAGTAAAGAAAAAAAAATATTTTGAAGGTTAATCTTATTTTCTGGAAAGCAACCAAATCAAATAAATTTTTAGAATCAGTAATACTGCAATAAAATAGCCTATTGGATTTACTAGTTAATTTTCTCAATTATAGATTTGATATAAAATGTTATGTTTGACGCTTGGTCATGTATCTAAAATAAAAATAATATAGCGTTACAATGTTATATGTTCTGTAACAATATTTTAAGACTGAAAACATCTCAAAATTCCCAAATTTCCCAGTTTCTTCATGAAAATTTACGGGCTTTTTGCATCTCTAGTTACAATCACAGCAAACCGAAACCATCCGTAGCAAAACGAAACCATCGAACTAAAATAAAATGAACCAAATATAATAAAAAGAAATCACAAACACATTCTGAATCTAAAAGTAGTCCATGATCCTATAACCAGCTTCTCAAAAATTGACTATATCGATTTAAATACTCTTAAAAAAACCCTTTTAAATAATTTTATTTGTAACACTAAATTATGTTGCGAATCACCGTCATGGCAAGACATTTTACATGCGCGCCATCTAGCGCCAGTGGAATCGTCCGGACAAACTTTTACTATGGAGATTCGTCTCCTTCTTTTTACTCCGTGAGTACTCAATGTCAGTGGCAGATAGCAGCGCCATCAACAACCAGCTACATTTTCTACATATAAAAGTAGAGATTTTCTTTTTTTGCTCAGTGTATAAAATCTTCAAGTAAATCTTAAAAATTCCAATTTTCTCCCGTTTTTTTTTAAATTTAATTTTTATTCTAATTATTTGGTTGAACTTATGAATATTGACAAATAAAATAGGAAGTGTCTATGTTGCCTTATGTAAAAGCGCCAAAAACCAGTAGAAGGCAGCAGAAGGTTCGTAAATTGGCACGATTTTGACAGAAGGTTCGAAATTTGTAGGTTTACTGTAGAAACCCGAATGGCGTTGGTTGATATGACTTTCAGGCCTAGCCTACTAGCTCTTCTAGAAACTAAGTATTTTTGTAATCCAAGGAAAAAATAATTTTTTTATTCTTTTTTATCTTGTAAACTATCAGTCTCAATCTAGTATTGTTTTCTTATTTTCCCTCTTTGCAGCAGCAAGTTGAAAAGAAGTATGAGAAGACTCCAATTTGCTGATGATGCTACAGAAATATTACCCCCCGTCTCAAAATGAATTCAACCAAGTAAGTCCTAATAGATTCAACAAATTTTCTATGAAATAATCTAATGTGATACGTGTCTTATGCATTTAAATGTGAGTAATAAGTGAAATAATAATTTTTAGCATTCTTACGTTACCGTGGTAGGCTCGGCTTATTTTTGAATGTGCATTTGTCTCTAATTAAAGGTCGCACAAGGTCTTGCGTTTTTTTTATTCAAATATGTCCAATGATGTTTTTTTTTTTCGCAATATTAAGCTTTAAATGTTGATGCATTCACGTTCCATGGAAAAGTCGATATCCTCTTAACCTCTTCGCGACGGGCGAATCATATATGCATTCGGCACGAACGTCTCTCACAGCCGGGCGGATCATATATGCATTTCAGAAGAACTGGCTTAGTAGACGGCCGGTGCATATGTGAATTTTAAGCTGGAACAATTTTTAATGAGCACTAGATGGCACCCTGTGTCCATTATATTTGAATTGCACATAGTTTCAGTATCCTGACCTTCAGTTTGTTCATGTTCTGCCTCTGTCTGGAATTTTTCAAGTCAGCTGTTGCGGGGAGGGGGGGAAATCTGAATGTAAACAAACGGAGCTCGGCTCTTTAACTTACCACGTGATATAAACATTCGCGTTTCTTATAGCTCTCTGAATACTTTTTTTTTTTTTATCTTTCGAGAATGTGTGGGGTCTTTGTGGGTTTTAGCGTCAGTTCTGTTATAGTTTTTGTTGCTTTCGGATCTATTTCGCGTACTTTCCTTGGTATTTTGGAAATCTATGACTTCAGATTATTATGGAGAGAAAGCGTTATTTGTCAGAAGAAGAATATACTCGTATGATAAATGAACCAGATAGTGATATAGATGAAAGTGATGATTCATTTTCTAAAGAATTAGAAAGAGACATTTCCAGCGATTCTGATACGGACATTTTGTCAGATACGGAGCTCGCTGAGTGCATGCCTTCCACTTCCAGTAGAAGATCGGGTCAAGATGGTAACTTATGGACTCGAGAGCTTCAGGAATTGCATCCTCATTCATTTACTGGAATACCGGGAACAAATCCTGTAGTGAATGCAGAAAAAGAAATTGATTTCTTTAATATTTTCGTTGATGATGACCTGCTAAATTTGATTGCTGCAGAAACAAACAGTTTTGCTCAAAGCACTCAAAGAAATGCTCCATCAACTTCTAAGTCAGCCAAATTTTCAAATTTGACTACTGAGAACATAAAAGTGTTTTTTGCAATGATAATACTGATGGGAATTATCAAAAAACCGAACTTAAAGATGTATTTCACTACAAATGAGATGTTCGCTACTCCGTTTTTTAACAAAGTTATGCCTCGGGATGTGTTTCTAAACATTTTAAAATTTTTGCATTTCACCTCAGACCAGAGTGCTAAAAAGTTGGGAAAATTAGGACTAATCATAGAAAATCTAAAAAATAATTTTAAAAGAACCTACGTACCTGAGGAAAATATTTGCATAGATGAATCCCTTTTTGCTTGGAAAGGACGTCTTGGCTTTCGTCAGTACGTTCCATCAAAAAGATCGCGTTACGGCATAAAAATTTATAAGCTATGTGAATCAGTTTCGGGCTATGTATGGAATTTTTTAATTTATTGTGGTAAAGACACAGAAATGTTAAGCAGTGAGGGATCTTACGGAGAAAGAGTAGTGAAAACATTGATGGACGGCTTGCTTGAGAAAGGGTATAATTTATATTTGGATCGATTTTTCAATTCCCCATCTATTGCGGAAGATATGCATTCCGTAAAAACGAATATTTGCGGAACAGTATTAAAAACAAGGAAAAGAATGCCCAAAGACTTTCCAGAAAGGAAACTAAAAAAAGGTGAATTGGATGCGATGCAACTCGGCAACATGAACATCATTGCATTCAAGGAAAAAAAGAAAGACGTTTTCATGCTAACCACAATACACTCGCCAGAAATGTCTAAATCTGGCAAAAAAGATAGAGTTACCGGCGAGGACATTTTAAAACCTACATGTATCCTCGATTACAACAAAAACATGGGTGGTGTAGACATTGGAGATGGAATTATGACACATCATTCATGTTTTAGAAAATCAGTGAAATGGTACAAAAAATTATTTTTCGGGCTTATGGACGTAGCAATATTCAACTCCAATATTCTTTTCGACAAAAAGCACGGCACTAAAACGCCGCTTCTGCAATTTAAAATGAAACTAATCGAACAAATTTTGGAGAACTACGGAAATTACCGAGAAGAAAAAGAGTTTACAATCAGACATGTACCCGCAGCTAGTCGATTGTCTGGTAGACATTTTCCTACCCTTAATATGAACAAAAAGGGTGAAAAAAGCCGAAGAAAGTGCATTGTTTGTTCACAAACCGTGCTTAAACAAAAAAAAACTCAACAAACATTTTATGCTTGCAAATCGTGCAATGTAGAACTTTGCGTTTCTCCATGCTTCGAGATTTTCCACACTCAGTCTGCATTTTAAATTCGTTATTTCTTTTTGTAAATAGCCTTTGTAGTATTTTTTTATTAGTTTGAAAGTTTGTTAATGTGTTTTGTCAATTAAAACTTAGGGAAAATTTGAATAGCGCTTTTGGAAATTATTTTTCAAGGTAAGTGATATTTTTTTATATATTTTCATGCAAATTAGAGGAAAAACGTTATTAGATTCTAGTTTTAATGTATGTGAAAGCTTATGTAATAATCTAAAATGATACCAAAAATTACGACGTTAGGACTTAAAATTAATTATTTATGAATATTTTTCGAAAGTTAGGCTTAGCGACGCAAAACCCCCGTCCTGTAGCGTAATTCCTTTACTTCCGCTTCGTCCACAGGGAGCGTTTTAAACACAGGCGCCCCGTCGCGAAAAGGTTAAAGTTTTATCCGGCCTTGATTTTAAATTTTCGGCAAAACCTCATAAACAAAGGGTACACACTTTTTCGAATAAAATAGGAATATACTGTGCTCTCAAATGCATCATTTAATGCAGTTAATTTGCACTATTTTAATACGTTTTCAGTTTAAAATGCAAATTTTGTTGCATCAGTTATCCAGCTTAATTAGGAACTTTTTTGTGCTTCAACTATAAAATATAGGATGCTAGTACGTACAGCAAATAATGATCTGCAATGAGTTTCTAGAAGCCGTCATCAATATTGTATTAATTTGGAAGGGTACAATCCTGACAATTAGTTGAAAGACAACCCTATGTTTTAGCAGGGAATAACATCCTTCTGATATTTGCCCACTAAAGCAACAATTATTCTTCCTCCTAGTGTCTTAAGAGCTAGTGTCAGACTTGGCCGATTCATGGGGCTCGGTCTTTGGAAAGGCCAGTTTTTGCATTGTACTAGTGATGAGAGTAAAATGTTTCTGGCTATAATGCAAGCGGGATGGGGGGGGGGGGAGAGAATTAGCTCTGGGCCTGCCTTGGCTTTTGACAGTCCTGACCTCATTTGAAGTTTCCCTAAAGCTAAGTTATTAAAAGTATGAAATCATTACTTTTCAAAACGCAATCTTTGCTCAATGCAGTGGTGAAGTCAAGGCATGCCTCTCCTCCACTTTATATTTCATTGGCTTTTTTTTTTCTCTGTAAGTATTCCTCTATCTTTTATTTTCCAGGACTATGTGACTGGCTGAGTGATAACCCGTGGTACGTATAGAATATTGTTTTTAGGAAGGGCCGTGGCCCAGAGGGAGTGTTTTAAGGGTTAAACCTCTCCCATTGGTAGAAATGAAGAAAATATATATTTTAAAATTTCCTTTAATGTTAATTTGCAATTGCTCTCTCTTTGAGAACTGCAGTCATATTTCAGAGGATACAGAGCCGTCTAAAGCATCCACTTCAAAAACTTCCTTATAGGAGGTTTATGATAAAATTGATTTTGCAAAATAGAAGAATGTTGTAACAATATTTGTTTGGCTGTATAATTTGCATGTTCAATAAGCTTCTGCAAAAATTATCGAGCATTTCTGAGCTGTATAAAACCTGATAGATGGAAGATGTTATAACATACAATGTCAAAGAATTATTAAGAGTGTTTATAAAATAAAAACTAGTAATTATATATTTTAAAAAGTATTTTTATTCAAAATAAGCTCTTTTGGCCTCATTACATCTGTTACGGTGGTTTAACAACGATTCAAATGCATGTTGCAGCTCACATTGTGCTGGAACTAAGCTTAGAGGTGCTATCTGTTATCGAACATTCTTGAAACTCCTTAATTATCAGCTGATTCACTGCCAAAACCTCAGTTCATTTGTTTACTATTTTCTTTTGCTTTGATGACACTATTCTATACACACACAAACTTAGTCAATCTGGGGCCCTGGGGACAGGCTCTGTCTGCCCCCCCCCCCCCTCTCTTGTTACATCCTTGATTAACCTCAAGTAAAAGCAAGCACTGGTGCAAATATTTCAGTAAAGAAGTTTTTAGTTTCACAATGATAAAATTCAATCTCAATTAAAACACTATGTAAACGTGTGGTTGCCAATAAGTGTTTTTGAATTCTATATGCTTACTCCTATTAGTTTTTTTTTTTTTTTTTTTTTTCAATCTAACAGCAATGAAAGTCTTTTTTTTTTCTTCTGTACCACTAGTGAAATTTGATTTGTGTGCATGAGTTCTGAGGTGTGTAACTAAATAATTATGCTTTATTTTTAGTAAGGTAGGGTTTTAATCCTTCCAACATAAGTAAAGCAGTGATTTTTTCAACTTTTATCTTGTATCAATTTATTGTACATGCATTAAATTAAACCATATTAAAAAAACAATTTTATTATGAAATTCAAACTTAAAATTCATTATATATTTATAATTTGCTTATTCTCCCTTTTAAGCTCCAAAAGGAAAATAATTAAAGCTAGAGTAAAATTGTGTTTCACCATCATAAGGGTCCATAATATTTATGATGGGGTAGCCAAATAACATTGTAACTGCTTAACATTAACTGTAGTGTTGCCCATATACGAGGTTATTTGGCTATCCCGTGTGTGGCTATTATGTGTAAGTAGAAGAGAAGGAATGATTTTTTTAACCTTATGACTAGTTACTACAAAAGCGGTTAAAATAACTAATTAATAACAATAACCATATTCAACTGTATATAAAGTTCTAAAATTGTAAATGAAAAATGACTTGCATATTAATTTGATTTTATTTATTTCAGGGTTCCCACGGGTGCTTGTAAGTGCTTAATTTGACCTTTTATTTCTAAAAGCCCTTAGAAGTACTTATTTTCAATCAAAGGTGCTTAGAAGTGCTTTTTTTTTAAATATGAAAGACGATTTTTAAATTACTGTATTTTTTGATGCAGATCAGTTTTTTATGTGATTTCTGATTTTTAAACAAAGATTCAGAAAGTGAAAAATTATGGAGGGTTATAAGAATTTTGTTGATTTTATCACACAGTCAAGCGACTGTAGAACGTGGCTTTAGTGTAAATAAGTCATTAGAAGTGGAAAATTTGAAAGAATCTTATATTGCTTAGAGGCTCATTTTGAGAATGCCAATAATTGTAATGAAATTCATGAAACTATCATTACGAAAGAAATGAGAAAGGGTCAATCCATACCACTTCATCCAGGGTATGAAACAAATGGTCTCATATTTTAATAATTAATTTTATTTGTTCAGTTTACTATCGCGATTATCCCTGTAAATATTTTTGTTGCTATCTTTAATACTTTTTGAGATATTAATTTTCTAAAATGTGTTAAAAGAGACGTCTTCGCTTTACGGACAAATTTTGTGCTAGCGACGTACTTCAAGCAAAAAATTCATAACTTTGCTAATTTTAATGGTATCACAAAAATGTTTCCACTAAAATGTTCAGAATAACTTACAGAGTTAGACAAAAATGCATTTAAACAAATACCTATTAAATGGTGCAGTTAATATTAGCATCAGGTAGAATGTATTTATTTTCTGCAAAAGGAGATTGCTTCAATCGATCTCCAGTGCAAAAACATTTTAAAACAGACTGAAAGACAAAAAAAAAAAGGTACTGTCTCACACAAATTTTTATTTAAAATAGTTTTATTTTAAAAATAAGTTACTTTTGGTCATTTGGTATGTCACAGGTTGTAAATAGGAAATGAGCCTGCATTATGTTTAGATACTTTAAAAAATCACGATTCAGTGACTTCTTTTTCTTCAATTTTACGTTGCTTTTTTTTTAACTTTATAAACATTAAATTAAAAACCTTTTTCTTATAAAAATAATCTTATTTTGCATTATATTGTCGGTATTTTATGATTTTAAAGCAATTAGTACTTTACAATAAGAAGCGAAAACTTGTAATGTTGTGAAAGCTGTTTTGTACACACTTTTAAATTGTTTACTGTGAAATTAAACATATTGGCAGTAAAAAAGACCAATTTTATTTCAGAACCTTTTAGTTTATACTGAGAGGATTATTGTTTTTAAAAAAAGTATTTTGATTACTGTAGTGCCTTTTAGTTTTATTGCTGTTTTAAAATTTCATGTTTTTTCTTCAAAATATTTATGAAATCCAAGTTTGGGCTAATACTAACTGCACCATTTAATACATATTTGTTTAAATGCATTTTTGTGTAATTCTATATGTTATTTTGAACATTTTAGTGAAATTTTGTTTGTGATATCATGAAAATTGGCAAAGTTATGAATTTTTTGCTTGAACTACATCGCTAGCACAAAATTTGCCCATAAAGCGAAGACTTCTCTTTAAAACAGGTTTTAGAAAAAAGTATTAAAGATAGCAACAAAAAAATTTACAGGAATAATCGTGATAGTAAAATAAAGAACTAAAAAAAAAAATCATAAGAATCCGAGACCATGGGTTTCATTTTCATTTGTGGCTGGATGATTTGATATGGAATGACCCGAAGGTTTGTCTTTTCTTCAAGGCAAAAATATATGCTCCATTTGGAAGAGCAAAAAAAAAAATTCTGATGACAATAAAAAAAAAAAAAAGAAAGAATTAATTATTTACAATTAAAAAAAAGCTTTTCTTCAAGTTCAAGCTGACGTCACAGTTATGAAAAATTCAGCAGAAGAACTGTGTAATAAGGCAATCCAAGGTTATCCAAAAACATTTCACTTTTTATGAAAGCCAATTCACTTCGTAGGGATATTAAAGAAAAAGCATCTGAAATTAAAGAATTAGACATTAGGATTTCTGAAAAAGAAAAAGAAGTTAATTGAAATATAAATGTTTTTAAAGTTATTTATTAATCTGTAAAGCTTTTGATGTGCTTTTAATTGACCATTTATTCATTTATAAAATTTTTAACTAACCCTCACCACTTTTTTTTTTTTTTTCATGTAATTTCAGATTTTTTTAAACCTTATATCAAAAAGTTCAAGTTCATGGGTAATTCCACTGACATTAAAATTTAATTATGTTTCTAACTTTTAAAATTGCCTTTTTTTCCTGAAATTGATCGAAATTATTACAATGGAGTTATAATAATGGTACCCCACTTCTTTTTTCAGGGCTGGTACTTTTCCGGGCATAGGCCGAAACTCCGGATATTTTAAGGCTTTTAAGTCCGGAATTCCGGATCTTAAAAAATTATTTCTAACTTCTTTTAGCGCTATCCTTATGTCTTTTGAAAATTTTGTGAAATATGTTAATTAATTTGCAAAATGTGACGAAGAATTTTTCATAGGTTTTATCTGTACTTTGTTTGGAACTGTAAGATGGAAGTTATGCAGTTAACAGTGCATTCAGAATGTTCTTCAAAGATTAATAGATCTGTGAATACATAAAAATTTATTCAATTCTTACAAAAGATGTACCTGAATTTTTATGTGACAAATGACGATTCAGAATATAACTTTTCTTTACAAATAGTAATAATACTGTACATATACATATAATAGCTTAAAACCTTGTTTCAACCTTAAAGATTCCGCAAATTAGTTTCAGGATTTTTTGGGGAGTGCCAGTACCACCCCTGTTTTTTGGCATAAGATTTTATGTGTAATGGGATTTAAAAAGCTTACTGGTGACTGGCAAAAGTAACATCAGTCAAATTTTTTAATTCCCCCCCCCCCCCCCCCCCCCAAGCTTCTAATGCCTGACAACATGTGACGGTAGTGTTATTTTACTTTATTCAGGGTTCCCACGGCCTTAAAAAGTCCCTAAAAAGGCCTTAAATTTGGAAATTGATTTAGGGGCCCCTAAAAGACCTTATTTTCTTCCAAAAACTCTCAAAAGGCCCTAATTTTTATTTTTGAGGCCTTAAATTTATTTCCCCTCTTCCTTTTCCAACTCAGAAATCATAGTATGGAACACTGCTGATTCATTCATGACATGGATTTTGAAAAACTGGTAAATGAGATGAAAATCTACAAGTATTGATATATATATATGTATATTTTTACATCAACACAGTGGCAAACTTGTATGGATTTTCTATTCTAAGTGAATTTTCATTTGATGTTACGATCGTTCTGGAATTTTAAAAATTATCTCCGAAGCTAAGTGGTCACAGAAAAATCAAGGATACCATGAAATTGCTTGAGAATTCTTATGTTATGGGGGGAAAAAAAAGAATGTGAAGAAACATACCTATAGTCAGCATTTTTTTCCTTACCTTTAACTTAACCCAAACTTTCGATGATCATGTTGATAATTATTAGTATTCATTATTGTAGCCTTATTAAAATGCAATGCTTAAAATATTTTTTGAATAATCTGCCTTCAGAAAGAACATTGATTCAAGACATTGCTATTGCTTACTTTATAATGGTTTAAAAGCTTGTTCTTATGAGGAAAAAAGACACATTTATTTCAAGTCATATTTCTGAGCAGATAGAATGTGATTTAAGGCAATAAACAAATACTTCTTTAGTTGGATGCTTTTGCCTAGAAGTGCACTTCTTCTGCATTAAAAAAGGGGTTCGTTGCAGCCTCAAAATCTTTTGCAAAATTTGCGTAATATATATGTTGTTTTTACTCTTTAAAAATTTTTAGTTGCATGGATTTACATGTATAAAAGGCATAATCATAAGACATCATAGTATTTGGATAATACACTGCCGCGCTGCAGATTATGTGTTGAGAAATGTTGTTGGAGGCAAAATAAAATCTGGTTGTGGATTATAGATTGAAAAGTTAGCTAAGCATAATATTTATAACTCTGAAGAAAATATAACTATTAAGGGAATAAATCTTTAAATTTAAGAGAAAATTTTAAAAAGTTGGCTTATGTAAAAGATTTAATTCAGTGAGATGTTCATGTTGCTGCTTCATCATCATTCTGAGGAAAGCATTTATTCATAACAATGAATTGATCTTGCGTAAAGATTCATTAAATGTACATTAAAATCCATTGGAGGGAAAAAAAATTAGTTCCTTAGTTGTGATAGCAAAGTTTTAATGTCATTTCCAGAATTCTTATTATTTTTTTTTAAAGTTAATTTCAGTGTTGAACATTTGACTATATTCACATATACAATATCATTCTTATTCCTTCAAAGAAAAGTCATTCTAAATGTTATATGTAATGTGGCCCTAGAAAAGTTACAAGTGGCCTTAAAAAGGCCTTAAATTTGACTTAGAGATGAGAGTGGGAACCCTGTTATTATAATAATAATTTAGATCCATTTCAGAAAAAAAAGAAAAAACAATAAATAGCAGGGTTCGTTGATTTAAATCAAGTGATTTTTTTTTTTTTTTTCAAAAAAATCATTGATTTTACAATGTTGAAAGGTGAAATATATTGAAATTACATCGACTGTTTCAAACAAAGCTTCCTAGGTCCATCTGTCTGAGTGCATGACATATTTCAAAAGTTTAGAACTAATAACTATTCTTTTAATTTTACAATATTACTCTTTTTCTTCAAGCATCTTAACAGCAAAGCATCATTCATTCAAGCATTTAAATTAGAATTCATAATAATCATGAAACATTCTGAGTTTTTTATCTTGAAAATAGTATATTAGACTAATTTAATAAATGCCAGACAATAAATAATTTAGAATGATAGTGTTTAAAACAACAATTGTTAGAATTTAGAATATGTATCCTTAAAGTTTCAACCATGTCCCCTAATAGCTTAAGGTTTTTTCCTTCGAAAATATTTTTTTATCATAGAAGTTTTCAATAAAGCTATTTGATTAAAACAAAAAGTTTCAGTTTATAGTAATGGTGTAAGCATATGATTGTAACTAAATGGGTAAAATAATTCCAGACTTTTTCATTTATAACATAGAAAAATGATTAAAGTACATTAAATGTAAAAATTAAGTACACACTATTGCTACTTTTTACAGCTTTCAACAGTAAAATAATCCAGATTAAATGTGTTCATTTTCTTATGATTGTATTCCTGGTCGGGTTAAGTTTCATTTGAGTCATGCATTCGTATTAAAATTTGTTTATCATTATTACTATTAAAAAATATTTGTTGTGACATATTGATTAACATGCCATATTTTTTCTATAAATGTAACAATAAATATCCAAAATATTTAAGGTCTTTTTTAAAAAAGTCAAAAAAATCTGATTAAAATTTTTTAAAAAATAATTTTTTTTTTTTTTTTTGATTTTTTTTAAAAAAATTTTAAAAATCACGAACCCTGATAAATGGTCACCAAGGAATGACTGTCGTGCAAATATTTATTCTGTTTCTTAAGTATTTTTTTGATAATTAAAAAGCGAAAAAAACAGGAGTACACACAAAACAAGTCTAGCATTCAAGTAATATCATTAAGTATTAAGATTTTTTAGTGTTTAAACCTTGAAGATTGTGGTAAGTTTCCATTTTTCTTGATATCTCTATTCTAATATTTCTTTACATATTACTTATATGTATACACAATATGCATATTTGTAAAAGTGGGATTGGGTTTATGTTTTTATGTATAATTTTTGGAAAGATACACTTATATATTAAAATTTTAAGTTTAACTTATCGACTTACCTGTAAGAACATTCAACTTGATCAAAATGGATTTTCATCCATTAAATTGTATTGTGTGTGCTCCACAATAATTTATTCAAAGGCTTAGAAAATGACTTTGAAAAGTCTTAGAAAGTGCTATTTTTAGTTATAAAAAAAGAGTGGGAACCCTGTCTTTATTTTCAGAATAGTTACCATTTTAATTTGTCAAGATTTGAACTATTTAAGCTTGAAAAATGAATGAAGACATATCAGAAATTTGTATTAAAAATTACAGCTTACTAGTTAAATTTTGGCATTGCATGTCAGGTTAATGAAGTACCTGCTGCAAGGTTGAAGTTTTGCTGGTAATAGTGCTTTGAAAATGTAAACTTCAAGTGCATTTATCATTATTAATAAAACTTTTTTGGTTTCCATGTCATAAAATAATATGGAACATTTACAAGAAATATTTGTATAAACTAAGAATTCTTATTGCCATAATATGTGCACCAAATTTTACCAATCACGGCTTGATTTTAATGCCTTTTCATTAAGTCTGTTATGATAGCATGCATTTCTGCTATTATATTTTGTAATATATAAGACATTGTATCGAAATACATATACAGTAAAATCTAAAGTTAACCACCTGCCTGAGGTGACCCCTTTTGTCAGGAACTGAATTAGCCCTTCACACTACTAAAGTGCTGCACCGCAAGGGGTCAACTTACACAGGTTGAACTGTAAAGGTCAAGACTCGGAAATTTTGCAAGTGGCTAGTGGCCACTAAACTTGATTAACTTGGTGGCCACCACCTATGCGTCATAAAGCAAAAGTGCAAAGCGGAGGGGGGGGGGGGGGGGGGGTGAATGGTGCATCAGTGCACTACAATTTCTTATGTCTTATTTTCAGTGAAGAAAACATAATGTTTTTTATTAAACCTATCAAGTCTTCAAAAAAAAAAAAAATATATATATGACTTTCAAATTGGAAAAAGAAAAAACTTGCTTCCTTGGCGATGGTAAATTAAAGGAATTTGAATATTTGCAATCTAGTTTTTCATGTTTAATGTTATAGAGCACAACAGATGTAAATGAAAAATTTTACTTGTTTCAATATGGAAGCAACAGATAACAAAAATCCCCCTCACAGAAACGAACATTTTACAAAAACCGCGATCACAAATACGAACCATTTTCGTACACAAGTATAAAAAAAATGTATATTTCCAGTTCTAGTTTTGTTCAGTACATTTAATTTTCATTCTTTTCAAAACTCTTTTTAAAGCTTTCACACCATTTTCAAAATGGCGCGACACTTAAGTCCGATTTTATAAGTTAGCACAAAAATGGCCGATCTGAAATGTAAGTTTAAGAGTACGAGATTAAGATTGTTTCCTACTACATTTAAAATATTTATATGGCAGAGAGAAGGAATTTAAAGAAAAAAACAATAGCGTAATCGAGAAAAAATTTCGCTATTTTTTTCTTGTGAAAGGGGAAATGAAGACTATCGGCCGAAATTCGGTTACTTGAATGACGAATTGATGCGTTTTTATTGTGCTTGTATGCATGAAAAAAGCAAGAGTTGAAAATTCTATAGATGGTATTTGAAGAGGAGGGATTTACTTTAGGGGGAGGGGGGAATAAAAAAAAAAGAAAAGGTGGTGATCGCTCCTAATTTTTTTGAATCGCCACTTTTTCAAACAAGGTCGCCACGTGGCGAGTGGCGACCGCGAATCTTGACCTTTATTGAACTGTATATATATATATATATATATATATGCTCTGGCTACTTCTATAATTAGCTTAGTAGCTCGAGAATCTTTCCCAGTACATCATTTGGTCTTCAAAATAGGTGTAGCACAATATGGAAAAATCTCCTTTGAATGTATAAAAAATATGAATTTATTTTAACATATTATACTTCAATAAACATAATTGTTTTGCTTAGTTTTCTTGTGTTGTCTAATTGAACTTAATGGCAGCATTCTAAAGGAGTTACAATCTTTTGTTCTCACACTTGATTGACAATTTATCATTTTGTATGACATGAATCAAACTTTGTTGTTTAAATTTCCAATTAGTAGAAAACACTAAATGGAGGGGGAAAATAGATGCTTAATGTGTGTTTTCTTTATGTTTTCCAGCAAAGAAGCTCAATTTTTACATTTCTTAAGTGATTTATATATTTTTTCTAAATTGTCTGTTCAATAGACATATTAACCCAGATGTTACTTTTGTTCTGATTTCTATATTTTATTTATACTTTCTATTTTCAAAATAATTTTCATTTTCCGCGCTGTTTTTGAAACGATGTTTTCTAACAAAGCATATAGGTCAGTAGGCAGCATATTGATGTCAATTTTACAGGGCTCCAGAGAATACTAGCAATTTTGTGAAATGTACTACCCGATCATTCATAAATGATGACATGCTTCAACGGGGGGAGGGGTTTACTGAAATTGTGGCAAAGAGAGGGGAGGGGGTCCGCTGAAGTGTGACAAAGGGGGGAGGGGAGTTAAATACAGTAGAACTTGGATAATTCGAACGTCTTTAATTCGAAGATTTCGCTTGGTCCCTTGAACTTTGTATTCAAATCAATGTTAAAATGTTTTGATAATTCGAAGTTCAATTTCTTTAATTCGAAGATTTTTTCATCCAATATCAACACAAAAGTAGGTTGAAATAATTTTTTTTGTCTGTAAAAATTTTATCCTACTTGTTTGTTTGAAACAAATGGTAGATTAGTGAGATTTCTGTCTTGCTTTCTATTGTGAAAGATTCCTTTCATTCACCTATTGGGAACGTGACAACTGACTTCCCGCATTTATCCCTGAGACCGAAAGTCTTTCTGGTACTCTTTTAACACTGTATTGGTTACTGGTACTGGTTAACAGTAAATTACGCCTTATCCCTCTCTCTTTGCAATGTTTCGACAAGTGACTGATTACTATTGGTTGCTCGAATGGTCAAATCATGCATAGAAAATATATTTTGTCTATGTTAAAATCAAAAGACTCAATTCGGAGAAGCAATCCCAAATTTCTCAATGTGTTTTAATCTGTAGCAGGTAATTTTTTATATAATTTTCAGTACTTAGCCAAAGACTATTTTGTAAAAGTAATACTCTACTTATATATTCCTGTTTTCGTATGTATATGCTATAGTTTTATCTTTTATGTTATGTACAAAACTAATTTTATTTTGTCGACAAATACAATGTTTAATTATTTTATATTCTTGCCTTGACATTTTCCAGAAAAGATTATTGATGTTATTTTTGATGGTATAAATATTACCGGCATTTGTGGGTCATAAATTATGCTACAAAAATTAAGACTTGTGTAATTCGAAGTTTGGCTGTGGTCCCTTCAGCTTCGAATTATCCAAGTTCTACTGTATATGGGAAAAAAGCGTGACATCATTTATGAACGGCTCCTATATGCCTTTGAAAAACTTAATAGATGAATAGATATTTGATGAGATGATGAGAAATATTAGAGGAAATAATAAGCCAAGTATCCATGATTTTTTAAAAATTATGTAGCAAAGAATTTTGGTCATTTAAGAGGATTGTTTTCATATTAATAATTTGATAAAGGGGTAAAGGGCCTGTACTTGCGGTTGCCAATAGAAGGTCTCATGAACAGAGCTGGATTAATGCCTTGGTACCCCAGAGAAGTCAGAGGACCCCTAAAAGTTATTCATTAATGTGTTAAAGAAATTATTTAGATGTATCCAAATTTGTTATTTTTAAATTACTATCTAGTATTTATTGTGTACAGGGCCTGATTAACGAACTGTCCCGTGCAGAAGCGACCTTAAGCCGATTGGACAATAGCTCCCAATTGGGCCCCTTGTTTTTAAGGAGCCTTTAACATATGTTTAACATGGTTACAAGCCTTCTGCATTGTACCTCAATAAATGTGCTTTCATTTAGGAAAAAAAATTAAGCATAATGCAGGAAATGCATGTCTTTTTTTTTTAAAGTGCACATTTTGATTTCTTCATATTCTACTGCAAAATCATGAGCTTAACAAAGGAAATTTTAGGCTTTGATGACATTTCGCTAAGATCAGGAGTAGGAGGGGTGTACAGAAATAGGGCCACTGAAAATTACCCCCAAAAAGGGGCCTTGCAAGTCTTAAGGCTGGCTCATCTGATCCCATAGGTCAATTGGGCACTACAATTTTAAAGGTGCCAAAAGTTTTCTTTTTTCCTTCCTGTTTTTACAGGATACCTTACATTACAACAAATTTGCGATGCAAAAATGTTCACGTGAGCCTACTTATTGTGAGCGGAGCAAATGGGGGGGGGGGGGCAATTTGTATCAGGTATAAGTGTGGATTTTCTTGTGAAGGGTTTCACCAATTTTTTACTTTTACCAACTGGTCTTTTAGGCATCACTTTTGGCATAGGTGCCCCCTAAAAGCAATGGCGTACCCCCCTAAAAATTAACAGAGCCCCCCAAAACAATGACCCCCAAACAGTCGACCATGCCCCCAAAACCCCTGAAAGCCACCCCTGAAGACCACCCCTGATGAGCCGCCCCTTGACTTTGGCTTAATCGCTGTAGCAAGGTAGGCCTCATGTCAGTTTTGTCCTCCCTCCCAAAATGAGCTTGCATCTTTTAGCCATAGAAACATTTTACCCTCTGCACAACTCCATTGCTGAACCGGGCCCCAAGAATCAGCCATGCCTGATATCCCCTCTCGATGGCCCCGCTTTATCGGGCACTTTTGGTTTATGCTGTTTATTCTCGCTGTGCACGTCCTAAGGCCATAAACCTATGCAATAAATGTAATGAAAAAAGAAAAGCATTGAAATACCAAATGCAGCTATTTCCTCAGTTTGTACTTGTATTATTCAACGGACCCCTTTAAAGTGAGTGGGCCGGTCTTGAACTTCCTAAATCGGGCCCTGCACATGAAAAGGAAAATATTATATTCACAGCATCATCAGGGGAGCTTTGCTGACAATTTTGGGGGGCGGAGGACTGCGCATTCGTGATTAGGGGAAATAATATGTAACCCCGTTTAATATGTGTGTTTTATTAAAGATGATTTATCAATATTCATTTCAGACTGCAGATTAAACCCTAATGTCGTAGTATAGCAAGAAAAAGGCCATCGTTCAAAATTTGCGGTCGTTCTACAGAACAACTACTTTTAACACAGCTAAGTCCATTGAAATATTTAATTTACAACCTACTGTACAAACTGAAGGTTTTTGTATTTTTGAATCCCGCTTTGCCTTTGTGTACGAGTTTCCTTTTATATTTTCCTTATTTGAAAATAAGTTGGCAACAACAGTCCAAAAAAAAAATGCAGTTTTTAAAGAAGAAATATAGTTGCCAAATGCGCGATAAAGTGCGCCAATCTGGGAGACGGTTTCTTTTGTTGTTTAAGGCGACGTAGACACGTCCAATAAAATATGCATTGGCGCCATTGGTCCGGTGGGTCCAATGATTGTGGCTAAGAAGTGGCATCAAGAATGATGAGGTGACGCTTGCGCAGACAGTGGCACATCGGTTAAAAAAAACAACTCTTCCTTCAGGGAGGAATTTTGGATGTCTAGATTTTATTTTTATTTTGTAACTATTGGAGGATCGTTTACTGTTTGATCTGTTGCGTACACAAGTAAACGAACATACCCTGATATTTCTTTTACGTTCCACAGTTTTGCTTATTCTTGCTGAATGGAAAACAACATCTTTAACAGTATTTGTGTAGTTGACGGTACTGTTGGTGTAATTAAATAAAACTGTGTCAAATAACACGATTTCAAATTAATTGAAAGTAAGATTTCCATTTGTTTGATATGTTAAGCTTAAATATTTTCTAGATGTTTAGCATTACATTATGTTCCACTTATTTTAATCGTTATTTCATAAATTTTTTATTTTTGCTGATGGTGAGAAGTTCACTCTTAAAGTTAAACTGTTTATTCAACTGAGTTTAGAGCTCGGTTTTTAGATTTTTGAAACGTTTTTGAGATATTTTCTACCGCTGATTTGCTGCACATCTATGTTCTTTTTCTTGAATTTGTTTTAAACACGTATCAGATGGCATTTAATGCATTTAAACCTTACCTGTGATTCACTATGATATTCTAATAATGTCGAAGAAAATTTGACTTTTAAACTTTTTAATTGATCGTCTACTACAAATTATGATTTATGCCTTTGAATAACGTTGATTATTTTTTAGTTAATAGAGTATTAATATTCCATATGTTAATTATTTTTGTAAAAGATGCATTTTTGATTTCCTCTTAAAGTCCCAAAATAAGTGAAGTATGTAACATTTGTAGTACTAAATGTTTTTAATGATTTCTAATATTATCGTTGGAATAGAAAATGACCGCGATTGTTATGTCAAATGTGGCACGTCATGAAAGTGATAGTAATTGGTATAAACAATCGATAGTCATTTTATTTCTATTTTTACATATTTTCCTTCTCATCGCTGTTAAATTATGATGCTAACTAGTCATCCTAACATCTAAATATTTTTTATTTTCTAAATCCCGTTTTCTCTACATATTGGTTATTTGTGAGAATATAGTTTTAGTATTTATTTTATCTGGAATAGTATATAATATGCATTAAGGAACATTTTTTAGTCAATTGCAAAACTTGTTATGGTTGCATTCAGCTGAATTTTAAAAACTTCAGTGGTTATAAAAGTTTTATAATATGTTAGGTTTTAAGACCAAAATATTAAATCAGTTAATATGGTTAAATATTGTATCAAACCAAACATTTATGTAAACATCAAAAATAACAAATTATGAAAGATTTATGCTTTTTATTTCATTATTATTTCCATTGATGTTTTTTTGTGATAATTTAAAATTAGAATAATACTTTTAATATTTTAATTTGTTTAAAAAGTTTTAGTTTTTTTAGAACAAATTCTGTTATTGTAATACAGCATAAAATGATATAAAGTTTGTTTTTCTCTTTCATTATTCATGAAGAAAATAAGGAATGTTACTTAGGCTTGCATAACTTTTTGAAAAACAGAAATAGCATTATTATATCAATATTGGCCTAAATATTCTACAAATAATTAAATACATCCTCCTTATTGTTCAAAGATATGTATTGACCATATACAGTGGAACCCCGCCATTCGTCTGCCTCGCTATTCGTCCAACTTGTTCAAGTAAAATTCAACTCGCCATGTGTACAGTGCCAGGTGCCAGCTGGGTTGCCAGTTTGGCTTTTTTTAAGAAAAAAAATCAAGAAATTGTGCTTATTTTGAACTCGTTTGTTTGGCATTTTGGATTTTTTGAAAATTTTGATACTTTTTGAGATTTTACTGACAATTTTAACTTTCTAAGGGGGCAGGCAGCAAGAGGATGTGGTTGAAGAACTTTCTTCTTCAGAGGAGGAAAGTAGTAAGGAAAGCATTTCCTTTGCAGAAATTAAAGAGCTGTGTTACCCTTGCGAGAAAACACAGAGAGTGGTGGGAAAATGGCATCCCAACCAACGATCTTCTACTCGAGAAGATTGGACACTCCGGTAGAAACCTATGTTAAATGCTTCGGAGCAGAGGGGTCTGAGAAGTATAAGTAAAAAAGCAACATTTAGGATGAGATTGGCGAGAGAATCTTGGCGAAAATCATACTGAGGATGTCATTGCGGCAGTAAGTCGCCAAAGTGGATGCACTGATCCTTTGACGCACGCACGGCGAGATCGGCCGAAACCCCGGGGGTCGGATCGTGTATCAGAGAGGTAAGAAAACGAAAGGGGCCAGAAAGCGGTGAAATAGCCTGAGGTACGTTGTTCATGGTCGACCCTTCTGCTATTATTAGGTGAGTGTCAATCACTTCTTAACGAGCTTCACATAGTTAATATATATAAGGGAAAATAAAAGTAAACGCGAAGTGTTCCCAACTGTCAGGATGAAACCTATTTGCTTCTGTTAAGGAAGATTCGATAAGTTGCTTTCCTTTTTGGAAAAAATTCAATTACAGAAGAAATTTTGTTGCTGCTGCATGTAAATTATAGTACAAAGCGCTGCCGTTAGAAAGTCACGAAACAGGGAGGGTAATTTTATCGGATTAAAAAAATTGAAAATACTTTAGATGACGGCAGTCGATTAGCGAAAGGAGTGGGGGATCTTTAGCTTCCTTCAAAATCGGAAGTTTAGACAAACTTTTTTTCTTCAAAAAGTACTTTTAGTTTACATCGGGGGCCGCGCCCCAATTCTGTCTGATGGACGTCCAATGCTGGAGCAATTTGAAACACGGATTCCCGGAAAATGGTTTAAATATTTTAAAGTATTGTTTCAACATACAAATATAGTAAAAAATAAATAGAGAAAATTCTAATAACAAATTTCTTCTGTGTTTATTCCTTTACGGCTCTTAAAATTGTTGGGCTTTGCTTATTAATATGTTTAAATTCTGTTTTGGTCAAATGATTGAAACCTCCTCTAACGATTACATTTTTTTTTTTTTTCAAAATTTTCTCTTATGTATGTAGTTTTAAGTTGTAGTTCCGAATTTTAAAATTAATTTTTTTAACTTAAATACAATCATCATATAAAGAAAAAAAAGGCTTCATTAAGAGTAAATGCACAGGTTTATCTCCAGCGCTCTTCATTCATTAAAAATTAAGATTTGCGTGGACAAAACAGAAGAAAAAAGTACGCCGAATTTCAAATTGAACAATTATAAAACTACAATTCGCATCTATAAGTGTTTTTTATATCAGCTTTTCCACCAGAAAGTTCTCTGTAACTCACTATTTCCAAGTTTTCATTGAAAGGTTTTCCCCCGTAAGAGTTCGAACGTGCACGCAAAAATTGTCTCAGACATTAGCGGCAGAAGCGAAGGGAATCGTTATTTTATCAAGTAATAGAGGAGTATCTTCAAAAATAAAACATTAAGCCAAGCCGAAAAATTAGCCTAGTCAAGCAAACATTTATTATAATCATGCCGGCTAACGGGATGTTGCCTGAATAACTATTTAAAAAACGCTTTGAATTCCAGTCTGTTCAATTCACATTCCTGTTCCCTTAGTATTTGTTTTTGGAGAAAAGCAGTCAAAGCTTGAAAACATTTTCAGCTGTATTCCCATTTATCAGATCATTATTTATATCATATTGTATACTGCTGCTGTTATATTACGTAGTGTTTTTATTTTACTGAATATTTTGATTGAACAATTTTGTTTATTTTAATAAAAAATAATGCTACTAAGTAACATTAAGTCTTAAGTTTATTAGGAATAGATTTAGTATCTCTCAAAATTCCTATTCATTTGTCTTAATGGTTTTCAAGACCTACACCTACTGTTTTTTATAGTTCAAATTTTATTAGTTGTTACCAGTGGAGAACCTGGAAATTTCTGAAAGCCCTTTCCTGTGTACAACATTCGCTTAACTTGACTTATTTGCCCCCCCCCCCCCCTCGTTCCTAGCAGCATGAAAGCGCCCGACAGAACCCTTGAAATGGTGGCGACAGAACCCTTTAAATCAGGGATATCAGGGAAATCTGGAAATTTTTTCTTTGTTTTTGATTTATTCCAGAGTTCCAACGAACTTATCTGTAATCATTAAAATGATTCAACGTTCCCTTATTAAAAGTTAATTCTGAAATTATTTTACTCAAAAAAGTTAATTTTAATTGCCGTTTTTCATAAATATTTGCCCACATATAAAAAAAAAAAATGTGATCTTTTTGCATCCGCAATGGGAACTGGACTTTGTAAGCTTTCGATGTTTCTTATGCTTTGTTAAAAGGTAAACAATTTTTTTTCACCAAAACTTTAATTTGAAATTTTTAATCAAAATTTCGTGAATCGTGATCGTAAGGACGAACTTTCAAACGTCAAAAGGTAATACTTCTAGTTTTATTTTTATTTAAATTTCTTTATGTATGCGTAATTCTTAACATTGTTTAAAATACTTGAAACAATGGTGGAAACTGTTAAATAATCTTTTTAAATTTGAAAGATTCAGAAAATAATAGTCATTAACTATGCACTTATGATGATAATGTTTTTTCTCTTACACACATTCAGTCATCATATAAATTGCTTCTACGCAGGAGGGACATGTTAAATATTTGCAGTTAATCGCAAATAAATAAATAAATAACTAAATAAATAATCAAATGAAAAACTAATTTAAAAATAACTTATTTAATTTCTTATTCAGTACGTATGTGAAATGTTTGAATAAATTCCCCTGCTGTAGATTGAGAGATTTACCTATTTCATGAATTGAATTTTTTGACGCGCTAGCATTAATCCTAAAATGTTTAATTTTATTATCAAAAGTCTTTTCTGGAGCTTGGTATTTCCGAATGTAATTAAATGCTTTTTTAATCTTTAAAAAATGCATAATTTTCTTAATAAAATTTTCAAAAAAGTTTGAAAGTTATGAATGTTTACAATTTTCTTTCAAGCAATTGCTCTACACCCGTCAAATATTCATTAATTATTTTGTTGCATAGTGTAAAATTCAATTAAATAAAAGTAAAATTAGGAGAAATGCTTTGTTTTTTGAACATTAAGTTGTTAACAAGTAACAAATAATTAAAAATTGCATCTTGTCATTCCCTAGAACTATTATAAAACAAGGTTGATACTTCACTGCAAAATTTTTTTGTGCAACAAAATCTTTTGGCTGTAAAAATGCTCGTTTCTTCTTCATCAAAATGACCAAACTAAATTTTGGAAATTTTTACCTGCTTTAAATTTTGTTATATCTAATAATTTAATGTAGCATTCATTGGTGTTTTGCATAGGTCTGCTTTTTATCCTTTGTGTATATATATATATAGCATATAATATACAAAGATTCCGAGGCCACTCTGGCGTTCACGCTTCCAGAATAATGTAGTATTCTTGAAATTTGACAGAACGCCCCTTAACCTTCTGCTGAGAGAGAGGCTCCGAACAAGGAACACTCCGCCCCCTTCCAACGCCACTGGTGGTTACCGATAAATTAATTATCAGTAATTCATCCTTCATTTTATAATCATCTCGTTCTGGATGGGATAATTCAACATCAAATATTTTTTAATGACACACATCCCATTCCATTTGCATATTTGCGTGTACATTTACTGATTTTTTAATGTTTTCATGATTCCTTGAGTCTTTTTTTTTTGTATGTTGTATATATAAGTTATAAAATATCCAAATGATAAAAAACATATCTTTATTTGTACAATATGCATTTCAATATGGGATATATTTGGACCAGTAAAGTATAATAATATTAAAACAACTGAGCTCATCTGAAAAGTATTTATAAATATACACGATATTAACTAACAAATGTGCAACCAAATAATCACTATAAACATGAAAAAGGAGGTATTTTTTGGCTGATCGAGCATATTTATAATATTGTTGTAATATAGTTTATTGATTAGAAAAGTAATAAACTGATAAAATGATTACTCATTATTGAAGTATTCTTTTTTTACATCAGCTAAATCTATCACACTTACTCAATTTTATGATGCGATTATATACAATCACATTTGTGCTTTAAATATGTCCAGTTCAGAGAAGAAATGTTAGCATTTGATAATTCAAATTAAGAAAAATTGCTAATATGGGTGAAATATTTGAGTATAATAGAATGTATATGGAGTCAGATATTGTGGAGAATATCCACCACGAGAAGTTTGTTATGTCCATGGTTATGTCCAGTTGGTTATGTCTCAAAGGAGTAAATTAGCGCAAAATCGTTGTCCCCAGTGCGGACAAAAGAGGATCCATCCTGGGAAAAAGCTCCCCCAGCTGCTTCGGACTGCTTCAGGCGGCCGTTAATTAGGTCCTTTGGACGAATTTATTATCGTGAACTCTTCAAAATCCAGGACCATGTTCAAAATCAGAAAGGTTCGTTATGAATGAACTACAACTCTTCATGTGACTTTGTAGAAGTACATTTTAAATTTGTGTGTAAAAAGAAGAGGGTTTTTAAAGAATTGGTATATTTTGTATTGATACTTAGTGGGTGCTAAATGTAGTGTAGAGTTTCGTAAAGAAAAACAGAAACAAAAATGAAAATGGTCGATCAGTTTAGTTTATTATTTCCCTTCATTTTACTGTAAATCGCTAACAAGTGTTTCTTGAGGTCATAAGATATAGGAACATAGATCGTATATTCGGCGACAAATATAATTAATTTGTGTTCAGTACATTTTCTGGTTATGAAGTGTTATTGGGTAAAAGAGGTACATTTTTAAGAATGCTAATTATAATACCAGTGCGAATCTTTGCTCTTTTTTTTCCACACATTTTCATAGATATCAAACATCGTCAGAAAATGACAGAAGTAAGAGTTGAGTGGAACCCGATATGTTAAGAAGTCATTCAAGGGATAAAGGGGACGTTTATCCACCCCTGCAGCCATAAAAATCATATAACAACTTAGGGACCCTTCATAAATGGTGTCACGCTTTTCCCCCTATATTTGATCCACTCCCGCCTTCGCCACATACTGTCACACTTCAACATACCCCCTCCCCCCTTTGTCACAATTTCACCAAACACCCTCCCCCCTTGAAGCGTGACATCCTTTATGAATGATCCCTTATATTCAAGGCCTAAAATTGCAAATTTTACAGCGACAAGCTCTTCTATTGTACTAGAAACTGTACTCTTAATTTTTATTGAAATGAACTGTAATAACTTCTTTTTGTGTTGCGGAAACAACACTTCGTACAAAATCAATAATTCAGCGTCAAAATCATCGTTTACGGTATATGCTTTTTCAAACACGGAAGGAAAAACTGGCATTTTAAAGATTTTCGTTGTAATATTCGATCTAGAATAGATCACTATAGATAAATTTTCCTGTAATGTGGAATATAGCACATTTCCGATTTTGATCAATGAGCAGTTATTTATGGTGGGTGCGGTGAAAATATAGACATGTTAATGAAAATCAACGTACTCCTCGGGGATGTTGATGGGAACTTAATCTTAAAAACATTATCAATCCATGAACATTTTCAGTGCCGAATTAAAGGGTGCAAGATCCCCCGGGCGGCATTTCTGGGAGGCGGCAAATTCAACTGTGATGCAAAAAATAAAAAGAAAAAGGAAAAGAAGAAGAAAAGAAAATAAAATAAAAAAAGAAAAAATATTTAATTAAGAAAATTTGACTTTTGGAAAGAGAATTAAAATCCTAGTTCAGCGCTCCGATTTGACCCTTGACCGGCTATTTTGCTAACGATTAAAGCCCATTAGTAATACAATTATTTATTTGTATAAACTGTCGGAAGCTCTAAAATTTAAGTATGCTCAAAATGTTGCGTTGTTGACCAGTCGGCCTTCTCCTCGGAGGGATGCCAAATTTCGCAATATCAAAATTAAAAAATTTCAATTAAAAAAAGTCAAGGTTTTTCCCCCTTGTAATAGCAAAATATAAATCATGCTATGTTTTTCTTTTCCAAATTTTCAAAGCATCCATTTGGGAAGGGAATTGAAGGGAATTGAACAAGTCCCTATCTAGCACTTAAGATAGGGACTTGTGATAGTGAAATATAAATCATGCCACTCTCAAACAATGCAATAGTTTTCTTTTACAAATTTTCAAAGCATCCTTTTTGGGAAGAGGCGGGAGGTCGGAGGGGGGAGGGGAGCTTGTAAGTGTCGTTGGGGGGGGGGGGGAGAAGGCATACGTGTGGCTCTTCGATATGGACGCTAGTAAGAAGGGATTCCGGCTGTCCCCCGGGTTAAAAAAAAATGCTTACTTTGTTCTGAATTTCTATGAGTATTTTTATGAGTAAAATCGTTTAAATTTTAAAGGTTTCGTTTGTTTTTTTCCCTAATATTTTTGCAGTCTCGAATGCATCTCCTAAGGCTTCAAATTTCACTAGTTTGCATTTAGTTTTTAAAATTTCTCCGGGGGAGAATCCACCCCTTCAACTATCAGAATTTCATATATGAATTTAGGGGAGGGGCCCCCTAATGTTGCGATGAAAGGACCATGTCGTGGGAACATTAAGAAAATTTTCTGGGTTTATCAGTGACAGGGACGTAACTAAAAGTCCTTTTCTAACTGGGGCAAGACCACGATTTGTATTTAGGCAAGCATACATTTAGAAAATTTAGCGCCCCTAAAATAATCTGGCGCCCGGGGCATAGGCCCTGTCTGCCCCCCTCTAGTTACGTCCCTGATCAGTGGCCACCAAGTAAGCCTAAAAAAAAAAAAAAAAAAAAAGCACAGCGCATAAAAGTTTATGAAGTGTGAACAATAATTGAATGGAGAGGGGGGGGAGGCAGTTCTTCCCCGCCTCGGGAAACTCCAAGATCCCGTACTGAACTTTTTCATACATTTGCTTCTAGTGTAAATTTAAATAAGATATACTTCACATTGTATCTAATAAAATAAACAGTTGAAAAATAGGCAATAATACTGATTAATATTTTTACTTATTAAGCTAAATTTATTTTTATCTCCAAACTTGAATCTTTATTCATGTTTCTTTTTTAAACTCACAAGGATGGATTCGTACTCAAACGACCCGACATGTATAATAACACAATGCTTTAGCTCTTTGCACAGCTAAGAAAGAAAGACCTAACATCTGTTTTCATTTTGCGGTTTGCCTGAGAGCAACACATCCAACAAAAAGACTTATCTCCCCCGCGGAAGATGATACGATAACGACAACACCCCTCTCCCCTCTGAACCTTCTAATTTCTAGGAATTCCGAACGAAAAGCTATGGCAAACCTTTCGCCAATTTCCAAGAAAGATCAGTTGAAGTTTGGCGGCAAATGCATGCGAGCTGCCCTAAATGTTTGTTTTTTTGTTGTACACCTCAGACCTGCCACGGTTGTTTTCTCGGCAATACCGAAACCGAAGTGTCCCATCTTCTTCTTTCTACCATCTTTGTCCCAACACTGCTGTGGTCAACAGCATTAACTTGTTCAATGACTATGTTATTGACCATTTTAGAAAAATTCTGAACAATCGTCAAAGGCAGACAACATTGGACAAAAAGAAAGAACAGCAGAAAGGGAGAAAACACCTGGAGTTTTTATGGAAGAGGACTGCTCTTTCAACCATTTCTCTTCCTCCTCTCAACATTCCTCTTATGCCATCAGCTCACCTCAGTACAAGCAAAGTGCAGTTATATTTTTATTTATCTATAATTTCATGTACCGTACTGTACAGTTGTTTTTCATAGGTTTAAATAAGCAACCTTTCTGTGGGTCTGGAACGGATTAATCCAATTTACATTGTATCTTATGTGAAAATATAATTCACCATTCAAACTGCCTGCTGGAACGAATTACGAATTGTGTACGAATAGCGGGGCTCCGCTGTATATATTTTTAGTGAATTTTACAAATGATGATTTCAAATACTTAAATATCAAGATTTTAAAATAATTTGAAAATAGGTAGAGTTAATTATAAAATGATATTTTTGATGATATGCATTTGGCATTACCAATTTCTAATTTATAATATTTCAGAACTTGCTGCTAAAAAGTATTTTTCAAAAGAAAAGTAAATATCATATACCCTCCCATTTAAAACTAGGAAGTCTTCTTAATGGTACTCTGATTGTAATCACATAACACAATGTAAGTAGCATTGAAGACGTCAAAAATTTGACTTTGTGTGATACCCAGAATTGAACTGCCACCTCTTTCGCTACCAGCGAAGAGATTGGGATAATTTTGTACCTTAATTAAATAAAATTATTTTTAACAGACTCCCCAAATCAATTCATACCGTATGTATCTCTCTTATTTTTTGTCCATTGATAACTGCTCACTGGATGAACCGATTTTTGTGATTCTTTTTTTAATTGATTGAAGGTTAGTCTCCCATAGGTCCTGTACTTTGGTTGGTTTGATGTTTGATCACGTTTCATAATTGGAAAAACAATTATGGGCGAAAATGTAGTTAACTTCTTAAATTTTTCCATTCATAACTTTTGACTAAATAAAGATTTTAATGCCTTTTTTAAAAATTGATACGGGTTGTCTATCTTGAATATTGTACAGGGACTACAATTGTTCTCTTAGAAAGAACTTTATGGATGAAACTTAAGTGTTTTTCTTTTAATTGGTTAGCCTCATCTTGATATTTCTTTGTTGAGTTCTAAATTATTAATAAATATAAAACTCATTGCTAAAAAGAGTTTGTTGCCATTAAGCAATAATGCTAAAAGAAATTATTATAACAGTTTGAGTGATGGCTTCTCTGTAAAAAAAAAATTAAATTCTTCCAGTTAATTAAATTAGACTTTTTAAAATTGACTTTTAAATGGATTTTATCATACAAATAATTAGTTTTAGTGCCAGTCATTCGAAGTGGGGGTGTCCTTTTATATACATTTTTTAAATAAATATAGTATTTATACGAAAAATGTATGTACATTAAAAAAAGTAAAATAAAATAATTTTTGAGGAGAAAAAATAGAACCGACTTCAAATTAAAAATTGTACAAGAAGTAAAAAGTAATTTCATTTGTTAAATAATATTGATACAATTTTTGAATATATATTTACAGACCTTCCCCCAGGATTGAAAAAGGGCAGGGTGCTACTGTAAAAAAAAGGGCACTTTTCAAAATTTAGGGCATCTTACCGAAATAATGGGCACATGTAATTTGAAGTAGGGTGCGTTCATAAATGAAGTCACACTTTTTTCATTGTTGGACTGCCCTCCCCCATTGTCACATGTTACGCTATGTTGCACAAGCAGAATATCACAATTCCTGTTACCCCTCCCCTTGTCACAATTTCACTAACACCCCCCCTTCCCCCTAGAAGCGTGACGTCATTTATGAATCCTCCCGCAGTAATACTTTATTATTGCCATAATTTAACATTTTAGTCAAACATCAACATCATCACAATGAAACGGAACATTGAAAAATATATAAAAACTAATTTGAAAATATTCATTTTTAAGATAGTTTTCAATATTTGAAGTAAAGCATGAAAAAATTTTGCGTGTATATTAAGGCAACATCAACCAATAATGATTTTAAATTCAATAAAATATCTAGCAAGGATTTTCTGAGTTATACATTTTTACTAATTTATGAGAGTGTTTCTGTTCATTCCAGTACTTCCGAAGATCTGATCACCTCTGAGGAATAATAAGAAAATAAGAATATATCTGTTCTTAATATAATAAAGCTTCAGTAATAATAATTAGAGCTCGGATTTTGATGACCTAAACGATCACTGAAAAGGCCCTTTAAAATTTTTAACATGTCCTTAAAACAGCAAAATTGCCATTATAATTAATCAAGAATACCAATTGAAAGAAAAGGTTTAGCTTAAATGACAATAGTATTTTTTTTTTTAATTTAAAAGAAGCAAAATTAATACAATACATTTTCATTAAAGATTGAAATAAATGTTTATTAAAATAAGGAGAGAAAAAGGAAATGTCTAATATATGGATTCCTTACACGTTGCCATCTTTTTTCCCGCAAGTTTTATTACATTTTAAAACTTTTCTTTCTTGAAATAACTAGAAAGCACCATTAGATTGGGATTATTAAATGCTTTTTCATATTTTGAATAGTATTAAGTTTCTTGTTTGAAAGAGCATTCTCTCGCTTATATTTTGGTTAGTTTTCTCAATGTCTACAGATGTAATAAATTCATATTTGACTCAAATGGGTCCCTTATAAAGATGAAAAAAAAAAAAAAAAAGAATTTTCTTATTAGTCTTTGGGAACCTACTGTTCTAAATTTTATGAGATAGAGAGTTTTTAAGAGTTGCAGTATAATCAAGCACAGAACCATTGGAAGAGCTTCAGGCTACACGCAAAAAATTACCCAAAGCCAGAAAAGAGACATAAAATGATGTGAAAAAAAGAATCCCCAAAATCTCAAAAAGTGCCCGAAAAATCTCGCAACTGTCGGCCCTAAAAGAGATCATTATTAATTTTGTAAAATGTTTAAACTAAAAAAAAAAATCCTTATTTATTTTATGATTTGTGATAATACTACTTCTTTTCAATAATTGTTTATTTAGCAAACAGTTTTCAATAATTGTTTATTGTTTTTTAAAGAAGTTGGATCCAGGTAAATTAACAATTTTCTAAAAATTTCTTTTTTGTCTACAATTTAGTATTTTCTAAAAAGTAAATAGCTGTCAATACTAAAATCAAATTTGAAGTAAATAAATGAATGAAAAGATAATAGTGATTTAATAATGGTGAATAATTAGTGATAAACGCAATTTTCGACAAACGTGTTCAATATCGGCACAGTTCAAAAAAAAAAAAAAAAAGCCAGAAACTATTAAAATAAAATGCAAAATAAGCAGATTTCGAGTAGCATGTGTGAAAAATATCTTCTCATTTAGAAAATAATTGAAATTTGTACCCGATGCAAAAGGATTGAAATCTCTAACGTAGAATCCAATTTTCGGCGAAGCACGTGGACGATTTTGGCTGTTTCTATCTTTATACTTTTTTTCTCTTTTAATTGTTAAAATGAAAGGACAAATAAGCAGATTTAAGGTTGTGCATGCAAAAACTATCTTACAACTTTCAAGATAATTGAAATAATTCCAGGATGGAAAAAGATGGAAATTTCAAACACGGTAAGCAATTTCCGGTAAAAATCGGAAAAACTAGTTTCCGTGTGGCCCAAAATTTAACTCATATTTCTTTCTTCTTTATTTAATTTTTAGTGGACAAGAGAATTTGGGAAAAGGTCACGTGTCAAGATAAAAGTTCGGGAAAGGGTTTTAGCATTAGCAAATGGGGTAGCCACATTGGCGACTTCAATGAAGACAATGGTCGCCAAAACGTGAAAATTGGTCGCTCTTGGCGATCGCGAGTTTTGAGCTCTACAAGAAGGGCGCAATTTCACTAACAAAAGGGCAAGATGGGCGCGTTTCCCGAATCCAAGGGCGGGCAGGCCGCGGCGCCCTCCCGCCCAAGCCTGAGGGAAGCACTGTATTTAGAAGTAGAAGTTGGCACAAGATTTTGATTGATAAATCTTTTGTAATCATGAATCAATTACGGACATAAATAGCAGAGTTTGCAACAGTTTCAATATGAAGCAATACATTGTGTAATTGTAATTAGTCTCATAATTTTCCGACGACTTCTAAATCTGTTTAAAAGCCATATCAGTGTTGTTTAATTTGAAATGATTTTTTTACTTTTTAGTGCATTTTTTAATTTGAAGTTGGTTCTATCACTCCCCTCCCCCTCCCCCAAATTTCATAAAATCTCTTGTTGCTGGGAACATTCTAATTGACTTCCAACAGGAGGACGGTTATCAATTCATATTCTATGTATGCTTTTTTTGTTTGTTTGTTTATTTGTTTTTTTTTAATAGATCAAGGGTGGTTCCCATAGGTCCCACGCCTTTCTTTGATTTATTCGATAATTAGATAAAAGTTATAGGTGGAAATGTATTCTTCTTTTCTTTTTTCAACTTTTGACCAAATGAACCCATTTTAATGATTTTTCAATCAATAGAGGATTTGAAAAAGCAATAGAGGCTTGTATAACCCAAATATATCCTCCCATAGATTTGACTACACTTGTTCTTTAGAAAGTATGTTTTTGGAGAAAATAAAGTGTTTTTCTTTTAATTGGAAAAGCTAGGCTTGATGTTTCTTTGTTGAGTAAATTATTAATAAATAAACTCTTTGTTAAAAAGAGTTTGTTGTCATTAAGCTGCAACATTAAAAGCAATTAAAATAAGAGTTTGAATGGTGGATTTTTTGAAACAAAAATTAAATTCTTTCAATTAATAAGTTAAAATAAACTTTTAAAAATCAACTATCAGAATTTATCATGCAAATGATTAGTTAGTTTTTATTGCTAGGAAGAACGAAGGGTTCTAAGCCAAGATGTTCTGTCAATAGAATTAAAAATAGAAATGGGATATATATGTATATGTTTAATATAAATTCAATTGAGCATTGTTAAAACATATTAGTGCTGTATCAATTAGCAATTTCTTCATTAAAGAACTATAATATAATATTTTTTGTGTTAACAATGAACTTTTATTGTAGCAATTTTTATTATGAAATATTTTCAGCATGCCATGCATGAACATTTTTAAAAGCGTTTTCTGGGTACAAGTATGCCCATTAAAATTTCCCAAAATGTGATATATTAGTACTACAGATCTATTTGATATTAAATAGGATAATATTGTTTACCATATTTGGTGTTACAAATGCAAGCTGTAATACTTTAGCACCTGTGATTATGTAACTATAAACTCATTTTTTGGGTACTACAAAATATTGACATTTTTTAATTTAATTTTTGAGATACATTAATCTCTTAACAACTGTGTGCCATTTAATTTGGAAAACTTTCTGAGAATAATTTTAATTATTTTTAGTATGAATAACCAAAAGCCAGAAAATAAAGCTGCTGAACATGAAGATGCTGATCATACTCAACCTATTAATTTGGTTGCTGCCAGAACACCTGTTACAACATTCTCTGGTTCAAGCACAGCTTCTGTCACTCAACCAGTGAGAACACACTTAGAACCAAAGCCAGGAGTCATGGTATTTTTCTTTTTATTCTTTTATATAACACTTATTAATATTTGAACAATCACTTTGTGATGCAAAATTACCTTTGTAACAGCTGGTAAGTTGATGAAAAAATGATAAAGGCACATATTTGCTATGAAAACTGCATACACATTTTAAGTTGCAAGGAATGCAACAGAAATGCTGTGTAATTAAGGAATAGTTAGTTCTTGTGATTTTTTAAAATTTATTATTATTATTATTATTATTTTGTATAGCTTCATTTTCCCACACCAAAACAGTTCTTGCAAAACTTTGAAAAATATGTATGCAGATTTTGTTGATAAATTGGGCTTTATACAAGTTCCCCTAGAGCAGTGGCTATCAACTTTTTTCTCCTTTCACACTCTTTCTCAGATCTGAAAAAATCCCCGCCAATCTGAAAGAATGGCAAACCCCTCTGTCATTAGTAACAGGTAACAAAATTTGCAAGCACATTTATTTTCCATGTTGCATAATACTTCATAACAAGAAATGAAAATATAATTGCAAAACATCCAAATTTAAATAAAAACTAAAGGTATTTTTATTATTTGTTCTTTTTGAATTTTTAATAGGGCAGTAAACATACTTTTTGGCAAACAAAACCTTTAAAAATTCTTTTCCTGACAGTGCGAAATAATTGTAGAACTGCTGGAGAAATACGTTCGTACACAATTTTGAATCAATCAATAACTATCTCCGGTTCCACTTTGGCTTCGCCTAAAATAATTCAAAATTTTCATATTACGACTCTTTTTGAGCTAGCGAGGAAAGAGTTGGAAATCGTAGGAGCAACAAACGTTAAAAATTTAAAATAAATCAATGAATATTTTCTTGACCTTTCTTATACTTTGAGATTAAAATTTTGAAATTGGGTAACAGTAAAAGTAAGTGCATTTTTTAATTTTGTACGTATGCTTCCTATGCCAGCCCACAACTTTTACACATTTTTGAAAAAACAATTTATTTTTAAAAAAGGAAAATCATTTTTACACTCCGTCCTAATACGTATGTAAATTTATCATTTTGTGTTTCTTTTATATTAGCAATTAAAAATTTCATCATTGCAAAATTATTTTTGCAAACTCCCTTTCGACACCACATAAATCCTTGGTTGGGAAACGCTGCTTTAGAGTAAGTATACTATCTTTGCTTGGAAACAATTACTTGATATGTTAAACTTGAATGAATTGGGAGGAGGGGGCAAAAGTTGTTGCATTCACATGCTTCAGGGTTGCAGGGAACCCTTGTTTCAATGAAAAAGTTTTGAGCCAAGTATAAAATTATTGATAACCACGCAAGAAAATGCAACAGTAACCAAAACTTTGTAGGTTTTATGGAAATGAATACAAGTGTATTTTAAAATTTATATCCTCGCACATCATAGTAAAACATGCATGTTTTGAGCCTTAATCTTCTGATATGGTGTTTCTCACTAGTGAAAAAATTTTCAATGTGTTGTTTTATGTTTAAAACGTCGACTGCTTTGTTTCTTGTCTTCTAATAATAGTGCTACTTAGTTCATTCTCTTATTCGAGATTCATATTTAGGTGTCTAATGTCCATGTTGGAAAAAATTGAATCAATTTGTGGACCCTTTCAAAATTCCAAACCGTTTAAATAGCAATTTCAAATTACTAAACCACTTAAATGAACATTTCACAAAACAGGGAACAAAGGCTTTGTGAATTTAAGATTTTTTTACTTAATTTCTAAGTATGCATTTTGAATCTATAAATCTATGTTGTTACTCCGAGTAGAAATAAAATGAAGATTATGATATTAAATGCAAAAAACAAATAGAAGACTTTAATTCTTCCTTTTTTAATAAAATTTTCTCTTTTGCAAAGCCTCTCTTATGTCTTATGTGTAACATAAAGTAAAATAATAAGAAAAATGAAATTTGTGTTCTTTTATGTCTCTGTTTTATCTTTGTGTTGAAATAAAATGTCATGTCAAATAAGACTAGCTGATTTCAGGACCAATTTGTGCAAATGTAAATTGATTTTTTAAAAAATTTTTTTACAAAAAAAAAAAGGAAGATTGCAGCAGAAGAATGTAGACAGTAGACACCTTATTTGTCAGCAGAGGATTCTATTTTCATCAACATATTACTGGCTTTCAAATAAAAACTACACAACAAAATATCTGAAATAATTCCATAGATTCATATTTTTCCAAAAATTTCATGTGCAGGATGCTTCCCAAGGGGACATCTTTGAAGGCCTCTTGGTTCAGAATTTTTATGAATCCTTATTTAGTAACCATAATTTCTAATTTTATAAATTATGAAATATTGCATTATTATGTCAATGTTTGAATTTACTATTTATGCTCAACATAAAATCACTTTAATTTTTCTCCCGCTTCAGACTTTGTATTTCCGTACACCCACTCCTAGGCCACAGGGTCAAGTAATGACTCCTGTTGGAGCGCAGGTTTCTTCATCTCAACATTTTGCTTCAAAACCAGGTGAAAATACCTTTTTTTATTTATTTGTTATAGCCAATTTTATTCAACCCTGCTCAAAGTATTAAAGATATCTTGATGTTAATACTAGGCTCTCAGATGATTTAATTGAGAAAACTATAGTCAGTGATTTTATATAAATTATTATTTCAAACCATGAAGTAAAATCAAATGATAGAAACATTATGTATTTTTCTTACTGAATTAAATTATCTGTATATGTGCAGTCTTGTGGAATGTTATTGAAATGAATAATTTGATTAACTCTCTTCAGAGTACAGTTTTGAAGCATTGAGTAATAGCAATGGTACAGAGCTTCGGTCACTTTGCCCAAACTTCACTGTGATTGAATAATGACTTATGATTCCTCCTATAACATTTATGTTGTGAATATTCTTTTTGCAATAATTATTATATAAAATATTGTGTTTTACATTATGAATAATTGTACCTCATAATAAAACATAGTAGAAATGTATATTCAATTGAAAAAAATTGTTTTGAAGTGATGAAACCAGAAAAACCATTCAATTATTAATATGTTCAAGTTAATTGAAAGTTGCTCAGAAATAAATATCTTACATTACATTACCTTTAGCGAATAATTATATGAACCACTTTATAGTTGTTTAAAATGAAGCTACTAAAATATTGCATGAAACATTGTTTAAACATCTAAAACTAGCTTTAAAACATACAAAAACAATAGAATCATTGTTTTTATTATCTACTAGAACATATTTGAAAGTAATGGACACCAGGATTATATAATATGTGACGAGTTATAAAGAAAAAAAAAAAGCTGAATTTTTACTATTTTTTATAAACCAAAAATCCACAACCAGGTACAATGAGGAGAAATGTTTTTAACTATTAAAAAAACTTCATTCGGAGCCCGGGAACAGGTTTCTTTTTTAGCCTACTTTCTTGAAAAGTAAAAAAAAATAATAATAAAGCATGAAAGAAGGCTTAATGTAGGTGAAAATATCGTTACAAATCAAGAAAAGTCAAAAATAAGTTAAGTAGTTAAATAAAGATTGAAAATTAAAAAATTTGAAAGTAGGGTATCGAGATGGGGAAAAAGTGTGTCTGTCGGTCTGTCTGTCTGTCCCCCCTAATAACTTTTGAACGAATTGTCCGATTCAAAAAATTATTTTTGCATTCAAAAGATCTCGGCGAGGACATCTCATTTCCATATTTTACTTTTTGATTTGAACAATTTTTTGTTCAGTTTTGAACAGTTCAAAAAATTTTAACATTAGCGCCTATGGGCGAAAATGAAGCAAATTATGTAAACTCTGGGTACAAGATCCAAGTTAAAATGAACAAGCTCACTGGAAGAAGTTCTTGGCGTGAAATATCGATTTGAACAATTTTTGTTCATTTTTGAACAGTTAAAAAAAAATTAACATAGCGCCTACGGGGAAATTTCAATCCTATATAAATCATGATCTAACGGACCGATTTGCTTAGAACAAACTTTATCGGAAAGCTCTTATGACGTAGAACATGTACAGATAGAAAGTTCATCCAGAACTAACAAGCCTATTTTCCTATGAAATATTTTGTTCGAGATTTCAAGAATATTTTTGAATTATGAATGATTAAATCAATAAGCAAAAGAATGAATTAATAACTGAGTGAATAAATACATGAATGACTGAATAAATGAATGATTGAATGAATACGTATTAACCGTTGAAAAAGGCATATCTCAAGCAATTAAGAACTTAAGCTAAACGAGAAAGAGAGAGAGAGAGAGATAGCTAGAAAATAAATTTGAAGCTGGTGTATACGGGAAAGTAGGCTCGTATAGTTCTAGATGGAACTTCTTGTTCTCTAATTTAGAGCAAAGAATAAAAATGTTCCACACCTAAGTAAGATAAGGAGAAATGTGTTTTGTTAAGAACTTATAAAGGTGAGCTGAAACTGGTGTTTAAAAATTCAGTGTAATTATGTAACTTATAAATTGAGTAACAAGTACTGTAATTAATAAATTAAAGTACTAAAAAGAAAGGACCTACTTGCAAAATGAGCATTGATGACTATGAAAGATAAATAAATATAAAAGTTGTATTTCATGTGTTACTTTAAAGGAAAATCTATATATAATTCTTAATTTAAATTTAAAAAAAAGTACATACTAAATGATACACTAGTAAGAAGGAATGCATGCACATTTCTCTTACAAACATACCCTGACTTCCAAAACTTTACATTCAGAATGCCTGGATATCTACTATAATATTAAGATGTAGCATCAATTGTAGCTAATTTCTAATTTGATCATTTTGAGGTTTAATATTTGTTCATATCAGTATGTTATTATAAATATCAATTTAATTGCCCAGAATATGCTTTTAATATTCCAAATATTTCTGAAATAATTACATTATTTAATAAATATGTAGTTAGCTGAAAATCTTGTGTGAAACTAAGAATATTGAAACATGTGGAGCATATAATGTATCTAATTATGAGTATGTTGAATGCTAAAATTTAATATGTACATCAGCCAATGCCTCGGCCATTAGTTGCCCGAAGCTTCGGTATTTGGCGTTTTGGCCAAACTGCTTCGTGCCATCACTATTAAGTAATGAATGTAAATATTAAAGTAATTCTTTCATTCAAAATTTCTGTACTACCCCAAGCCAAATTCCTCCAAATGACATTTATGAAATTTTAAATAACACTGAATTATATATTTAAAAAAAATTACCACTTAATTCTACACTAAAACTTAGTTTTATACTAATCTGTTGAAGTTCATTTTTGGCACTTTTACCCTTATGGGAATGGATAAAAACATGATTGAAAAAATGTTATGAAAAATTGTTCCACTATATGTCTTAGTGTGCTTCTTTTCCATACAAATTCAGGTTTCTGCTTTTTGACCAAAAATCTCTGTATTTATTCAGTTAAGGTAGTAGTACACAATGTTTGAAAAAAGCTTTAGAAAGTTATTGTTTTGTCTTTTTCTTGTAATTTTTTTCCATTTGAAATTCTTTTTCTGAAATACATGATAATATTTTATTTTTTATTTACGTGAAGTTGTTGCTTAAACAGTCATATCACTTCACCCTTGATACTTTCTAAAGATGTTGTCATAAAGCAATGTCTGAAGTGGAATTACTTCAAAACACAAAATTAAGCAATAACACAATATTCTTAGGGACTTAGCCAAATAAAATTGATATTTTTAAATGGATTCAATTAACAATTACGCATTATAAGAAAATAATTTACCTTTTTATTTCACATTAAAATAGTTTCTAAAAAAGGTTTGCTTGATTCTTGAATTGCAAACTTGAATTACACTATAATTATTAAGGCAATGCTTGTAAAATTAAAGTGTTACAAAAAAGAAAATAATCAATTTTGGGTATCCTATTGTCACAAATGCTGCTTTTTAAAACTTTTATTATATTAAAGCTAATCAGCATTTGAAATCGATTGAATACAAAATATTAAGTGTTCCTTCAATTTGTGCCACATATTAAAAGAGAGGGAAAAGAAGAGAGAGAGAATGGGGGAAAAGAAAGATACACAACAGTTATCCTATTTTAAATTGTACTAATTTTTATTTATTTATTTATTTTCTGTTAGGGACAGATTTCAAGAATGCTCACAGTTTTACTGGTAAGTTTATCTTTATAATGTTGTAAGATCTAATTAATTTTTCTTTTGAGTTTTTCTGGAAATTTTTTAATTAAAACCTATTATACTGTATAACTCCAATTTAGTGACTGTCTGTAGGCTATTAAATGCTATTGCTAAATCAAGAATATTGTTGCGTCAGAGAAATATAACATTCATCAGATCCAAGCTAGGGCTTTGAAATCTATTTTCTAATTTGTGGAAATTGTTAAATCAAGCACCTTTAAATCAAAGTTGTACTGTATTTTTATTTTTCAAATACTTGTTTTAGCATTTAATGTTTTAAAAATTTATTGTGATAAAGTAATACAGGATTTTAAATTGTGTAAAATGTAATCTGTCTTAGCCAATTTTGTGACTTTAAATGGTCCCAACTAAGCTTACTACCGGCAAGAGAAAACTTTTAGGTAAAAATAAAATTATTGCACAGTGCTAAAATGATAAAAGAATAATTTTTTTAGAATCACAAATAAATAATAATTAAAAAATGCTCAAATAGTGTCAAAATATACAACACCCTATCCTGTTGAAGCTAATTGTTCAAGCTGATTCGTGGGACATGTGTGGAGTAATGCAAAACCTTCTCTATGTAAAAACAAAGCCCTTTCTAAGTAAATAATTTATTTTTGATGCAGTATGAGGTGTTTATTCTCTTATAAAATATTTTATTGCATACTAAAATACGTTATTGGAGGAGAAAAAATTTTGAATTTTAATGTATAATTATTATTAGTTCTATTTATTTATTTTTTAATTACATTTTAATGTATAATTTGTCAAAGTAAATTGCACTAAAACATTAATGATTTTGTTTATTATTAATGTCTCATCTTTGCCTATTATACATTGCTTTTTCAAAGTGTACAGTAACTTGAAATTTTTATAATTACTTTGTTGAAAAATTTTGTGTTTTAAGAGAACAGGAAGAAAGACTTGTCGAACTAAATTTTAATAACTCATCAGGGAAATACAAAACTTTCATAAACTACATGGATTGGTATTTAAATAAATTGCTCATTTTGAAATCAATGAAAGCTGATTTTATGTGGAAATAAATATTCCAAATAAAAAAAGAAATCATAAATTGGTTTTGAAATATCCTCATTAATTTTATGAATAATAGGGAATGCTCAATGATATATCAGTTTAGAACTATTCAACAGCTAACAAGTTATTTATTAATCTTGATTAATTTTATAAAAAATCACTTTAATCAAAAAGCAATGATTATTTTTCTTGTAGAGTTTCTTTAATAAATGCACTATTTCTCAGATTGATTAAAATTAACAGTGAACTTAACTTTTCAAAATATTTCAGTAAAATCACATCAATTTTGTGTGCAAAATTCAGGAAAATATGTAGATACCGCTTAGGTTCTTTGTATCGTCCAGCACTACCGTCTATAAAATAAACTTCTTGCTCATCTCTTAATAAAAAAATTGTTTTGTGTCTTTAATTTAATTTCTTTATGTACTATAGTCATCAGAATGCCTGCGAGCGATATTACACAAGCTCAAGTGGGTACTACCACTTCTAGCACTTGTGGAGCACTTACTCCAGGACTTCTTCCTTCTGCCTTGAGTTCCAGTAGCAGTAGGCACATAATTCCAGCTGTGCATCCAGTAATTGCTGCCGGCAACACTGGACCATCCATGGCTTCTATAATTAGAGGATCTCAAGTGTCACCAGCTGGGCATGTTATACATCCACCATTTTCATCACATGTACCAAGAGGTTAGATTTTTCAATTTCTTTTTCATTTTATAACTTTTCTTTTAAATTGATAATCTGTTAATTTAATTTTCTTAACAAACATGTTTTTTTTTTTTCATTTTTTGCAGCTTTTTTTGTGTTATTATGGTTTTATTTTTAAGAAAATTAGCTTTCCATTTATTCTGTACTCTATCATTTAAGGGCCTCAAACTTTTATTTGATATTTATGTTGTCTGAAAATAATTTTTTTTTTTTTTTTTTTTGGGGCTTATTTTTTTCTCTTTTGATCTCTTACTAAAAAGTAAAATCTAAAATGTTCTCTTTTTTCTGTCATATTTAATATTTTCCTCAACTTGTATCGGGGGTTATTGTGTTCTAACTACACACTGGAATTCAAGTTTTTTTATTCATATTTCAGTACAGGAATTCCAGTATCTTTCATTACATTCTGAAAGAAAGAAAAAGAAGAAGTTCATTATTTTTAAGTTACGAAAAATTTATGATGATTGTGTCAATAACTATTAACAATATATTTGTATCCATTATGCTGAAAAAAAAGTTAATTATTTTTCGGTTAAAAAAAATTATGATCATGTTGGTAATTATAAAGATATTGATTATCGTAGACCCGTTGAAATGTGGTATCAAAATTATTTTACCTAAAAAAATAGAATTTCTGTTATTTTCCTTATTTATGTTTTAATGCCTTCACTTTGAAAATTCAGTCATTTTTGCATCAACCGTGAAAGTTTTTCATTTTTGATGTTAAAAGGAAAGAAGCTTTGTTAAAAGTCAAAAAAAAAAGTCTTTGTTTTTTTCTTTTTTTTTGTCAATAAAATCTTTATTTGAAAATATTTAAACAAAGTTTTGTACTCTTTAAGAGTTAAATGCTAAATCACAGGTTTAACGTTACTAGAGTTCTCCCAACGGTCAAAATTTGAACGTGATTCACTAAATTTTTGTTCAGCCTCAAAAGTTTAAAAAAACTTTTAGATATTTTAGTTTTTCTGTTTAACAAAACGTTGTTTTATCTAGTTAGCAATAATCTCTCCTCAGTGCGACTGGTTGTCCAGTATATAAAATTTCATGCGTTTGTAGCACATATTATGCATAAATTTTATCTTTCGGTACTCCTCCTCCTGTAAAAAAAAAAAAAAGAAATTAAGTTTCGTCCACCCTTAATTATTGAATAAATTAGAAATAAAACACTCATTTTTAATTTAATCAAGAGTTCAATATGCTAAGGCAAATCAACAAACTTATGAAAAGCTGATTCGAAGCAAAATAACAGGTCACTGCATATTATCTCACTTCATATTATATTAGACATAGTCAGCTTCCAATTGTATTTTATTTTGTTTGACAAAGTTTTGGACAAACAATCTGACTGAGTTGTTTGTCCAGTATATAAAATTACTGTTCAATATATCATATATATTTTTAAAATGTATTAACTGATACCTTAAGATTAGTATTATTTTGCTTTGACATTCATTTAATAGATTACATTTTCTCTTTTGTTTTGCTCTTGACATTTATTTTTCTTTGAGATATAAATAGTAAAAAACGCATCGAGTATTGTGCTAATAACTGTAGATGTAAGAAGTAGAATAAAGACTTCTAAACAAAGGCTTTGAATCTACATAAAAAGTAGGAGAAAAATAATAATTATTTCCAAAAACTTTTATTAATGAATCATGAATATCTACTAAATACAAGAAAAATAAGAAAATCAGTGGACAAACAGAGAAGAAAATGGTACCTATTGGTCTTTGTCTATATGTAGATTTTTGTTCCAATTATTTTTAATTTTGTAAGGTATATATTACTGTGAAAGTCTGATGCATAGTAAACATTAGCATTCACCAAGTCCCTTGGCTCTAAACAGAAAATGCGATTGCTGTTGAATACCACTCACACTTAATGACAAACAATCTCTAATTGCTAGCCAGCAGTTTTTGATTTTTTTTCTTTTATCAAAAAGGGGGGAGGGTTACGATTTATGAGTTTTGGGGAAGAAAATATGTCATTCAATATAAAGTTTTAGACACCTAAAAACTGAAAATATTGCACCTAGCTTTGAAAATCTGGGTATCAAAATTTAACATTTAGTCACAAAATATGCTAACAACTGCTTAGTTCGAATATATAAGGTAAAACTAAATACTTATTGAGTGTCTGATGCCTTCAAAAACATCTGAAATTGTGAACAATTATTAATTCTTAAAAGGGTGCAATGTAAAAACTTTTGGAATTCTTGATAACTTCAACATGATTGATGAAATAAAATAAACTTTAAAAAAAAGAATGTTCTACTGTATTTATTGATGAATAGAAAACGAAAAAACATCACATATAGTTATTATATTCTGAGTCTTGACCTTTACTTTTTCTATTTATACTCCGTCCTGACCTTTATTCCATTGTAGCCCTGAAATTGTTATTGAATTTAATTTTGTTATAATTTGCTTTGTTTACATTGGTTATTCATTTTACTTACATTACTGTAATCAGAAATTAAGTCAATAGTGATGTTGAGTTTTACTGAGAGTTATGACATTTTGCAATTTATTTGTGTGAACATTAATACTTTTCTTCATGTAGGTCCTGCTGCAGTGGCTAGCATTAGTGCAGCACCTAAATCTGCTGTTGCTACTCCAATTCTTCGAACTCCTCATTCATCTGCCACTATATCATCATCATCCATGATGGCTCTTCATACACCTGTCAGGGTAGGAAAAGAAATCTTTTACAGAAGTGTAATAATTTTTTTTATATGTTTGAGTTTAAGATAGATTATGATTTTCATATCCTTATAATATTTATTATGCTTGCTAAAATTAATCTATTTATTATGTAAAACATATAAATTTAGTGCAATCAGTTTTCTTCAGCTTTCCCCATAAATTAAAAAAGCATTTTGTACTTGTACTCCTGATTCTAAATTACTTAATGCATTCAAGCACTAAACCATTATTTAATGTTTACCAATTAAAGAAAATAATTAATTAGATGTGCTTAGAACATATTTTTCTAATCAACTTAATAAATTACAGAGCAAAACGAAAAATAAAAAAAGGAAAAAAAAAAAGGGCTAGATCTTCTAAACTATCCTGCAAGCAGTAAATATTTTAATAAAAGTAAAAAATACTTTGAAATATCCAAAACAAGGCACAAAAAAAGATGACATTAAATGCAAGTACTGTATTATAAAAATAAATCTTGAAATATTTCTCAAATCACAAAACAGAATGAATTACAGTGCAAAATGACTTTTCTTTTTTTTGGAGTGAGAAACATAACCACACTGTAGGTTTAGTCAGTTGCTAATTACAAAATAAGTTTGTTTAAAATTTCACTTTCTTTTGCATTAAAAGTCTGTGTTATGCACAGTCGTCAAAGAATTGATGAATTGCTATCAATTTGAGAAAGGTTGCAGTTCATATGAGACCAAAAATCAATTGGCAAGTTTGAAAAATTCATTCACAATGACTACTATTTGAAAGGCACTTCAATCATATCTCATAAACTTAACTGGATCAGTAATAAATATTTGTCGCTGTTTCAGATATTATCTTTGATACTGCACTGCTTTGATTATGTTTTAACTGTTTAATGGTATCTTCTTGCTTTATGCTTACCTGCTTTTGACGTTTTTCTGTGTATATTGGTCAAAATGAATAGTCCTGCGAAAAACGATCAATGAAAGTTTCACTGTATATGTTTCTCTTTCAAAAAAAAAAAAAAAACAGTATCCTGTGTAAGTCATCGACAGTTTTAGTTAGAAGTAAACAATTTTTTACAATTAACTTTTTTTATTTGATTTTTAAACTTGCTGACATTAAGGTGTGACTATATATGTATGCTTAATGAAAGGGTGAATTTAAGCTTTTAAGTGATATTAGCAAATCTTGATTTATCTGAGTATCTTAGTTATGCTTTTATTTGCTATTTTAGACTAAATCACCCACTGTCAGCAGAACTGCAACTCCTCCTGTTGCATCAACATCTCTTCCTCAAGTAGTCGATCTTCAGAAGTGAGTTTCTAGATCTATTACTTATTGTTTTTGTTTGCCATCATCTCTTCCTTAAACTAAAAGGGCTATTGAGTTATTGGTTATTCAGTACTGAAGCACATGATCTAAAAATATTACAGCAAGTGCAAAGCTGTGTAGGGGAGAGAAGTAAAAGATTGAAACAAGGATTAAAATGAAACTATACAAGATATTGAAGCAGCTAAAGCACTTATTGATGCTGGAGATAATAAACAGAAATGTGCAAAAGAGTTGTTTTAAAAACGTGTAAATATTAAACGTGTAATTTTGAAATGTTTCTTTTTTCTTTCTGGTGATAGATGCAATTGAATTATTTCTTTTAATCGTCAAAAAATTTTAATAAAATACCCCATAATTTTAATATTTCAAAAATTTTAATAAAATACCCCAGTGAAAAAGCAAAAAACGTTTTTGCTATTTTCCTGTTGTCCTATATTTTGTACGAAAAATATTTATATTTTTAATTTTACACTACTACCTCTGTTTGAATAAATTAATCCCTAATCCATATCACCATCAGTTTGTGCTGCATCCTTATTTAGTAAATGAGTGATATGAAATTTGTTCATTTCAGATTTGAAACAATGAAGTGTAAGATGTGCAAGAAAGAAATAATTTTCACGTGTAAAAATATTTCATATGATCTACTTTGAACAGATGAAAGTTGAATGTCTAATTATAACCAATTCACATTCCTAATTTTGAAGTGTTGAATTGTTTTAATGCTTTCTCTCTATGTCTATCTACAAATTATAATGTAGCTAGCTGCTTCTTATTTAATTAGCACAATTGATGAACTGACTCATCAAAAGAGTGGTTATTTCTTTAAAATATATTCAAAATCTGACCTACTTCACTCTTCCAACTTTTGGGATACTGTCCATTTAGAAATAGGCATACCGAGTTGAGAGATCAACACATTATAAATTTGAAAACACAATGTAAATTGAAAAATGGTATGTGCAGGGCTCCCACGGCTGCGCCAATTGCGCCAAACTGCGCCTAAACGATTTTCCTGCTACATGCTGCTACAAAATGCGTTCTTTTGGAAAAATTGCGCCAAATCGCGATTTTCGGGAAAAAAATCGAAAAAAAAATTAGATATTATATTTGTTTCACCTTAAAATCGGCATTATTCGTTACATTTTTCCTTTAGTCAACTAATTTTTTACCTTTGAAGCAGTTTATTAATGAATATTAGCTCTACCCTCTTTAAGAACATCAAATATGGATGAGAAACTTGAGCAGAATGAGTGATGTATCCCACGCTTGTATAAGAAACAGTGAGACGATTTCTCATATTTTGTAGCATTATAGAGAGAAAAATAATTCCTCTTATCACTATTTATGTTCAATATTTTATTTAGTAAATTTTTATTGAAATAGATAAAAAAAGTTTAAAATTTCATAGGACATGGAAAAAATAAACTTAGCGTTTTTCCTCAGTGCACTTTGTGTTTTCTATTCTAATGTTTAGGAAATACTAATCAATGTGAAAAATCAATAACAGAACAGATGTTAAAAAGATTATTGCTCCATTATAACAATTCGTAAAAATTCCTTAAGCCTACTTTCCACGTGCAAGCAAAGGAGTGCATACATTCTACAATCTTTTTGCATCCGCTACAAAAATCGGATTTTTTTTCATTTCAACTATTTATAATGTTCCTTTTCAAAGTAAATAAAGGAAATGTATTGTTATTTTAAATAAAAACATTGTTTGAAAATATATATTTGTTCCCGAAAGTGTTTAGAGATAGACTTTCAAACGCTGTAAAGTTAAACATTGAATTGCAGCTTTTTTTCTTGTCTCATTACTCTTTAAGCTCTATAATCTATATCATATAACCACAAGCAATTAAAAAAGATAAATATAAAGAACAAAATAAGTTAAAATTTTAGTTAAGTTTGAAATTTTAAAAAAAGCATGTATATCTTAATGAATTGATGATCTTTAGCAAATATGTTAAGCAATATTATTTGAAGAAATATAAATTTTGTTGTGGGTGAACGACCTCATAAAAGTACTCTTGCTTAAAGTTTAAATTTTTGAACTAGATTCGAAAGCTATGAAATTATCATTCATTTTCTCTTTCTTTTAATTCAATTTAGTTTCCTTCATGTATGAAAATGATGTATGAAATTGACATTGCTTTAAAACAGCCATTTAATATTTAAAAAATAAAGAAAAAACCCTCCAAAAATGATACAAATTTGATATTTTCGGCTCCTAAGCTGATACAAAAGTCGATTTCTTTTGCTCCAAACTGATACAAAAGTTAAATTCTTCTGCTCCAAACTGATACAAAAAGGACATTTTACCTGCTCCGAAAGCTGCTACAAATTGTGTTAAGGCGGTGGGAGCCCTGTATGTGCATTGCAGTTTTAATATCACATAAAATATGTTGGAAGATCGTATATTCCCCTTCTGTATAGGTTTTTAATGTAAATTTTTTGCTTCCTTTTAAAACTACTTTTCTTCTGGAAAAACACAAGATGAATGATATGAGAGATGTGTAATACCAGATGTGGAGTCACTCTAGTGTTCATTTTCTTGATATAGGTTGTAGTTGTGTCTTCCAAATAAATAACGAAAATTTTCAATTTGCTGTTCCTCCCGCGCAAACACATGCAGCCAATGTGGAATTTGTGATTTTGCAGCGTTCCTTTTTCGCAGATTGCTGATTCTGCTTGGCTTGAAAAATAATTTCGAACGAAGTAAATACTAAGTGCAACCCATTGTAAAGCCATTTTGAGGGATACACTGTGCAGCGAGCTTGTTATGAGGCATGACTTCAAAGGCACTGAGCTGCTGGAATCACATAAAAGGCAGATGGTAAAGTGGGCACTTTGCTTGATTTGACTGACCTGTCTTCAGATTTGCTTTTCGGTGAAGCAACCATTAAGACCGACTCCACCTCTCCCCTAAAGCAATGGATATCCAAAAGGATCTGAAAACGGACCCGAATTTCTTCTGGTGCGACCCTTGATATTGGTAAAAAAAGTTTTCAAAGTCGTAGGTTTCTAGACAATGACGATGTATATCAAAAATGTTAAGTAAGTAATTAATTTCAACGCTATTTTACATAATTCAATACCATTTTTTGTTAAAGCTTTTGAAGAGATTCAGATTTTTTTCCCAAAGGCATTTCCAAATGAATTGGCAAGTTTTTTCCAATGCCATTGGTTGCTGCACAGATAAAACAAAAAGAAACTGGAGTTTAATGAAACTTAGGAATTGCATTAAGGTATGGAAGAGTAAGTGAAGTAGGTCTGGGTAAATGCAAAAGTTTATAATAAGCAACTTTGAACTTTTTTTATGATGGTATTGGTAGTGAGTGGTGAAGTTGAATAAGTAGTGATGTTTTCTTGTTCTTTTTAAATATTATTGACATAAAGTTTTTGCAACATATTGAAAAATTGCTACTAGCTTTGTCAACAACAGTGAAAACAAATGAATTTCTTAAACTGCTAAATGATAAATTACTTCTGAAGAAATTTAAAAATACATGTCATTTTTCTTATTACAAAATTCATATAAGTAAGATTTTAGATGAAAAAGCTCTCCCTTAGAGAGTTTTAAAATTTGATATCGTATATATATATATATATATTTTTATGTATAGCCATTCATTTATTTATTTCAGATCTTCCATTGGACATTCTATGCCATCTAATACTTCCCACGTTGGACTTGCCTCTCGTACAATTGATGGCTCCATTGTGAGAACTGGAACTGCACACTCTTCAGCAATTACAATTGCTAAACCTATAAATATCTCTCAACCTATTGTTCAACATCTTCAGCAGGTATTTTTTTTCTTTTTGTAGGTACTATAACACAGCCTCCAATTTTTGTGGATTACAGCAGGGTTAAATTTTTTCGTGAGTTTATTGAACAATTTTTAAGAAGTAATTTTTACTCATGTATAATGTTTTGATAAAAAAAATGTCAAAAAAAAAAAAAGCCACTTGCTATCTATAGTGGACTAGTTTGATATACAGCTCAAAGAATCTTTAGAAATTGCTTAACATCTTGACTTCCGGTCGTTTCTACTCCACCTATGCTAGAGAACGGTAGCAAGTTGTCGTGAATGGTTGCTGCCATAGCTCCGATGTCATAGAAGAGACAAGTGCAAATAACTTCACTTCCTATGATAAGTCATCTCAGCCGGCTCACTATATGCAGAATACAGATTCCTCTCTTTCCTCATTGTAGCTTTGAGATTGTTGTTTTGTGTGTGGAGTGTTAGCATTTTTTGCTTTGAATCATAACGAAAAGAAATGGATTTGTCTAAACATTGACTTCACCAATGGTGCAACACTCGGCAAAAAAAAAAAAAAATACTTTTCACAAAAATATAAGCCTCCAACTCGGTGGAATTCTATTATCTACGTAAATTGAGCTCTGTGAAAGTATGGTGTTTGGCACATTAATAAAAAGTTGAATATAGCTCATGGGGCCGCAGTAATGCCGACATCATTGCGCTTGAAAATAATTTAATAAGCAATATTTGTCGGTCATTTAAAGTATGGAGCATTGTAATAAAAAAAATGTTTACTTTTTTGAAACAAAAAAATAAATTTATATTTTGTAGAAATTGGATTAATTAATGCCTGTCATTTTAAAATACTATTTTTGTCATTTATAGCTGTATTAATTAAACTTCATGATTATGCTTATATGCATTTTAATAAGTAAATTCAATTGATTTTTTATTTGTTTTGTTTTTTCTTATGTGAATTCTTTAAAATTCTTATATTGTGACTACTGAAAATTTTATTGAGAAAAGTTGTCATGTTTACTGAAAACTACAGAAAAACATAATAGGTCCTACTGAAAATTTCTGTTTATGGTCGAAGTCTCTGTTTTAATAATGAAGTTTAGAAAATAATGATTGTTTATAGCAGCGGTCGGCAACCTAAATTAGCTGAAGATCTACTTTCAAGTACGGTAAACGCCAAGATCCGAGGACGGGAGGGGGGAGGTACATGCACTATTAATAATTAATAGAACAAGATGGGGCTGCTCCTGTTTTCAAATTATAGGTTAATTCCTGTAAGAACAGGTTTTGATGCTTATAAAATGCTTTAAAATTTCTAAAATATTGCTGTGTTAACAATCGTCAACTTGCATTAAAAAAAAAAAAAAAAACCTCAGATACTAACGAATTATTTCTTTTAAATTTGATAAAATACTGGTAGTTTGTGTTTTAAATAAAACACACATGTGAAACGCTGTTTCATATGTGTTATATTATCACATGTGTTATATTATAATATTTTAATTAACTCACCGAGAGCACAGCTAATGTGATGACCGACATTCCATATTGGTAGGAGTTTTTTTATGTCCGACGAATGGTTTGACAAATTAATAAGCATTTTCTGAAGGGGAAAAAAAAGGTTTGCCTTCTGATCCAAAAGTCATTTGATTTTTTTTTCTTTTCAAAACTGTCCCGCGATCGACCGAAATGGGCTCGAGATCGACCAGTCGATCACGATCGACAGGTTGCCGACCACTGGTTTATAGATTGTATATTGTTTGTATAATGATGATTGTTTAGAAAATCATTTTGGAAATTGATATGAAGTAAGAAACTTATAAACTACATGATGAAATTCTGCTTTGTAATAGTACAAAACATAAAGTCTCTGCAGCATTTGCACAAGTAATTTTTGGAAGCATAAGGGTTAAATAGAAGCAGCTACTGATATATTAAAAATCTCAAATGTCATGCATACATTAACAAAATAAAGAAAAAATGATTTAATATTATCTTGTATGCTTATCCAAGTAGTATTTTGGAGTTCTAATTTTCCTAAAATTCTTATTTCAAAAAAATTATATCTTTAAGTGTCCCATTTTTAAAAATATTTTTCCAAATTTTCCTAAAATTTTCATTTGTCACTTTAAAAAATTTCTTACAATAAAACTAGGATCAGGATGTTAAAAAAATCATGATTTTTTTTATTCATTTAAATCAAATTGTTTTTCATATAACTTGAGACTGACAATCTGAGCAAAATACAACTAGATATGATATTTTTTTAATTAAAATAAGTTTTACATTTAAAAAAAAAATGATTTTTTATACTGAAATGTTAGAAATTCAGTAGACAAACAAAATCAAAATTTTCCCATTTGGCACTGGAACAGAATATTGAGGATCTGCTTAATCACTTCAAATTAATCTCCATTGAATTAGATAATTTGCAGGCAGATAATTATAATATAGTTGAAGGCAGTTATAATTAATTATTCAGAAAATCTAGGAAATAACCTAGAGCAGCAAGTTAAGTTCATGCTTTTAAAGAAAAGCAATGAACAGGCATTGCCATGTGCTCATTTTTTAGCCATCTCTTGTCCCCAAAATACAAAGTAGCAGCAGACGTAACACTCAATTAGATTTTGTTAAAGAAATGGAGAACTTTATTTTAAAAGGAAATTTCAAAATCTGTGTCAACATTTGAATAAAGGAGAACTGTTATGGCTGTCAAAGAATGCATGTGTGAGAAACAACCATAAGTAATTTAAATGCTCACAGCATTAACTTTTGCAATAATTATCTTATTTTACAACTATTCATATTAAATTTAAAGTATAATATATGTTGCATTTCTTTTCTATTTTTTCTGCAAAAAGCTATATAAAAGTTAGGCAATTTATGTCACTTTTTAAAGAATCACTGACTTCCACTATACTTTTGATAGTAAGCAGAAATCCATTCCGTTACTATATGAAACTTTAATAATTAAATAAATTTTGGTTTTGTTTTGAATTGAGACCGTGTTTATCATCCCCATGTCTCACAACTCTCATGCTAATTCAACTAAGTAATATTTTTTTTCTACATTCTTGTTTTCGTTGTTTTTTGTTAAAACACTTAATTTAATTCAATTATTGTTATTTTTTTAATCATCTGATTTAAATCAAATACACCCTGACAAGGATCACAAAAAAAAAATTATTTTTAAAAAACTAGTGTTTGTTTTTTGCTCAATGTGCCTTGTACTTTTTATTATTGAAGAAATAAAATGAGAAACATAAACGAAAGCAGATGTGCAAAGATTGCTCCACAATTATAGCAAAAAGTTTATAATTATGCATGCCAAATAGCGTTTAAAAATTAAGGAAAAAAAGCCATAAGAAAAATAAGCTAATGATACAATTCTTAACAATCCAGAACCGAATGTGAGTGATTTTAAATAAAGTTAAAAAGAAAAGTCATTGTCATTACAAATTTAGGAAATATTCTTTTGCAAAATAGCGCCATTTATTTTTCCCTTGCTGGTGTTGTGGGTAATCTTAATGGCATAATTCACCTGTCACAAAAATCCTCTAGGGTATTTCTAAAAATTTGCTTTTTGTAGTGCCATGGCTCATAAATCCTGCATATATATTGTGACAGAAACATCCTGTATTGTAAGTGTTTGAGCACCTCACACTTAAAATTGATATTTTTAATTATTGATAATTGATACTAAGAATTACATTAAAACATCGTACATACTGAAGTTTGCAATAAAGAACAACATTTGAAAATTGTTAATATTTTGGTTCATTTTTGTAAGTTTCAGTTTATTTTCCTAGTTAAAGTAACATCACCGTCTTATCTATTCAGACAGCAGCCATAATATAACTTGCAACTTAAATCAATTTGAGCTTACTTTATGTTACTTTGCAATAATAAAAGAAGGGCAGTTTGATGAAGCTTTATTTTGCTGCTCTTTATTCTAAAGTAGTTTTTTTTTTTTAATTTAGTTGGAATTTTTAATTGAAGGAAGTAACTTTAACAAGTTTTATCTCTAGAAATAAAAATCAGGAATAAATGAAAATAGTAATAATAATGAGGAAACAAATAAATAAAATGCAAATTTCATGTTATTTGCTTCTAGTTTTATTTTAATATTTTCTTATGTTTCTGCTGTAATGTTTTAATTTTATGCACATTTAGGTCTATGACAAGGGTAATTTGAAAACTATGTCCAGTTTAGTTGCTTCAACTAGTGCACCTACAAATTCTTCTCCAGCACACCAAACTGTTGTACCTGGTTCCTTTTCATCTGTTAGTGAAAGTGTTGGTGTTGTGCCTACAATATCCCGGTCAACTGTTTCAACTGGATACTCTACAAGTATTATGCAGCTGTCATCTGCTGCTACAGTTGGGCAGCCGTTACAGCAACTCAGAGCTACTCATGTGCCTCAAGCTATACATACATTGAGTAATGTCAACTCATCAGTTACACCCCACCAAACTCTTACTGTTATTTCAGCTAAGTCTTTGGTGCCAGCTAACCATTCAATAGCTTTAGCTTCAAGTGCCCCACGTGCAAGTAATATTCCAGTTTGACTTATGTTTTTACCTTTTAATATTTATTTCTTTGCCATAATTTTATTCCTAAAACACTTATTTTTAGGACTTACCTTCTTGTCCTTAAAATTCATTTCCTTTTTTTTAAAGCCAAATTGACCCTTCATTCCCCTTCTTTTCAATGCGAGAAAAATGTGAAAGATTTTCAGAACTTTTATTTATTTAATATGTATATCCATAAAATATTAAGTTACGTTTACATGTTTTTAAAATCAATGTATAAAAGTAATGCAAGATTTTTTTCTTTTATTCATCCAGTTAATGATTGAAAAACATTGGCATTGCTGTTATGAAACAAAATGTCAATTCAATGGTCAATATTTATTATTGCAGTGCATTTCTGCAAACAATTATCTCAATCTTCCATACTTGTTTCCAAGATGTCCATTGTTTCCATTAAGCCCCTTCGTAATTGACAATGAGTTTCCTTTTATTACATTTATAGACTACAAATGATGACCACTATGAGATAGTTTAAAACTAGGCCATCTGCTAAAATTCAAATTTTCAGGTGGTGGGGGACAGTCCCCTCCATGCTTTACATGTGGAAGGGATTTTTTGAGAGGAAGAAAAAATAGTATTATTTTAAACTTTATCAGCCTTTTTTTTTTCCCCATTGTATTTTTCCTAAATCCTAGTTAAGTGTAATTTCTGTTTTTAGTAAAATAGTAAATAGTGGTGCAAATCAGAATTTGCCCTTGAGCAGGGTTTCTGCATATATATATATTACCATACTAAGGTTGCCAATAAGTCTTAAATTTAAGAATAATCTGGGAGGTTATCTCTCCATGCCCCTCCCCCTCTGCATCCTTGTTGGAGTATAAAAGGGGTATGTTAGTACTTTTCTCCTGCACTTTAGCACAAGGCCTTAGGGATGCCCTTCCCCTGACTTGGGGTGGTGGAGTCTGTTGATCGTACACGGTTTTCGTAGCTGCGACGAGAAGGTTTCTTGGGCACCAGCCAAGCGTTACAATCTTTTGTTGTGTAAACCTGGCCCTCCTTGGTATTTTATGCTCCAAGCATACCAATGGAATTTTCACATGGTATGTTCCAAGCATACCATGGGAAAATGCAGATTTTTGCCTTTTCATCGAAATTTTTCAAATATTCTGCGGGCTGTAATCTCACAACCAGTCTGTTTTCAAGGAGAGGATCTGAGAAATGTAGGTCGGAATCCTGCCTTCCCGCCATGAATTTTAGGCCATCTATTATATATTAAAATTTTCCTTTTATGACAGTCACTTTAAAAGCAAATATAGTGAAAAATAAACAAAGTTTGCATTTTATTCCCCCCTCCCCCCCCCCTCCTTGAAGTTTACAGAAAAGATGTGTATTTGTAATGTATGATTTTTTAAAATTTGATTCATTAAAAGTGAAATTATTTAGTTTCTATTATCATAAATCATGTTAGAAATATAATACTTACACCAAGACAAATTGATTGTATTTTACCTTAGTAACATGAACATTTAATTTTCTGTGTTTGTGTAATAAGTGTAACTTAAAAACGGAAGTTGAAAACCTACATGAAGTATAAGCAAAAATAATTCATAAGTAGCAGAATAAATCTCTCTTTCTTTTGCTGGCACTTAAACATTCTAAAAGCAGTTATTCTAAAAGTGAATTCTCTTTTTTGATAATTTCCAGCACAAAGCTATTGTTGTTACAGCAAAAGCACTCCTAATGGGCACCCCTCAAATGTGGACACCCTCTTAGGCAGTCTTTTTTTCATTCCCCAGCAGCAAAGCAGTAAGCCTGAAAAAACATTCTTTTATGATTACCCTTCTATTTAAATATTTTTGTCCTAGTGGTCGCTGCTGTAGAGGAGTTTTACTGTATTATATATTTTTTTCCTTTAAGTTCATCTGTTAATAAATTTTTGGTCATTTAATATAATTTTTTTAATTATTATTATGGTTGAAAGTATTTTTTTTCATTTTTGTATTTTATAACATTTTTAAATTTTTATTATACAAGTTAGTGTCTGTAAAATATTCATTTACTCATTGATAAACTTTTTTCAGCCGCTCCATCTGCAACTGTATCCACTTCAGGAAGCAATTCTATTATACCGGGTCCTATTAGACCACTAAACATTTCTAATTCTATCAGTCCTTCTACCATTCCTGTTGGTAAGTATGATGTGTTCAATAGTCAGTTCATTTCTGTTTTTTGATGCTTGAATAAATCTTAATGAGTGTTTGAAATTAATCTCTCTCTTTCTTTTTTACATGTGTGTGTTAAATTGTTAACCAATTTGCATAGAATTAAGTTAAAATGCAAGTTAAGCTACCCACAAGGTATTCTAAAAAATGTTAAGAGATATGCTGAATTACAATATTTTCCAGCACCAGTTAACCAACATTCTCTTAGTTCAGATATATCTTTTGTGCATTGCTTGCGGCTCAGTACTGGAATAAGTAAAACCAATAGACTCAAACTCTGTACTGCCATCTTCCCTAAAAAGAAAGAAAAAAAGATATTCCTGTTTTAAACTTTTTTTTTTAGAATTTAGGCTTTCTGCATGTATAGCTAAACTTTTTACTAAGAATGTGACAAATTTTTCAACATTTCTTGAATTTTCTTTCTTTTTCTGGAATTTCCCCCTTATTGCTTTTACTTTTTGCCTGTTTATTGTTTAAGTAGGTGGGATTTTATAAAGAGTTGGGTCATATTCTTGCAACTTCTCACACAAAGATATTGTGCAAGTACAAAAAATTACAACTCTTCCCACCACATTTTTTCAGTTTAAGAATCAGTCTTTGTGAAAATCCATGATCCAAATCCGCTGATTAATCCATGTTTAAATTACGAATTTTTTTTATTTATCTATTGCAAATTGTTCCATAGTATATATAACTTCAAAAGTACCTAAGTTAGAATAATTCATTTCATTATTGAAAAAATAGGATTTTTATCATTGTACAGGGTTGCCACGCGCCTGGAAAATATGGAAAACCTGGAATTGTCAGGGAAAACTAAAATGACCAAAAATGGTCAGGGAAGAGTAAGGGAAACTCATAAATCTCTTCAATGTCTGGAAAAGTTGGGGAATTCCTTTCATTTTCCAGTTAGCACATATCCATTAATTACCAAGGATACATAAATCAGCAAACTTTTTGCAGTGTTGTTTTTCACTTTGTAGGGATCAATCCAGAATTTTGATAGGGTCTTGTTTTTGTGAATTTTAAAAGGATTTTTGCAAAAAATAAGATAATTTTGTGGACATTTAAAATTTAAACATAGCAGGGGTCGGCACGAGTCACTTTTTTTTAAGTATTGGTCACTTTTGATCACTTTTTTAAAAAATGGTCAATTTTTTCACTTTTTTTCCTTGGGTTTTGTTACCACATGGAGCTCAAAGAATATTTCATTGTAATGTAACTTTGAGAAATTTTACGTTCATATAGTATATGATTGGTACATTCTGCATCTCTTACAAGAAACTGATTGCTTTCATTTCAACTGTTTATTGAGTTTCATTACAAAGTAAATTGATAAAATTCATTACTGAAATCGTTTAAATTTGGGCTTTCAAATACTATAAATTTAAGCACTGAGTCACGTGTTTTTTTCTTTCTGTGTGTAAGTTTTATATTACATAACACTATAGTTATAAAAAATTTAAAAAGCATTAAGCACAAAAATAAGAATTGAAATAGTTAAAAATTATGTTGAAGTTAGAAAAATCAGCCTTTTACCTTTAGCTAATTCAACAAGTAGCTTTTTGATGAATTAATTATCCGATGTGATATTTTTCAAGAAATGAAGATTTTTGTAACGACAATAAAAAATAACTAGACTTTGATTGATTAATTTTTTAAATTTAAATTTAATTTAGACTTATAATTTGTTTTGGAATTAAAAGTTGAAATCATTTTAATGTTTTCCATAGATATTATTCACTCTTTTAATTGTTCCTTACTAATTATTGGAAAGATCAGATATTTAGACAGTTAATAATGTATTGAATATTAAATTCTCAACACATAGCAAGAAATGCATTTTGTCTTCCTTGTGCTAGAACAAATAATTTGAAATTTCGTATTTTGTTCTACAACTTACTAAAATCAGACATGTATTTTTTTATTAGCAATCACAAATTGTCAAAGTGTTAAATAATTGTGTGTTTAGTTTAGAAGTTTAAATGAATATCTTTATTTTGAAAGCCTATTTCTACTAAGGATTGGATGTATCTCAAAAATTAGCCATTGATTCTTTACCACTTGTAAACTTAAATTTGATTTTTTGGATTGACAAAAAATTCAATTTTTTGAATTCCAGACGAATAACAAAAAAAAAGGGGGGGGGAGGGGAGGAAATGCACATATTTCAGAATTTAAAATTTGTTTACTATTTATAAAGAAAATTACAAAAACGGTATTGAATAATGAAACGGTTTGTTGCCTCCATTATGATACAGAAGATTAACACAGTATTTTCAGTCCAAATATTTTTGATAAAATATCAAATTTAGATTTATTTCAAGTGAAATTTTCTGTTACTTCAATAGTGATAGTTAAGCCTTGAATAAGTACAAAAAAGATTTAAAGAGTAACATTTGCAAAATAAATTTTATTTAATGTTGAATTTTAAAATAAATTAAAAGTTGATATTTCTGTCAATTTAAATAAACATTTATTCAGTTATATTTTTTAAAAAGGTACAATTTGAGAAAGAAAGTGTAATTTAAATTAAAATTAACTTTTGTCTCTCTCACCCTTAGCCATTTATGTGTTTTGAAAAAGGCATTTGAGCATAGTTACAGCTATAAAAATTCTTATTTTTGAATAGGCTATGAATTAATATTTTTTAAAAGTAGAATAAAAGTTTTATTTATTCTGGTTTAGTTTTTAAAAGATGTCAAAACAGCTCTTTTTCAAGTTATGTTCAGTTTAAGTAAAAACAGACACAAAAGTTTATACTTTAATGGTCACTATTTTAGTCACTTTTTTTAAAGCTGTGCTCACATTTTCACCATTTTGAAGACTCCAAAGTGCACCTAGCCCTGAACATAGTGATAAAAATGTTTATTATTATTTGCCGCTTATTTATTAAGTAATTGTGTGAAACAATTTGGCGACTTGGAATTTTGTGAAGGGTCAGTTTTGGTTGATTGGGAATTTAAAAGTTCTGAAAACGAAACCAAAGTTCTTCTGCTCAACCCTGTCTATGCCAAAAAACTTACGGCATAATGCTTGAGATAAATATATCAAAATTACAACTTTTATTGAATATGATAAAGAGCAATTGGACAAAAGTATGTGATGTTGACATTGTTACTGCAGACAGTAGATATTTAGAAAAAAATATCTTGCAATAATATTATGTAGATTGACCTCGATCAACCTGGGATGTTTTCTGAAATCACCTGGTAAATATGGAAAAGTCAGGGAATTCCATTCCCTAACTGTTCTCAACCCTGTTGTAAGTTAAGCCTAAACCATACCCATTTTACCCTACTTTCCTAAAAGCCTAATAAAAATAAAATGATGCAAATTTGATTTTGGTTGAAACAAATTTCTCTTTCTGGGAGCTCATAAAATTATTTGTTATAATTTCAGCAAATTTTTTGAGAATTACAGAAGTTACTAGATTTAAAATTGAAAATAATTATTTCTCTGGTACCTAATTAAAAGCTTTCAAATTAATTCTAGGTTATACTTTTTTTTTTTTAAATCACAGGATAAATTATCAAGATGGAATGTCAAAGGCTTCATAGTTAAAAGAATTGAAAATATTTTTAACATTGATGGCTATGGTAAAAAACACATATTTAATTTTCTTAATATGATGCCATTATCGCCCCATCTCGATTTTTTTTCCTGTAATTTACAACACTACTAAGTATTTGAAAAATTTTAATTATATTGTTTGAGAAAATATTAAATTGTACCTTTTAAATAGATTTAGAGATTCTTTTGCAATTTGACATATAGTATCATCAGAATGCTGTGAAATGAGTCTTTATTCAAGTCTATCTCAATTAGGAAGTTCTTAAAACAATTTAAAATCTGCAATCTTCTGTTTTCAATCTAAATTTTTGGAAATCTGCAGCTCTATAAATCCCTGATATACATAATAATTGTATCTTGGTAAATTTCATTTTCCCACAAATCGATACCAAAAGTATATCTGTGGCGAATTTCAAAAAAATCAACCACAGAAGGTGAAATTTGGAACCTGTGTTGATTTGACATGCAATGATCATATTCAAAATTCTATATTTCGGTCTGTCTAGATATGCACATATACAGTAGAACTTGGATAATTCGAACGTCTTTAAATCGAATTTTTCTTTAATTCGAAGATTTCGCTTGGTCCCTTGAACTTTGTACTCCAAATCAATAGTAAAACTTTTGGATAATTCGAAGTTCAACTTCTTTAATTCGAAGGTTTTTTCTCTTCCGAAATCGATAAAAGTATGTTGAAATACATTTTTGTCTGTTAAAATTTTACCCTACTTGTTTGTTTGCAGCAAATTGAACTCTAGTTAACAGAGTAAATCCACGTCTAATCCCGCTCTCTTTTACGTTTCGACACGTGACTAATTATTGGTTGCTCGAATGGTCAGATCATGCGTAGAAAATGTTTTTCGTTTTTGTTAAAATCAAAAGACTAAATTCAGCAAAGCAATCCGAAATTTCTCAGTTTTTTTAAAAAGTGTAGCAGGTAATTTTTTACATGATTTTCAAACTCAACCAAAGAATATTTCGTAAAAGTTAAAACGCTACTTATATATTCCTATTTTCATAGGTATATGCTCTAGTTTATATTATGTACAAACTAAATTTTATTTCCTGGAAAAATACAATGCTTAATTATTTTATAACATGCCTTGACATTTTTCAGAAAAGGTTATTGACGTAGTTTTTGACATCATAGACATTATCGGGCGTTCGTGGGCCTTAAATTAAGCTAAAAATATTCGACTTCTGTAAATCGAAGTTTTGAATAATTCGAAGATTAGCTGTGGTCCCTTCAGCTTCGAATTATTCAAGTTCTACTGTATATATATATATATATATATATATATATATATATTCACAGTTATAAATATATAGCATGAATGAAGTATTCAGTGAGTCTATAATTGTAACAAATATTGATTAGGTATGCATGAAGCTTTATAACAAGAATTAAATACTCTTGTTAATACAAAAAGAAAAGCCTGAGAAATAATTCTTTCAAGTTTGAGAATTTAAAAAAAGTTGAGTTTTTTTTAACCTCTAACTGGTAGGGTGGGATCATCTTGACCCAGAGCATTGCTGAAATGTCTACTGTAATATAGCTGCGAAAGTTTTTTACCTGAAACTTTTTCTACTTGATCTTCAGTCTATCTTTGGAGCTTGAATGAAGCAGGAGCATATTCTAGTTGAATTTTCCTGATATTTCACTTTCACTTTGACTCCACCCTACCAGTTGAGGGTTAACGAAACAAAGTAATAAATTGTTACATTATTTACATTTTTTTCTAGCAAAGGTATATCCTCAGTCCACGACAGCTGTCCGTTCTAACAATGAATCTTCAAGCACCAATACTCAGGAAAATAATCGCACCAACTTTACTTCTCAGCCAGTTTCAAATGCTGCTCGAGTTGCTACTCCAACAACGAGTTCTTCATCTGTACCACAAACTGTTATGTTATCTGAAAATAAAATTGACAGGTAGTGTGAAAAACCTTAAATTATATGCATGCACAGCATTCTATTTAGTAAAATTAGTTCTTTTTAGCCTACTTCCCTGTAAATGTTTTTAAAAAATGAACGGTTCAAGAAATCTTAAAATTAGTGCTATAGGGGAAATGTAAAGAAGCCAATTACTCAGGGTTCGTATGCTTCCTAATTTTTCATATTTCTTCCTACTTTCCTAATAATTTTTATATTGTCTTACTGTTTTTGGAAAATTTTTCCTTATTAGCTTACTTTCCCGTAAAAATTTAAAATAAATAAATAAAGTATGAAAGAAGGCTTGATGTATTTTAAAAATATTGTTAAAGCTAAAGAAAAGTCAAAAATAAGTGAAATAATTAAATACAGATTGAAAAATAAAAAATTTGAAAGTAGTTTTTTGACATGGGGAATATGTGTCGTTTTTCTTTCGGTTTGTCTTTCTGTCTGTCGGTATGCTTTCTGTCTGTCTCATCCTAAACCTTTTGAGGGAATTGTCCAATTTGAAAGAGTTTTGTTTTTGCATTTGAAAGATCTCGGCGAGGGCTTCCATATTTTACTTTTTGATCTGAACAACTTTCGTCCAATTTTGAACTATTCAAGAAATCTTAACATTACCGCCTATGGGCAAAATCAAGCAAATTATGTAAACTCTGGTCATGAGAGCCAAGCTCCTATGAACAAACTTATTAGAAAAACTCTTGGCGTGAAATATTTTTTAACTAACAATTTTTGTTCAATTTTGAGCAATTCAAAAAAAAAAATTAACATTAGCACCTTTGAGGAAATTTCAATGCTATATAAATCCTGATCTAACAGAAGGATTTGCTTAGAACAAACTTTATTGAAAGATGTTATGTAGAACAAGTACAGATACGAAGTTCATCCAGAACTAAACAAGTCTTTTTTCCTATGAAAGTTTTTGATCTAGATTTTTAAGAATATTTCTGATGAAAGAATGAATGAATAAAAGTAAATAAATGGAAAAATAAACAAATGAGTAAATAAATACATAAATTAGTAAATGAATGAATGGGATGAGTGTATTAAATGTTGAAAAATGTATATTTAAAGTACCGTAATTATCGGTAAATAGCCCGCATCGTTGTATAGTCCCGCAGGAAGAAAAATTAATCCTAAAAAAATCGAGTTCGTTGTATAACCCGCACCCAAAACAAAAACAATTATATGGACAAATCACTCTGTAAGGTACACTGTTTGTAAGGAAACAATTTTTTTAAATTACAGAACACTTTTAGTATTTACAATTATATTGTAAAAAGTTTCTATTTTACCATATTTTGTTTATACAGGGACCTCTGCTCTGGTCCTACTCTCCTATTGTGATTTAATTGGTGTGAAGCAAAGGCTTGTATGGGGAAGTTAAGAGGGATGGGTGAAATTGGATCATCGTTTCGAAACCTATCGTTTATTTCTTTCAATTTAACAATTAATTTAATTTTCTTTTTAAGAATAATTATATTTTTTTAAATTCCTGCATCGTTATATAGCCTGCAGATAGTAAAAAAAAATGAGTTTTTTTGTAGATAACCCGCGGGCTATACACAGATAATCACGGTAATTAAGAACTAAAGCTAAATGAGAAAGAGAGAGAAAGATAGTTAGATTATAAATTTTAAGTTGGGTGTATGTGGTTGGGGATTTGAAGTTGGGGTAGACGGAACTTCTTGTTCCCTTTGCTTTCTCTTAAACTTATTTCCTTTTTGTTGTTTACAGAAGAAAAATAATACGTTATGAACTATTTAAATTTTTTGCTACTTATAGTTGAAAAATATTCTTTAAAGTGTTCTTATGAAGTATTTTTTTTAATTTAAATTTAAATTTATTTTCTTATAAGTATTAGGGAAAATTGAGTCTGAAGAATGTTTTCAAATTTCTGAAAATTCACAAGAAATTTTTCTAAAACGTAATATGGTATTTATGTCAAGTTTGATTAGTAAAAAGATTTCTTAATTGAATACTATAGGGGCTCAGCCTCTTTTTTTTTTAATTAAAGTCTAATCATTTCGTTAATCTGCTCTTAAACTTTATTCTGTGATTCTTGAAAGTAAAACTACTTTTTTTTTTTTTTTTTTTTTGCATTTTTAGTGGTTCTTCAGTTCGATATACTTCTCTTCAAAAGCCTCAAGTTGGGAATTCAACGTCATATGCACCATCTCCAACAACATATTTGTATCATGACCAGTATGCTACAAATTTAGCTATGCATCCTTACAGTCCAAGTACTAATAATCAAGGGTTTACAGCAACTCACCTCAGACCTGTTTCATGTAAGTTCCATTTTATACCAGTTAGAGCTGGGCAATGCATCAATGTATTGCGATACCCCTGTATACAATCAACTAGGGATGTACCGAGTACTCGTCAAAATTCCAGCCGAGTACTCGGCCATTACTGAGTAGTTGTGAAAATTTCGTCATTTTTTAAAAGTTTACTAATAGTAGATAAATTTGTAACTGATTAGTACAATAATATGCAAATATAAATATGTAATATGCAATAATTAAGAAAAATTATGAAGTATATAAAATAATTTTACACAGCTTATATATTGGTAAAGTTCATATGCTAATTCGACTATTTTTTCCACTTTCTATACCTTGTTTGCCACTTTTTAAGCTGTACGAGTAGCGTCCAACATGTTTGATTTAACAAATCGGTGAAACATGTCAGAAACTCGTATATTATGCCCTGGCAATCTTAGAGGGCAAATCAATCCATTCAGGCAGTGCCATCTAGTGAACAATTTTGAACTGATTGATTTTGTATCTGAGGAGTAATGTGTTTCAATTTTAAATCAATGTATCTTAAATTATGTCATTGTACATAGAAACTTGTGTTTTTTTGACATTAATAATTTTGTATCTTGGGTTTTAAAAATAGAATTACATATAAAAAATATCACTTTATTATTAACTAGAAAAAATTAAAAAATGAAAAGAAAGTAAATAAAAATATAGTGTCAATATTGATTTTTTTCCTTGGGTGCGGGGAGGGAGGGGGGAGGAGAAGATTATGAGGCATTTTACATAATTGAATGAATTTTTACCACAACCAATAATCATTTTTGATAAACTGATTTTTATAAAGAGTTATAATGGTTTAAAGAATTCTATTTTGGAATTCTTACATTCCATCTCTTTCATTAGTTTATTTATTAGTTTATATATATTATGTAGTTAAAATGTATGTTTTCATTTCAATATATACAAAATTCTTCATGTGCACATCAATACTCTTTTTTTATTCACAACTACTTGGTACTCGGCTACTCGGCCAAAGTGCTACTCGGTACATCCCTACAATCAACATCATAAAACCAGTTCAGAATTCTTCTCTAAATTGATGCATCAAGTTGGCATTACATTACAATTTAGAAATTGCTACAATGCCCTTTCCTAATTGGGGAGGAGGGGAAAGGGTAGAAACCACCTACGTTACTAACATTGGTCCCTTCTAGGGTTGCCATTGCACAATTGACTACAATTATATCTCGATGGCTAATGCAAATGATTATTAAGAGGAAAAATATTTTGTTTATCTACATAATTTATTTATTTTGCTTGGGAATTAAAAAAAATGAAGTACTGCACTGCATAGATTTCATATTGAGGAAGGTAACAAATTGATTAATTAGGGGATTTTAATTTTGAAATTCAAAGTTTTTTTTTTGGCAGCAGCACCAGCTGCTGCAGACATTTCAAACATACTACAACTTATGAAAGAAAGTGAATTTTTCATTCTCACTTCTCATTTCAAAAATTTGTTTAGTTTTCTGAAATAATAATATAATCAGTATTAAATCTATAAAACTCCAAAGCTGCAATGGATTTCAGATGTAAACAATGAAGCTTTTAATTGAGTGTTGAGTAAAAATTTGTCATTGCACTAACAGTATAGATGTTAAATTCAATACAAATTTAATTAATTTTCCTTTTATCAAATTATTTTAACTTTTTATAGAATTTTTAACTTTTTTGATGTAGTCATGCTCAGGGTTGACTGATTTAAATAGCTTTGATTAAATCATTGATTTCTAAATTTTTACTTAGAATTTACTAAAACTTAAAATCATACTTGTTATTCGATTTCAAAATTTTTACTTAGAATTTGCTAAAACTTGAAACCCTACTTGTTGTTTGATTTAAATTGAGAGTAATGAAAACAGTTTTTTCAATTAAAAGGAATGCAGATCTTGTTAATAGACTTGAGCATACTGCTCAATCGCTAGATGTGGTGACAAAATATACAGGGCTCCCACGGCTGCGCCAATTGCGCAAAACTGCGCCAAAATGATTTTTCTGCTACACGCTGTTACAAAATGCGTTTTTTTTGCAAAATTTGCGCCAAACGGCGATTTTCGGAAAAAAAATCGAAAAAATTTTAGATATATTTTTTAACCTTAAAATCGACATCATTCGATGCATTTTTCCTTTAGTCAACTAATTTTTTTACCTTTGAAGCAGTTTATTAATGAATATTAGCTCTACCCTCTCTTAAGAACATCAAATATGGATGAGAAACTTGAGCAAAATGAGTGATGTGTCCCACGCTTGTGGAAGAAACAATGATACGATTTCTAATATTTTGAAGTATTATAGAGAAAAAAATCATTCCTATTATCACTATTTATGTTGAACATTTTATTTAGTAAGTTTTTCTTGAAATAGATAAAAAAGTTAAAAAAATAGAATAGATAAAAAAACTTAGCGTATAATGTTTAGGAAATACTAATCAATGTGAAAAATCAATAACAGAACAGATGTTAAAAAGATTGCTACTCCATTATAACAATTTTTTCAAATTCCTTAAGCCTACTTTCCACGTACAAGCAAAGGAGCGCATACGTTCTGCAATCTTTTTGCATCCCCTATAAAAATCGGATTTTTTTCATTTCAACTATTCATAATGTTTCTTCTCAAAGTAAATAAATAAAATGTATATTTATTTTAAATAAAAACATTGTTTGAAAATATATATTTGTTCCCGAAAGTGTTTAGAGGTAGACTTTCAAACGCTGTAAAATTAAACATTAAATTTCAGCTTTTTTTCTTTTCTCATTAATCTTTAAGCTTTGTAATCTATATCGTATAACCACAAGCAATTCAAAAAAAAAATAAAACATAAATATAAAGAACAAAATAAGTAAAACAATTAGTTAAGTTAGAAAATCATTAAACAAAAACCATGTATATCTTAATGAATTGATCATCTTTAGCAAATATGTTAAGCAATATTATTAGAAGAAATAGAAATTTTGTTGTGGATGAACAACCTCACAAAAGTAAACTTGCTTAAAGTTTCAATTTTTTAACTAGATTTGAAAGTTATGAAATTATCACGCATTTCCTCTTTCTTTTAATTCAATTTAGTTTCTTTCAGCATCCAATTGCTGTAACCCTAGGACTCTTGAAATTTAATTGTAACTATTGCACAATTTTGAAAGATGTAAAGAAAAATTGTTGGAAAAAAAAAATCATTAGACATTAAATTATCAACATGTAATAAGAAATACATTTTGCCTTTCTGTTATAGAACTGAAAAATATAATTTGGTTCTTGAATTTTCTTGCTGCAAAATTATAAAACTCAGCAATTTACTTTTAGTGCCAATTATTACTTCCAAAGCATCCAAGTGAGCATTTTCGATTGAAATTTAAAGGAATATTTTTTAATCAGAAAAATAATAAATATTACTGCAGAAAATAGGATCGACTTCAAATATATTTTTTGATAAAATATGAAATTATATTTAATTCATTCAAAATTTTACTGTTACTATAATCACAATGATTATACCTAAATAAGTACCATTTAAAAAACAAATGATAAATAGTTTAAAATAGTTGAACCTTTCATATTAGTTAGTTTTTGCTTATTTTCTTGAAAGAAAAGTGTTTTAGCTATTAAACAAAAAAGAGTGCAATGATTTTTGAAAAGAAGAAAATTTTAAGCTTTCTTCCAGCTATTCTTAACTATTAGAAGAAGAAAAAAACAATAAAACATTTTTTAAAAATAATAATCTGTTTCTTGAGAAAAGTATTGAAAACACACTTTTAAGGGTTATAGGTTTAGTTAGTCTTACTTTTTGAATAGGTTATGAATAATTTCTTAAGAATTATAAAAGTAATCCAGTTTTTGAAGGATGACTGACGTTTACATTTCCTGTCATTTTGAAGACTTGAAACTGCTCTTACCCTTGATGTATGAAAACGACATTGCTTTAAAACAGCCATTTAATATTTAAAAAAAAAAGAAAAAATCCTCCAAAAATGGTACAAAGTTAATATTTTCGGCTCCTAAACTGATACAAAAGTCGATTTCTTCTGCTTCAAACTGATACAAAAAGGACATTTTACCTGCTCCGAAAGCTGCTACAAATTGTGTTAAGGTAGTGGGAGCCCTGAATATATCTATTCCATATGCATGAAGTTCACATTTGCAAATAACTTCAATTAAAAGTTAATTATATGTACTTAGATGAATTAAATATGAAATTTACTTCACAACATTACAACCAAACACTAGGGCCACCTTCTTTTCTATCCTATTTAATAGATCCACAATATTGTTTTGGCTGAAGATAAAAAGGAAAAGCTGTTGGTCATGTTATCAAGATTTTGTGAAGCAAGAGTACAAAAAGCAATAAATCGACGGTTCACTGCTGTTGCAACATCTGCATCTGTAAAAAGACTTATATTATGTTTTTCTGTTTATCGTTCTATCCATTATACTAATAATAGTAGTCGATTTAAGTGAATTTCAGTTATTGTTCCAAAGTACCAAGCTTTTTACCCATACATATAAGAGTATTGTTCAAATGAGTGGGAAATGTGTTGATTTACAAGGTTCTACTGTATCCAAATAATATTTTTCGAGATATTTTCATAATTTTTTTAAGTGGAACATGATTTTTACCTATTATTTCTCATATTAATTCATAATTAAATTTGGAAAAAGCTTTTTACTTGCAAAGTAATCAATTAGTCAAATTTTTAAATTTCAAGAATCTCATTTATCTTTTTAAAAATCTGACTCTTTTTTTTTTTTTTTTAAAGAAAAATGTTTTTTTTCAGCTCTGGTTACTTTCTAGTTTTCACTCCTTTTTTTATTTTTTGTCTATATACCTTTTATCAATGTGTGGTTCCCAAGAATTATTTCAAATGTTTAATTTGTGTGATCATGTATACTTTAAAAAAAAGGATTTTTTTTAATCATATTTTTCTGATTGTTCTTCATTTAAAAAGATTCAGGGCATCATTAATATTTATATCATTATTAGTTTCACAGCATGGCACTAGCAATGCATCCAGTCATCCTTCCATATCTGTTTCTAATTCATCACAGCCTATCAACTCTGTAATGGTTGCTGTGGATTCCCGTCATCATGTATCTTTGCACTCGCCATTCACACAGAATTCAGGTAAAACTTCCCTCAAACTATTTTTCTTAGCTATTATTTGTAAATTATTTATTTGTTATATTTACCTCTTCTTATTTAAAACAGGTTCTAAAGGTTCTGAGTTAACTACTCCTGTATCTATGCCTTCTAATAATACCAGCTGTGCTGCCACTACCTCTGCAACAAATGCAGTAACCACTACCTTCAATTCTTTACAAGCACAAACTAATGTCAATAACCATACTTCACCACGTCCTAGCATTTTAAGAAAAAGAACAAGTGAAAAGTATGTTACATTTTTAATGATTAGTTTTGTACTTTTTCATTTCAGTTACATTTTATTTAATTTTTTACAAAATCTTAGTTACTATGTTTAATATATACTTTGTTTGTCTTTATCTATGTGTTTTTTGTACAATTGCTACTTCTTTGCATAACTCTAACATATTAAGCTCCTAGCAAGTGGTTTGCAAGAACTTATTTTTTTTAGAAAACTTTTCTTTCAAATCAAAATGAAATTCATCATTTAAAAAGGGGTTGTTATATTATTTTTAACAAGGTATGAAATGGCGGAACACCCAATTGTCTTTCTTCAGTAGAATTGCTGTGGTCAGATTTTAATTTGGTATTCAAAACTGAAATTTCAAAACTTCCTCTTTTCCTGGTAGCTTCCTAAGTCAAAGTCTGGGTGATTATATAGGTAACTATTAGCAATATTAGGTAACTATTTATGATATTCCGGACAATATTGGCTTAAATATAGATTCATAGCAAAAGATCAAAAAATATGCATTTACAATAAGTTTGGCATTTACCTGGCCATTGAATGTAATGATGTCATGTAAACTTCAATTCCAAAAAGATGTAAATTGCTCCCAAGTTGCATTGACATAAAAGCCTTTTTAAAAAATTAAAGAGAAAAGACTAATGCGTAATAACTTAGAAGCACAAGTTTTGAAAACAGAAATTTCACCAATGAATAAAAACTTAACTACATGAAAAAATTTTATTTAAAACATTTATTTAAAAAGATAATGAGGCAAAACTAAATATGTTATGCATTGTATGTCGTACATACACACGCATATGCAGTAAAGTCTTGAGCAGTCACAGCTAAATTGCTTAGTGAATGTCCAAAATAAACTTTTTTTTATCCTTTTAATTTGCATTATTTCTTAATTGTTAAATTAAATGCCTCAGAGATGATTTTGAAAGTTACACATGTTTTCATTCTTTCTTCAAGCAAATCACTTTCATGACAGTACTCTTTTATTAAAAAAATGATTATTAACAGTATTCAGAGAAGTACTTCAACTATTGAACATCAAATTGCTGGCACACCCTTAACCCTTTTGGGATGGGTTTGACGTTTACAAACCGAGGCGAGAGTTGCCTCACAAGCTGGGTGCAACAAATCCGTCTCGTCCTACCATGTATGGGATTTTAGATAGAATGAAATATTGGTATTTTTCTTTAATACTATGTGGGGCCCATGTCTGTTTTGATGCATTATATCAAGGCTGGAGGATGTTTTTCTTCATTTCCATGGCATTTTTTTATCTTTATTTTTTCTTGGTTCCGGAACTAATGATGGAGTGGCGGCAGTGATCAGTAATGTAAATAAATCAGCTTGGCCTTAAATTGCATCAGCTAACATAAATGCATTCCTATGTTTTTGATCATTAAATGCTTTTAATTCTTTTTTGTAGATGTTTGAGATATATATTCTGTGGTTTGCAGATCTCTTTTCTTTCCTGTTTCCATTTCTTTGAGTTAGGTTAGCATTCAGACAAAATTTTAATGCATGGTTTTACAAATGTTTTCTTGTAAAAAATCGTAAAGTGAAAACGTAATTCGAGTATGAGTGCTTTCAATTAGTAAATGATTCATTTTTGGATAGTGATGATAGTTTTGACTTTTCTAAAGAACTGCAAAGTGATAGCGATTCTAATACAGGCATACTTTCAATTAAAATGGTATAAAAAATTGTTCTTTAGATTAATGGACATTGCACTTATGTACGCAAATGTTTTTCATGAAGAAACGTATGGACTGAAACCACCATTCTTAGAATTTAAAATGGAAGTGGTTGAACAAATATTTTTATACTACATATGGTTACAGGGCCAAAAGGATGTATACTGCAAGATCATCACCCTCATATGTGTTACTTTCAGGCAGATATTTTCCTGCTTTAAAGCTTACTGAAACTTTTCTCCACCAGACACCCGTACACCTCTTAGCCGAGGCCTTAGGTGCGCCGAAGCTGGGAGCTGGTGGCCGTTGGTCGACTACGGTGGGCCCATTTGTGCACCGAGGTAATTCTGCTGGACTGATATGCGTTTTACCACCCCGCCAGTCCAGGAACCTGACCCCCCTTGATACCCTACACTTGGGGGATATCATTTGGGGGGTTGTGGTTCCCAAGCTTACTGAAACTGGTTAAAGTGCCGAAAACAATGTACAGTTTTCATCAAAACAGTCCTAAAAGCCAACAATGATGCAGAAAACATACTATTCTTGTGGTACATGCAATGTAGAACTTTGCATACACCCATGTTTCAAAGAACATCATGCTACCTACATTTTGAAACTGCTTTCTTTTTATTATTTTTATTACTTGATAGTCAAAAATAAGTTCCTCTTATAGTGTACAAACAATTGAAACATTTGAATGGCAAATTTATTTTACATGAATTTTTTTCCAAAGTTAGACTTAGTTGTGCAAGTTGGCTGTCCCCAAGTGATAATGGATTTTATTAGCATCGTCCGGTGACAGTGGCTCACTGACCAAGGTACCTGTCCCAAAAGGATTAAGAAATACATTTTGTCTTCCTATTGAATTTCTAAAATTACTTTGGTGCTTAGTTTTTCTGCTATAAAATTGTTAAACTCATCTAAAATTTCTTTGTGCTTCTTTTCTTCTTTCAAAATTACCAAAATCAGATTTTCGAATTTTTTTTGCCTGCTGTATTAGGAGAAAAAGTTGGTTTTTGGCACATTATTGATAGGGGCATAGGGGTATCAGGGAGGGCCAGATTCACACAGCAAGAGTAAGGTTTGCTGGGCACCATCCCAGCCTAACTAACTCTGAGCGATAATGAGCATTCGTCAGGTTTCACTTCCCCTCAGGGAGGACAACCCTAAAGCCACGTGCTGACAGGGGAGGGGGATGGAGCTGAGAACAATGTTAAGATGTAAGAAATGTATGTCTTCTGGTGATCAAAACGAATAATACTTTTTTATATCAGTTTTCCCTTGTAGTTGTTTTTAGCTCATCCGCAAACTGTTGACATAATTTCCAGAAATTGCCATCTATGCTGCATAATAATAATAAAAAATATTTGCATAATTTCTTGCGCCTTGTGTATACTCTTCCAACGAATATGACTTTTTTTCTTTTTTTTTCAATTACATTCTGTAAATTATTCGATCTAAGATAAAAAAAGTGAAAGATCCTGACATAATCAGGAGTGTACCAAATTGAATAGGTACATGTACCAACCATCTCTTTGTATTATTATTTATTCTTTTTTTTTTATTATTTCTTTAATTTTATTCTTGTGTTTTATTTTAATTATTTATTTACTTATTCATTTTGAACTTATGAGTAATAGGCTAATGTAGATTTGATGTATTTGATGTTTAAACCAAAATTAATTTCTTTCAGTTTTTATTCATTTAATTTTGATTGATTTTGTTTAGTGTTTGTTCTATTGCTAAAAAAAATCTGACTGATAGACTGTGTGCTGCTGAACCAGCAAGCCCTCGTCCTGATGTGAGCAACAATATCAACTTTACCTCAGTCTTATCTCCAAAACCAATTAAGTAGGAAATTTATTTTGTACTAATATGCTTTGCAAAGTATATTTTATTTAATTTTAAATACTTAAAAGCGTTATTCTCCCCCCCCTCCAACAACATTGTTTTTACAAGTGAAGTTAATGCGATAAAGATTACTAAGCAAATGCTTATAAATATTTAACTTTGCACAAACTTCCTATTTGAACAAGACCTGCATAAATAAGGCAGAATTAGTGATGAAAATTTTATAACACATAATATATTAAAAGCTGCGCATGGTACATTCATAAATCAAAATCAAAAATTTTATGAAATCATCTCATTTTTTTATAAATACTCCAATTGAAATAATTAAATAAGTTATTTTCTCTTGAGTGCAGTGGATATATATTACTTGATATATATAATGATAAATATTATAATATACATAATAATGATAATATCCAAATAACAAATCTACATTGTTTAAAGTTAAACTCTTTAAACTCATCTTAGATTATATTATTAAGTTGCTCTTAAGTTAATAAAATAATGAAAAGATATAATTATGTCAGAGGAAGCTTAATGGAACTAATTTTGTAGTGATGAGCACTGAGTAGGATAAGGATGAGATAGAGAACCAGATCTAAGAATCTTTTCAAATCAAAGATAGTGATTATTTCTTTTAAGTTGACTTTTATTGACCCACTCATCAGACAAGCAACACACTAAACTCATACTTTAAAGTCATTTTCTGAATGTTAATTTTCTGATATTGAACCCGACACCAACCAATATACTAGATTTACTTTTATTGTTATATTTTTGTAATTATGGTATCATACCAAAATTAAGAAGTACGTATTTGATGTAGCATAGTTGATATTTTCTCATTATGATGAACAAATTTACATAATAATATAAACGTAAGATGTTTATATTAAATAAAATGTACAACAGACAACATAAAGGGTGCACATATATGAACCTAATTTTTGTTTTAAGTGAAGTGATAATTATTAAAAATCTTGGTATACATATTTTTTATAAATACAAGTAAATTGCAGAGACTAAAGTAGGTTAAATTAGTAATTAACACATTAAATGCCACTATGTGTTCCAACCTATTTTTACTAAAAGTATTCTTTTTTTTTTTTTTTTTGTTATTTATAGAATTTTTATCTATTTCATTTGAATTTGTAAAGAATAATGAAATAATTAAACGGTACACCATGTTTCCAAAAACGGAATAATAGCAGCTAAGGGGGCGTAAAATCTTATGTGCATTTTCCATTTAACATTTTAATCTCTACATTTCATTGTTTGGCTACGGTTTGTATTTGGTAATTGATAGAAATTAACTTACTATTTCTTAATACATATATTTTGTGCACTTTTTTATATGAATTTATGCATCCTTTTTCACATTTTCTTTGAAAATATGCTAAACAGCTCTTATGCAGCATTACATCACATTTTTTACAATAAGGTCAGTAAAAAACAAAACAAGTTTTTTACTAACTGCATCAAGAAAGAAAAGCAGGAAGGCTTCTGAAGCCTTTCTCCTTTATTTATTATCCCACCGAAACCACATCTCGGGATATAGATACAAAAGTTTTGTGACGAAGATGCTCTTTATGTCTCTGCTCATTATTCTTCATCAGTGCAGCAGTAACCCCACAAAGAAATTCTAATTGCACCAGCTTCTTTTTGAAATTCTCTATGTGTTCTCTAATCTGCTATAACTGCTACGCTTTTCGTGTTAATAAAAATGGCCGCTGACACTTCTAGTCCCTAATTTGTTGTCGGATAATGGCTCAAAAATCTCAATCTGATCGGCTGCTTACATGTACTTGTATTTGTTGTAAAAAGCAACATGTGGCTGTCAAGTATGATTCTTTTTCTTTCACTTGCATTTTATCTTTTTTCTCCAGCTATTGGTTCTATTGACAATTGCTGGACCATCAGAGAGTTGTCGGTAAAATAAGGTTCTCAATGATTTTTCACAGTGAAAAACATGTTTATTTGCAATGAATAATACATTTTGAGAAAGCTTAAACTATTTCCTATTTTTCAATCAAATTAAAATTTCAATAGGAAAAAGGGTTTTAATTTAATAAATGTTTGTAGAATAATTTCAAATCATCTTAATTCCAGAAGGACTAATGTCCGCTTGGCATATTTTTTATTAGTGAATCACATCCACTCGGAAAGTAAATTTGAATTTATTCAAAACCATCAAAATCTCAACTCTTTGCTGTTTATAAGTAAATGCATCATTTACCTACATGAAATTCATGTGTCCTTTTAATGTTTATCTGATGGTTTGAATTTTAAGAGATGTTATACTTTCAGAGAGCCATGATACATGAAATTAAAAAATTGGTAAAATAAATAAGAGAGCATTGCAGTCCACACAAAGTGAAGCATTAATTTCAAAAATACAAAGGAGTATGAAATGTCTTCCTTGTTGTTTGACCAGAAATAGATCAGCTGATTCCCACAGAACCTTTTCAAAGTAGCATGTTAAATTTTGGTTCATGTTACATATTGTGCTATCTCCTGATGCTGCTCTTTAATGCTTTATTCTTGCAAACACAAAAAGATTGTAACAGTGCGTAATAATTTTTTGTCTTTTTTAGCTTGGAAATGCAAAAGTATTTCATACATGACTATGTCGCTTAGTCTTAAACACTGTAATCGTAGCATAAATTCAGTTGTATTAGTGTTCTGTGTTACTTTAGATTAATTGTTTTATTTTTTATTTCAGTGACAAAGTAAAAGAAGTTCTACCTCCACTGATTCCAGCATCTGAAAGTCAAAACTTAATAATACCAGTTATCCCGCCATCAGCTATTAAAAAGGAACCTGGCATTGTTGAAAGTTTGTTTTCTTTAATCACCTTTTGCTTATTTATTTGTTAAATGTATTTATGTGTTGAAACTTATTCAAATGCATCATGTGTGCTAAGTTTCATTATAGACTAGCATAATTTATCTGTTTAGAATTCGATTTTTATTTAGAGCACTTGAATACTTTAGTTATATTTAAAGACTTAAAATATTTTAGTCATTATTTTTTCTCTCTCTTCTTTTTTGTGGTCCTTTTTAAGAAAAATATCCATATTTACGTTTCTAAGCAAGTCACCAGAGAAGCCATCTTTGATTATTGCTACTATTTAGCATCAGAAGCTCAAAATTTTTTATGCTTCGAAAAAAGGGTTCCTTGAAGCCTTAACTTGTTCAGAACTAACACAATGATAAAAGGTTGCTTCCCCGGGCCCGCACGCTCTGAAAGAATACGTATGATCTGGACCCGCAGTTGTCTCCTTTGAAGCTACTTTCATTTAAAAATTCAGATTAACTCATTGCTGCAATTAAATATTTTGAAATTTATTGTAAATTGATATTAATAAATAGTATCTGAGTTTACTGTAATGTAATTTTCTTGATATTAAAAAAATAAAATTCCAAATTTTTGCTTAAATATTCTAAAGTTTTGATGTCCATTCACCTTGAGCTCGCATTTAAATTTTACGCAGTTTTCCTTATCCTGAAATTCATTTCCGTTTATGTTTAAAAATAACGTTCCTTTATTTCTCACTGAAGCATTTATCATTTTACATATATCACTGGGGCTAAAATTCAAATTTTCAAGTGGAGAGGAGACTCCCCTCCAAGCTTTATATACAGAAGGGATTGCAATTTTTTGGAAGGGAAAAAAAAATTCTTGATAATAATATCGGTAAGGATAACAAAAGGGAAAAAATTGAGATTTTTTACGTTTTCACCAATGTTTTTCGCATCTTATGCGGGCAGGCAACTCCTGCCCGGTCTATATTCAAGGAGAATTTTGAGTGGGAATCCCAACACCCCGCTACTGAATTTTCGTCCTGTTTCACTTTCGGTTAAATACTTCACTCCTTCAGCCACAATGGCTAAAGGCACACAAAACTTCTACAAACAGAAAATTCTACTCCCACCTGTAACCAATAAAATTCCACCCTTTCCACTCCACCAAAATGTGAACAGAAGCACTGCAAGCAATTAATTAATCAAAGGCCTTTTAAATGCCTGATCCGACCAAAGGAATCTATCACAGTCCCCCTCCCCTCAATTAAAGGGGAAAAAATACAGAACCAAAAGCACATGTTGAGCTCTGTAGAACCTGCTTAGAAAAAAGAAGACTTCAACCACAATCTACTGCCACTTAAACATTCAAATAAATGGTTCCATTTTCTAATTACGTAACTGCTGGGTGTAGCATATTATTAGAGCACGTTGCTTGGCAGAGATGCTGGGCTGATAAGGAAAAAGAATAGTTGCGTAGCTTCTATGAGATGTTGGTAGCAAACGTGTTAAGGCCCTTGTGTGCAGTAATCTTGCAGTTATGTGCTTTAATAGTTAATTTTTTCATTTATTCGTTGTGGTGATGTTTTAAGATTAGTTTGTATAGTACTAAGTTTTCTATTATTTAATAGCCAACCTCAGTAACCAGTTGGTTCACCATTCTGTACAATATACAAGTCAGCATCAGCAGAGTACTTACTGCCTGTGATGACAAAGCACTTGTAGAAAATGAATTGCTACATGAAAAATTAGAAATGGAAAATAGCAGCCCCAATGAATTAAAATAATTAGAAGCCAAATATTAGCCGAAGAAAGAGAATTACCAAATCCAAAAGAAAGAAAAAGCTTAATTCATATCATGTGATGCACTAAGCCTATAGGCAAATCAAGGACCTCTATAGAGAACCCTTTAAATGCAAGTAGCATTTTTGAACTCTTCAGAGAAAAAAAATTTAAATAACATTTATTATTACATTTGAAGAAAAAAGTAAATGTGACTATTCTTGTTTCAAGTATTGAAAACCTTATTAATGACTTTGATATATTAGTACCCACACACATAAAAGTTTTTGAGAAATGCTTTTCTCAAACATTTCAAATGCCATTGTGTGTTGAAGGTTTATTTATGTAGGCAATGATGTAATCATACTGATTCTATTTTGCATAGAAATAGGTCACAACGAATTAATTTGATTATTGTTATTTATCAGTTGGATGTTTTATTCATGTTATTGCATTTCATTAAGTATTATTATAATCATAAGGGAAATAAGATTACATATTGAAAACCACAATAGATTTCTACATTTATCGTTTTGCTTCACTGAGCTGTTATTCAGTAAAAAAGGTTATCCAAATGGCTCTGTGATATTTGCTCTCCAATAAACCTAATTATTTTTATAAAAGAAAATAATCATGCATTTTTATTCCTCTTGACTTTTTTTTAGCATAAGATATATATTTTTTTAAGTATAGTTTTTCCAAAATGTTTTTCATATTTATTCATAAGGTCCCTTTTTATTACACAAATTATGCGTATAGCAATAGAGGAGTAGCTTTGTATCATTATTTTCTACTTATCTTTTTACTTATTTTGAATACTGTTGTGGGATCAAAGTGTTCAATTGAAATTCTGGCACACGCATCCTAATAAATGAAAGAATATTTTGAAATAGTCATCATTGAAATGTGATGGCTGAATGACACTACTAAATAGTGAGTGTCCTTCTAGGCAGCAGCCTCTTCATTTTGTACTTCCTGGCTTTCTGTGAGATCCTCTTGGAGACATCTGACTTAAACGTCACTTATCACAGAAACCAGAGACTGCTCTTCTAAGTAATAAGGTAGGATTTTTGGTTCTGGCATAACAGTTCTTCAAGTGTTAACTGTATTTGAGATTTCTCTTGCCAAGTTAGAAATAAGTTTGAGACATTAATAGTGATTTAATGGTGAGATTTAGATGAAGGTTTTAGTAATCTTTAAAACAATATGGCATAAAGTAAGTAAAGGTTTTTGCATAAAATGAATTTACTGAACATATTGTATAAAAAATAGTTTGAGTTAATAGGTTTAGTTAAATCTTTATAGTTCCTTTGGCAGTAAATATATTCATTAATATTTTATAAAACACACACACATATCTAGGAGAGATCAGGGTGCAGTAGACTATCCCCATTTAAATTTATTTACTATCCATTTCCTTTCGTTCATATGAAGTCTCACAGACTAGCATGTTTATAGTGTTTTACAGCCAAAAATATTACATGGGTAATACTTAAGTACCTGTTTTGCGCAGATTTTATATTTTGAGCTGTTCAAAGTGATTTTGCCATCTTGAAGTTTTTTAAATTTTATTATGACTGAACTGACTTTTCCTGTCTAGAAGAACAATTTATAAGTACAAAATGGTTCTTCTAGACAGGTTAAATAATGCTGTTTTTAAGTTCCTAAAAATTATTAGCATATTTATAGTTCATATATAATTTCGGTATCATTATTTGTTTTATTGGGACATGGGGGCACAGTGGACCACCCTCCAATGTGTCTTAAAAGTGCAACTTAAATTTAATAGTTTACTTATTTTACTTACATGTAATGCAAAGTGTCAAGCTCTGAAAATGATGATTAAAAATAGCGAATTTCTGAAAATGAAACAAACATTTGAATAACATGGAAACATTAAAGTTAGTTGCTATGTTGTTGCAAAATTTACAAAAAAAGAAAGTGAAATGTAGGATTGTTTTTTCAAAACACTGATGAGGATTCTATTCACATAAGAGTTGTGTGGAAAAAGTTAACTGGAAATCAATTCACATTTCCAGAAACAGTTGATGAATCCAATTTTGATGCAAAGGACATAAATCACATTAAAGGCATTTGCCAAGGTTCTTCCTGGTTTATATGTGTCCTCAGGAAATTCACGGATGTTTCTTTCAAATATATCTTACAATATTTCATCATTAAATTTTAAAATTTGCTAGTTTCAACTTACTTTTACTGAATATTTTTTTTTCTTCATTGGTTTCTTGTTTATTTTGATTTCCTTTGAATTTTGGTAATTTTATTACATGAAACGTTCACATTGTGTTCCGCAGACAGAAACCTTATAAGAAAGTAGAATTTCAGGGATTATATGTAATTTGTCTTAATTTAGTTTAAACAACAAAAGTTGATCCACTGTACCCCGGGGCAGAGACACTTTGTAAGTGTCTTTGTTGTGTGGTAAAATAAGAAGAACATGACAACAAAAGTGTAAAGACTGTCTAATTTTTTTTTCAATTATGCTTTTTTTTTTTTTTCCTTTTTCTTAAAAAAAAAACTTCAAAAGTTGTGCACTTTGCCCAGTCTCCCCTATATATGTATATCTGCCAAGCAGATAATTTCTTATTTATGAAATATTGTAGCCTTCTCAGTATATTGGGGAAATGATAATTTTGTTGCCAGACATAGTTTTATAGAAAACCCCACACATTTTCTAATATGAAGTTTTAATGTTTCAAGAATTTGTTCATGAATTAAAAGGTAAAGATTCAGGGTTTTGTCTTGATATGTTCAATCAATTCTTGGTTCAATGCTGAGGGTCAGGATGATTTAATCTATTGTAATTACATTTATCAGAGAAATTCACTTTTGTGAAATCAGTCTGTATGCTTTTTTCTTTTAGGTGCATTTTTCTAAATGTAATACAAAGCCTAAAAAAGATTGTGTATTTTATTTCCAAAAAAAGAGGAAGAATTTTGCAATAAAAATTATGCACTGAATGATCATGTACTCTGGATGTTTTTCTAAAAGTTATCTAAATTTTTCCTTCATTTTTCTTTTAAAGATCAGTTGTCATAATGACAAATGAACTCATGCCATGCGAGAAATTTGTCATTTAACAAGTGAAATCTGCTAGATTGATTTTTTCTATTTTTCGCATGTTAAAATGGGCAGAAATAGATTTTCTAGCCGAGTTTTAGCGATCATTGGATGTGTAACATTATGTCGCTAATTGTTACCTTTGAAATGAGGAATAAAAATACCACCATGAACCCCCCTCATTCCCACCTTTTTTTCATTCTCTCTCTCTTTCAGTGTTAAAATGCACAATCTTTTTGCGTCCTCGACAGGAAATAAAATTTTTGCTTTCAGAGTATTTAACAATCATCTCCAAATAGCAAATGCATTATTTTTTTAAACTATCTTCATTTGAAAATTTTTGAACTTTTCACTTGTGGAAGCAAATTAGCAAAATATTACTGACACTAATGATCTTTTTTAGCATTATTCAAGTAAAAATAAATAATGGTTTCATCTTGATTTTAAATGTTTATTTAATTTTAAATTATCTGTGTAGAATGTTAAATTTTAAAAAATGTTAAGAGTTTAAATAAAAATAGATCTGGCAGGACGTAGAATTTTTTCTCCTTACGGCCCTTTTTTTTCTTTCGATGAACAAAATAATAATGTCTTAATAGTTTTTAATGGATATCTAAGAGAAAATTTTGGTTTAAAAGATTTTTGACTAATGGATTAAGAATTCCAATTTTTTATGACTTTTTTTTTTCTCCTTCTGTTTGGTTGTATGAAATGTAATGTTACTTTTAAAGCATACATTTAGTCCAAAAATTTTATTTTTTGGTAATTTTCTGAGCTTTTACCTTGTTTATGAGTTTCAGAAGTTGACAGGTATGTGAAGGTGAGAAACATTTTTCAATTGTTCTAATTGAAGTAAAATCTAACAAATAATAAAATCCTTATGAAACTGAGGGAATAATCCTCATAAAAAATTTTCTTAATTTTTTTTTTTTCATATTTTTTCAAGTTAATTATGTCAAGATTTTTTTTTTCTTTTTTTGAGCAATGGTCACTTTTTTTTTTTTTTTTTTCGAATTTTATTTTTTACTTTGATAATGCACACAGAAAGAAAATACTGTTTTTTACAATCAAAACCTGAGCTTAATTCTGAATATTCTTTGAGCAATGAGACAATAATTTATGCAGTTTGTTCTTTCTTTGTTGCATACAATTTGTCTCTATCTTTTACAAGGATGTTTCAGTTCATTGCAATGATGTTTTAATAACTTGGGTTTGTTCTATTTTAACTTTCTTAATTTTCATTAATTTAAAGTAACAATTTTTTTTTTAATTTCCTTTAAAATCTTAGCTTAGTAATATAAATAGGATTTTAGTTCATTTAAAGTTTTATAGCTCATTACACAATAGTTAGAATCAATTTAAAAAACACAAAGTATGAAAATGAAAAGTAATTTATAAAAATTATGGTTAAGTTGGAAGTACCCAAAGTTTTTAACTTTATGCAAAGTATTGCTTTATCGTAGCAATATTGTTTTTGGTGTAAAGAGACACAGAGTATTTGTAATAAATTGAAGACTTATGATGAATGAACAAGATTTGGTGATATTTTTTGAAGAAATGAATCTACTGATTAAATTACTTGCAATTAAAAAAAATCATTAAATATAAAGTTCATAGCTTAAAAGAGGGCACATATTACATATGTATTTAACTGCAATGCTTTTTAATGTGGCAATGATTGTGCTTTCTTTTTCCTTTCATCAGATGGTTATTTTTTCTTATATTTAGATTTCCAGTCTATGGTATAATTGCCCTTCCATGAAAATGTTTCACTATGATGTTCAAAACAAAAAATGCTCCCTTTAGGTTAAGCTATGAAAGTTAGAGCAAGTTTCCACAACATGTTCTTTGCATAAACTTATGATTTGTGCACAAATAAATGGTTTATAGCAGCATTTCCCAAGCGGTGGTTCGCAAACCCTTGGGTGCGTGTAGTGTAAATAGGGGGTACGCGAAAATAATATTGCAGTGGCGGAATTTTTAATTGCTGGCATAAAAGAAAAAATGAAATGATAAGTTTACATGCATAATTAGGATGAAGTGTAAAAATTATTTTTCTAAATAAACTGTTTTCTCGATAATACGTAAAAGTTGGGGACTGACAAAGCATTTGTACAAAATTTGAAATGTACCTTTCTACTGCTACATAATATTGAAAATTTGAATTTCAATATGGTATCGAAAGTTATTCATCGATATATTTTAAATTTTGAACGCATGTTTCTCTTTCTTTTTCCTCTCTATCACGAAAAACGAGTAGAAAATATGAATTTACTAAAATGAAAAATTTGGCTTTATTTCGGCTAATTTTACATATGAGGCACTGAGAAGCAAAGGGTTGTAAGTGACAAAATTGAAAATTTTGAGATAACTAATGCAAATGGTAGGAAAAGCATTATTCTTTATTGTGGGAACAGATGTCAGTAATAGCTCTAGGCAATAATTCCACCCCAATTTGTTTTAGTCCAAACTTTGAGCACGTTTTGCTCAGAATTGTTTTTTGGTCACTTACATCACTTTGCTTCTCACTGCCTAATATACAGACCTAAAAGGGGAACCAGAAGATATTTATTCGTTAATTTTAAATTTTGCACTCCCATTTATCACACTTTATGTCACCTTTTAATAATTTTCTATATTTCGTATTCAACACGAATTTTCTATATTCAATCCAAAAATGGAACCGAGTGATATTCATTGATTGATTCAAGAATTTGCACGTATATATATTTCTCATACCTTTCCATATTCTGTAACTTTTTCGCAATATTGAGAAAATAATTTTTAACGATACAGAAGGGGGTTCACCAATTTTCTTTGGATCTTGGAAGGGGTTCGCAATTGAAAAAGGTTGGGAACCACTGGTTTATAGGTACTAAAAAATAATAAAAAATATTTGTTTGGTGGCCCCAAAAAGAGAAGGAGGGAACAAAGGCTTAATTTCCATAGAAAAAAAATTTTGTTTAATGATTTTATAATTTCATATCATTAGTTGCCAGTATTTTCTTCATGTCACAATTGCAGTGTGTGCAATTTAACACCTAGTAAATGAATCAATTACAATTATAAAATTAGCTACTCAGAGTTTGCAACAATTCTGTCCTTTATTTTAAAATGTTGAAATACATTGTATTCCACTCTGGAAATAATGGTGAATATTCTATTATCAAAAACCTTTGTCAATCACAAAAAAATCATTGCATTATAATATACTACCTATTTGTCTAGTATACCCAATGCATACTGTATATTGTGGACATAAGCCGCATCCAGATTAGCATGAACATTCATATCCAATTCAAAGGATGCATGTGATGGTCTGAAGTCTTCTGCATGAATCATGAATTTTACACTGCACTGTAGGCCATGGAGCAATCATGCATACAAAATGCTTGCGATGTACAAGTTTGTTCTGCACATGTGTGCAAATCTAGACGCTGCTTAAGGTGCACTTTTTTTTTCTTAAAAAAATTAACTAAAAAATAAAGGTGTATCTTATACTCTACGCTGACATTGAAATGTCCAGGGTTTGGTTTGAAATTCCCACCTGTCTTTAAACTGTCAGGGTAGAAGAAGTTCAAGTAACAATTTTCAGGAATTTAAAAACCAGTTTGATTTAATTAACTAATGAAAAATAATTTATTAATACAACTTTGCAATCTTATGATAAATGTTAAGAATGTTATATATCAAAAATTTCTCAAGAGATAATGTGCTGCTTATAATTTATAGTGTCTCATAGACCGTAAAATTCAATCTTGACTTATAAGTAGGAAAACAGTAGATATTATTCTATATTATAGTACTCTTTGCACACACCACACACAGATCTTTCATGCAGTGAATGTCGAAATAAACATTTAGTGTGACAGTAACTATGCTAAACATTCTCTTTTTATCTAAAATATTCCGGAGTTATTTTAACCTGTATCTATGCATTCATTTATTTCTTTCATATACATTTTTAAAAATGTACTTTAGTTCAAGCAATGCTTACATTTGATGGTTGCTGCAAAAGAATAGAATTCTTTGGAATCTGATTAATATTTTCCATGAATATTAATCAAATGCTTAATATTCATGAAGAAATTCATACCTATCATAATTGTAGTTTTTCTGTAATCTCAGTTGAATTTTGCATCAAAACTTCTCTATGTCAATCACTTTCTATAGTTATACAAGAAGGGGTAAATGATTTAAAACTTAAATGAGATTGTGTTTCATAAAACTACTTTAAAAATTACACGGATACTGACCACTTTTTGCATTTAATGTTGCAGGATATTTTGAAGCGTAGAAAAATAAGTATTTTGCATGGATAAATTCATAATGGGGAAATTTTTCCTAACATATATTCAGAACTAATACAAGTTCATTATTGAATGGTTTCCATAAGTACGGAACCTATGGGAAACCACTCTCGATTGATTGTAAAAAGAATCATGAAAATTGGTTCATCCGGTGAGAAGTTATAGATAGATAAAAAAAGACATACGCATGGAATGAATGTATTACCTCCTCTCCTTTGTGAAGTTGGTTAAATAATGATACAAGTTCCTTCTTAGTATGTATTTAATCAAGTTTTACTATTATTTTAATTATTTTTTATTTTTAGAAAATGCAGTTAAAACTTCACTGATCAAGACTGATTTTGAAAATTTGTTTATTTTTTTAGATTCTTGTCCTATGTCTGAATCTTCCACTAAAGATTCTAAGCTAATGGAAGCATCACCCCGTAAAAAACCCAGGAAACAACTTTTGTAAGAAAATATTTTTAATTATTATGTGGTTATAAAAATACTTTAATTAATGAGTTAATTTTTAACAGGTTTATGTTATGCATTCTATGCATTGTGCATATATAGTGTATCTTCTGTATTAAGCACTATGAAGAGATAGGAACAAATGGCAACAGCAAAACATGATAGACTTCTTTTTTATTTTTTTTTCTGAGTGAAAATAAAATATTTTTCTGTTGAAAATTAGCAAAAAAAAAAAAAAAAAATCCAAGGTCTAAATTATTATTATCAGGGGGTGATTGCATTCCGGGTATACCCCGGAAAACTGGGTTTTTCATATTCTCCTTCCGTGTTTTAAAAATCGGAGCTTTTAGTCTTCTCTTCAAAATTGAAAATTTAGCTGATGGTGATAAACATTCCCTTTGTAGCAACCCTTTACGCTCAAGGGTTGTAATGACGCCAACCATCTTTGTTTTGAACACAAGGGATGCCTGTACCACGTCCCACTTGCGTTCGTTGTTATGGATAATTAGGCGTTGGCGCCATTTTGGAATTTTTTTTCGACACCAAACCCCGGGGTTGGCGATGTTTACATTCCCGATGTAAACATCGCTAAAAGTGGTAAAATTTTTTCCGTACTTGATTTTTAAAAGAACGATAAAAAAACTTGTAGTTTTTTTTGGATTTAATGATATTTTCCGATAAACATCGTAAAAAGTTTAACTCATTTCCCTGAACTTCTTTTTTTTTTTGCACAATAACACATTTTTATGTCGTTTTCCTGAAATTGGCGCTGGACTTTGAGTTATTTTCTCAACTTTTATCTTAAAAGTTGCAGATATTTGACAAATAAATGAAAAAATAAATCGAAATAGAAAAAGTATTTCTCTGCAAAAATTTGGCAAAAAAATACATAGTCATGGGAGATTCCTATTCATTATGATTTACTATAAATTACAATTTATTTGCAAAAAATAAATTAAATTTTTCTTTTTAGTTAGAAGTAAGTTAGTAAAATATAAATTTTAATTTCAAAAGTTATTTAACTATATGTGTATAAATAAGCTGTCGTATAATTTAGGGTGCATAAAAAGTAATACCAACTTTTTGCATAAAAAAATTTCAGGGTTTTTTACTTTGTGTCGCAATCACCCATGTATTATAAAAATCTTAAGGAAATATTTTTTGTTGCAAAGTTTAAAAATGTGTTTATAGCCATACCCTGTCTATTGACAACTGTTGTAATGTGAAAGATGTTCTGGGCCCCATGAAAGTCAAATGTCATGCGATATTGAAAATTACACTTTATAAGAGTGCATAGTTTTCTGACTAAAAATTTCCAAATTTTTTTTTTCTAAAACCTCAACCAAATGTAAAGAAAAGAAAGAAAAAAATTACATTAATTGTGTCTCATTGTTTAATTTTTTTAAAGCTGGGCTCAACAAATAAAAGTTTGCCACAACACCTGACTTTTATTTGATTTATAGATTTTTAGAGAATTTTATTTATTTTAAAACCATAGAAGCATATTGGGCCCTTCAAGGACTGAGTTTGAGTGAGTATGGGTTTTGGCGTTCGGATCTTGGAATGTGTTTAGTGTATTTTGACCAGGTGCAGTGAAGCAATTACAGAGACAATGTGGATGAATATAGATTAGGTATTTTGGAAATTCATGAGATCAGATGGTTTGAGAGCAATGTTGCCGATTTTGGACATTATTATTCTATTTTCCGCAGTGCCAGTTTACACAGAAATTCCCATGGCACAGGATTCATTGTGAGAAAAGAGATAAATAGTGAAGTGATTGATTTCCGAACAGTAAATGAAAGAATATGTATATTAAGATTGAGAGCTAAATTCTTCAACATAACCTTGCTTAGTGTGCATGCTCCTACAGAGGATGCTGAATAGGAACAGAAAAATGATTTCTATGAAGATCTCAATAATGAAATTTCAAATGTACCAAGACATAATATAAAGGTTAATATTAGGAGACTTAAATGCTAAAATTGGAAGAGATACCTGGTTTAGACTAACAACGGATCAGTTTACTCTGCATGAAAGCAACAACAAAAACAACATGATTATTAGTAGTACATGTTTTGATCATAAGAGGATTCATGAAGAAACGTGGACTTCCCCTGATGAGAAAACGAAAAACAAACTAGATCATAATTGATAAAAGATATCAGTGGCGTACATAGACTTAGCTGCGCCCCCCTGCAAGATTTATAAGTGTGCCCTATCTTTGGCTTACCATAAAAAACTAAAAATAAAAAAAACGCTATGGTGAAGAGATATTCTGGTATTTGTAACAATTAATTTCATTTAAATTTAAGATGATTTAAATCGTTTAAATCGCATTTATTTTTAAAAGGAGGTATTTCGAAAAGGTAACGAATTGAAACATTGCATGCACTTACCAGCTTGAAATGAAATTTATCTGAATAATACTAGAAAATAACACACTATCTTAAAGTAATTATATTCAAAATTTCGTTTGGGTTGCTATTATTTATTTATAAAGTGAATTAAATGATAATAATAATTACAAAGGAAACTATTCGTGCTCAAATTAGACACTAGTTGGACTAGAAAATCAATGCTACATTAATCTGTGTTAATGGATATGCGTCTTCGTTTTTTACTATTAAGAAATTTTTTCCAAGTTCGTCTAGGTGTAAGAACCCTGACGCTTTCTATCTTCCTTCTGTCATCGTACTTCTGAGATATGATTTGATTAGCTTCAGTTTGGAAAATGATCTCTCTGCTGATGATGATATTACTGGCAAAGTTAGAAAGAACGAAAAAGTAGTGCATACGTCTGGAAGACTACATGATAAAACATTGTTCTCGATCATCACTAAATGAGCAACTTCAGCTATATTTGTCAAGTGTCTCTCCTTTATTTCACTTTCCAAAATGTCTCGCTAACTAATAATTTATGATGTAATTGAGACTGATACATCGTTTTGGTACTTTTCGCAAAATTTAGTTGATCTTTATCACTGAACTCTGTTAATGCTTTGGGACTTAAAAAATTGAACATAATGTTAATTGAGGAATTAAGTGATCAAACCTTTGATGAATTTGGTTGACCATTATATCAATAGCAGCATAAAAAACTTTAGCTTTGAATCAGTAATATGGGTCCCTAAACTAAGAATATTTTTCCATTTCATTGAAAAAACATTTAACTTTCATCTTTCTTTTTGTGGGTAATGTAATTTCAGTTTTGCACATCTCTGCAAGCTCTTTTGCTTCATTCACTAAACTATCAAAGTTCATACGAAATGCTTAAAGAAAAGGTATGTTCTTTTGAAGACAACAACTGGCTTCATGCAACAATACTCCAGGATTTTGAAGTTAATCTAATATTTTCTAGTATTTTGCTTTAAAATACTAGCATCAAAGTGAATTTGAAGGAAGACATTTGTTTTTGTATAAGGCAGTTGCTTTTGCTATTTCCATAGGCCATACCTTTAGTTGATGTTATTATGATACACGAAACACAGTTTAACCACGCTGAGCAAGTTAACTTTCATTGTTATTAAGCAATCATATCTAGAAAACCATCTAGTAATAAGCTCTTCAGTGTTTTTGTTACCATACATTCCGTAGAACATTCTTTCAACAAGACCCATCTGGGTAAACTTTTACTAAAATCGATGTCCAAATTGTAAAACACAACTATAACAGTTATAATCTCCTCTGAACCATTTCAGTTCAGATTATGTGATGTACAATGCACAAAATCTTCATTACCACTTTTTTTCTTTAATTCGTGCTCGAAGATCATTATAAGAACCTCCCATAATCGCAGCCCCATCTTAGAGTTAAAAAAAATAAGCAAATGTACAGTACTTACGTAACTTGCATTATACAGGGTGGGGCAGAAGTAGTGACCCGATTTTGAACGGTTATATATTAAAAAAAAAAACTAATACAGTTTGAGATTTAAACCTTTTTTCATTTTGATCTATATAAAATCCTATTTTTAATGTTAAGTTTTGAATACCACTTCAGCAAGATGACGGCACCAAGACACTGAGGCGGTCAATTTCTGAAGTTTCGGGAAACTTTTCTCCACATTTCAAGGGGGTATGGCGGATATTTCCTTGAAAATTCGGTCAAGTCTCAAACTGTATTAGTTTTTTTTATAACCCTTCAGAACCAGGTCATTACTTTTGCCCCACCCTGTACGTACTTTCATTTAGGCGCTATGTAATCTCTTTTCTATTTTTCAGTACTGTATGCATAGTAATATTTATTAACAGTTTCCGTATACACTGAGCTGATGTTTTACTTTTAGCCTCCCTTTTGGGATTTTTCACTTCTGAGCGCTTTTCATTTTATGCGCATTTTTCACTAATGCGCGTTTTTGCCGCGGGGCGCATAAGTGAGAGATCACTATACTATAATATGCAGGTACACAGGAGAGAGGAAATGAGAGGGTGGGGTGGGGATTAATTATGCATTATGTGACGTGTTAACGAAGAATTTCATTCAGCAAGCGCAGGAGTGACATTGGATTAGAAAATAAATGTCAAAAAATTGGGGTAAAAAAATTTGTTTATATATAGTAAGTAACTCATGCGGGGGTTTTATTTTCTGGAACGTGCGCCCTAAGACCTTGTGCGCCCCCGCCCCCGCACCGCGGGGGTGTTATTTACGGCACTGAAAGATATGCTTCCGATGTTATGGATATCAACCTACAGGGGAACAGATTGTGATAGTGACCATTTTTGGTTAGTATGAAAGATAGACAGAGAATATCAAAAGCACATAACAATGGTAAAAAATAAGCAAAATTTAATGTGAGGAAACTAAAAACTAAGGATATCAGAGAGAGTTATGGTAGAACTTTGGATGCGAAGATTAATGATCAGCATCTAAGGAACATAGAAAGTCTGTCAGTGGAAAAAAAGTGGGAATCATATAAAAATATAATTATAAGCTCAGCTCATAAAGTATTTGGAAGAGAAGAGAAGAAAAATGAAAAGAATGGTTTGATAAAGAGTGAAATCATAGTTGAAGAAAAATATAAAGAGAGGAAAAATTTAATTGCCCACAACACAAGAAACAATGAAAATGTCTACAAAGAAAAGAGAACTATTCATTGCAAGAAAAGAATACTGGAAAAAGAAAAGATACAGGAAGGGGGGAAACCTATCTGTGGAATGTATTCAAAATTAACTTCTATAAGAAGAGGGTACTAACCACGAACTACATTTTGTCGAGGAAGAAATGAAAACTTGGTTGGGATGGGGGAAGAAGATGAGTTTTTAGAGACATAACCAGAATATTTTGAAAACCTATTAAACCAAAATGAAGTAACTGGACAAATAAAAGATGAATTGGTTACATCAGAAAAGAATTGTGACCCTTTAGATTGGAAGAAGTTGATGAAGCAATTAAAAAGATATGCAACGGAAAGGTTGATACTTGGGAGGATTTGATTTTTTCAGAACTACTAAAGTATAGTAGTGAGAAGTTATACAAAATGGTGTATGATTTGGTAAAGGAAATTTGGGAAAAGTTAATGATGCCAAGCAAATGGAACAGTGCATAATTTGCCCCCCTTTTTTTTTTAAATGAAGCATTTTAGACTACAACTATTGAGGTATCTCTCTAATTAACTTGACTTATAAAGTCATCGCTAATCTATTTAAACCATTGATAGAGAGAGATTGGAGACTACCAATATGGGTTTAGGCATAATAGATCAATGGTTGACCAGGTATTCTGCATAAAAAATATCCTGGAAAAGTTTTAAGAAAATGAATATGAATATATATCAGCTTTATGTTGATTTCAAGCAAGCCTATGTTTCAATAAATAGAGAAATGATGGTGAAGACTTTACACAAGTTTAATACAGTACTGAACCCCAAATTCGGCATGCTTTAGAGATACAAGTTTTAAGAGATGGCAAGTTTTTATAGATACAAAAAGTGAAAGATTTGTTTCTTCAAATTTCAAAAATCTTTAGAGTAAGTAATTTTTTATTTGCTTATATAATTAATAGGTAATAAATGCTTGTGAGCACACACTTTCAAATCACAAGTGATTATCAACAGAAAGAATTTATATGTAATTTCAAGTACATTGTTTCTTTTTTTAATGTTACAATTGAAATATTATTTTCAAAATTAATGTAAAATCCTTTAACTCCAGAGCTGCTAATGAATTGATGGAGACACATTCTTCTGATGGTGAAGAAAATAATTTTGATGTTAAAATGAGAATTAAAGAGGAGCTTGCCCTGAAAGGTATTTTCTTTACTTAATGTAAATTTTATTTACTAAAACTATACTTATTAAGATAAGTTATGTCTCACATTCTCCAGTTGCCCTATATTTTTCTGGAAAATTATCCTTGTAATCTATTTTTCTTAAAAAATACTTTATTTAAGTTATAAAGAAATAATATATACAACAATTTTTTCAGCATTTTCGCCAGAATGTTATTAACCCCTTCAGTGCTTGGAACATATCTGGGGTATATCAAGCTGTCTCTTTTGTGAAAATACCTTGGGTTTTAATATTAGATGATACCAATCAACATCAATAGGAATAGTTTACTATTCTATTATGATGTGTCAAAATTAGAAATGTATGTACTATTGCATAATTGATATTCTTATAATTATGAACAAACTTTGCATTGATTACATAAGATGCAATTGTTAAATAAAATGTACCACAGATGAGAAGAAGGGGACATTTAAAACATATAAGTTTATGCTTTGAGGAAAAGAAAATCTCTTGTGACAGTTATGAAAAATTTTTGGTACATAGATATATTTTATAAATACAAACAGATTTGTAGTGGCTAAATAAGGTTTAATTAATAGTTAGTCCAATTAATAATAATCTGGTTTATATACACTACTGGCCATTAAAATTGCTACACCAAGAAGGCGACATGCTACAGGCATAAAATTTAAACGACAGGAAGGAGATGCTGTGATATGCAAATGAATTTGTCAGTATCTATTCACCCAAATTTCTTGAAAACTTAAGCATTTGTTATTTCTAACATAATATATGTATGCAATACATATTTTGTTATCTGCATTTCTTCCTGATGTAGCAATTTTAATGGCCAGTAGTGTAATATCACACATTTATGCAGACATAATATTTTACTAGTTTAAGTGATAACGCTTGTGATGTATATATATATATCATATTAAAATGTATCATAAGTTTCTGATTTTTAATATTTATTTGAATATAGTTTCCAACATTGCTCCTATATGACTTCCATATTGTATGCTCCCCATACATATGTAATTTGTTAGACATAAAGTCTTTAAGTTTCTTTCAGACAGATTTTTCTTTTCATCAACAACAATGTTTAGTAATCACTTTAATGACAAATCATATGTTTAATCACTCTAAAACCTTTCATTCGCACAATATTTTTTTAAGTGTATCTTCATAAGTATTGCAAACTCACCGTGGAAATTAGGTGTTTTGGTATTTTAAATTATTTTCCTTTTCAGATGATGAAAAATCTAAATATGTGACTTACTACAAAAGGCCATCTATGTCACTTTTGAGTAGTTATCGACAATCATGGAAGGCTAGACATAATCATTTTGCTAGATATTCAGATGTAAAACCAAAAGGTAATTGCTTGAACCAGGATTGTGGTTAACATAGATTGTGATAAATTAAAAATCTCTTTCAAACCTTTTCATTACAGTGTATTTAAAGATAGTTACAGTTGCTTTGTATTTAAAAAAATATAACTTCAGTTTAATGAAACAAAAACATGAGTGCTAAAATTGATTCACAACAATAAGTTGTAAAACTTGAAACTATTGTTTGATGCTCTCATAGTTAGCTATTCTAAGCTAACTATGGATCAGATTTCTAAATTGTTGCTTCCTGCTAATGTTAGTTTAGTTATTAACTGCATTGTAAGCAATAAGCTTAAAATTTTCTTAAGTTTTATTAATTTAACAACAATTGTTTTTCCTTCTAATGTGCTGCACAATTTGGCTTTTAGTGTTTTTTGTAGAAATGTCCTGTAATGCTTGCTAATATTTTTTATCACTGCTTATTAAGGATAAATAATATATTTAATAATATGAAATGCTTATCAAACTATAAAATATACTTTTTTATAATTTAGCAGTATGATAGAAGAATGTAGCATAAAATATTGTGATTACAAATAACATTTTCCCCCCCTTTTTCTTCTCTCTATCTCTCTTTCAATGCAAGAAAGCTTTGAGCTTTGGTGTGCTAAGCAGTAACTCTCAATTTAACTTTATTATAGCTGCTTGTTTAGTTCCCCAAAAGCTCAAAACTTTTTTTTGCTGTAGGAAAAGAGTCTTTTTTCTATCCCCAAAACATGCATGTGGAATATTTTTAGTTTATGCTACAATACTGGTTTCTCCCAATTCATTTTCTTCTTAATATGACTATGGTCAGCTTTATTTTATGTTTTTTTTTTCCTTTCTTTTTTTTTTGGTCAGTCTGTAGCTTTAATTTATACTAATGGTTATGCAGTTGAAATCAAGAAAAAATATTTTAAAGATGAATAAAAAAGGCATGTTTGAGTTTTCTGAGAAATATAATAGATTCATTCTTCAAATTAAGAAAAATATAAAAATACTGTTTGCTTGATAGAATAAAACTATTATTTCATTTCTCTGTTCAAAAAATACCAGTGAAATTATTCTGAAAGCAATTTTGTGTGTGAAATTCAAAACAATTTTATATGGTAAGAGGGATGACCAATTCCAAATTGATAGCTTTGATTTACTTCTAACTCTCTTCAAAGTTACATGCCATATCCTGCTCTGAATGAAATGTTCAAAATGTTTTTCAAGTGTTAAAAACCCATCTTAATAATATTAATACTTTTTCTTTCTTACTAGAAGAAAAGAAGCCTACAGTGAATGAACTAGCTAATCAGAAAGGTGTATTGCAGCATGTAAACGGATGGAAAGTGTATCATTTAACAGCCCAAATGGATGAAGTTGTAAGAATTTTTTAATCTCTTCTAAATTTTGTCAAGCCAACTTATTGATGTTGAAAGGGAAAATTTTATTGTGTAGAAAATATTTATCTTCATTGTTTCGACTAAGTAGGCAAAACTAGCATTGTAATCTTATTTTTTCAATATAACCTGGGAATGAGGATGTCTTGGTGAAGATCTTCCAACAAAAGAGTTTTGTTTAATTTAGACTACTCTCTCAATAGAAATTTTGCTAATGCTTTAGTATGGAGTTCTACAGGATACTAACCAAAAGTGTTGTAATTGCTACTTGGGATTTCAAAGGACTACTGTTTTTAAGTTTTTAAAGGAAAAACCATATTGTAACTGCCGTAAAATGGGCAACATCAGGCTAAGGAATTGTAGTTTCCCTGGTATTCGGAAAAAGAACTCTTAAGGTTTGTTCGGAATAGTATAAGAAAGGCAATTAGTCTTCTTACTGGTTACTGTAATTTAAAGTGGCATCTTGCTATCATGATTGTCAGAAATAATCCAAATTGTAAGGGTTACTTTTATAATGAGGAAACTGTTACACATATTTTATTCGTTTATGAAGTGTTTTCTGCTTATGGATTTGAACAGCTTAGTCCTCATTTAATTGAACCTTGAGAGATTCATGGCATCCCCATTTGGTGCTTGCTGAGCTTTGCTTCAGCTGCTGCTCCATTTTAGAGATTTTGTGTTTGGAGTTTAGTACAATAGACCTCTGGTTGCACTGCTTGGTTCTATTGAGCCCCTCTTTCTCTCATGCATAAAAGTGCCAGGTTTGTCCAGTCCTTAAAGGTCCTTAGAAAGTCCTTAATGTTCATTTTCATTTTTAAGGCCTTAAAAAGTCCTTATTTTTATTCCAGATGCTTAATTTTTTTTGTTAAAATAAGAAGGTACCCATGTGCTCTATTTGTTTTGCCATCTTTTGCATTCTTCACAAGAATCAAACTTCTTTCATTTCAACTACTTAATCGAACCTCAAATTTGGTTTGCTCGGGTCCGGTACTATCGCGGCTTTCAGACAGACCCAAAATGGCGGATTTACATAAACATCATCGCATTTTTACTACAAATTGCAGTGCTTTCTCAACTGGTAGATAAATAAGTAACTTTTTTTTTTTTTTTTGAAAAGGTGTAACTAAATTGATGTGTGATATATTTTTACAAAAAAAAAGAAAAATGTTCATGGATTTTGATAAAATTGCTTCAAACTACAACACCCAATTCAGTAAAATGAACTTGTACCCACCCACATGGCAGCTCCCAATTTGCTATTTCCTGCAATTGTATGAAAAAGAAAATCAAATTGAGCTACATCTAAAAAAAAATTAAAATATTAGTAAAGAAGTCTAATCAAAACACCAAGTATTTGTACAAAATGCAGTGGTCCCAGTAACTGGGTACCATTTAATACCATAGAAAAACAAATCACACAAGTTTCCTCATTATGCGTTTAAAAGAGAAAAGAAAAAGGAATAAAATTTGAAAACCGGACTTTTAAGGACTCAAGGGGAAAAAATTTAATAAATAAACAAAATCCGGAATTTTCGAAAAAGGGCCAAGTTTCGGGATTTCAAATTTGGGCTTTGATACTTAAATTAAGTTTAGTTACAAAGGAAATTAATTTTTTTTTTTTGCATGAAAATTGTTACTAAATCATCTACATTCTAAACAATTATCAATAAAGCAAGTAGGAGCAGCTCTTAACAAGTAATCAGTAAATAAATATTGCTTTTGAAACTTTTTTTTTTAATTTAAGGGGGGGGGGGGAATACTTCAAAGAAGCATATTGTTGACATCTAGCTCAATAAAAGAAATACATTTAACTAATATGTAGGCAAAAAAAACAACTTTCAGCTTTTTTTGCGTTTGACCAATCGTATGTATGATTATCGCTTATTTATACTGTTAAAGGTAAAAGAATGATTTATTTTTATTATAATTATTCTTAAGTCTTACAATATAATAAGCACCAAAGGCCATGTTTTAATATTTAGTAAATTTTTACCGACCAATTTGGCTTCGCGATCGTTCGCTGTGGGGTTTTGTTGTGTGGGAGATGATGGATATTTGCTGTGTTAATCAAAATTTGTATCTCGTGAAATTTCTTAATTTGAAGTAAATTGAAGGAATCGACCTCTTCTTAAACCTATACACCGTAGTTGCCAAATGCCCCGTTTTCCCCTAGTTTTTCTGTTTTTATTTGTGAACTTCGAAAATTCGATTTTTTGCAAAAAGATCCGGTTTTTCAAGCTGATGTACAAGTATTTTTATCTAAAGGGATTGTACTACAAAACAAGAAAATTTTTCAAGAAACTTTTTAAAAAGACGTGTATTAATTTTTATGAATTTTCATAACTTATAACGCGAAAATGTAAAATCCCATTTTTTGGAAACTTGCTGACAACTAGCGTGTGCTTCGCCGAAAATTACATGCAGCTTTTGAAACTTCTATCTTTTTGCATCCTGTAAATATATCAATTATTTAAAAAGTTTAAGTATTTGCAGCCTGTAGTCTGCTTGTTTCATTTTTTTATTTAAAAAAATTGTTCAATTTTTTAACTTTATTTTAGTTAAATTTTGGTAGTTACTGTTTGAGGGTACTGTACAAAGTTTCAAGTGAATAAGCTATATTTGTTTATTTGTACGTCGTTTCCAAAAGGAAATATTTTTCTCAAGTTGGAAAAAGTTTTTCTGAATTTTTGCGAGCTCTTCTAAATAATTTTAAAAAATTATTTATGGCAGAGATAAAAATTTAATTAAGCCTAAATTGGCATGCTGGCAACATAAGTTAAGTAAAATGAAAAAAAATCTAAATTAAACACAAATTCCCAAGAAAATGTGAGCGTTTTCTTTTACAATTTTTTTTTTATTTAAATTGTTTTTCATTTAACTTGCATTTTGTAGCACTAACCATTTTTGATACTTTTTCATATTATAATTTGCTTATATATGATTAATACTTGTGTTGTGTGCTTCTTATTACTATCTCCAATAATTATTTAACTCCCTGACTTTATTGGACATTAGAAGAGCAAGTCAAAGAGAGCTCCATAAAAAATGTTTGTGGATTTGTTCCTAATAAAAATACGATGTTAAATCAATTTCCACATTCAATAATGCTTACTTTTGAAATAAACATAAGTTTGTATATTTCAAAAAATTTGTGAGTCCTTAAATTTTTTTGTAGGTCCTTAAAAAGTCCTTAGAAAGTCCTTATTTTTGGTTTTGCCAAAAGCGTACGAACCCTGAAGTGCCTATTCAACAACCCCTATTTTGCCTATTTCATCTTATTTTTACGATATTTCCACGCCTCACAACTTGTCCAGTTTTTTCCAAATGGTTTTTGTTGTCAAAGTGCTTAAATGCCATTTTTTTTTTCAATACTGCGAACCCCCTCCTAGTTACCTATAAAAAAAGTTTGCTTCAGTTCACAGTTTTCCATATTTACAGTGTGCGCAGCCGTCCTATATTTCCTATTTTTCCTATATTTTGAGGAATCCCTCCAAAATTGTCCTATATTTACAAAAGCTATAGCATGTCCTATTTTTCTGACAATTAAATGCGCGATTCGGAAATGCACGCCAAAAATTTCCAGACAAAAAAAGTTATGAAACGCGGCGAAAGATAAGCAAGCACCGACGATGCTCATTGGCAGTTGGCGCCATTAGAAGGAAAAAGAAAGAGAGAAATGAAAAAAAAAAAAAACTATTTTGGCAGTAAGCAAAGTACGCTCAACTGGAGACTCTAACCATTTACTGCCAGATTAGGCAAAACATCCCAATGTAGGCTACTTTTTGGGCGAATCGATCGTCTGTTTGCTTAAGTATTCTTTTTCTTTTTGTACTTCGGAAACAAATACTCATAGATTCTTTTAAAATAACGTTCAAAAAGAACTAAAGTTATATGTTATATATGTAATATGGAAAAATCCTTTGTATCCTTTGTCAGGCTGTGATATGGAGAAGTCCTTTGTCTCCTTTGTCTGGCTTTTTCCATATTAAACTTGACAACTCAGGGTTGTCTCACTCATAAATTTCTCTAACGCGTTACCATATATGGTCATGCCTAAGCTCAAGTTGGTTTCCCTCATTAATTCCCTCCAGACTATTTTTTTCCCCGTAGACTTAGGCCAGCCCCTGTCTACGGCATTAAAGCCAATAATATATTTTATTTTCCATATGGCCCTCCTATTTAAACCACGTGCTATCACGTGGTGTAGGGAATGTTGTCTGCAGTCTAAGAGATTTTCCCCCATATAAATACGACTGCCCGAACGAAAATCGGGGTTCTTGCTTCTTGAAACGTGCTGATGACTTCATGTCCTTCGTTCCAACAATATTAATGTTATGATATTTGTGTGTTAAAGTTTACCAATAAAGAATTGCAACGAAACCCTGTGCCTCGTCTTACATGGGTTTTAGCGGCCACAGCTGTAGAAGATAGAACGGGACAGCTGTCCTTACAAGCCGGTAGGATTTATGTTCCTATCCGGGCTCCTGCAGGAAAAAAAAACAATCAAAGAAAAGCAATACTAAATCTGAAATGTGCCGCGACGTCGTAGCAGCGTGGATCATCTTTCTAGACGGTTCAATGAACCGATGTGCGCTCCTTTTCCGAGTGGGGAGAAGCTCGCCCCCGTTGTGGCTTTTAGAAGCGAAGAGTGTTTGCGTTCTGCGGAGTGATTAAACGAAAGGGTCGTTATGTTGTGGTGCTTTAGAATTGAAATTATTTTCATGTGCTAAAGGGAATGTTGATAGAGTAATTTTTAATGTGTTATTCCAAAATGGTATTATTTCGAATTTTCTTCATAAATATCTTATAATTATATGAATATCTTTTTCTCCCGTTGGGTTTTTTTACATGATATTGCTTTAGAATTTATTATGATATAAATTGATCATGTGCTTTGGAAGAATAAGTTATTTATTTGATGATATATTAATTATCGGTTTAAATTTTTAAAAGGGATCTTGTCAGCACGGTTTTTTTTTTTACATTAAGATGTTTGAAATAGTAAATTCATCAATGTGCTGTGTAATTGAAATTATGGTATATTTTTTGCAGTATTATGAATAGTTCTGTATATATTTTAGTTGTTATGCATTTGTTTACGCGGAATATTTTTGTTGTTAAAGTGGGAAGGTAAAAAAGGAAAATTGTCAAAAATTTGTGTGTTATTAGAATTATGTTATTACGTAGTGGTAAAATGAGCAAGACCATTGAAAATGAGAAAAATTCTGACTTAGAGTCTTCCCACAAAGAAAATTCAAACATGGATGGAGATAACTTAAACCGTAAGGATGCGGAAACTCAAGCAGAGGCAACTGCCGATTTAAGCTTAATAAAAATGGATTCAGAATGTCAAACGATTAGTGATAAAATAAAAGAGATAAGTTTGGCAGATGGCTCTTCTACTTCAAAAATTGAAATAAAAGACAAAAATTCGGGTAGCTCACCTGAAATTTTATTATTTGAACCAGAGTTAGGGATAAATTTTTCAGCATGGTTAGCTCACTTTAACCAGCAAACGGCTCAGAACAATTTAAATGATAATTGGAAATTAAAAAATTTTCAGAAATTTATTCGCGGTTCAGCCTTAAAGCTCTACATCAATCAATGCCTTTGCTGTAATTCCGTTCATGAAATCATTCAAATTTTTGAAGAACATTACTTTACTCCAGCAAGTAGTTTTCTTGATTTTCAAAATTTAAAATTTTCTGGAAATCCGAAAGAGTTGTACTCCTATTTTACGGAAAAAGTAGAAATGGGAAGAAAAATAAAACTTAGTAATCAACATATCCTTGAGGGGCTTTCAGTGGGGCTACCTGCCCAAGTTAGGGCATTTTTGGTAATAAAAGAGCCAGAAACTCCCACCGAATGGCTTCAGGTAGTTTCAAAATTAATAAATGAAGTTCCACATGAAACACCCAAGTCCGCTTATAAAGGGGAGCAACAAAATATTTTTAGGGTGAAGCCCCCCTTTTATCAAAATTGGATGCCAAAAAATCATGATCAAAGTAATTTTCGTCAACGAAATAACTATTCTCGTCAAGATAGTAACAATGTATACCAACCTAATTTTTACCAACAGAATAAACCTAGGTTTGTAGGTCATAATGAAAGACAAAATGCAGTAAAAAGACAGACTGCACATTTTTCGCAGGAGTTACCCCCTAATCCTTGTAAATTTTGCGCACAACAAGGAATCTCCAACGCATATCATTGGGGACAAACTTGTGTGAATAAGCCAAATACATCGAATGCTGGATTTAAACTACCGCCTCAGCAAAAAGATAATCAATTAAGAGAAGAAAATGAGAGGGTTAACGAAGTATGACAATTAATAATACCCGGGTATATTATTAAAAATGAGGCGAAATTTAAAAATGATTATCAACTATCTAATGACGCGTACACTCAAAATACAAATTCGAATTTAAAGACTATTTATTTAAATGTTGATACCGGTTCAACATTAAATATCATCCCGAGTGCAATTGCAAAAACATTAAATGTTTCGATTAAAGAAAAAATCGCTGTAAAAATAAAACAAACGAAGGGAATGCTACAGCTTAACCAAACGTGTATTCTTTACCTTAAGGTCGGCAATATAGTTAAACCGGTGGAATTTTATGTTCTAGACACCGATTTACCTTATGCCATATTAGGTTTAAAGAGTTGCGGGGGATTTCGTTTGGTCATAGATTGTGTAGGACATGTCGTTATGCAGGATCAGAGAAGACTGATCACCTTTTCTGATTCCGAACCGAATGACTTGTCTTTGCATATTTTACCTGAAATCCTAGTTAGGAACTGTGGAAATAAAGTAAAAGAAAATAAAAACGAAAATAATAGTACGGGAAAAATACGCAAGAAAATTGATAAGGAAATTAAAAGAGTGAAAGATCCGAAAGAAAATAAAACTAAGGAAAGGGTGACGGAATTACATTATAACGAAAATGAAAAGAAAAAGAGTAGCACGGAAAAGAAAACTTGTCAAGAGAAAGATAGAAATGAAAAAATGAGTTGCGAAAAGAATAATCATTTTCGTATTTCGTCCGATGTTTCTGGGACTGGTTGCGGCATTGGAGGCCTACAATGTCGCGATCCTGTCGATGGACATTCGGAATTTGAGGAAAATTCAAAGTTAAAAGAAATATTGCGAAATTACGAGGATATATTTTCCAAAAATAAATATGATGTTGGAACAATTAGAATTGAACCTCAACGGGTAAGGTTAACATCCGACTTACCGGTGTCGTTAAGGGCATATAAAACTTCCCCAAAGCAACAAGAAGAAATTGAAAATCAAATTCAAGAGTTATTAAAGGCTAATATAATAAAAGAAAGCTCATCGCCGTATTCTGCACCTGTTACACTAGTTTTTAAAAGAGACGAAAATAAAAAAAGTCGATTATGTATAGACTACAGAAAATTAAATCAAATTACTAAGTCCGACGCAGAACCATTACCCCTGATAGAAACACTTGTAGATAAATTAGGGAAAAGCAAATATTTTACCAGATTAGACATGGCTTCCGGATATTGGCATATACCAATTCATCCCGACGATACTGAAAAGCTCGCTTTTGTCACTAATAGTGGCTTATATGAGTGGAACAAATTACCCTTCGGGTGGAAAAATTCAGGAAGTATTTTTCAAAGAACTTTGCGTCGAATACTTACAAAACATAAAATAAAATTTGCAGCCAATTACTTTGATGACATAATAGTTTTTTCTGAAACCCTTTCAGAACATTTAGATCATATTCAACAAATGTTTGAGATATGCAGACAGGAAGATTTAAAGTTAAAAGCATCAAAATGTTCTTTCTTACAGACTAAAATTGAATTTTTAGGGTATGAAATTTGTAATGGTATTGTAACGCCCGATAATAGTAATATTGAGGCTATTAAAAAATTACAACCGCCTAAAAATGTTAAATCTCTCCAAAGATTTCTGGGGTCAATAAATGTGTACCATAAATTTATAGATAAATATGCAACTATTAGAAATCCATTAAACCACTTGCTAAAAAAAGATACAACTTGGCAATGGACTGACAAATGCCAAGAAGCATTTCAAGTTTTGAAAAACTCTTTAATTTGTAAACCAATTTTAAAAATATTTGATCCTAAAAAAGAATGTCATATTTGTGTTGATGCAAGTCAAACTGGTGTGGGAGCAATATTAAAACAGCCAGACAGTTCGGGTGCCTTACATCCCATAGCTTTCCATTCCCGCTCATTAAAAGATTACGAGAAGAATTATAGTATTACTGAGTTGGAATGTCTAGCTGTTGTGGATGCTTTAAATAAGTACCACCACTACCTCTTTGGCCATAAATTCGTCATACATAGCGATCACGCGGCGTTAGTTTGGCTCAAAAATGTAAAAAACTTAAAAGGTCGTTTGTTCCGCTGGTCCTTACAATTAAGTATGTATGACTATGATATTAAATATACGAAAGGCACCACAAACTTCGAGGCTGACATGCTCTCAAGAGATATACCTGTAAATAATGTATGTGTTGAAAAAAATATAGGAAACCACGTTTCGCATCTACTGCAATTGGATGAAATTCAAGAGGCTCAAAAAAATGACAATTTAACTGGTAATTTTGTCGAAATTAATAACGTGTTATGCCTGCGTAAAAAAGGTTTTACTAAAATTGTTGTTCCTTTTTCTTTACGCCGTAAATTACTTGAGACTGTCCATGAAAAGTTTGGACACCCAGGAATTCAAAAAACGATTAATTTACTTACGCCTGTATATTATTGGCAAAATATAACATTAGATATAACTGGATTTAACAAACATTGTCATATTTGTCAGGTAAACAAAAAGCCTCGACAAAAAAGATTTGGCCTTTTACAGTCTATGCCTCCAGTTGATAAACCATTTGATCTCGTTGCAGTAGATAGTGTGGGTGGTTTCAACTACTACAATTCCACGAAAAAATATTTAACATTGTTTATAGATCATCATACTAGATACATGTGGTCTTTTGCATCAAAATCAATCACTACCGAAACTTACGTCAACTTTCTTAAACAAATTTTCAGTGTTCAAATACCTAAAAGTGTATTAAGTGATAGAAATCCATCATTTACTTCATCTCATTTCAAGAAATTTCTAAAGCACCACAAAATTAAACAGCTTTTAACCACAGCTCATAGACCAGAGACAAATGGTAAGGTGGAACGTCTGAACCAAACAATAGTCACTCGCCTAAAGTGCAAAGTGAACGCAGCTTCTGGAAACGTGCCATGGTCTAAATTATTAGAGCAGGTGACTCAAGAATACAACCTAACTCCACACTCAGTTACGAAGTTCCCACCTGCGTATTTAATGTACGGTACAGTGCCTTTTCAAAATCCAGTAAATGAAGACATTTATCCTCCTGTTGAGGAAGCTAGAAAACTGGCAGTGGAAAGAACTAAAGAGTATCATGAAAAAAATAAAATATATTACGATGCCAGATTTGTCGACAAATCTTTTAATGCAGATGACTTTGTGATATATGAAGAATTCAAATATCCGAATTCACGAAAACTTTCGCAACCGTTCAGTGGACCATATAAAATTCTTCGAAAAGTTACGGACGTAACTTATGAAATCAATAAACCAAATGCACACTGCAAAGAAAAATCAGACATAGTACATGTGTCAAGATTGAGGAAATATTACCCACCAACAAATTTCAAACTATCACATGAATAATGTGATATAAGTCATTCACTTTTGAACTGCAACAGAATAATCCAACTGTAATTAAACTGAACTGTAAATACAATTTTGTAAATATCGTTTAGTAAGAGTATAATAATCTGTGATGAAAATGTTCAGTAATTTTTGTAACTGTATAGTATTTCATTCAAAATGTGATATGTTTATATAAAATTTAATACATAAATTTATGTGGGGAAAAAGGCTGCAGATATTTCACTTCTTCAATATTTAAAGTAATAGAACTTTTGGGGAGGGGGGATGTAATATGGAAAAATCCTTTGTATCCTTTGTCAGGCTGTGATATGGAGAAGTCCTTTGTCTCCTTTGTCTGGCTTTTTCCATATTAAACTTGACAACTCAGGGTTGTCTCACTCATAAATTTCTCTAACGCGTTACCATATATGGTCATGCCTAAGCTCAAGTTGGTTTCCCTCATTAATTCCCTCCAGACTATTTTTTTCCCCGTAGACTTAGGCCAGCCCCTGTCTACGGCATTAAAGCCAATAATATATTTTATTTTCCATATGGCCCTCCTATTTAAACCACGTGCTATCACGTGGTGTAGGGAATGTTGTCTGCAGTCTAAGAGATTTTCCCCCATATAAATACGACTGCCCGAACGAAAATCGGGGTTCTTGCTTCTTGAAACGTGCTGATGACTTCATGTCCTTCGTTCCAACAATATTAATGTTATGATATTTGTGTGTTAAAGTTTACCAATAAAGAATTGCAACGAAACCCTGTGCCTCGTCTTACATGGGTTTTAGCGGCCACAGCTGTAGAAGATAGAACGGGACAGCCGTCCTTACATATATATATATATTTATGTATTAAATAAAAGAGAAACATGGAGACAAAGAGTTGGATGCTTGTTCTCTGGAAAAGCTGGCAACCCTCCCCATCTTTCGTTGCGATTTCCCTACGTGCGCGCGCTTCGCGCTTACCGTTCCCGTTGTTCGTATTTTGAAAAAGCATTGTTGACTTGCTTATATGAATTTTGACCATTGAAAATAAGTTTCATTTCGCTTAAATAAATTGATGCATACTTTTCAAGTCTGTTTTAACGGGAGCCTCCCGCTTTTTGCGTCTATCTCCCGATCTTCCGTTTAGTCGTAATTTTCTCCCGTTTTTAGTAATTTTCGCTTTTAAAATAAATAATGCGAAGTTCCGTATTTTTGGAAATTTTGAAATGTCAAAATTTCAGTTCCGCGAAAATTCGTAATTTTGGAAGACTTATTTTTTTCTTTTTAATGACAAAATTTTGAAGCAGCATACGTATATACTTGACTTACAAAACTTTTACAAATTAGCAGTAAAATTTCCGCATTTCGTTTTAATGCTTTTAAGGGTCAGTCCCGATTTTTTTGAAATCCGATAGCATCCGCTTCAGTAAAGCTCCCTAGTAATCGTTTACTATCTGATTCTATCTCTTGGGCATCAATAACTTTTGGTTTACCATTATTTTTGATATTTTTTTCGATTCAGCCTCTTTAGTAGAGGATTTACACTCTCGTCATTTTGCCACACCCACTCGAAATTTCAATGCAAAATTTTAGCCCTTTTTTAAAATTTGGTGATCATATTTGTTCATTATAACTATTAATATTGCATCCTTATTAATACCCTTGTTTAAAAGTATTTTTTTCAAAATATTTTTGCGTGGAATTTCAAATACATTCTTTTTCCCCCACAGTCTTATGGTTAGTGTTCCCCCCCCCTTTTATTTACGCCTTATATATTGCTACAAAATAAATTGAAAATACTTCTTCCTATTTTCATTCAATATATAATTAAAGAATGGCTTTGTTTTTACTATTTTAGAATAATTTGTTCCTTAAATGTACACCAGACGTAGTCTGATATTTTATTTCAATTGTTGTGGTGTAGATGTAACCTAGTATTAAGGTGAACTGTTTGTTTTTAATCTAACTAATGTAGTGCTTTGGATTTTGTGCATTCGGCAAAGTAATGCGTTTTCTGTAAAGTGAAACTGAGTTTCGTCCAATGCTGTCAAATGAAAATCTAGAGAACATATATTTATCATAAAAAATGATTTTGCGAGAAAATGTTTTGTTCAAACATTCAAAGAGAAATTTTTATCAAATACTGCTGTAATGAACATTAAAAAAATTGTGTATGTCATTTTAGTTGCTCACTGTATGTGGGGGGGGGGGGGGGGTAGAATCATTGGAAAAATCTTTTTTCTTTTCTCCCCAAGGTTGGCAAGTATGCATGTATATAAATGTATGTGTGTGCTGACATTTTAGAATTTTGTTTATGTTTTCAATTGGTGAAATAAAAATTATTTCATAGGGTAAAAAAGTAAAATAAACCTTCTTCAACTTATATCTTCAGAGATTTTTCCCTCCTTATAATTTTTAAGCAAATATTCTCCAAAATACAATTTATTATAAATAATGTGTATTTAATAATTTGAAAATTGGTAATGTACATTCATTCATGGGGACAAAATCTATAATGACTGGAAACACTAGTAATTTAGCATTATGTGTGCAACATCAAAACAAACTAAGTTACTTATTTCCTACTTTTTTTTTTTTTTTGCTTTTAGCAACAGGTAGCAAACTGTTTTTAACCTTTCTAATAGGTTAAAGACGGTCTGCTGTTTGTCTAAATTTGCATTTCTCTCTTCATTTTTAAATTTTTTTATTTGAGTTTGCCATAAATATATTTAGAATGAATGCAGTAAGTCTTACTTTAGCTTAATAGACCTATTTGTTATGCATTAAAGTAGTTTTAAATTTGTCCTATATTTTTAATGATAATGTCCTATATATTTTTTTGCTCTTGCTGCTGGCATTGTATTTATTAGCCCAAGCAGAATTTTCTCTTTGTTGGTTTAAAGTAGCCCTGATATGCATATAAATTATCATACAATAAAACCTGTAAAGTTCATCACCTGTCTACATTGACCACTTTTGTCAGGAACGGAATTAGCCCTGTATTATATAATGTCGAAAAACCTTTGTTATTTGACCATCTAAGTTGACCACCTGTCTATATTGACGCCTTATGTGTGCCAAATTTGGGTGGGAGTATTATAAGTTGACTGCCTAATTATTACTACATTTATTTATTTATCTATTTTTGCAAAGATAAATAAAAAAAATTAACATAATTTCTCCAGGATATTTTTTATGCTATAATGTGAGACCAGTATTGGTTTGGATGAATGAAACATCAATTTAATGTTTGTCTAAACTTCTTTGTAAGTTAGCCATATGGGAAAACTACTATGAGCACTTTTTTATTCTTTAAATGAGTTTCTTCTTTTTTTCTTGTACCTGATATAGCCATTTTGAAAAATTATGTACTTTTAGGAAATTTTTACCATCAAATAAATAACTTACATAGTTACTAAGATATTTAACTGATTATTTTAATTTTAAAATTCTATAAGATACATTGTAGATCATTCAGGTTAAATTCCTGTAATGATATTTTGAATAAATGTGAAAAAAAAAATAGCTAATTAATATTTTAAAGTAACATTAATACATGAAACTATATTTTAATTAGCTACAAATGAATAAATGTGTAGTGTAAGAAATGTAAATACTAATAATAATAAAATTTCTACCCTCTATAAGTTGACCACTCCATTGCTGAGCCAAAACTGGTCAACTTACACAAGTTTCACTGTACTGGGATTCACAGTATGAGTATGAGCCTTAAAACCTACAGTTTGTTCTGGACAGTGAGGGGGTTATTTATTTATATATATTTTGTTTTTTATCTGTTTTAATGCATGGTTCTCCATCTTTGTCATAAGAAATGACAAAATGTTGATTTAGTAGATGATAGCTTAACCCTCGTTAAGTAAATTGCTTAAAGAGCTTTTCTATGGTAGTCATTACCAGAAACCGATGTTTCCGAATTTACATTTTTACAAACTACTTTTCTTGAAATTTTAAAACTTTTTAGCTAATTTTAACTTACAATTTAAAAACTTGATGGAGGTCTGGTCCCCTTCTTCCATTAGTTTGTTAGCTTCTGTGATTTCCAATTGCAGGTTACTTATTTTAAATTTTTCTCTTAAATTATGATAGCGTGATAAAAATTTTTAGTATGATAGAAGCTCTTAAAATACTAATTTGAAAGTAGCAAAATTTGCTCAAGGCAGGGGAAGTTTAAAGTATCCACGCTGAAGAAGGAATAAAGAGAAAACTATTAGAAATCATTTAAGAGAAACTACAATAAAAGGGAATCAAATATGATTGTCTTTTTTTAAAATAAAAGCAAAGTTAAACCATAATCAAAAAGAAGTATTAAAAAGAGATACTTCTCTTTCTGATTATTTAGCAAAGTCTTTGGTAAAAATTCACTTTTGGTCACCTTTTCTAAAAGTCCCAAAACGCTCCTCAGCCTAAAATTCATAAGCGATTAAAATGAAATTTAGGTTGAAATTTGAGCAAAAAATTATTTATGAATATAATAACTTATATAATTTCCTTTATACCAGAAAGCTTTTTTTATAAAAAAAAAATTCTTTATTCTCCTGTGATATTCTGGTAATTATCGGATTTCTATTTCCACCAGTTGCTATAACGTTAATGAGTTTCAGGTGTGAGAAGCAATTTAAATCAAAATTTTAAATCAAGTTTTCTTTACTTATAACTCTTTTACAAGGTGTGTTCCATAAGTAATGTGACCAAATTCATAAAAAATTATTTATTGAACATATTTGTACAGTTACCTAAAAATCTTCAAAATAGCACCTTCCTGCGTTGATACATTTCTGGAGACTGTTTCCAGGCCTGGAAGGCATCCTGGAAGGCCTTCTGCGGGATGGCCTTTAGAGCGGATGTAACATGAGCCTGGATGTTTTCAATCATGTCCCAGTGTTTCCCTTTCAGGACTCCTTTTAAGCGGGGAAACAAAAAAAAGTCTGGGGGAGCCAGATCAGGACTGTAGGGAGGCTGGGAAACCAATGGGGTGTATGTCCTGGCCAAGAAATCGTTAACAACAAAGGCGCTGTGGCTCGGCGCATTGTCGTGATGAAGTTTCCATGCATCCTTCATGTCACTTCGACAGCGCGCAACCCTCCTTTTCAGCCTTTTGAGCACTTCCAGGTAAAAAGCTGAATTCACAGTAGTCCTGATAGGTACGCCGTGTTACGTTAAGGTCAAAATGGGTTCACAAAAACACACGCCCTAACTCTCCGGCAGCTCGGAGCAGACTGAGAATGGGTGCGGTATGAAGCCAACACCCCCCTCCACCTAGCCCAGCCAGTCAGAGGGCGCTGCAGTATACAGTCGCATCTGGAAAAAATTGGTCGCATTACTTATGGAACGCACCTTGTATGTTACATAATTTAAATTTACTCTCTATTTTAACAGCTTTGAAGCAATTTGAGTTTAACAAAGCTGTAATAAAATAAAATTGTGATTTTGACTTTGGGGAAACAGTTGTCAGAGGAAAAGTTTCTTTTGTTAGTGTTGTCAATAGAATCATTGAATCCAAGAAAATTCTATTTTTCCCCATAATACAATACGTGCATATAAGTATACCTGTACAGTAAAAGTTGCGAAAATATATGTTAACTAATACAGTCGAACCTCGGTAGCTCGACACGTGGATAAGTAAGTCGTGGACCTCGGTAAGTCGACATTTTTTCTCCTAATGGTTGGCCCAATGCTAATTTCAATGGGCGAAAAACTCTCTAACTTGACACACAATTTCCAGGAACCCTTGTAAGTCGACCTCCATTTTGTATTCTTTTTAACTTTTTCCTCCGGTATTTTTTCACGCTGTACAATTCTAGGAATTTTAGTGATGTTTCTTTGTCAATAAATCAATTATTTTCTGGAAAGTGTTCCTGTAAAATTCCCCTATTCCCCTTGTACCCTGGGGAGCCTCACCATTTGTGAGTAATACGTGAATATTGACTCTGAACTGATCACTTCAGGACCTCTAGAAGATAGAGATATCCTAGAAGCTATAAACCAAACTGTAAATCTGTTAAATGCTGAAAATAGATCAAGTTCGGACAAAGATGACCAAGTTGCACTTCCGTCTAGGCGCTAGACATTGAAAGCTGTAGATGCTTTCTACGAACACAAGAAAAATAGTGAATTGCAAATTAGCAAGCTTAATAGCGTTGAGGAATTTATGCTTTCTGTTCAGAGGGAAAAACAAACTAAAATTACGGATTTTTTTCTCATGAGGTGTTCTGATTTGATGTACAGTACAACCTCGATTATCCGAGGTAATGTGGACCGAGGGTACCTCGGATAATCGAAAACTCGGATAAAACGGACTCTGCCCAAATCGAGAGGGAAACATGGGTTGAAATGAATGAAAATGTCGTCAAAGATGTAAAAAAAAAAGGCGTTTACTGTACATATTATGAAATGAAAAAAATACACATCAGTAGAGTACATGTTCCAGTTAAAGTTGTCTCTTGAAGAAGTCTATTTATATAGTATATCTATATTGTCTTCTGTTTAACAGTTGTTCTAGGTCTTTATATCATCAGAAAATAATTGGATGACTGACGTCAGTCAGTGATGCCACAACCATCGGGCGGCAAAAAAAAATTTTTTTCAAGGGCAAATGTACCTCGGTTAAACCAAAACTCGGTTAATCGGGGCTCGGATAACCGAGGCTCTACTGTACCATGTTTATATATTTATTTGTAAAGTATAACTTTAAAAAATAATAATAATAGATAAATAATAAATGGGGACAATTTCATTCACTACAATTGGCTTTTATAACTTGAATGGTAGGTAAATAATAATACAGACCAATATTAGGTATTGAAATTTCAGAACCTCGGTAACTTGACACCCGCTTATCTCGACATGTTTTCTTGTCCCCTTGGGGTGTCGAGTTTTCGAGGTTTCACTGTATATAATAGCAGCAATAACAGTTCATTACATTCTTTAAGTACTTGCGGTTATCATAAGTTTAAACAGGTGTTCAAATTTTGTAAGCCAGTTTTATACATAATTAAGCCTATAACCTCTTATTAGAAAAATCAACTACCTTATCCTATAAATTAAGTTTCTTTGAGAAAATTCATAGTAAAAAAATTGCTTTTAAAAATGGATAGAGAGATTCTCTTAGAAATGAATTGAGAGGAAGGTGATAACTTTTGTTTTATGATATTTTGATAACTTTTGTTCCATGATATTTTGTACTCTCTTATTTATCGTAATATGTAAATTCTAAAATTAATATTTTCTTTTGAAGATCAATCTAGAAGAATCTGTATACTCTCGCTTGACTGATTTGTTGGACTTTGTAGAAAATGATCCACCAGCACTCCGAACCAGAAGTTTGACAAATTCAGATGAAGATAAAATCTTAAATAAGTTAACAGATTTAATTAAGGTATGTTAAATGTTTTTTATTAATCATGAAATTAGTCATGATTTTGGTAAGTTTAATCTATTTTTGTTATATTTTATTCTTTGCGATCAAATTAAATCAACGTAACATTAACATAAAAAAGCCTTGATTATTGCTTTGAAAAACGATGTGTGTATATATATATATATATATATATATTTTACTTGAGTATATTTTTTACAGCTTTAGTTTCCATGTTCAAACATTAATACAAATAAATGATTACATGTATTACAGCTTGCAACTGATGCTTATCAATTTCAAATTCCAATTGCTTTGCCTTTAATATTGAAATGTCAATATAAGCAAAAAATTTAAGCAAATATGTTTATAATTTTTTATTGTAACTTTGGTGACAGTATGTTTAATTACCTTCTGCATTTATTATAAGTGATAAATATTACTAATTTTTGAACACAATTTTAGGGTAATTTGCAAAGAAGTAAAATTGTTCAGGAGCAAGTGTCGGAATCAAAGCAACAGGCAATAAAAGTTCTGGACCATAAAATGAATGTTGTTGAAATGATAAATAAGTATATCAGTAAGCGTCCTTTGAAGAAAAAAGAAAAGACATGACTATTGCACTAACATTTTTCTTTTCACAAAAGATTTTATTTCATATCATGCTTTTTTATATGCATGAGTATTTGTATAGGAATTCTTTATTCTACTTTGAGACATTTCATATTTTAAATGCTTGATTTTTGTCAGATTGAGAATTTTGTATTTTACTATAATTGTTTTAATTGGTTTCAATTTTCTAGCACAACACAGCCCTTCAATATTTGATAGGTCTATAACTAAAAAATCAAATGTATAAAAAAGGGCATTTTAATGAAATGTTGTACATAAGATTTATAGGTACGAAAAAATGCAATATTAGTTTATTGTTCATTCGAGCTTTTATCTTTAAAATATATATATAAACAAATTATATATTCAATTTATGTCATTTTATTTTTGATTTTCTAAACTAACTGAATTTTTGAATAACTAATGAAGTTTAATGTAAACATTTTGGCTTTATAATGTATGTATGAATTTTAATTGTCATTATTCATCGCCTTTGTCAAGTTTCAATTTTTTTTTTGTAAGCGATCTTCTTTTAGATCATGTCAGAGATCTTAGCATTTTAAGTAATGACAATTTATATGCATTTTCCACAACAATTCTTGCAGTGTATATATTTTTAACATATGTGGAAAGATTGTTGTAAATATGTGTCTGTTTGTAATAAAATAAATGCAGTGTAAATTATCATCAATTCATTTTTCACTTTTTTCCCCCTTGAATGATATTGATTTTATCTTTTGAAGAGGATTGATGAATATTTCTTGTTTAATCAAGTTGCACCAAACATTTATTTTTCAGTTTACTGAGCTTGGTGCAAATGATCATAAATGGAGTTTATATATATTTTAAAATTTGAATATTCTTTTTTTAAATAACTAGTTATTCAATAATTTTTTTAATTTATCAGCCCTCTAATTTGTCCCTCTGTCAGCACTTAGTTAATAATTGGAATTGGGACAAAAAAGGAATGCCCCGTCAAAAATATTTTTTTTCCCACCTTATTTTTTATAAACTTTTATTTACTTCTGAAAAAACATTCTAAATTAGAAAAATGTTTTATTAATAAACTTGAAAAATATTCCAATTAGCTCTATTTGAAACCATGTGCATTAATTTTTCACTGTAAAGGAGAAAAAGGCTATTGTGGATAACTTGAATAACTCTACTGTTTTTATTAAAGTTTTAGATTTTTGCAGATTTACAACATTAATATATTTTCCATGTGCAGTTGCATGGGAATGCATTTAATAGTTCATTAGCAATTTATAAAGTACAGTTTTTATGGTGTAAAAGTAGCTCATGATTTTTTTTTTTTTTTTAAATTTCTAAGTTTGAGTAGTTTAATTTATAATCAGAAGAAAGAAAATGATATAATCAACGCATTTCTTAAATATTTATATTTTCTTTTTCTGTGTGATTTATCAGCATTATGTCTAAAAGAAGACATTGCTACTGTGGACAGTAGCACCAGGTTTTGAAAATCAAGATAGGGGAGAGATTCTGAAAAAGTGTTTTTTTTAAATTTAACTCTCATGAAAATGTTCTTCAGGTTTTTTTCCCTCCCTCAATAAGAAATACTGTATTGGAACCATTATATAGTTGATCCCTCCCCTCTACAATGTTGAATGAGCGTAAACAAAAAAAAAAAGGAAACAAATAAGAAAGATATTGGTGGCGCTTATGATTGTGGACATATTCACAAGCCCATTCAGCTTTTAATGGTAGGTGCATATGGGAAGATATCTTTTTTTTGACATAAAAATCGATAAAACTTGAAAAAAGAGAAGTAGAAATGGTGAGAGTAAACAGACATTAAGAGAGGAAATTTTTATTGGCTCAGTTTTGGATAAATAGAAAGAGATACATTTTATAAACGCAAACAAATTTGAATAACACTATTGTTATTTCAAATGGCAGGGAGTATGAAACAATGTCGCTAAAACATTGACCAAAAATATAAAAACCATCATTTATCAAATAGTTTTCTAAATCAAAACCTGGTGTTGTAAAACTTAATATTGTGCAAATAAAATATATTATCAGCTTTTAAGGCGGTCTCAACACTAAAAAGGTAGAAAAACCTCTAAACAAAACCATTTTATGTAGTTGTGTGGCTGTGTTTAAACACTAATAAAACACATTAAGTTTATTTGTTTTAATAAGCTTAAGATTTCAAGATAGGTGAATAAATCCGTGTTATTTGCATCAGTTTTTTAAAGCAAAATAGGCAGAACAGTATTTAAAATGTGCTTTATAAAATTAAATATTTATTGAATCAAGATATGCTGTTTAGGTTCAAACTTATAGTATTATCATTTTACATCTGTTAGGACTTGTGTGAGCTAGCTAGATATGTGAACAAAAATATGTATATTATTGAGCAACTTATTTCCAAATAATTACATGGTCTGCCAAATTAAGAAAAATGCAAATGCTTATAAAAATTCTCCACACTAGCACCCTTCTCCGCTACTATGCTATTTTGTGGAATAAAAATTTTGTTCCAAAGGTATGAAGAAGGAGAAAACACTAAATCATTATTTGTTAGAAATTGTAACTTTCACTTAAAGAATAAAATGGAAAGGGGAAGTCCCCCCCCCCCCCTGAATCAATGTCAACTTAAAATACTCATTTGAGTTTTCTTATAAATATTTTTCAATGTTATCTGATATTATTGATCTTATAGTAAATAAAAAGTTTATTTTATTCTACAATTTCTTTTGTGTCTAATAAAATTGTTAATCATCAGTACAATCTATGTATGCAAAAGCAATTGTATTGGGTAATAAATTTAAGGTTCCTATTTTCAATGAAAAAAATACATATATATATATATATACTATCTGACCATGCATCTAATGATTTATTCCAGCAGCTTGCGTGCATTTTTTTTTTCATCAGAAGTCACATTTCAACATTTTTGGATAACTGTTTGTGGTTTAAAAAATTTTCTGGCCTTTCTAACAAAAAAAAAAAGAAGAAGAATTGGCTTGTTCGTTTTTCTTCCTTACTCTTTGATCAGCACACTATATATTTTCTGGGCACGTTATCCTCCTCAGTTACCTTGCTTAAGAAAAACCACCAAGTCTACAGAGAGGCAACATTTACAGATTCTCGAGTCCCAAGAGGTGGGAAAAAAAATTCCGAGCTTCACAAACAATTTTCGGTAAAAGTATGCACTATAAATTTAGAATAAAAATTACTCAATTAGGTAAACTCGCCCTAACCCCCATCCCAATATACATATAAACTCGAAAAAATATCCTTCAAGTAATTAAATGAAAGGTCTAATATGAATACCAGAAGTTTTTTTTTTTTTTTTCCCAGAAATGTTATTGTATTATTGAAAGTTTATTTTGCTTCTCTAAAGGTAGAAAAAAAAACATATTATTCGTTAAAGAAATCTTCAGATAAATATATTGAAAAAAAAATTCGGAACAAGTTGTCGGAGAATTTCAGATCAGAATCACCTATGTGCCAAGAATAATTGTTTCTCTAGAGCAACATCAAAACTTCCCCATTTTTTTTTTCCCAACTCCAAAAACTATTTTCTATTCAAAAGCACTTTGACTTGCTAATATGTTGCATTTTAATTTTGAATTAGTAATTTTTAATGCAGTGCCTTTAAATATAGTATAGGTATGCAGTAGAACATTTCAAAAAAATGTCAAGTATAATGAAAATTGATAAAAGCATAATAGCTTAAATTGAAATGCATTTGTGCCTACTATGAAGATTGCTAAAACCAACATTGCATTGTGCTACTTTGCATACATAAGTTTCATAGTTACAAGATAAAATTTCAAAAAAAAAAAAAAAGGTTCACCTGCCTTGTTTGTGGTGTATATGTGATAGGAGGAGTGAAATTTTACTTACTGAAATACTTGGAAAAAAAAAAAAAAATAGCTCAGTAAATTTTAAGTGGAAAGGCCACTAAGTGATAACTCGTTTTAGCTTAACTATAACAATTTGTTTACAGCATAGAAGTTATTAATCTCTACTATATGTGTTTGGGACTATAATTTACTCAATTTAAGCTCAAAATTTTCCTCTTATTAGAATTCTTTTTCCTACCCAATGCTAATTAAAAGCACAACACATGTAGTTTACTTTAATAAAATGGACTTCAAGTTTAGGAATTACTGGTATTAACTGTAATCTTATGTTAATTTCTGAAACCTTTTGAATTCTTTTTACTTATAGTAGATTTTATATCGAAGGATATAAGAATGCTACAAAATAATAATTTAAACTTTATTGAAAAATCTGATTTTGTCAATTTAAATGCAACAATTGCAAACTCATAGAAGATGTTAATCCATATTCTTTTGGGCAGATTCAACTAATTTATTTAGTAAGAAGTCTTTGTCCCGAGCTTCCAGAGCAATCTGTGCTCTTATTATTTTGGTCATTTTTCGGTGTGTGACAGCCACAGTCCAGTAATAATAAATGGATAAGCTGGAAGAAAATCATGTTATAACTTATATGGTAAATTAAAACATCTAATCATAATTGACACAATAAAAAATATATACCTAATTAAAATAGCACCGATTTTTAAATAGTAAATAACATATCAAGCAACAAAATTATTTAATTTCTACAGCTCTTAGTAACAAGCTTGTTTAAGCTCTTGTAGAAACAAGGTAAGAAGGAAATTAACGTTGAAGACAATATTTATGAAAATGTCCACAGTGTTCAGCATTTGGAACTCCAAACAGCAGTAAAAAGAAGAAAGTCAAACTACAATGGATGGTATAGTGATGTTACATTGATTAAAAGAAACAAAGAATTTCTTTCCTTTTTTTTAATAACTTAAAAAACTTAAGCACCACTCTGGCCCTTCTAATCATTCTAGATATTAAGTTTATTTGCTCGCTTATAGCTAATACATAATTGATTAAATAAGCACCAAATGAGATCATTATGAAAAGTCAGAAGGCTGCATTATGTTTAGTTAATTATATATTTTGCATCCTTAAACACCAAATAGGTTTAGCACCTTACCAATAGCAAGAGGGGCCTTAACAGGCCCCTCTTGCTATTTGGTTATAATATTGCCCTCATTTTATGATAGGTAGAAATAAAACAATTTTATCAGCAAAAACAGTGCAAACACAATTCTTCATATAAAATGTTAAATGACCAAAACCTTAATATTTTTAAAATTGTCTCATCACTATTATTTTAATTCTTTTTCAACCTGCATAAATTGCTTTAAGAACACCATAATTTTGTGACATTCATTTACAGTATTTAAATTTTATTTACAGAGGAGATAATTCCTAGGTAAATCATTAAAATATAAATATATAAACAATTATCTTTAACTTTAAGAAATTAATTAATCCCTAGTTGAATTTGTTTAGATTGAATAAGATATAATATTATTTACCTCAATAAGATGAAAGCAGGTACAAAGAAGAAAACACTAAACAAAAAACAAATAAAATCAGCAAATGACGGTGACCACTGATGTAATAGGTTTGTAATTGCATCCATCATGACAACATAATACCGAAAAGGGCCACATCCAGGAGAGGATTCAATGCTGAAAATATGGAATTCAACATTACTGCTCAATGTTATATTTTTGTTAATAGCAGAGTTTAAAATCCAATATAAATTCTGAACTTTGCATTTTGAAATAAAAACATTGTTTTTCTTACCAATTTTGTAGAAAACTTATAATGTATGGGGAAAAGGGGGGTAAAAGCAGTTGTGTAGTCCTGAAGGAAAAAAAAAGAAAAGATGGGAAGTGCTGATGCTTACGTATTCAAACATGAATTATTAAAACCAAAAAGTGGGGCAACGCTTATGTTTGAATTTAAAAAAAAAGGGGGGGGGGATGCTTGTGTTAAAATTAGAAAGTAGGAGAACCACAGACCCCCCTCCCCCCCTCCCCTGACTACACCACTGATTCCTTCTTCCCAGCACATGATATCGCTACCGCTTGTTGACTTTTATATGAACTGGGCCCAATAGCAAACGGAAAAAAGTTTTGTCAGTTCACATCCAAGGATAACAGTATCTGCAGAGAAGGCATTTATTTGCAGAAGTAGTCTCTCCTTCACACCTTGTGGCAGTAGTGTACTAATATATGTTACTTATAAACACAAGATGATTTGGAGAAACTTTCAAAATGTATTGGGGATTAATTCAGTTACAGAAAGAAATGGGGTTAACCATATGCAAAATTTTGATTGAGAACAAATCGAGTTAGTTTAGTGACAAACTGAAAGATATCAAACCTCCCCCAATGAACTTAATATGTTGTAAGTTTTAACATGACTTAAAAGTTTTATAAAATGAATGCAATAAACTTTAACTGTCAAAATATTTTTCAATTCATGTGATAAATAATTATACCTTGTCAGAGCATATCCATGAACAATAGTAACAACAAAAAATGATAATTTCAATATTATCATAAAGATAGCATTAATTCGGGCTGCTTTATAGGCTGCTGGTGCCGGAACTGTATGATTCAAAACAGCATTCTAAAGGTAAAGGAAATAAAATAAACATTTTAGTATGGAAATTAAACATGAAAACATCATTTATGTAATGTGATGTCAGTGTAAATGTATTGATAAATTTCACTTACTCGTTTCAAATAAAATACTATTATAAACTTTATGATAGTAAAAGGTACAATCAAAGGTGAGTACAGGATCCCAAGCCTGAAATAATGAGCATTAAATTAATACTAAAGTCAAAAAAATAATATTCAGATAAACGCATATTTTTTCACCATAACATCTTTTTTTTTAAATTATGACCTTACCAGCACAAAGTTTGAGAATACACTAAAGATAACACTTGACTGGGGATGTCAAAAACTTGTCTGCCAACCAATTCAGTAACTTTGTTTCGACATTTTTGAACAACACAGCTAAAAAAATATATATACATATAATATTAGATACCTTTTTAAAATATTGTATTAAAGTCCTGTTTAAAAAATATATATTAATAACAAAAGACTTGTAAAAAGCTTTAGATAGTCTAAAAATTTTATGTACTGATTTGTTTTCCTTTAGAGTTCGCCCAGCGGTCGAAATTTAACCATAATTCCTTAAAGTTTTCAAGTTCAGGCTCAAACATTTAAACAACTTTTAGAAACTAGTTTTATTGTTCGACAACAGCCTGTTTGTTTTTTAAATGTTTCAGTTATTGATTATCTCTCCTCAGTGCGACTGATTGACCACTGAGTTAGTTATTTAATTCAATGTATTTTTAACACATATTATACATAAATTTCATCTTTCTGCATTCCTTCTCCTGTAAAGAAAATGGAAATAAAATTTTTCACAACACTCGATTATTATTGAATAAATCAGATATACAAACACTCACTTTCATCTGACTGACTTATCATATATATATATTGCAAATGAACTAACTGACACCTTAAGGTTAGTATTATTTTGCTTTGACATTAATTTAATATAACTGCATTTTGTCTTTTGTTTTATTCTTGACATGTATTCTTCTTTGAATTATAAATAATAAAAAATGTATTAAAAGTTCTACAAATATTGTAGATTGTAGATGCAAGGAGTAGTAGGAAAGTATGACAAATAAAAACTTCTTTAAAAAAGGCTTTGGATCTACGTCGAAAGTAAGAGGGGGGAAAAGTTCACTATTACCCAAACTTTTTTTATTGATAACACAAAAACTCATCAATAGCTACTAAATTTTTCAAAAAGTAAGGAAATTGGTTGTCAAACAGAGGAGAAAATTATACTTAACCGTTTTATCCTTGCCTGTTTATATGTAGGTGTACTAAAATGAGGAGTTTTGGGGTGCGAATCTGTGAAAACGCTAATAACTTGAAACAGGAAACTTGGTATTCACATGTAATTTTTGCTGAACTTTGTGTAGCTCGTGCTCTAATTTTCAATAAATGAATTTTTTAAAAACATTATTTAATGTTTCATATCACTTTTTACCCCACAAACTGTGAACTAATTGCGTCAGAGTAATACTTTTTGCTTAGATCGTAGAAAATTTAATTTGAAATGGGACGGGAATTTTTTTTTACAAATCGAGAAATTTGTAGAAAGACATTTTGGAAATTATGTTTTTACTCACCAGCAAAAAGTTGAAAAGCCCTTGATTCCATCTTTTGCTAAGATAATGTCTAAATATCACTCTTTCTTAACAAAAAGATTTTTTTTTTTCAAAAATATGTGTAATAGTTTTTTTTTTCCATTATGTGAAACTAATAATTTAACATAAGTCAAATCCTTCCTTTTTTACATCAAGATAGTTGTCTGCATTATTGACAGAACAAAGAAAGAAAAGATTTTAATCACTTTACGTAAAATTTATTGGCCAACGATTTAAATGATCATGTCTGATAAAAAATTTATGCACATGTATTTTTTGCTTTTCAGCAGCTTTTTTTTTTTTTTTTTTTTGAATATTTAAACTCTATTTTTTTTTTAATTTTTACCAATCACAAGAATCAGTATTTAAGTTTACTTTATTTTAAATATCACCTAAAACAAAACATATGTATTATTATTTAATTGTTTATTTTCATTTATTTACTTTTTTCAACTCCTAAAAAATCATATAATTTTTCAAGACAACAGAAACAAAAGCCTCTATGAAACACAAGAAATAAATTTTTCTGGGTGATTTTAAATGGATTGTAATCAATTTTTCAATGTGCTACTATAAGGGTCTAGCCCAGAAATATTACGCACTCAATTAATAGAAAGCATAACTTCATTTTGGGATTTTAATGGGAGTGAGAGGCAGGAAGAAAGCCCCTGTTAAGTTATTGAATTCATTCCGCTTTAAAAAGGTAACAAACTTACTTTCCGTACACAGAGGGATGAAAAGTCAGTTTTATTCCTTCCTCAACTTTACATATTTTTCCAAATTTGCTAAAAAAGTAGTCTAACATAAAATTGCACTTTACAAATATCCGTAATAACAAAACTTACTCTCTAAATAAATCAACTGCAAAATAGATGCAAATGTATACAAATAAATCAGTAATAACCAGCTTGTACATTTGTTGACCAACATAGGTTTCCCAACACTAAAATAAAATATGAAATTACATCATAAGCAGACAAAATGTAAAAATAATTATTAACAAAGCTAAAAGTTTCTTATGTTTTAGCCTCAAACTAACAAACAATACATTTGCGAAGTGCTTTGCAACTACTAGTAAGAAACTTGATTTTCGTTATTGTTAAAATAAAATTTGTTAATAATTTGAATGTTCTAATAATTTAAAAGATTCCTGCCGCAGAGGGGGGGTGGGGGGGGGGGGTAAGATTACGTACTCAATACAATTATAGGGTGAAAACAACAAAACATATGCACATGCACACATGTAAATATATTAAATGTCCATTCCTAATCCTGCAAATGACGAGCCTGCATTCTCACTAAACAAATATACAAAAATTTCAGCATTTGAATAAATGCCTACCATCAAACAATTTGGTCTAACAGAATAAAAGTAAAACATGTTTTACTTTTTAACTAATTAAATCCCATTCATTGCGACAAAAGTTTATTGTTAACACCTTATGGATTGGACTTTTCTTTTTTTTTTTTTTTTGACAAAAAAAGGCATTGATGAATATAAATCTACATGAATGATCTGATGAATATAAATCTAAAATATGTTGTATCTTAGATTTGAAAATGCAAATTGTTTTGACAGTAAGCAGTTTTTGCTGGACCAATGGGGTGGCAAATATGTGATATCCTGCCCACACATCACTAGTTTTCCCTGTAATCCACCCAAGTTTTAAATTTAAAGAAATACAATATGGTACTATTGCTCTGAAGTGCTTAAGGTAACTATTGACATAAAATAATTATTAAAATTACATGTAAAATGGTTTGGAAAAAGTTTTTTCAATCTTATTGTTAAAACAGATTTACAATCTACTTTGTACATCAAGAGCGTAAAAACCACATTTATATCTCAAAATCATTAATTGCAGTTTTTTTTTTTTTTTTTTGATAACTTAGTCACTGTCCTCAAGCTCACTCTCTGAAGTCATTACAAAAGCTTTTTGACACAAAAATAGCACTAATGAAAGTGAAATAACAGAAAGTACAAAATGATTCTATTTGAATTTAAGGTGGGAAAACTCGCTGCAAGAATTGTGCAGGAAGTAAAATTAGTTATGTCATTTCAAAGCAATATTCAGAAATACAAAAATAATTTCAGAATTTAAAAAGAAGCCTATGTAGTGAATCAATTTCAATGACAATTTCTCTCTTGCCGATGAAATGCCAAATTAGATGGGATTAAATACTTTTCAAGAATAAATAAAAATCAAAATTTTGAATATAACTGGTGAAGAATTAATTTTTGATTAAAAAAAAATGTCACAGGACAAGATTTTATGCAAGAAAAGAAACTTAAATTGGTGCTCATCTACAGGGCATATGTTGGCGACAGTTTTCTTACATTTCACCAACAAACTCATGGGTTATGGGGAGTTGGCGATTTTATTAAGCACAATAAACTTATATATAAATACATTTAAATACAGAATAATAATGAGTCTAATAAGATTAATTTAAGAAAATCACAACTGAAGTTTAATATGAATTATGGCAAGTTTCAGATTTTAATCACAGTTGCAAAGTAGCAAAGGTAACATTCATCAGTCATCACAGCAAACATTAACTAAAACAACATTTTGTTATTGTTAATTCTGTCATTAAGAGTAACAAAATGACATATAAAATATTTTACATCTGATTTTTTGATAATCCTGCACTTTTGAGAGCTAGTCATTGTGAGCTCTATAATTGATAAGTAATGCAGTTTGTAATTGTTAAATTGTGTTATTAAGCGTAACAAATTGGTACATAAAAATAACATTGTTTACAGCTGGCAATGTTCCTGTATTGAATTAAGCTTGGCATCATGAGCCCTACAATCATTAAGTGCATTTAATTTTTTAGTGAAAATTATTGAAATTTAAACTTTCCACAACACTTTTATATACTATGCTTTAAATTAGGGGTCTTCAACCTTTTATGTACGAGGGTCACATCCATTAGCTCGAGAAGATCGGCGGGCCAAACCATAGGCGATTCTCAGTTTAAAATGATTCTAAACTTCACATAAAATTTTCCGAAAAATTATACACAACGAATTGAAAGAAAAAACAAGAACTATTAGTGGTCTCTCCCCCACTGCCAGATCTTGGGGTTTTCCGTGGCGGGGCGAAGCTAAAAAAAACCTCCCCCTATATCCAATTATTGTTCCTTTTTCATAAACTTTTATGTGCCAGCCATTTTTGAGTTTTTTTAACTTTTGGGCCATTGATAAACCCATAAAACTGTAGTTAATGTTTCCATGGCATGGCCCTTTCAACTCTACATTAGGGGAGTAGAGCCATATGATGAGTCCCTCCCAAACTGGAGATATGAAATTGTCCCAGTCAAAGGGTGTCCGGGGAATTCTCCTCCAGGAAAATTTTGAAAACTATATGCAAACTGGTGCATTTTGAGGCCTTTAGAGACGCATTTGGGATTGCAAACATATTAGGAAAGAAAAAGCAAACAAAAACCTTTTAAAATTTAAACGCTTTTACTCATAAAAATGCAGAACAAAATAAGCATTTTATTTAATAATGGGGGCAGGGCGCATCCCTCCCCTTCTTACTAACGCCCCTATCAAAGAGCCACGCCTGTCTGACTTCTCAAACGGCACTTACAAGCACCCCCCTCCCCCCATCTCTTCCCGAAAGGAAGTTTTGAAAATTTGTAAAAGAAAAACTATTGTATTGTTTAAGCATAGCATGATTTATATTTCACTATTACAAGGAGAAAAGACCTTGACTTTTTTTATTTTAAATTTTTAGAGGAGGGGATATCTGGTTGGTATCCCAGCATCGAAGAACCAACAAAATACATGCGCAGCTACAAATTAATGTGATATTCTCAGGAAATATATGTAAGTTTTTCTCTCCATACTGTTTTCCCCCTAGTGCATGTGTTAAGTGTCTTTCTTTCTTTTTTAACTGTGCTGGTGCAATTGACCATTTCCTTATCCGTTTTATTTATTCTTTTTTTTTTGACATTTTCGTTTTTAAATTATTAAAAAGGCTTGGCAGGCCACTAAAATACCTTCGGCAGGCCACTGGTTGAAGACCCCTACTTTAAATTTTCTAATAAATCAAGAGTCAAGACAAAAAATAACAGAGGTCAATTCATGAGTTTCTATTATTTAATATCTGAAAAATATATTTTTCAATCATCTAAATATCAAACATCGAGAATAAACAACAATGATGTTAAAGAACATGGTTCGGTGAATTATTAAATTAAATTGTTTGCATACATATTTTTTGTTGTCAAAATGAAAACAGTAAATAGAACTTCAACTCTAAGACTTATTGATAAAAAATGAAAGTAAAATTATTTTCACTAATTTGAATTATAACCTAGTTTTAATCATTAAAACCTTGCTCTAATATTGAATTATAACCCCTTTTGATCACTAAAGCCTTGTTCTAAATTTCCAACTGAAAAAAAAATGAACACTTACCAAAGGAGAACGGCAATCATTGCTCATACCAGCCTTACACATATCTTTGGGTTCACAAGTTATTTCTTTATGAAGCAATCCAACCAATACAAAGACTGAAGATAATCTTAGAAACACAATCCTATAAAAGCAATAATTTTCTGCATGAAATTAATAGGGAAATTGAAAATTGGCAATCATTACTCATGCTGCTTTTGAACATTAAAATATACTCAGACTTTGTCAAAATAATAATGCAATGAATGCTAACATGTTGTTAAATGCATCAGGGGTAGGAAGAAATTAGATCAACTGAAGCCTCATACAAGTTCCATGTCCCTTTTATGTCATATTTTTGTAAAATTAAGCACAATAGCTAAATGTTTATTTTAAAGCTAAAATCGAATACAGAAGAATAATTTAAAAAGAAAACAGACATAAATTCGAAACAATAGTCACAAAATAATTATTTTCTACAATAATTACAATTTTCTAAGTTAAATCTATAACTTCAGTTTTTAAAGCTAATTTAATGTAAAAATATAATGTCCTTTGAAATAACATATGCACAGTTGAAGTAGGATTCATGAAGTAGGTACAATATTTACTAATTAGAAATTGAAACTTAAAGGCTCCCTGAAAAAGCCCATTTTTTCATCAGACACCCAGGAGGGCTTGGGCTTTTTCAAACCCTGTTAACAACCAATGTAAAATTTCTTGCTCATGCAACACCCCAGTACTTGCTCTATTATTTTTCAATTATTAGTATAATCGAAGCAAAATCTCAACAGTCAAAATATTTATTTCTTTATAGATAACACTAATTAAAAATTAATAAAATGTAAAATAATTAGCTTGATAGGTTATTCAAATAGCATGCAAACATAAAAAATAACATTACCTAACGAGTGCCATATTTATCTCTGTGCGAGGATTATAACGTTCAAACCGGACAACATTGTAAAAAATAATAGGCATAAAGATGTTCAATCCTGTGATAGTTATGGGAGATAAAAACTGTACAAATAAAGTACTAATCCCAGGATCATGTAATCGATGTAGCCTTAGCTCCTGGAAAATGAATAGTCTGCTGTTTGAATATAATATAAATTAAATCATTAAATCTAAAATTACAGATTTAATATTTGCAGTTGGTTTTAAAAAATGATTGTGATATGTTACTTCTACATTTTAATTATGTACATATCAATTAACAACAAAACTAGTTTTCAGTCTTATGGTTATTGTTCAATCTAGAAAAGAAAATGCGCAAATAAATTTTTTATGTGACATTACATTTAAAGCATGTTCTTAAAACAATCATTTGAAGTAATTTTTTCATTAAAACTAGTATCTATTTCTTGTGTAAAGAATATTTGAATGCTGTTCTCCTCTATCATATGTTTTAATTCAGAACAATTTGTACTATCTTTACATTGCTACTGTTGCAAACACTAAAAAAAGATTCCTTAATTTTAAAACTGTGCTTATGAAATTTTAATCGAAATTTTTTTTTCTCCCCTGTGCCCCTAATCTTAAACGCAACTGCAGAAAGTCTGAAAATGATGATTACTGTTAAATACACTTTTCTTGGCGAAAAGTCTAAAAAAAAGTGCCTAAATAAGTATAGTAATTTAATATCTTACCTCAAGTTGAAAAGAAACTACTTTATATATTAAGTAGTAGCAAGCAAATAATGACAAAAAAGTGAAAACATTTACAACAACTCGAATGAAATATAATTCCATTTTTTTAGCAGCAGACCAACCAGAAACTTCCTCTTTCCTTTCCTCCTCAGCTAAATTACTCTATTATTTAAAAAAAGCATAGTATTAGAACTAATGTTACAAAACTGTTTTCTTTAAATTAAAAATAAGCAATTTTTAGGTAAAGATACAAACTTTTATTTCACGAAGAATGCTCTTGTGAGTGACTTTAGCAGTTTTTTCATCTCTTATGCAGTAATCCCAAGAACAAAACAAAATATTTGAATAAACAAGGTAGTTATTTTTACGAGATAATAAATGCTCTTGAATGCCTTGGGAGGAACTGAAAAAAAAGTAAGGTATTTAAAACTTTTCAATCAAATGAAACTAAAAAATAAATTAATAGATAAAATCTTTGATCGAATAAATAAACTATTTGTGGGTTTTCCACAGTTAAAAATAATTAACAAATATCTTTTTAAAAATCCATCCTCATTTTTTGCTTCAAAAAATTTAAAATTCTTTTTTTTTTACAGAAAATTTCAATTGTCAAATTACAAGTGTACTGTTGCAAACAATGCATTTGTTTCATCACAAATTCAAAATGCAAATAATAATTGAAGAAATGTAATGTGTAAAATAAAAATTTGGAATGCATATACATGAATCAGAGTTACCAGTACAGATGATTCATGTTATAAGAACCCTGTGTTGCAACAATCCAATGCATTATAATGATCTTTAAAAGTGAACCAATTGACTTCCGTTTAAGACAACGCTATTTCATTCAATGCAGCAACCATGAAAGGAATATGATTTGATATAACGACCAGCATAACGGTTCTGAACCCAACAGGAAGGGCTTCTCATATTCTCGCAAATTTGGAAGGTTGCATTCATCTGGAGCAGAGTAAAAATATTAACCTTGGTTTAGAAAATGACAACCCATCTTTCAAAAATAGAACACAGTAGTACATTGGTTATGCAAACTCCAATTTACCAAACTTTCAATTATCCAACCACCCAATCACTCCCTTTTCTTTTCTTTTTTTTTTTTTTTTTTGAAGAAAAAATTTTGTTTATTCATGTCATTTTTTTAAATGGTTAAAATATAGAAAAAGAAAAGGAATGGAACATGCACCAAAACAAAAACATTCTCTTGATTAGTATTAGTATTGTTGGAAACAGCAACGTTCAGGCTGATTCTTGTCGGTATTGGATTAGTTTTACTATCTTCTTTGTATAACTTAAGTGACAAAAGAGTGATTCTCCAACCAGATATCAAATTTATCATCTGATTGGGTTGAAAATGATAGTGATGTTAATCTGGGCATACACAATCAGGCTGAATGTCTTTGGAAGCTGAAAAACTGCTACAGATGCCTTCAAAAGATAACTCATATTTCTGTAAAATAAACCAGTTTCTTTAAGCTAGATTACTAAAGAACTTAGTTTAATATCGCTACTATAAACCTTTTGAAAATACTAAAAATTAAAATGCTTACTACTGAATCATCATCCACAGGCATGAAAAGAAGGAAATTATAATGGCAAAAAGCAAAGCTGCAGGCAAATCAAACTTCAGTCCAATAAATGGCAACTTTATTTCTTCTGGTGGGTAATATCCCAAAAAGAGAACTGTTGATTCCAACCAACCCTAAGACAAGCAAAGAAAATATTACTGAACAAAAGTTTACAAAAACTAATACACTATACATATGTATTGATATAAATACTATTAATGTTAAGTTATTCTTAATATTATCATTACTATTATTATTTATTTTTATTTACTTCTTGATGCATTGCATATCATACACTAAATTATTTTCAGCAGTATAGTTATTTTTCTGATATCCTAAAAATTATTATCAGTTTGATCAAGAGCAAATTAAATGGGTGGTGGACTTGGAGGCCGCCAAGGGTTCAGAGTTCAGAGGGGACACCTTCCTTATTTCATTCTTTTTTCTTCACTGTTTCCATTGTAGAGAGCTCCATAGGAGCAGAGGTGTAGCTAGGGTTTTCAGCACCCAGGGACAACTGAAGATTTTGCCCCCTACCCCTTGTGCTTCTTGAGGCCTGGGGGCGCCCCCAAAGGGAATTTAAAAAACTTTTATGCTTCCTAAATGATGAATAGCTCTAAACAGCAGCCCTTTTAACTTTCATTTTTATTAGCGACCATTCACTTCTAAGGGAAAAATGGGACACTGGCTTCGCAAGATTAGTTGTCTGATTTCCCACGCACTCCTGTTCTACATTGGACATTACCGATATGGTTTGCAGTGCTCCCACGTTTTTGACGAACATATTCACACCTCTTCAGGTCAAATAATTTTCTTTTCGCATTTAAAAATAAAATAAATTAACATTAATTAGGCGCCCTTTGACGCAACCCACGGGGACAGCTGTCTCTCCTTGCCCCCACCTAGCTACGCCTCTGCATAGGAGGGCCTCGTGACAGACTCTATGCAAATTTGATAGCACCTAAGGTCGAAAATGCCATTTTTCAATCCAATGAATTTAATCTTTTAAAATTCCTGGAAATTTTCGAACCTTTCAAGTATGAACATTTTTAGTTTTAACAAAATAAATTTTAATCTTCTTAACTTTAACTTCAAAAGTTACTATTCAGGTAGGATGAGGGAGCTTAACATTTATTTTTCCGTCAGGGGCCCTGAAACTTCTTAATCCGCCCCTCAGTTTGATGGAAAGAGATCAGTTTCTGGACAAGAAATATCATTTTAACTGAAGCTAACCCAAATGCAACATGTTTGCATTTTGTCTCTTCTTTTTTTTTTTTGTATTAACAGAGTATTTTAATATGAATGAGATTACATTAGTTTTTGTTGCAATACATGGTTAGGTAGTGAATAATTTCAATACCACTCCCTAACTCTAACCAAATCACATGAAATTCATGCAAATGTGACCAGTAGTCACTGGGGGAGGGGGAGACATTACTTCAGCTACATAAGAGAACATTTGAAACTCTGTAAAAAAAGACAAAAAAAAAAAAAAAGACTACTAAGGAAGGAAAATGGTAGCAAATAGATGTTTGACGATTTTTTAGCTACAACTTGATGCAACTTGAAATCTTACTAATGTGCTCTTCCTCTATACACTTGGAATGCAATACTATCATCAAAAAAAAAAAACTTTAAGAAAAGTTCAACTTGGCAACAACTCATACAACAAAAAGTGGAAGTGGCGTATTTCTATGCAACAAAGTCAAAAGTTTCTTTACAAATTAATTCCCTTTCACAATAGAATGGATCTGTCAAATAAGCCAGAAAATGAAGTGGCCCTGATGCTCAATTGCAAAATACTGAAAAATGAGTTTAAAATATTTTTTTAATCCTAAATAAATCTAATTAAATTTCATTAACACTTTTGCTACATGAAATGTTACAGAGGTACAATAATGTTTAGTACTGCATCTAGGAATTTAGCAAATGGTTCACGTATATCAGCCAAATCTTCAATAATAATTGAAGTGTGTGTGTTGGTTTTTTTTTTTTTTTTTTCTTTTTTGAGTGAATGATGAAATTTATTTTACCCAGTAGCTCTTATAGAAGAAAAGCAGAATAGAATATCCATTAGAATTAAGAAAAGTGTTTCAAAGTATGGCATTTTATTTGAAACGTGAACTGTTTTGTCTAAATCTGCATTTATTTTTCTCCAAACATTATCCACGTGATGATAACAGTAATTTTATTTTAAATAGAAAAGTAAAGTGTGATGTTAGAAGAACAAAGTTTAATTTTAAATCCGAGTTTCGTTTTTGTATAAATCAAAGTGATGTAAATTATAATTTGAACTAAGCTAAATTTGGCATTCACTACACAGAGAATACAAGATAGCCTTTGTGCATATGCAAAGTGATATAGGCTAAAAATAATTTAACTTTGTGCAAGTAAACAATAATAATAAAATTACACGTTAATTTAAAGCACAAATGAGCAATAAAATGCAGACATATGTTTCGGGATTGCTTGGAATCCCTTTTTCAATGCGACAAGGAGCTTCTAGATGCAAAACATCCAAATGACTTCATTTGGATGTTTTGCATCTAGAAGCTCCTTGTCGCATTGAAAAAGGGATTCCAAGCAATCCCGAAACATATGTCTGCATTTTATTGCTCATTTGTGCTTTAAATTAACGTGTAATTTTATTATTATTGATATAGGCTAGTTTGCTTCGAAAATGATTTTTGAGTGCCAAAATATTTAAAACAAAACACCTGTGAAAAAAGGAAACAGCACAAGAGAAAAAATTACAAGCTAACAGATGAAAATGCTAAACTTTAAAAGCAATAGGAAAGAAAGATAAAATGCATTTACACATATTTTAAAAGTAGCTTAATGAGAAGAGATTTAATTTATCAAATGAGAAATTGATTATACTTTAGAGTTAAACTAAGAAGAGAAAAAATTAAATTGAAATCATTTTAATTTTCATGACAGCTGCTAAGACAAAATTGCAACCTAGCTAAATGTTCTTGACGATACATAGAAATTGAATAAAAAAACTGGAAATGTTTGTACATGATTAAGAACTAATATTTCTTTTCAATACAGTATGGGATCCCAATTTCGGAATCCAGAAATCCGGAAAACCCAAAATCCGGAACTTTTTCGAAAAAAAATCGCAGCTGGAAAAAAAACAACTTTTGTTTTTAGGAAAAATATAAATAAAAGAAATCGGGAAATGTTTTGCATTGGTTTTTTTTTTTTTGGAAATAGGCGTTTTGAAGAGAAGGAAAATAAAATGTAATGAACTTGTTTAAGATCGGAAATGTGCTGTTTTAGAAAACAAAAAAAATATCGCCATTTTCTGGAAAGGGTTCGTTTTTGTGATTAGAGTTTTTATTAATTGTTGCTTTGAAAAAAAAAATCGGGAAATGTTTTGCCTCGGTTTCTTAGAAATAGGTGTTTTAAAGAGAAGGAAAAGAAAATGTAATGAATAGGTTTAAAATCGGAAATGTGCTGTTTTAAAAAAAATTATTTCGCGATTTTCTGAAAAGGGTTCGTTTTTGCGATTAGTTTTTATTCATTGTTGCTTTAATTCTGAGTTAATATCATTAAATTTTGCTTATTTTTATTTCTTGTAGTTCTCTTATATTTATTTTTTTAAATGAGCTCTAATTTTCGCGCGATACAGAACATTCGCGAAATTGAAAATCCACGTTTCTCGCATTTTCCCGATAGTCTGATCTTTTACTATAATTTAGTGGCTAGAGAATATAAAATCACATCAAAATTTTAAAGAATTCTTTTCTTTTATTGTTTAATTAAAGAGGTTAAAATAACATTGGGAAAAGTCTAGACGTTTCGATGCTTTGCATCCGAATGTAAGCCTAATCCAACTTTGTTTTTTGTGCTAAATTTTGAGACTTATAGGCGAGTATATACGGTAATAAAAATGCTATGAATGAGCAAAATGCTAATAAAACGTTCCAGAGCAAGTTATATGAGCTCTGATGCTACTTTCAAAACTTTCTGAATAAGGACCCAAAATCCGGAAAATTCCGAAATCTGGAAAGATCGCGACCCCAAGTGTTCTGGATTTGAGATCCCATACTGTATTAGCAATTAGAAATTAAATTGTGAGATTAGTTAAAAGATACAATGACTGAATTAAGATAAAATCAGGAGTGAAAACATACCTCAAAACTACAACTTCCTTTGGCAGCTCAAGTTTAAGAAAAAAAGGAATTTTATATCTATACTCAAGCAAAAGTAACAGCAATACAGGCAGTGCCGGCGGAAGACGTTTTGGCGCCTCTGTCGTTACTGTGCATGCTCAAATCTCACGAAATTTTGGTCGTATTTGACAAAATGGCTTTGTCAAAAATGCTCCGAGTAAGCCTTTCGTCAAATTAGCGAAATTTGCGTAGTAACTTTTTTAAGTCTTTGTGATTGTGTGAGGAAAGAAACATTATAAATGACGAAATTCTCTTGACAATTGAAGAATCGTCAAAAGTGACAGCTCCAGGGAGTGAAGGCAAGTTTTGAAAAGAAACCAACAGTTTTTCGTGTCAAGACCACTTTATTCCACCTCTTTGAAAATGAAATGAGTTAAGGCTTCGCCTGTAGTTTGTTCAGCTTTTCGATACGTTAAGAAATGCTCTTTAATTGTTGCATCTTCATTATCCACAAATCGAATAATGAAGCACAATTGTTCTCTATAGAGAACTTTGCCCATCAAAAGAGCGCATTTAAGAGTATACAACAGGGCCCGATTAAGACAGTTGGGGGCCCAAGGCACAGCATTATTTTGGGGCCCCCTATGGTACAAAAAGTAAAAATTCTGGGTATAATGTATAACGTTAACTAAGCTTGGAGATTATTCTATTAATACTGGGTTCATACCCAATTGGCAAAGGGGGAAAAAGCACCTACTGACACAGCATCCTACTATTCTGCGTTCTATATTGTTTTTATTCAATATGATTTATGTGTTATTCATTAAATAAGCAAACTTTTTGAATACACATATTGTATTTTCAAATTTTACTGTTTATAACGTTTAATAAATAAAAAACGTCGAGATGCCTTAACAATTAAAGGATACTATTTAGCATGATAGTCAATGAAGATATTGCTCTGATTGTGCATAGTTTATCTTGTTTATGCAAATACTTTTAGCTCGCCATTTAAATGAGTTAAGATCGTTCCATTTTGTAAAAAATTATCTTTTAAGAGATATTATCAAAAATCTTTCTTACAATTTAGGGGGAACTAAAATTTGGGGGCCCAAGGCCGTGGCCTAGTTGGCCTGTGCGGTAATAAGGCACTGGTATACAATAAAAGAAGTCTAATAAAAATACGAACTTTTTTTTACAAGACAATATTCATAAAATAGAAAGAAATTAATTATTCAGACCCTCTTTCGGCACCCTCCCCTGATCTAGCGCTCTGTGCAGTCGCCCTCCCCTTCCGCCGGCACTGAATACATGTAATACTATCATGTCATTAACTGAAAAGTTAGCTTTCAATTATAACCAAATCACGGTATTTTACAAGTTCAATATTAAAATCATGGAAATTTTTCCTTTTACAGTAAGCCTATAAAATTTATAATAAAAATAATCATTTGTTTATAAAATTAATGTACTTTCCAAGTGCAAACAAACAAGAAGTTCCAATTAAAACTATTGAAGCCTACTTTCCAACATCAAATTTATAAACACCAACATCAAATTTATAATCTAGCTATCTCTCTCATTTAGCTTTATTTCTTAATTGCTTCAAATATACATTTTTAATGCATTTTCATTCACTCATTCATTCATTCCTCATTCAAGCATTCCTTCACTCACTCACTCATTCATTCATTCACTTATTCATTCATTCATTAACACATTTATTTAATCACTAAATCATTCATTCATTTATTCATTCATTCATTAACTCATTTATTTATTCACTAAATCACTCATTCATTCATTCATTTATTCATTTATTTATTCAATCATTCATTTATTTATTCATCATTCCTTCATTCATTCAGAAATATCCTTAAAATTAGAGATAAATAACTTGCATGGGAAAATCGGCTCGTTTAGCTCTGGATGAGCTTCGTATCTGTGCATGTTCTACGTCATATTCTCCTTCCGATAAAGTTTGATCCAAACAAAACCGTCTGTTAGATCAGGATTTATATAGGATTGAACTAAATCAGTGATTGAAGTTAAACTTTTTTCAACTGCTCAAAATTGAACAAAAATTGCTCAAATCAAAAAATATTTCAAACTGAGAGCTCCTTCCAATGAGCTTGTGTGAATTAACTTGGATCTTAAGTCCAGGGTTTATACACTTTGATTCATACTTCCCCATAGGTGCAAATTCTTTGAACTCTCTAAAATAATACAAAAAATTGTTCAACTAAAAATAAAATGGAATGTAGATGTCCTCACTGAGATCTTTTAAATGCAAAAAAAAATCTTTTGAATTAGATATTTCTTCAAAAGTTATTGTGAGAGTGTTTGGGGAGGGGGGGGGGAAGGGCAAACAAACCAACAGAACACACATTTTCCTCATCTCCAAACCCTACTTTCAATTTTTCTTATTTTTTATTCTTTATTTAATTACTTCACTTATTTTTGACTCATCTTTGTTTACAACAATATTTATACAATACGTTAAGCCTTCTTTCACACTTTTTTCTTCTTTTTACTTTTACCAGACAGAAGGATAAAAATGAATAAAATGAAATAAAATATCACAAACTCACTTTAGCTATTTCAACAGTAAATCTTTTTTCTTTTTTTTTTTTTTTTGAGCAGATAAATAAATTTTATTTTAAAGAATTTTCTTAGCAAAGAAATAAATTTTATTTTAAAGAATTTTCTCTTTTTTTTCTTTTCTTATGACAAAAATGTCAGGGTAAGAAAGAAAAAGTTCAGGTGAAGATTTTCTGGGATTTTAAATGTCACTTCAATTTTGAAATCTAATGATAGATGTTTAAAATGTTCATTTTCAGAAAAATTGTTTAAAAATTAAGGTGTGTCTTATGGTCTGTAAGAAACAGTAATAGGTTTTATATATCTTCTAAATTATTTTACATTCATTTTCTTATTTGCAAAACACATAAACAATAATTGAAACAATAATTAAGAAAAGATACAAAAAAATTTTTTTCAATAATTTCAAATACTTACCGTTCCTTGAAGAAGATCTTGTGCAAAGCTGAAAAACCCTGATGTAACATTTTTTGCTTCTTTTACATACTTTGCATTGCAGTATGCAGATAAATTGCGTCGTTCTTCAAGAGTAAAGTTTTTTCGACCATAATTTACAGTGAAATCTAATATATCTTCAGGTAAAAACTTATCAAAAAGTTGACCAACACTGGACAATAAATCACTATTTTGCATAATAGTTGATGACCAATTCTTTAACTGTATGTCCTATTTAAAAGAAAATTTTAGTACATTATCTGGACATAACTTAATAACAAAAAATAAATTTAACTAGAGCTTCAACTAAAACATGCCTTTTATCCCTTTAACATTCTCACTCTCTGAAGGTTTGGCCCATTCAATATATTATAAATGAACATGCATGAATTACTGAAAGATTCTAATAAAAATGAAAAAGTTATGACCAGCAACAGTATCTTGGCCTAGGTAGGCTCATCCTAGTAAATTCATCAACCAGAAAGGAAGATCAAACACCCCTTGAAATTGTTCACAAAAAACTACAGGCTACAAGTGCTTCTAGAGGATAGTCCGAGTACTTACAGCTATTCCGAAGTAGTAAGTTCTCTTAATTTTAAGATGATCTATTGAGTTAAACAGTTTTAAAAAATGACTTCTGGTTTTGCCTTTAGTGCAAAAACTTAACCATTTCCCATTCTAATAAATTTAAACAACATTCCGATTCTCCTGGCTTAATACTACACATATTAAGCCTTTTTAGTCTAGAGCTGTAATAATAAAAGCCTATTTATTGACCCAGCCGAACCCTTTAAAAGTATTTTGCATAATTATTTACAATTGTGTCTAGAATATTAGTTCCAAAAACCGTTAATAGAGGGAGCTTTTTAAGGTGTTATGCTGACATTGAAAGAATAGAATCTCAAATTCAGTTCAAATTTGAATCTAGGCAAATTTTAGCAATTCTCTACAGTGATACCATAAAAACTCAGCCCGATCTTAAAGAGTATAATACACCATCGACATAAGATTATTAACGCATGTAGTTTAAATATTGAACAATAGATGCAAGAATTTCAGATGATAAATGGTGTTTATTATATTAAGCATGCTTTGTTATTACTAAAATTAAGCAGCTCGTGAAAAATATTCACGTATAGATGCTGCGCAAGCCGTATTGGGGGTTTTCAGAGCTAACTATTTTGCTCAAGAAAAAAACATTCTCTTATAACTCAACAAATTTCATAATTTTCCAATGAAGAATTTTTGCTGTGAAACAATCTTATGTGTTTAGATTACTTAACAAAACTTATTGCTACTAAACGCTACAATTAAGAAAATTATTTTCTAAACATAATATGGTTAGTATATTACATACCTTAGGAATATGTGTTCTCCTGCCTTGCTCAGGAAACTGATTCAAAAATTTGTCATTTATTCTACTTTCTTTCGGAACCACATGCAAATCCAAATGTGGCAACGTAGTAAATACAACACGAGGTATAACTACTATGAGGAGGAAGATTAAAAATGTCAACAGGTTCAAAATAATCAGCCACCGCAAGAAAACAAAATAAGATACGACACTAGTTCCAAAATGACCTAGAAAAACACATAAGAAATAAAATTTTCTAAAACATATGAAAGTTATGAGTATGTTATGTTGAAACATATGAGTTATTTAATTTTGATGGATTATGCTCATGTTAGAACAATCATGGCATGACACTTTAGAAAGAAAAAAAAATGATTCTGCATATGAAAAGACACACTTTAGCATCGACCAACTTTGCATTTGGTATTTTCTGCAGTGTTACACAATTATGCTGTGTGGTGTGGTGAGAGAAGCAAATACAGAACAACTTATTGTTCTTTGATTTGGAAGAAATTATATAACATTTTAGTTCACAAAGTAAATATTCAGTATTGTAATCATACTATGTCAAGATATAGATTGTGACACACATCACATATCATACTTATGATTTCTGAAGCATTCATTACATTTATTCAGACAAGCATTTTAAAGAATCTAAAATAAACAAATAAAATAAAGTGAAAATTCCTTCCAAATTAAAATTGGCTTGCAACATATTAAGAGGCAGGAATGGTTATATTACGGTAAAATTGTTGGCATAAAACATGGACTTGGATGGGACGGAGGTACAATTTGTCAGATATCACCAAATCTCCTATGAAGTTAATGACTGAAAATTGAGGTTTTCACAGCTAATGTTTAGGGTTAATAGGTAGTAGATCCATCCAAGATTTTACTGGCTACATTGTCTCAACTTTTTTGCAGCTCAAATAAGTACAAATCAACACTTCAATAAAAATGTCTACTTTGAAGAATCTAGAGACACCCCCCCCCCCCCCATTAGCAATAAAATTTCTGAACAGTTCATATTATCAATAAGCCCTAAAAAAAATATTTCTCTTAGTTAATAATTATTTTTTAAAGCTAGTGCTTTTATTTTTGTTCTTTACAAATTTACTTTCAGTAGAGCGTTATTAGCAACCAATTATATCACTAACCTTTTTATTATTAAACAATAATTGTGTCAGAACAGCTTGCGTAAAACAACATGATCTGGTGCATTATGAAAAATGCAGTAACTCAACTTGTTATTAGACACACCTAAGTTTAAGCAGTACAAAACTAGCATTTGTGGCGATATTGCCTTCTGGCTTGCAAGGGCAGTGTTATGTTATACACAAATTTCAGAATAAATGTCAACTTTTAAAAACTCATTATTACTTTACAACAATAATTATACTACAGGTTACCTTCAATTTGTTTCAATGATTCATTCCATAAATCCAGGTCAGAAAAATATTTCTTTTGACGTGAAAATGCATTAGAAACCTAAATCAAAATAATTGAAATGTTTACAATGTTTTTATTTGTTGCAATTGTTTTAAAAAATATATACTTCGGTACACATTAATTTGCTTAGAAAATTATAAATCTATTGAAACAACCAATTTTTTTTCCATACACTAAAAACATTTTTAATATGAAAATCCAGGAATTGCATAAAGAATTGAATTTGAAAAATTAGCAATATGTTTAGCAAGAGTTTAAAATGCTGCAAAACATACTAAACACAGGGAATGTGCTACAATTTCATTTTTCAATTCCATGACTTTCCATGATTTTAATGAGTTTTGCCTGTGACTTACCATGAATTACAAGCCACAATTTTCTACAAAAACATATACGTTTTAACCCAGTTATCTAAATCAGCCTTTTTCAAAAATCAAATTGAATTTATCTAAGCTAAGCTAAGAGCAGTAGTTTTTGAATAGTTTTGAGTTACAACAAATCACAAACAAGTATACTATGTGTGCTTTTTTTTTTTTTTTTTGTAATTCATTATCATAAAAAACAATGGCAATTTAGTACACCAATGTATCATACATTACAACTTTTTTCCTATTTAAGAATAGTACATTAAAATAATGGATTGACCCCCCCCCCCCTCCACCTAAAAATGTCACATGAAAAAATAATAATTTTTATCAGTAAAAAAAGATTGAATAAAAATTACAATTTTTAATACAATAAACTTTAAGTGAAAACATAATGCTAAATTTCCTGCAGTAAAGACACAATCCTAAATGTAAAGAATACTGGTGTATAGCCAATCACTAAGCTAATATTTTAGAATAAACTTGTCTTTAATTTTTAATATATTTCAAATGTTTATTGATAACAATATCAAATTCACAAAACATCAAGAAAATTAATAAATTAAAATATAAAAAATGAAATAAGCCATTCCAAGTTAGCATATATGTAAAAACTTTCAAATCTCAAAATAATTAAATATTTGCAGGATGCAAAAGGATAGAACTCATGAAACAAGCAAACAATTTTCCGTGATACATCTCTTCAGTGTTGAGATAATACCAAAAAAGAGAAAGACTTGAAAATTTTACCTACACAATTTCGAAATTGTGAAAATGCAATTAAATTAATTGACATAGTTTTTGAAAGGAATAAAATTTTTGTAGAATGAAAAATGTTAAAGTTAGTAAGGCAAGTTACAGCGTTGAATATAGAAAAACAGAAGAAACAACATTTTAGAGACTTATATAACAGGCTCCAGAGCCCGAAATTCATGATAAACTTTCAATTTCCATGACTTTTGAGCATTTGTCACTGAAAATCATGACTTTCCATGACAAATTTCAGTCACAATTAAAATACATGACTTTCCAGGTGCCCTTGCAACGTCTTACAAAAAAAAAAATATGACAAAGAGTTTATAAGTTTACAAAATTGGAAACTTTTAATGCTTACTCGTGTCCTCAAAGATGTAGAACTTTGGGGAGCAGTAGGAAATGTTTCAAATAATGCTTTTCTGAAAGTACAGAAAAAAATTTTAACATTTGAGAAATAAAAATATTTAACCAATAAAATTCAAATATTTTTGTCAATATCCTTCCATTTATGTTAGCTTGAATTTTCAAAATATTTAAATACAGTAAATCTGTGTGCAAAATAAATAAATAAAATTGATAAAATCCTTATACTGAAAATTGATTAAAAAATTTAAATTGCCATTGATTTTCATTTATTCACAAAAATAATGCTAACAAACACTGCGTGTGAAATTTCAACATAGCACTGTTAGACTTTAATCCTTCAGACAGGGTGGACTTTTAGGGCAGCTGGTCGGCTATCCCCGACTAGGCCATCACGCCAAGTGTGCCAACACAAAATCTTTTTTATCGCGCTTTACAAATTTGAGTTATTGTTTGAAATATTTTCATAAAATATGTATCTTTCTTATCATGAAAAATGACATTGCATTAAAACATATGTTTATTTCTTACGTAGATTATCTATGTCCATGGTCTTAGTACCTCTCAACATTAAATATGTTTTTTTGTGGTTTAAAGATAAAAGAAATCTCATATAAAAGCGCTGTTTTTCTAGCGTCCACTTTTTTAATTTCCAGTCCACTTTTTTAATTTAGAAATTCCTAGAATTTTGAAATATTTAAACAGTTATAAAGCAGCTGCTTCTTCCAAGAATAATTGTAGTACAAGCACCAAATTCACAGAATAAATTAATTACATCTACATTTGAGTAAAAGAGTTCAAATAATAAAATACACTTTAAGTTATTAATCAGAAAAAAGAATAAAATATTTTAAGATAATTCATTAATATGAAATACCAAAAGTGCAAGAGATCCAATCTTGTAAACTGTATATTCCAAATGTCATGCTAAGATTACTTGAAAATAATTGAAACAAACAGAAAATTTTATTATTACTATTAGTATTATTATTATCATTATTATTTCATCACTAAAATTGCACAGAAAATGTGCCTAAAATATTAATATTCTGTTACCTATATTTCTTTTTTTCTTTCATTGTAATAGGAAGATTTCGCAAATTTTTGAGTTCTTCATTTTTTTCCTCCCGAGTGAGACACAACTCCTGATCTCCAAACATTTCAATTCCCTGTTAAAAATTAATTAATCACAAAGTAAAAAATAAACTAGTTACAAGTGACATAGAAAACAATACATCCAGTTAATGATTAATTTCAGAGCAATTTTGAGAATTTTCTTAAATATTATTGCATTAAAATAAATTTACGAACTCAAAGATGAACTTTTAAGGACATTTATCATTTACGAACTTTTTGAAACTCAAGGTAAGATTTTTTTCTTAAGTAGCACATGATTTGTAACCAAGAGGCAAGTTATAATTGTGAATTTTATAAACCAAAGAAATTCATTACATATTGGTTGCAGATTTTGGCATTATAAAAAATCAGAAGAAAAGATGACTAATACCTGAATAAGTACAGCAAATTGAAAGATATTTATTTTCCCCCCCCCCAAGAAAACTAAAGTATTGAACCATATTACAGCACTTCTGACAACATAGATTACCTTTCATTGTTATTCTGATTTTTTAATGTTATATCCAAAAAGAAAATAAATACCAAAACATATATTGTATTTGTAAAAAATATCTTTTTGTTTTGTTTTTGGCTATATCACTATTATAATCAATACAGTACCAAAACAAGATTTTTAGTTATTTATTTATTTGATTTCATTTTTATTTATTTTATTTAAAAAAGTGTTAAATGCCAATTAAAGCTTATAATTCAAAGTAATCAAATCTACTAAAATAATTGAAAAAAAAAAAACTTTTTTTACATCAGTATTTTCCTGAGGAGCTCTTTGATGCCCATTTAAAGAACTTGTTTTCCGTTGAATTGATGAAAGTTTTCTTCTGAGAGTATGAAGAGATGTTTCAGAGGAGGTGGATGCTCTAGGCAATGTAAGGCCCTTGTTAGCTTGAGTAGTTATCTTTGGATGGGTTCTATGATAAAGTGTCTGACTTGGTAAGTAGCTGCATATTTCATTCTTCAAAGTTAGGTTATTTGGCAGACTGGATTCTATGTCTATTCGGAAGAGAAAAAATTCTATTACCTTCAAGCAGTGCAAATAGTATTTTGCTCCATGTCTTCTGGAGCCATTACTTACTTTAAAACTTTTCACAATTTTCCATTATATATAATTAGTACATACAGTAAAAAAGCATATCTTAAAATACTTCATTATTAAAACATTTTACTCATCTAAAAAGACACCATTAAATGCCTATCGTCCCTTTTCAGGAGCAGTCTGAAAAGTACGTCTGAAGCACCCAAAAATAAACATTTCAACAAAAAAATTGTTTTAATGTACTCCTAACCCTAAAATGACTGGTTAGGAATACATTAAAACAATTTTTTGTACCTACACAAATGTTGTAATCAACCAACACAAATATTCACGGGTTTTTTTTTTCTGTTTCAATGTTTTACACACACACACACATAAATAAATATATAAATAAATGTACACAAAAAGTTAATGATCTTCTTCACCCAATGATTTTGTGAATCTGAAACCAGTTCTAAAAATTAAAAATGCCGATTTTTTAGCTGAATGCCGAGTGCACAAAATCACCGATTGTGCAAAAAGTTATGTTATTGAAGCTCATAAATTTCATCATAAAATAAGAAGAAATGTAAATTTGTGGAAGTATGTTGACTTTATTTATTTTTTTAGTAGCAAACTTTAAAATTTCGAAGTACTAAATGTGCCGATTCCAGTTGGTTTTGCAGACTAAACAAAGTCGCTGGGGGGAAAGTGACAACCCAGGCACCAAATTAAAATGATAGACTTAAAAATAAGGAAAGGGTAAGCACAAAAAAAATATATATTTCTCCATGTACTTAACTGATGTTTATTTAAAAGATATGACATGCTTTCTGAAAACAATTTTTATTAACAGATAACATGAAAAATTTGTCATATTTGTCTTCCAGTATATATTAAGATAAATTGTTAAATTTTGCTACATCTTCAGTCACTTACTCTGATTCATGAATAAACAATCATTTTTTTCCATTAAATTATGAAATATACTTCACATTTTAAATGGCTTTAAAATCATGGGAGGTTTAAATTAATTTTTTTTAACGTATCAGGCTTTTCGTAAAGTTAAGGGTGAGTGTTATACAACAACTATTCCTTTTAAAAAAAAAAATTAGCATAGTATAAATTTATTGATGTGAGTTATACACCAGAGTATGTGGCACAAATAGTATATAGTCGATATTTAATGCTTTGATTTTTAGCCACTAGAAAGTCTCAAAATTTTAATTTTTTTATATCACTTGAACTTCAAAATTTCAAAAGTTGATTTTATATTTTTAAAACTGCACTTGCACTATACAGAAAATGGAAATTAACAAAACATTATTTTACAATGTTCTAAGCCAACTTGTAGCAGTGTGAGTCAATACCTCAAATAGCCATCATTCCCCCAACCCAAAGGGTGTGCCTTTTAGCAAAGAATGAAGCTCCCACTGGGAGGATCTTGGTTTAAATCAGGCCATAATTACCATCCTCTTCTTTGTACTAACATCTCTACAAATTACTTAAAAGCACAATAATAATAATAATAATAACTTTCATGTAAATAAAAATACAAAAGTGACAACCCGCAACAGGTACAAAGCTGTTAGGCTGGTGCTAGTTTAATAAAAAAAAAACAGAAATACTTTTTCTGGTCATAAAATCACTCAAAGCTTAAAGCTTAAAAAATATAAAAAAGTTTAAAAAATATAAAAAAGTTTAAAAATCAAGCAAGTAAAATTTTCTCACAAAATAATTCATCATTGAAAAATAACTCAAATTATTAAGAAGCAAAAATAATTAGAAATACTTGGTATGTAAAGCATACCCTCAGCGGAAATATCTGTTGCACTTTGGTTTACAGGTACAAAACAAATGCTCTTGGATTTTACAACACCCTGAAAAGACATGATAAAATATATCATTAAAAATATATTATGAATAAATATATATTATATTTACTTTATTTATACAAAATGTTTAACTAAAGTGAATGTTTAATAAATCTTGACTAAATCAACCATACATATAGTCTATTGTTTTTCCTTTGCATTGCTGGATTATACATTTTTACTTATTCTACTTAATAAATATGGAACTTTTTATCTCGCTCTATATATCAGGAGTCAATTCAGCTTTTTTTTACAGGGTCGATTTTTTATAAATTTTAAAACATTTCTGTGAAAAATTAAATATTTTTGTGAAAGTTCGAAATTTAAACATACAGTGATAAAAGAATTTTGTTATTTTTTGACATTTATATAATAAATAATTCTGTAAAAATTATGATTTGGTAACTCAGAATTTTGTGAAGAGTCCGTTTTGGGTTGATTGAAATTTTGTGAAGAGTCTGAAAACAGACCTCCTGAATTTCCTCGTGCAACACCTGTGTATACATAGTACTAGTACACATATAACATCTGGCTTAATATGCTAAATGAGTTAAAGAATGATTACAAAAGGATAGATACAATTTATTCCTTTTAAAAAATTCAAACAAAAATTATGCACTGAAAATTCAAGTGGTAAGAATGATATGGATTTTTTTAAATAGTAGTACAACACATGATAAAGCTTTTAAAGGAAGAATGAAACCTACATTTTATGACAGGATTTCAAAATAAAAAGAAAATATCTTACTTTCTTCCGATGTTGGTTTTCTTCCATTATTAACTGATCAGGAATAAACTAAAAAGAATATTTTAAAAATAAAAAAGTATACTTATTAGTTTAATGCAATAAAAATGTAATCTTAAAATAAATGCACGAATATATAATGTGTATACTTTTTTTTTATAAATTTGTACATCAAAAAAAAAAAAAAAAAAGAAGAAAAAGAAACAATTAACTAAGAGTCAAATTTTGCCAATCAAAATTTACTTTTACTAAAAAGTGAATATGTTATCATAACTAATGCTTTGAATAAAAATCACTACAATATTTCTACTGGTAAAATAAGCCACCTCATAAAAGTCACATACTTACCAGGGTTGGCACTGATAAATGTCAAGTACTCTGAATTTGAAAAGTAGGATGTGAAAATGTGGTACCATTTTTTCCTGAAAGACTTAAAAGGTTCATAAGGAAACCTGTGTACTCTAATTATATAATATTTATTTTGGATTCGTGATGCATCCTTTTCTGAAAATTCTGTATGAAGTTCAGATTTTTCCTTTTTTAATTGAGAATCATCCATAGTTTAAAATGCAGAATAGAAATACAATATTATTTGTTGTTATGTGCTTTAAACGAATTTTTTTTTAACTTTATGTACACGAAAAGTAAATTCTTTACTTGCTACATGATGCCTTAGTTTAATTAATACATTACGAAAATGAGCAGAAAAACGAAAGAAACAATTCAATTTAGCTGCGCAAAATTTGAAAGAAAACAATTTCAGGACCTTTGTTAGTATAACAAACTCAAGCGTAATACGCCCTTTTCCCCCCATAATAATATTTTATTCATTAAGAAAAGAAAATCATAACAAAAAATATAATCACCCTTTCTCTTATTATACTCCTAATTATTCATAAAACATGACAGCATTCATTGTTTTGTTTACATGATAGACAAATATTACATTATGTTACATTAAACAACTAGGCGAAAGAAGGCAATACAAGCTCTAAAAACAAAAGCTTCTTCTTTTCATAAATTCAAATATGTATAACCCACTTTGAAATCTCTTCTTTTCAGAAATTCAAAGATGCATAACCCATTTTCGGAAATTCAAAGATGTGTAACCCATTTTCAGAAATTCAAAGATGCATAACCCATCTGGAGTTAAATATTACTATTTACTTCAGTGGCATATTCGGGTGAGCCATTTTGCTGCGGCTCAGGCACGCTCAAGCTTCGCTCAAGTGAGCTAAGAGAAGCAAGGCTCTCGCCTAAATTATAAGCAGAAGCTCCAGTTGGGAAAAGAGATTTTAACATGCTTATGAGAAATATAAAATTCGGAAGCGTTCTTATGCGTAATGCCATAGAAGATTCTACTTCCATGATGTTAGCGTCTGCGTGTTTCATAGCCCCCACTCATTTCCGAACTTCTTCCTAGTAAATTTTATCATTAGACGAAGTTCGTTTTCTCCGGCGGCGTTTATCCGTATTTTTACTGCTATGAACGCTTTTCTTTTTTAATCTACAAAAGATGACTTTTCAAATTTTTTCTCTTGGAAATATGTAAAAGAAAAAACGATATGCTCTTTAATCGTGTATTTGTCACATTCATTGCGATAGGGCCCCTGCATGGCAGGTGCTTGGGCTACGCCATAGCATTGGGGAGCCGAGAGAAGGCAATAAGGAATTTTAAAAAATAATAATAAAATTAAGAGGTGCTCGAAATGTTTGTGGGGGTACCTGAATATTTCTCTTTATATATTGAGGATTGAAACACAGTACTATTAGTTTTTTATGTGGATTTTTTTTTTATTTATTTATATATTGCAGAAAGGAAAAAAATAATTTTTACGGATTTTCAAGATGCAGAAATCTTTAGTGTCCATGTGTCGTCTGATTATGCGGTATGTTTATGGTCCCTTGAGTATTTGTTTGGCTAGGATACACTCGGCTAAATTAAATTCCAAATGGAATTTGCATCATCAGATCATAGGTGCGGCCATCTCGTGTGAAACAGGGTGTCGAAATTTAAGTGTCAAGGCATCTGTCGATAGAGGTGCTGCTTTGAAAGAATGGATGCCAGTTCCTGGGGAGCGCACTAGGTCTGCCATTAGAAACAAATAAACATTTAGTATTTAGTGCTTACTTAATGACTTTATAACGTCAGAGACTAGCGTTTTATCTTATAATAACTGACATCTCTACATAATGCTTATAGCATATGCATATATTGCTCAAAATCTACCATAGGGTACAAAATCTACCACAACGATATGCATATAGGGTTCAAAATCTAGAAAATATGATTAAACGAGAAGAATTTCGTGCCAAAGGAATATTTCGTCCTTTATTTTAAAAGCAATATCTAGAGTTCTCCTTTTGTAAGAAAAGTAAAAAAGAAGTTAAAAAAATAACATCTTCAACCAAAATTTCATAGAAAATTAGGTGTTTCGAAATTAAATTTAAAAATAAAAATGTCGATTAATTAGTATAAATGAAAGTAATCGAAAATTGTATACTGTTACTTCATTAACAATCTCGAATAAATAAATTCCTCACTTTTTAATCACATAAAGGAAAACAAACTGCTTAATATACGGAGAGCCACATAACGCATACACACAGATAATCACTCGAAAATTGCAACTGAAGGACTTCATTAGTTTTCTGTGTTCTTCTAAAAATACAGTGTTGATTCAATAGATAGTTTCACTAGAGTTCTGCCTAAAATTGCATAAGAATAGAGAATTCGCCTGATGGAGGTTTCGGTTTCGCATAAAAATTGAAGAAGAAGAATAGGAAAAGTCTACCATTGTCTTCAGAAACGGATCGTGATCTATTTATAGAGTACGCCTTGAGTAATGTAGCCTTGAATTAAAAAATAAATATCATGCTTGTGGCGGTATGCAATGCTGGTATGTATTTCTCTTTGAGTTTTCAATATTTATGGCTAAGAATTACGTAAATTCATCAATCTTACATAACTTTTCGCTAAATGAGGATTATGAGAGTAAGGAAAAACGTTATCATATGTTGCGTTTTTGAGGCGTTTGATGCACCAAATGACTTTAACAGCTATTTATTCCGACATTATGTGTTGAATTATAAAACGGTTTTATTTCAGACTTTATTATTCATGCGTAAATTTCGTTTTTAGTTAATTTAAAGCTTCATAATATTTACTTTTTATTTATAACGAAAATTTTCAGTAGAATTATCAATTAGCCCTCTATATTTGATTGATGACTGGTTTAAATCTTAACTGAAATGTTTGGCATAATTATTACATTGCATATGCAATCACAGAGTAATACGCAACTAAGAAAGTATCATCACATATGGCAAAAGAATTTAATTCGCCTTATTAAGTGATGCGGTCTAATTTCATTTCTTCAAAGAAACTTGCAGAATAATAAATTGCGGAATAATAACGTAGATTTCAAATTCAGTTTTTGATATTTTGGCGACGGTTTTTCCGAATCCTCGCCACCACGTATTCATCGGTACTCAGGTTAACGACGAATATGTATAATACATTAAAATACAGAAATTTATTTCTTTTGGCGAGCGTAGCACGGTCCCTTTAACCAATAACTACCCAATTTTTCATAATATTTTACCCTCCAAGTACAAAGAAAAGTTAGCGACTACTGCTCTTTTTTTTTTTTTTTTGAACCTACCCATACTTTTTGCAAGTAAAGTAATGTAAGCAAATGAGGCGTGTAACACAAAAACGTTGTCGCGAATGATGATGTTCATATATTTTTCCTGTGGGTACTTATTGGTTATAGCAGCACCACCGAAATGGTGCCATATTATATAACATCTCTGTAAAACTTAAAAAATGGTGACGGCCTTTTTTTTTAAACAAAGTATGCGAAATACCGAATTTAAATTGCATTGACGTATTGTATACTGTATCAAACCAGGAACAATTTAATTTGGTCTTAGTTTATTTCTTAACAATTTACGTTGTTTCCTTCTACAAATACAAATACACAAATATAAAAGTGACGACCAACAACAGGCACAGGGCCCAGCTAGGCTGGTCCTACATAGAAGAAATGGTTACATAGAAGGTCAATCTGGGCTTTGTATGATTAATCAGGTGGCAGGGGGGGGGGGGGAATGACACCTCTAACCTCCGAAATGTTCAATTACATTTTTTGTAAACATAAAAATACCAGTAAAAAAAAAAAAAAAAAAGCTATTCACAATGTATGAAATGTATTTTTCTTCTAACTATGTGCTCAGAATTTCTGAAATATTTGATCCTAAATCCGACATTGAAAAACTCTAAAACTAGTTCAAACTCTGTTTTCCACATGCAGAACTTTTATTTCCCCTTTTAATATCTTCTTACTTTAACTACAGAACTACACTTTTTGATTTTCTAGCAGTGTTTACATTGTCTTCGCCTTATTATGTTTGATTCATATTTTTAAAGTTTTTCCAAAGCCCTGTAACTTAAATATCCATCCATTTATCCATCAATCTTGTATAGTGTCTATGTTTCTAAATATATATATATATATTGAACTTAAGAAAACCTTTTGTACCCTAATTTGCTGTTTTAATGTTTCTTAATAGAAAAGAAGTTCAGGAAATTTTTAAGGACCGAGTTCATGAGCAAATAACCAAGAAAAAATGCCTTCCATGTGAAAACTTCAACATAGGCCGCTCAAGAAACTCCATAGTGAAAGATGATGCTTATAATAGGTGACGTAGGCACTTTTAGTAGAAAAAATAGATAATTCTGAAGAATCAATAACATTTTTATAAGAATTGGGTATTGATAAAAAATATTCACTTTGACTGTGAAAAAGTGAGCAAGGATTCTTCAAGAAAAACAGTGTCTTGAACTGAGAACTTTAATCCCATTTTGAAAGGGCAAGTCAAAAATGTCTGACAGTAATGAACTTGAAAACGAAAAAGAGAATGAATCGGAAAAAGAAAAGCAAGATAATTTAAATGCTGAATTAAAAAATGAAATGGAAGAAAAATCAAAAGAACCTTCTGATGGAAAGAAAGTAAATGGAAATTTGGAGAAAGAAATGAAATGTGAAGATGAAAAGTTAGAACAAAAAAATAATAAAAGCATAAAAGAACGAAATGCAAATGAAAAAAGCAGCTTGTTTCAGTCAAAAGTGGAACTATTGGATGAAATACGTAGAGAGTTCGAAAAATCAGCAGAGCCGGCGAAAAAGAGCAAACATGATTTGAAGCAAAATAAAATAAGATCGGAAGAAAAATTGTTGAAAAGTAGTAAGACTGAGAGAATTAAAGATAAAGTTGGGGCAACAAAACTGAAAAAAGATAAAAATGAAGGCCAGGTTGCCAAAGAGAAAGGGAAGGAAAATGAAGAAAGTACATCAGAATCAAAATCACCAGATGATTTAAGTGAGAAAGACAAAAAAGAGAGCACAGATGGTACTTTGAGGAAAGTCAGTGTGTCAGAAAGTGAACTATATGTAAAGAAAAATAGCATAGAGAAAGGAAAGTACACTGTTTTTTCAGAAAAACCTGGGCGATTGGTATCATTTGAAGAGAAAATCAAATTTGATACATTTCTCCGAAAGTTATCCGCGCCTCGATCTGTGGATGAACGTGATGAAAAAGAGAAAATCGAAGATGATAGCGGAGGGGGAAAACTTTCCACAATCAAAGCAACTATTCTTTCACTAGCTGCTATAATCGGAGCAGGGCTCAGTGAATTGCCTGGAGCACTACAAAAGTCAGGTGGGAATAATCAACAAGAATAGCATACATGTGTCTAATTGATGGAATTTCAAACTTGTCAGTGCAGATTAAATGTGGATACTTTCCCGTTATCAGGACCGGATATTTCGCCAAATATTTTGCTAGGCCCGCCAAGAGGTTCATTGGCGATGTCTGAATATCCGGTTCTGAACATGACGACATGAAACCCCGAGACATAAGAGACTTAGGGCTCTCTATGCTTTATCACATGCTACTTTGATGTTCAGCTACAAAATACGAATACATTTATATTTATGTCATAATGATAGTATAATTGCCACTCATTCTTATTTGGACTCTTAAATTTCGCTTATAATAGCATACAACTAAAAAATTGTTCTTCTTATTTTGAAAATAAAGCTAAACACAATGAGCACTCGACACCTAGCCCAACTCTATAACTTCTCTTATATAGTGTGATTAAATATAAAAAGTGTTAAAAATAATAACATCTGACTGTCAAATTAGTGCAAATATTTTCAGTGGGAATCTTTTTCAGGCGCGAGCAGAGGCAGCGAAGCACTTGCGTCACGGCGCAATGCCCTTAAGGGCGGCAGCTATTAACAACTGGTTTATTTATTACGTAGTTTTACACTTCTAATGAATAAGAAAAGTTAATCTGTCCCATGGATTCTTAATATTATTTAAATATATAATTGCCTATTTAGTGCCAATATTTTAGTGCCTACACTCTACAAAATACATACAATAGGTGCGCAGAATATTTTTTTGCGTAATGGCGCTACTTTTACTTGCGTCGGCCCCTTTTAGTTAATAAAATACCTTAAATTCCTAATATGGACTTCAAACAATTGAAGGTGAGACAAAAGAAACAAAACTGATACAAATTCAGTACAATTATGAATTGGAGAAAATTCCATGTTCTCTGGGTTTTAGTTTTTTTTTAAATTTAATTAATTAAATATTTATTTTCTTTTTTTTTTTGCCCAAAAATGTCAGAAAATAGGTTTTAAAAAATGGTTACACGAGCTCTCCATGATCCATGAGCATGAGATGATAAGGCCCCGTCCCGATAACAAAAAATGCTAAATGCATTATGCATGTCTTTCTAAATTCGCCAAAAGGTTCATTCAGATTCCGCTAACTCATCAGCAATTGACAATTTCTAAGTCCCGTCCCGATAACGGAAAAGTGTGAAACTGGTGTAATCTTTAAAATTAAAAATCTCGTTACATTTCAAGTTTTACAATCAGCAGTTTCAAATCTTATTAATTGCTTTTTATGTTTTCAAGGTTGGTATGGGGTTTTCATATTCTTGTTGGTAGGAATTGATTCGCTGTATGCTGGATTGTGCATTGGATGGTGTTGGATTATCATTGAAGAAAGATGGCCTGAGTATAGAGCTGACAATAGATCTCCATATCCTACTATTGGTTTGAAAGCTGTGGGAAAATGGATGAAGTAAGTCCAAAAGCATGTGTAAGCTTTTCACCCGTGAAAAATTAGGCTTTCGTTAACATTATTCGAACCATAGAGCCTCATAAAATAAATGACGTTTATAATTTTGCTATCTTAACTAATTTTTACTTGCATTGCAGATACATAGCGGGGGTCTGCATGCATCTTAAATTACTCACTTCATGTATTGCCTACTTATCGTTGATTGCAAGCGCCTTTGTTGAAATGGTGGATTTTCAAGCTAACGTTTGCATCATAATGCTCTGTGTTATACTTCTTTCTATGCCTTTCATAGTTTTTGTGCAACTTCGCAAGTTATGGTAAACTTTGATTTCTTATTTTTATTCCTTTTGCTTAAGAATCGTGCTTTATGCTGTACACCGACCGCGAGACAGCGAAATCTTTGTCGCGTAGCTTCTGTCCATATCATTGGTTCTACATAATTTAATAACACAACCCTTGAATTTCGAATCACTTACTCATCTACTGCCATTCATAAATAACTCTCACCCAGTGATGGACTTCACCCACCCTTACACGTAACATGAAACGTTCTCACGTAGCATGAAACAGGAAGTCGCTTTTAGCAGAAAACGATAGCAACAAGGACGATAACAACGCATCAGGGTTGTTGCAGCCGGAATGTAATCATTATTATATACATATTGCCGAATGTAATGGATAATGTTTTGTTTTCCATAAATTTCCCCAATGAAAGCTGCATACACATATTCCGGGGTGACACGGAATCCGTTCGTCAGTGCAAGCCAGGAAGATTGATTGAGCCATGCTAGGAAATCTCTTGCAGAGCTCTATTTTCTTGTTTAAAGGAAAAGGAAATTTCTAAATACAAAAAACAAGTGGTAAGCTTTAGTGGGCTTATCGGCCCACGAATCGGAGGATCTGGGGTTCGATACCCGACCCCTGCAGACCCACTATGTTCAATACGGGATACGTGCATACGACATCCGTGGACCACGAAGTCCTGAGGCAGTTCCAAAGCGTTGCCTAGACAAATGAGCAGTAGTAATAGAAATAAAATGCTTTAAATTAACGTGAAATTTTTTACTGTTTACTTGCATAAAGTTAAATTATTATTAAATGAGCAGTAATTTCCGTGTTTTGAAAAGGGGGCGAAAAGGGACAAGGCAAGTCCCTTGTCATTGGTGGAAAAATCCCCATGTGCATGCAATTTCCAATGCCATATAGTCGTCCGAAAGGCTTATTTGTGTGCATATGTGTTTGTGCATTCGGGTCACTGAATTCAGCTAATTGTAGAAATCAGGCCTTTATTTCACTCTTAATTTTTAATATTTCCTTATTTAATTTTCACCGAATAAAAAGGTAAAGCAATTTCTTTCTTTAGGATTAACAAATGCCGTTTCAAAATTTTCACTACTTTAAAACAGTAAAAGTGCCCACGAGAAATTTTGTTTAAAAATTGCTTTAACTCCCCCCCCCCCCCCCCTACTTATTCTCTTTTGAAATTTGATAGAAGAGTGCGGGACACACATTTGAACACTTTTATTATTTCTGACTATTTCTCTATAAGTTGATGAGATATCGGAACAAAATTTGATACAAATATATGTTTACAATTTTTTCCTGAATTTTTGGTACAACTTTTGAATTTCTAACCAGTATCAACATTCTCAAGTATGAAAAGTTTTGTTCAAATGTACCCTGGGGGGAGGGGTAGTTTTAAACACACCTGGGAGCACATTAGAACACATGCATAATAAAAACTCATTTTCAACTTGTAAAAAATATTTATATTGAAACTTGTAAATAAAACTTTTCTTATAATAACCTACTTGAAAAACTCTAGAATGTATTTTTACAACAATAGCTTAAGAAAATTGTTTTTTATTTAGCACCTGCTGAAACACATGTTATAGCAACAACAAAAAATAGTCTCCCAATGCTTCGGAAATTGAGGCATGAGATAGTACAGATCCTATCATACATTTACATTTCTTTCATACTTTCAATTTAAGATTAATTGAAAGAAACGTGGGTCATTAAAATGGGATTTCCTGTCCCCTATTGGGGGCATTATTCTAATTTAGTTTTAAATTTTATTTTTCGCATGTTTGTTAAGCCAATATATTGAAATACTATTCTTAATTATTATAAATTTTCTTACTAAAAAACCTGAACGGTTTGTATTTACCAAAAAGAAAAAAGAAGAAAAGGAAAAAACGAAAGGAGAGAAAGAAAGAAAACTATTTGAGGGAATGAGTGTTATATAGTTTTCACGAAGATTAAAAGTTTTCTTTTTACATAAATAAATATACTTTTCCTTGAAATACATATTTCAACTGATGAAGAATGTTATTTGACACACAATTTGGAATGAAGTTAGTGATAAGTTATGTTACAATAACGTTGTAGGTGCCCAGGAAGATTCGTTTAGTTCTGAATGAATATTATTTTTAATGTTACCTGATAAAGAAAAACATTGAAGTGTACCTTTTCGTGCAACAAACTTATTTTTCCTTGCAGGTGGATGGGATTCATCGATTTGGCTGCTTCGGTATCGCTTTTCCTTTTAATTATTGGAGCTTTGTTTGTGGATAAAATGAAATTTGGCGATGCACAATATGCAAGTACAAGTATGAGTGATTTAGGCTTTGCATTCGGAGTAGTCGCGTTTGCGTTTGGTGCTGGAGGTGTTCATCCTACGATACAAAATGAAATGAAGAATAAGAAATGTTTCCCTCAAGCAGTTGCAACTTCTTATTTGAGTAAGGTTTTCATAAACTAAATCCATCAATGTTGAAACTATTATAAAATATACTTGTATATGAAAATAACACGAAATTTACATGAAAAAGTTTTCTTTTTCTAGTAAGGTTCAGTAGCTTATTTAATAAAAGAAATATCCGAATATTTTGGAAAGAATCGTCCGCGGTTGCGTTTGCAGCAATGAAAGAAGTATGTCAATTTAATGCACGCTGGGTGAATTAAATTCATTTTTCAAATATTTATATAAGACTACTTTAAAAAGTAACTGTTCAAATGGAAATATAGAGACCTCTGGTCTGGGGAATTATATTGGCTGAAAGTTAAAATTTCGTTTTTCTGATCTTGTGAGTTTCCAGTTATGTTAGATGTTTTTAGATTATTATTCCGATAGAGTTCTCGAATCATTTATATGATCATGAGTCAGGTCATTTCGGAAATTCCTTCTTGATGAACCTATAATAATCAGCAAGGTTGATGAATTCCATTGAGATGGATAACGATATTCCGAAATCGTTCATCATGTTCATCGCTAATTGCTTTCGTATTCCCTGGAAAGAAATTCAGAGATGAGTAAAAAACGAACATGTGTGTAGCAATTTAAGTTTTAAATATGTTCACTATATTTTGAACTATACTTTTGAGATCTGTTGCTGTTATTCCCTAGGAAATTTTTCAGAACGTTTTTCATTTAAAAGAATGAAAGACTTGCGTCTTTTTCTATCAATGTTTAGGAAGATCAGTTTCAGACTGGTCATTTTGCGTAAGTTTCAGAATGTTTGGACATATCACTGTGCTTTCGACTATTTCAGCAGCTGTTGTGATACTGAACATGCTTCTACTTTTTAAGCTAATTCCTTTTGCAGTTGGGGACACACAAAAAGCACAATTCTCTGAATGATCTCAAAGTACCTTCTAGGTCATTGGCATGCCGAATGGCATTAAAGTCCTCTATCCTTTAATACATTCTTGAAGTCGGTTAGAGCAGCTTAAGCAACAAAAATATGATGTCGACCATAGTTTATCTTGAGGGCCGATTTCTGATGCAAAATGATGCTTATAAGCAATTTTAATTGGGTTGTATTTCTTCTGTGAGTAGTACTCGCGACGAATTTGCCACTAATGCAAGTATAATAAAAATTATCACAATAATTAACTTGAATTGCGAGACATTCGCTTATTCTCTAAAGTAAAAGGTTTTGCTGTGATAATTTTCAGGGGATTGAGTTGCTGCTTATTTCACAAACGCTAAACAAAATGCAGCTGTCAATTTCTGATTTTTATATTTTGATGCAAGAAAATACTAGAATTTCAGTTATTTAATTCTTCTTACTCTTTACTAATTTCAGTAATCCTAGTTCTTTACGTACCTCTGCCGATTCTTGGTTATGCTGCCTACGGAGAAGCAACAAAAAGGGACATTTTGAATAATTTTCGTGGAAATGAAAATTTAAATGTCACAAGAAGATTGCTGGCTCTCCTTAATATTTGTCACTTGGCAGCTACTTTGATGATATATTTAAATCCTATATTCCAGAATGTAGAAGATGTCTTGAATTTGTCCAAAAGTGAGTTTAAATTCTCAGACTTATGTTTAATCATGTTTTTTTGCAAACTGACTGAAATATTGACGCCTCAAAACGCTTTAAGACTTGAATTTTAAACCAGCGCCACTGACCGCTTTCCCCTCACATACCCTCTAGTACGCGTGCTCCAAATTCACATATGTGACATCAGGACCAAAAGCCTGTATCGTAGAGATCGAGCGAGTCTTTCACTTAAAATTTGAGGCTTTGAAAGTAGTAAAGTCTCATTCAGAAAAAAGGCATTCGCAAATCGTCAAACCCATAGATTTTAACTAATCACCCACTAATCGGTAATTTTGGCACGAATTCATCAAACCATTATGAGACGATAGCACCCGTAAAGTAATCCTACAAGTTCTCAATTCAAAAAACAGGACGAGTTTCCGCCATTAATGATTATACAGTGGAAGTAAAAACCCTGCATTGTGTCATATGCTTCGTGCAGTGGATTTCACTTCCGGGTGATGCAAATTGGTCCAGTAGAAGTGGTAAAAGCTATTTTTAGGAAATATTTTAATAAATATATCTGTAATACCTTTTCTCTCTCCTTTTGCAGAGTTGGACATAAAAGTATGCTTTGCCCGCATCGCTATACTTGTATTCGTCTTGATCATGGGATTAACTATGCCATTTTTTGGAACTCTCGTACCACTAGTGGGAGCATTTTTGTCAACTTTTGTAAACATAGTACTTCCACCAATTTTCTACATATGTCTGGTGCAGCAGAAAAATGATAATTTTCCACCAAGGTACGTTTACATCTTATAATATATTGTCGCTTTAATGTTATAAAACACTACCCAATTTTTTTATTATTATTAATCATGTCCTCTAACTGCCTTATGGGTTCGAATACCACCCCCCTCAATATGATTACACTCTTATTTCTCCGGGAAATGTTTATTTAAAAGAAACAAAAGCTTATTATTATTATTATCTGTTTTATTTCATTTCTGCACACACAAGGCGCAACTACTACAGCACATTATCTGCCTCAATCAATTTACAGAATGCTCTCTGTTTTTTATTTTCTGTAATTTCCTTTTTTAAAGATCTTGTGGATTCTCGTTCTTAAGTCCCTGTAATTTTACGTCACTCCAGGATAAATGATTCCCAGGAGATTCTCGTGTGTTTTCGTGCAAAATTTTTGTACAGTGCAGAGCAATAATATGGTAGTACAATATTAAATCCTCGATTAAGACCCGCCGCACTTTAATTTAACGAATCATTTTTTTCTTTGGGAAAAAAAAAGTGGTTTTTGGCTATTTCAAGCAAGTTTTTTACTATTTGCTCTTATAGAACACTATATTTTGAAGCCCGCCAAACTAAATCTTGGTTAGCTATATCTTTTCGCCGCCTTCGGAAGGCTCTTTTCTTAATTATTTGAAATTTGTTATTTAATTTTTTATAGTTTCTAGTGAAATAGGGTTAAAAACACTGAATAATCCATAAACAAACATATATATATATATATATATATACATTAAGAAAAAACAGAGAATTTCGTTTAAAAATTTAACGCTTCTGCAAAACACGATACCTGGGTATTAAAGAAATATATTGTAATTTTGTAAATTTTAACATCATGAAAATAACATCCTCTAGGGAGTAGACCATTCTTGTCATTAGAGCAAATTACATCCAGAGCTCTGAAAGATAAACTAGAAGCTAAACGAAAAATCCTCAAAATTCATATAAATTTATAACTTGAACGGATAAAAACAAAAATGTAAAAAAAAAACATTTTCTATAATCATTAGAAGGTACATTTCCTGGAGAAGGTTATTTTCATCCTAATAAAAATGACAAAATTCAATATATTCAATTAATACCGAGATATCGTGCTTTGCAGTAGCATTTTACATTTTTATAATTTTAACATTAAAAATATGATTTTTGATGCAAAAAAAATTAATAACTAAATAAATATGTGTGTTGTTTTATGCATTATCCAGGATTTTAATCCTATTTCACCATAAAATATGAATTAAATAACATTTTATATAGACCCGAAGAACAGCCATCCGAAAGTAATCGGGCACTTTATTAGAGTTTCCCACCCGAAAGGTCGGAGAGACAGGAAGGGTACATCACTCCAAAGTGGAATCTATTGTCAACTTAAAGGACACTTTTTCCGATGTTAGTATGGAAATAGTGATCGCTTATTTGAGGGATCATCCCATCATATTTATAGCATGAAGTTTGGAAATTGGTTTTGATGTCAGTTGTATTAAGAACTTTAAATGCCATTTGACGACTACCATAGCAACCTCATCATTTGAAGTGGAGTAGTCTCATCAGAATGGCAGTTATAAGATTGGTGGAAAAAGAAAAAATGCTGTATTGTGTTAATTTTTTATTTACTGAATATTGCGTGATGGCGTAGGAATTTAATTTAGGTATATGTCCACAGATTTTGCTCTAATGGAAAACAGTTCAGAATGATTTCTGTAAAATTGGAGACATTGATGACGCAATGACTAAAAAGGTGAAAATTGCGCTTTCGCAAACGCAACTGCAATGTCTTCTGAACGTGCTAAATCGTCTGAAGAATATCATTTTTTTTTTTCTATCCTTAATTTTTTTTAACGTATGCCCGTTTTTGACCTCTCGGTCATAAGTTGACGAGCAGCCCAGTACAAAGCGGAATGATGAAAGAAAAATTTAAATTATCATTTGAAACATTATAAACATTAAAAGAAGTAAAATAATTTAAAAGGGCAGGGCATATGATGAGATGATCCCTAGTCATGGGTGTGTCATGATCGTCACAAAGCGGACAGGTATTAGAGTCCGTCATTTTCAGTCTAAAAAGGTGATTCTGCAGATAATCATGGCCAGTAGCAAGTCTAAAGCAAGCCACGCCGACTGCTCTACGCAAGGTGCTAGGAATTTTTGCCGACATATTTATCAGGGAACTCCACTTTTTCTCTGAAGCCATTTCTCTATGCACGCTGTTAGGGAAACATCTAATAGAGGAGGAAATGCGTTGTTTAACATGTCTCAAAGGCAAGGGAGGATCTGGCTGTATCATTTGAGAACCATTTTTAGCCATCTATCCTTAATTTAAAAACAGGAAACAAAACGTTTCTGGACTGCACGCTCAACAAATTCAGTGAGAAGGTACGCAGTCTATACAGTCTATCTGAGGTATAATGAGAGTTTAAACAATGCACGGACATAGTATATAGTTGCATGTCAAAGTACTATTGCTTTAAAATAAAAAACAATGCACGGATGATGCTTGAATATCTTTCTAGATAATTTGAACTGTGTGTTATGAAAATTGATAGTAGACAATGAAAATTCTGTATAAATGTTGAGAAATCGTGAGTTGCCCATGTAGGCAACTCAGCAAAGTATCATGAGTGTAACAATTATACAATGTCCCATTGACAATGCAACACTAAGAAGAAATGTAAAAAGGGATAAGCAAATTGCGAGATATGCAAACCGCCAAGTGGAAAAACAAAAGCAGCATATCAAAATCTCGCTAAACACAAAATTGGAACTTGTGTTCTAGAACTAGAAGACAGCGTTTAACAGCAAACTTTGAAAGCTTGTCTTTATGTTGTCACCGTTTTCTCATGCCTGGATTTTGGAAAAGGATGCATTTTTCATGCCGCCACACAATTCTGTTTAAAATAGATCTTAGGGTTTGGTATGTAGTTCATTGCAGATTTCCCGTTGTTGTGCTGGGTGTCAGGTCATTGGGCACAGCTCGGCAGCATCTATTCATGAGCTGGAGATGATGGAAGTGTTGATAGATTGTGAAAAACCACTTTCTTAGGATAATGTAATGTTGAAGAAGCATGGATGGTTAACTAGCAGAATGTTTTTATTCACAATATAGGGCTACCCAGATCTGGGATTTTCTTCAAGGCTGCTATAGCTTTCTTTGAAACGCTTAAACCACCCGTGTTCATTCACAGAAAAGGAACTAACTCTTTTTATAGTTAAACTCTGTAGTTTTTTAGTAGTTACTCTTCTGATAAGCCTTTTTTTATTCTGTCAGAGAAACACAAATTAACATGGACAACTATTTCGTTCGCCATGTTAGAAAGCTACCTTTGCAGTGTTTATTATGAGATGTTTTAATATCTTGTTGGCCTTGGTGTATACGAAGAATGTATATAGTATATATATAAAATGTATATTATAGCATTCAATATGCCGCTTTGCAATTGATAATCCTCTCAAACGTCTCTTCAAAGTGTCAATGGTGTTTAAAGAGTTATCTTTATAATACCTACAGGGAATCTCTATAGTGTTCAAAATGCTACCTGTAATATATGTAGGTACTCTACATACTGCAATTAAAATTTTCTGGTGTCTAAAATTATGGATGTAAAAATGTAGAAATTGCCTATAGAAAAGGTTAATCATCGCCAATGAGTTGGGGATGTATAGTATGAAGACAATCTTTATACTAGTGCATATAAAAGACTATTGTGTCAAAAACCCGATTTAGGGGGTTCACGATGAATCTACTGTGTCTATAGAAAATGCCTACATCGCTTGTAAAATGTTGGGCTACACAGTGGTACAGATAATAGTATAAAAGACTCCAAAGGGCGGGTCCGGGGTCGAATACCGGTGAAAGCCAGTTATTGATCGGTATACCACTTCCACCAACCATGTCCATTCGTAGTGATTCGGACTTTCCTGTAGAGGCCCCCCAGCGATCCATACGGGAACTTCGTGCAATGCGGTTTTGGCCAAATAAATAAAATTGTCGATAATTGGGTTACAACCACTGAAGTATCAAAGTACTAAAATGCTGGCTTTACTTTGTACAGAAAATTTCTATCGAATATAAGGTTGAAACGACTTTTATAAAGTTATTACTAGTTTCAGGGATGCAAATCATCAAATGTTTCTCACATCTAATTTTCTGCACAAAAGGGAACGTTCCATTCTGAAACACTATAGCGTGTCTATAAAATGCTGACAATACGTATAAGAAATCTTCTAGTGTCTGTAAAATACATTTAGATTACGTAAGCAAAGCTGGTTCAAATCGTTAATCAAGCGCTGTTAGCAAAGAACAAGATTTGATGTGATTTCTCTTCATAGGCACATCAGCATCAAGGAATGGGTTATGCTCGTTCAAGCAATCGGGGTAGGCATTCTTGCCGGATGTTATGGGACCTATGCTTCATTTGGCATATGGAAATCTGAAAAATTGCAGTGGTTTTGCTTCGAAAGTGTTCCCCAAACTGTTGTTTGAGGCTAAAACATTTAAGAGTTGTGAAACAATGAAAGACTGTATTTATTGTTTTGTGTTTAAATAAATTACTTCGAAATAAGTCTCACAGTTAATTAATATTTTTTATTTTTTAAAAATCGCTTTTGAATAAATTACCTTCAGTATTAAGCTAAATTTCTCAAGAATAGACTAATATCGCAACGCAAAAAGATTAGGTAATAAATTACCGCCATATATTAATAGTTGGAGGTTGAAGAAGTTTCACATATCGGCAAGCGACAGAATTTCGTAAATGTATAATGATGATAAGCCAAATTTAACAACGAATCTCATTGTTTGTAAACTGACGAGTACTTGATGCTATTCTCCGGCTTCAGTCTCATTGCCATAATCTATGTTCTACCTACCTATGGAAAAAGGAAGGGCAAGCTTATGACCAACCTAAGATTTGTCAATTTTTAAGCTGACTTACAAACGCACGAAGTCCTAAAGTGCATCTGAACTAATCTATTTAGGTAAACATACATTGTTCCTATGATTAAGTCCATACTGTTTTAACATTTCTGGTTCAAACTTTCACCTAAAAAAATAGGGAAATTTAGTTGCAACCAACATTTGGTACTAAGTTGAACCACATTCATAGTGAAACCACATCATTATAATGGTTCAACTCAGTACCGAATGTTGGTTGCAGCTAAATTTCCCTATTTTTTTAGGTGAAAAGTTGAACCAGAATTCTTAACAGTGGAGTTAGCACCTTCCCTGTTAGCACGTGGCTTTAAGGTTGCCCTCCCCGAAGTGAAGTCCGATCCATCATCCCGAAGTCCCCGGTATGAATGCTCATTACTGCTCCGAGATAGTTAGGCTGGGCTGGCGCCCAACAAAACTAAATCTTGCTGTGTGAACCTACACTGTAAAAAATTCTAGTTCAACCTTTCACCAAAACAATGAGAAATTTAGCTGAAACCAACATTTGGGATAAAAGTTGAACCATTATGATGGTTCCTTGTTTCCCATTTATGGTGAAACTAGGGGAAACCTCACCACATCATAATGGTTCAACTTTTATCCCAAAAGTTGGTTACAGCTAAATTTCACCATTTTTTCCATGTTTTTAGTAAAATGTTGAACTAGAATTTTCACAGTGTAGCCATTATTGATATCCCTATGCGAAAAGAGTATCATTGGAGGGTTATGGTTCTCTTCAGTGGAGTGAGTTAAGAAGAATGGTTTTTCTAAAAGAATTCAAATTGATAATTTTTCAAAAAGTACCCAAATGACAACATTGTGTAACATAGTTTCTCCACGGCCCACTACGGCACTTTCCTTAGTCCTTGTTGGTTAAATTTCGAATGTCAGTTTAGAGTATTATGCGTTCTCTCTTAGGAAAAGGGAGAAAAAGCAAAAATTCCGATTAATTGAGTGGGGCTGGAAATTTTGTAAAAGATATCTTTGTTAAAGAAATGGTAAAGAGAGCAGAAATAATCAATTCTCATTATAGATTATGCGTTCGAAATTGCTGCATTTAGGCGTTGATGTCTAATAAAGATTTACTACCTGAACATCAGCTATCTAAAAGTCTATCTATATCTATTAGTCATGTATAATTACGGATAAAGAGCCTATATTTACCCTTGTATATGTATATATAATATTGGAACTACGCAACACATTAAGAAAGCAATGCCATTATTCATATAAAATGAGTAAAAAAATCATTTAATTTCTCTCCATAACAGATGATGAGCAGATCATAATAAATAATTCTTTATTCATAAATTAATGGACTAAAATTTCAGTAAAAGCTGCCAGCAAAAAAGCAACAACAATACCAACTAAAATAACTCGTCGGTTTTGAAGAATGAAGACATGAATGGTGTGGGGAAAGCTCTGATTACGGAGGTTTTTGCGCTTGTTGGTTTTTTTACTTCTACCATGGCACAACAGAAATATTTTTCCATGCAGACGTCAAGTTTGGTCATGACGAGGAAAGTAACCAAAGTACGCGATACTGCAATTGACCTTTTTTTTCTCAGAGCAAATAAGGATTTAAAATTTTTAACATATAGTTATTACAATAAAATGTTACTAAAATACAAAAATAAGATTAACTAATAAAAAAATAATAGCTAATAATAACCTAGTTTCACCGAAATGAACAAGGCACTCACCAGAAGCGCTAATAAACCGACTTGGCAAACTTTCATAAATAAAAGTACTGACCAAATATGACGCAAAGCCCTAGAATTTAGATACAACTGTAACCTCATTTCAGTTTCATAGTGAAATTCTACTCTAAAATTTCAGCAAAAACCTCCATATCTTAAAGGTTCCCAAGTATTTTACGCGATGTAAAGACGAAGTGTAGCTTTCTTTTAAAGTACTTTTGGAATCTCTTGGGAATCATTTCACTCCATTCCTGCAGCAGTGATATTTACGTAACATGGTGGGTTAAAAGATTCTGGTTTTGCAATGTCTTTTATAGCAGAATAGGTCGCTATGCAGCCTCCTACAACTCCAACCACCATAACAAGCCAAAGATACGCTTTTTCATAAGTCGGTATGCGTCTGAAATAAAAACATAGTTTGAAGTTAAAACATTTTTCTTTTTTGGTGCTCAAAAACAAAGTTTCAATCCATATAATACCGTATTTACTCAAATTCAACAAGGATATGTTTTTTTTATCTTAGAAAATCGGAGGAAAAGAAGGGTAGTGTCTTACTCACAAACACGTAGAGAATGATAAATACTTTAAGTTTAAAGAGTATGTGTCTCTTCTTCGAACCTTTGTTCAAACAAGGTCAAACTTTTTAGTTATTCTAAAGGTTTAAAACTCTTTATAATTAAATCACAGCACTAAGTTAGTTAGTGAGTTATTAAAAAATGAAAAATAAAAATAATAGAATCAAATTAACGATTAGAGTGCCAGTTGGATAGTGTCGTAATCTATCATCATTGTGTTGGAAAGATTTTTGTAAGTGATATTGTTTGCAATGTATTGTATTTGATTTGAGATTTCAGGATTGTAATGAGGATGCAGTTTACATGAAATTTGATGCGTCTTAGATTCGAGTAAATACGGTGGTTATATTAAAGACAGGAAAAGAACTTAATTAATATACTACACTAAAAAGTTCTAGTTCTACCTTTGCCAAAAAAAAAAAAAAAAAATAGAAAAAGTGGTGAAATTTAGCTGCAACCAACATTTGGTACTAAGTTGAACCATTATAATGGTCTAGTTTGATCTAGTTTCACCATGAATGTAAAGCTAAGAACCGTTATAAAGGTTCAACTTTAGTATCCAATGTTGGTTGCAACAAAATTTCCCCATTTTTATCATTTTTTTGGTGAAAGGTTGAACTAGAACTTTTTAGTGTAGAGTGTAGATAGCAAAATCATGAAAAAAAATGTTAAATTATTTTAAATTTTCTTGTGCTCTTTAAAAATAATTTGTGTAATTTATGGTTTGAAATGTACTTTATATCATGCATGAGCATGCCGCTATCAATAAAATCACTGTAAAACAGTTGTACTCAACCGGTTTTTCCTCTCGGTCTTTATACACATACCAACTAAGTCACACGGGCGGGAACATAAAAATTAATGTACTTTTTTGTGACAATATCGATGAATTCATCGTTCTCAGGTCCAAACCAAACTCAATTGAAAACGAAAAGGGACAAAAGTGCTTTTCGTAGGGTTTTCCTGCGCAAAAGTAAGAATGACATCACTTGTTAAGTACATCTCGCAAAAGCAGCAGCGCAAAGACGGCCAGTGAGCCATAGGCTTAATGATGGTGCTGTAGAACTTCTTATACAAGGTAAGATTTCCTGCAACAGTTTTTTACTTACACCAACCTCGTTAGGAAGAAAATGAATGTGTCCATTTACCCCTTTTTAGTTTCTGAAGTAAAGCTGAGATAGATGAAAACTTTATCAAGCCCAGTTACTCACAAGGAGTCTAGTCTTGACTACAATGCACATAATTTTATCTCTCAGGTCAAGTTGGTAAGGAATGATATTAAGCTAAAACATTGAAATTTGTTTTCCAACTACTCAAACAGAACCTACTGTTTCTGACAAATGGTGTTAAGGGATCATTCATAAATGATGTCACGCTTCAAGGGGGGGGGGGGTCAAGAAATTGTGACGGTTTGTGACAAGGGGAGGGGAGGGGGTAACAAGAAGTGTGACATCGTACATTTTGATTTCTATAAAAACTTTTAAAATCAGCAAATTAAACCTATTTTATGTTAATGTAATATAGCGTGACATGTGGCAAAAGGGAGGGGTATGTTGAAGTGCGACACTTTGTGACAAAGGGGGGGGGGAGGGATTAAAATATATTGAAAAAAAGTGTGACATCATTTATGAACATTCCTTAAGTCGTATGTTTACAATATAGTTCTTTTAAAGTTAAACACTTAAAAACACTTTTCCTCTTTTTGTCTGTCTTTTTTGGCATGAAATTAAGTGAACACAGAACCAAAGCTAGAAAAATTTATCTTTTAGGGTATTCAGTATCAGATTTAAAGCCGTTGATTCAATAGAGCTTAAAGAACTTCATTTTTGGAGGGCGGAAAGGGGCTGCTGTTGGAAGTGATTATAGGATTTTAATTGCATTAATTAAAGTTACAAATCCACTCTCTGCTTAATAATGCACATTAAAAAGCCTGCAGTGTGCAGAAAGCAACACATTTAAATTGCCTTTTTTTAAGTAGTGAAGTTAAAAAACGTTATACGGTATTTATTTAATTATTTATTTTTTAAGTCGACGCTTGCCGTTCAGTACCACAAATCGGATCGTATTCGCCTATGATTGAACTAAACTTTCGATTCTAAAGTCTAAAGCAACTCCATATTGAGCAAAAAAGTAAACAATATACATCTGTGATCATATTTTCAAAAAGAAAATAATAAGAAGAATCACCTTTGGGGCCATTCCGGATTTTCTTGAGAGCAAAGCTTCAAATAGAATAGGCATGGGAAAATGGATGTTGTTAGAGTAGTAGTTGATCCTCCAACCAAGTTCAGTACTTTTCCAAACCTCGGGATTGATTGGGCTACAAAAACTACGAGGATCATCATGCCTGTCCTAAGTAACACGCGTTGCCATCCAAATTCTATAACAAAAAGATGATACGTATTATGTATAGATATATATATTCTCGTGAGTAAATCTATGCGTAAGAAAAAACATTACAAACATGATTTTTTTTGTCATTAAAAACTGATACATAAACCACGATTTTACCTATAAGCATGCAAACTTTTACGCATTCTTTGGCACAAGCTATATAGAGCTCTATGGTAAGCACCTGGTACATCAACCCGTCAAAACTGAAAGAATTTATTACATTTTGGTGCTTCCTTACACCAAAATATGGTAATATTACGTACTATCCCTCGCGGCCAGCAAATTGACTCCATTTTTTTCAATTCCTACTATTAGTTCACACTCTCCCTATGTCTTGTTCAAATCTTGCAATTCAATTTTCAGCCATTTGTCCAAATTTTTTGAAATTTTATACACGTATCAAGAGCCGATGACAATGCAACCTGGCGGTCTGCATTTTTTAAGATTCAATTTTTTTCTTCAATTTTTGTTCCAATATTAAGCGAAATTTTCACACAAATTCTCAATATGGGAGCAAAAAAGCCCTTGCACATATTAGCCTTATATATCAACCAAAAGCTCGTATTTTTCTTCACACGGTGGAACTATTTTGAAGTTTGTAAGTTAATTGGAACAGGAGCTATAATTTTTTAGTTAGATTCTTTAAAGTTTTCCTTAACCCAAACAATTCAATGCTCTTTCAACTTCAAAGCTTGACAGCTGTATGAATAAAATTCTCTTTGTCACTCGTGGAGTATTTTTCTAAGGCTTCTTTCAGTCCAATGCACTAATTTGCGCTTTTTACTTTCTCGTACGAAGTAAACGAAATATTCGAGAAAGATTTCCCGCTCTTATCAACCGAATTTCTATTTTAATCACCCGTGAATGCTGAAATTTTATATGCAGTATCTGTACGAGGTCTAGTTGTCCAAATCTTTTCTTGATTGCGATCTGGAGTGCCAAAATGAGTTTTTGTTTGCTTGCCGAGAGGTGTTTTTTTCCTTCCAAAGACAATTTGTTTAGCTGAAAGTAGGGTAAAAGGGATTTTTTTCAGCCTTTCATTTAGCTGACACGTTTTTGACCTAAGTAGGAATTGACTTATTTTTAATTTTATAGTACTTGTTTAATGTAAAGCACTAACAAATCTTTTAGAGGAAAAGATATCTTGATATTTAATGTTAAAACAACACTTTTACACTCGAGTAAGAGTGTTAGAGTAGATTTTCAATCCGTAGCCCTCCGAATATATTTTAGTGCTCCAAAGTTATTAATAAGATAAAAAAAGAAACTGTCATTTAAAAAAGAAAAGGAAAAAAGAGCAGCTGAAATCGGTTCAGAAATTTGTTTTCTAAGATAAAACGGATGCGGTGTGAGAGTGTAGCTTCGCTTCAACACAATGAGAGAAAGACTTCACACTTGTGGTAGGGAGGACAGGGAGCAGTATGGAGGCGAAAGATTTTTATATCGTTCTTATTTAAAGGGGGACCTGTCATTTAACAGGGTCGTGGAGGTGTATTATTTTCGGTGGGTTTTGTAGCATCGTTATGTATCATGTCACTTTCATTCTTTTTCATAATTAAAATTTAAAAAAAGCAAGCATTATTAATTCGACTTCCACAGAACGTTATTTTTTTTAAAAAAAATCACAAAATATTAGGAAATTCAAAAACCACCACCCCACTCCTCTCAAAATTAATTGAAATTTCTTAACATTCCTCTCTACTCTTAAATTTTCTACCTACGCTACTTATTCGATCGATGCGTGTCCCTGTAACCCCCGGACGGTAAAGGGTTAAAGACCACTACTTTTTAGAGCATTCAGCAGCGACAGAGAGACGAAACATTGGCGAGGTTTCCAGTCATCTATAGATGCAGCAATGACCACGAGAAAAAATGTTCAATAATAAACATTCCAATCCACATATTCAGTATATTTTAACGTATTTTTATAATTTCTTATGATGAAATGATTTTCCATTAAATCAATGTGTCCGCCGTCTTTTGAGCTTAAGCGAAAACTTTGCTGGCAAAACGATGCGGGACAAGTTCCGCATCTGTTTTTGATTGTGCGCGTTCGAACAAGGCTTTTATTCAATCTAGAAGAAAATAAAGCTCCCAAAGCCTGCAACGTGTATTTAAAATGAACTTGATTTGCTTGTTAAGCGTGTCGTAACTCAATACGTGCTTGTTCTGCTAAACTCAAAATTTGCATAAACGACATCTTTCAGGCATACTAACCCGGATTTTAAATTTTGTTTATTTGGTACAACTTCATTTTTTATTGTGAACGAGAAGGTGGAGCTTACTAAAACATTTTCGTATTGAACGGTTTTAGATCTAAGATTGCCTTTGATTATTCCGTGCTTAAATTCATTCGGGAAAAAGTCGTCGGAACAACGTTAAATTAACGAATCTGTTCAACGTACAGTACCCCAAAAAAGTATTCCAACCATACATCGAAAATACTAAACGATGAGTAATTGTTTCTCTTGTACGTTACATTATTTGAACAATTTAGAAATATGCAGCGTACTTTCTCTACAGCTTTTTAATTTTAAATGGACCTTTGCTAAGCAGACTTAAAAATTAAAATTAACATTAAAAAGTGCTGTCGTTGAATAATATTTATTGTTTTAAAATGTAAACAAAGTAGTTCTTTTTGTAATTTTTCTAATCTGTGTCCGGTTTTTTGTTGTTGAAACGATTCCCAGTGCAAAAAAATTATGATAATATTAACAATCCTGATAAACAAGTACATGCTAATTAGAGATTTCTACTAAGTTTGAGGGGAGTCACTGAAGAATTGCAGGAGCCCATTTCAATTCCTACTTTATCTTTATTTTTTCAAGTTGACCCCTGGATTATTAGAAAAATCAAGAAAGAAAGAAGCTGCTACGACTTTTTTCATTGATATATTAAATTCATAGGTCAAAAAGTATTTGACTGCATAAAACTTTTATGAGCCAAGTTTTAAACAAGAAACTCTAACATTATTATTTTCATCAACGCGATAATATTAGAGACCTTCATGGGTGAAAGTATTATTTTCCATTATACCTGTCATTAACTGGAAGATTTATAAACGATTTTTAGATACAGTTTGAATTTATATGAGATGAATTTTAAAAAATCAGTTTAAATATTTTTAATTTAAAAAAAAAATATGAGATGAATTAAAAAAATCAGTTGACATATTTTGAATTAAAAAAAAAAAAAATTATATGAGATGAATTTTAAAAAATCAGTTGACATATTTTGAATTTAAAAAAAATTATATGAGATGCATTAAAAAAATCAGTTGAAATATTTTCTCATTCGATTTATAAGTTCACCTTGTTAATAACAGCATGAAAACTCTAATTGAAATAATTACTTTTGCGCCGCCTGCACACATTTGTAAATCCAGAGTAGTTTAGCAACTGATTGTTGCATTTTTTACTCAAAAGACCAATATTGGATCTATATCATTTTCAGTCAGTAATCCTAGGGCCGTGGTAGCCTAGTGCTTAGCACGTCGGACTTCCACCTGGAAGGTCGCGCGTTCGATACCCACTGAAGACCACCATGTATACTTGGGGATATGTGCATGTAAAAACCGTAGACCCCACTACCTCTCCCCGTGCGTAAGCAATCCTAAGGCCTCGGCTAACAGGTAGGGGTTTGGTGGAGAAAAGTCAGTAATCCTAAATAAAATGGCGTGTGCCAAAATTATTAGTTTACTCAATGTTCTTCAGTTTGCTTCAACGTTTATTAAACATTTTTTATTCGTAATTAAACTTTTCTACGGACTCCACTTTTTTTATATTGAATTTCTTGATTTGTATCAAATTAGTAATAACAAGCCTTTAATAAGTGACAAAAACAATGTCTTTGCCAACAGCTTTAATAGTAAAAGGCAACACATTTGTTGTGTTACAGTAAAAATCGGGGCCCTTGCTGGCTCGTCGATTGCCAGATGCTGCGTTTTTGCACATCCTGGAGGATTCCCTTTCAGATAGAGGGGACATGCAAAGCTCCATTGCCTATGAGAGGAAACATTAATTTTATTTTTCGATTAAAGTATGGCAGCCTCACATTGATAACGAGGCATGCAATAAAACATTCAAAGTATATGAAAATATGGTACATCTCCGTTAAATAGTATATTATTTTCTCATAAAATGCTGTTCTAACCAATGTAAGTAATATCAAATGAATAATTTAGTCTCCAAAAAACAAATAAATATATATTTAAGAAATACAATTCAAATATATATATATATAACGTATTTTATATACAGTGTTATTTATAGAATGAACATTTATAAATATTAGATTTAGCAAAATTATTTTTCTAATCCTAATAATAATTAATTTAATAAGCTAAAGGCCACTGATCTTTTTGCTTATTGAAGTAAGGCCTTTTTAAGGCTCCATTTTTTTTGAAACTGCTAAAAAATTGACTTGAGGACTACCCAAAAATTTTTTGTGCCAGATGGGATTTTTACCAATTGAAAAATAATTTTACTTACCTATGCATTGTTCATGCTTTTCTTGTAGTGTGAGTGAAAACTAAAAATAATTTTTTTATTATTTTTTAAGAAGGGGGGTGACAAAGAAATAATATTTTTTTTTACAGTTGCTCACTTATGTGAGTGGAAACATTCCATTTTTTTTAGTTTCTTACTGTTAAAATATTAGAGGAGCACACTTTTGTAGCATAAAATTTTCGTCTTGTACAAACCAAATTTTCTAAAACTCTTTTTTATATTATATAAAAAACAAGTTTAGCAAGACCAGATATAATGTTGTGGATTTTAAAAATTTAATCCCATTAATAAGAAATACCAGAGTTCGCAAACTATGACTTAAATAGTTGAGACTAAGAAAAAAAAAATTATACCTCGAATGCTTGTGTTGGTTCTTGTAAAGAAGAGAGCGGCTCCTGTGGAAGAAATATTCATAATGACAAATAGTTGAGAGGCACTACGAAAAAAAAATTTTATACCTCGAACGCTTTTGTTGTTTCTTCTAAAGGCAAGTCGCTCATTTTTCTGTGGAGGAATGGCATAAAACAAAATTATAAAAGATTGGTATTGAATTTCAGAGATAAAAAAAGTAAATTTTAAGGCCACATTACATATTATTTAGAATGATTTTTTTTTCTTTTTTGTAGAAATAAGAATGACAAAAAATTAATTGGGACAGCAAAGGCACTATTTTTTTTCTTTCTCCTAATGGACATCACGATAACAAAGTAGCAATAGTCACATAATGAAGTCACCTTAAATTGAATTCTTTTAACAGTTATATTTTTTCATAGTATTATGCTTAGCGATCCATAACCAGATTTTATTTTTCCTCCAAGAACATTTCTCGTCTCCAGCAATTTATAAATACCAATCCTGTGAAAAAGTATATGCAAATTTTGCAAAAGACACATGTTTTGATGCACAATGCAGAAGTGAACTTTTAGGTCCATCCATTTATTGTATTAAATCACATTTCATCTACTCAGCAGCATGATTTAAAATAAATGTGTCATACATAAAAAAGAACTTTTTAACCGTTAGAAAGCAATAGCGATGTCTTGAATCAATTGTCTTTTTGAAGGCGGAATTTTTTTTAAAAATAACTTAAGCATTGCATTTTAATAAGGCTACAATAATGAATATTAATAATTATCAATATGATCTATGAAACTTTGGGTTAAAGGAAAAAAATGTTGACTGTCCCCCAGAATATCTCCCAGGCATATCCTTGATTTCTATGTGACCTTCCGAGATAATTTGTGAAATTCTATGAACATGAAATGAAAATTCAATTTGAACAGAAAAACTATAGAAGTTAGCCACTGTGCATCAGTAATATATATATATATATATATATATATATATATCAATATTACGTAGATTTTCATTCCATTTACCAGTTTTGAAAAATCCATGTTGTTGCATGATTTCTGAGTTAGAAAAAGGCCTCATGAATAACTATTAGGGCCTTTTATTAAAATATATCGCTTAACTTTTTTTTGATTCGCATTCTAGATACAATAATTTTATATGTGCACGACAATTCTTTATTCTTTAAAGCAACTTTTCAATTCTTTAGTACAAGCAACAGTATTAAAATTGCGAAGCATTCTTTATATTTTCTATGCACGTTACATAAACAACTTCTAATAATATTCAGGAGGCAGAGGCAACTTAATCACCCACTTGAGTCATGAAGTCTGATCACTTGTCAAATGAGATTAAATTTCCCAGTCAAAAATGAGCATTGAGCATCATAATTCACAAGTTCAATTTGAATATATCTATTTTTACGGTTTTCATTTCATAAGTATTTAATACATAGTTAATGATACCAGATGTAGACAACTTAGTAACAACATACTTCTATATTTTTTATAGTAAAACAGTTATTTTTCAAGATAGAAAGTTAATTTAATTTTGCATTGCGTTCAGTATTCTTTTGTGAACTGAAATATAGTATTAGATTTGGGATTTAAAGGTATTAAGGCAGCTTAAAAAATCTTTGAAGAACAAAATTGAGTTGTATTTAGTACGATGACTGGCGCCCATAAACTGCTTAATTGCACGAAAAACGTATCCTTCGATTTTAAAACTAATTATACCATTATAAACTAGATTAAAAATGCTTCAAAGTGGTACATTAAAATTGATGGGGTTTGGACTTTTCACTGGGTTAGAGCTGATCAAAGTTATACCTTTGAAAAGTACCAAAATCTACTGTCCCTAATAACTTCAATTTTAAAAAAAATAATATTAGCTGCTCTTATAATGTTGTTATATAGTGTATTTAATTTACATTCATATATATACATTGTACAAAGGGCTTTCCAATAAAACCGAGTGAAATCATAAAATATTCAGAAATATATTTACAGCAATTTTTGGAAAAAAAATAGAACCGACCTCAAATTATAAAATGCGCGAAAAAGTGAAAAATAAATTCTTTAACCAACATCGATACGACTTTTAAACAGAACTTTTGAAGTCGGTGTAAAATTGTGATGATAACTTTTGTAACCATGAACCAATTACAATTATTAATGGCCAAAATTTTGCAACAGTTTCAATGTAAAATAACGCATGGTGTAAAGAGAATTAGACTGTCATAATTTTGCACCGACTTCAAAAATTATGTTTAAAATTGGTATCTATGTTGTAAGAATTAATTTATTTTTCAACAAAGGTACAGGATCCACGGTAAATCACCCTCGATCGATTTATAAAAAATCATGAGAATCGGTTCATCCGGTAAGAAGTTATGAGTGGAGAAACCAAAAATAAACGAGCGATGGTGGCGGCAGTTAGGGGGCTAAGTTGTCTACATCTGGTATCATTAACTATATATTAAATACTTATGAAATGAAAACCGTAAAAATAGATATATTCAAATTGAACTTGTGAATTATGATGTTCAATGCTCATTTTTGACTGGGAAATTTAATCTCATTTGACAAGTGATCAGACTTCATGACTCAAGTGGGTGATTAAGTTGCCTCTGCCTCCTGAATATTATTAGAAGTTGTTTATGTAACGTGCATAGAAAATATAAAGAATGCTTCGCAATTTTAATACTGTTGCTAGTACTAAAGAATTGTGTCGTGCACATATAAAATTATTGTATCTAGAATGCGAATCAAAAAAAAGTTAAGCGATATATTTTAACAAAAGGCCCTAATAGTTATTCTTGAGGCCTTTTTCTAACTCAGAAATCATGCAACAACATGGATTTTTCAAAACTGGTAAATGGAATGAAAATCTACGTAATATTGATATATATATATATATATATATATATATTACTGATGCACAGTGGCTAACTTCTATAGTTTTTCTGTTCAAATTGAATTTTCATTTCATGTTCATAGAATTTCACAAATTATCTCGGAAGGTCACATAGAAATCAAGGATATGCCTGGGAGATATTCTGGGCGACAGTCAACATTTTTTTCCTTTAACCCAAAGTTTCATAGATCATATTGATAATTATTAATATTCATTATTGTAGCCTTATTAAAATGCAATGCTTAAGTTATTAAAAATAAATTCCGCCTTCAAAAAGACAATTGATTCAAGACATCGCTATTGCTTTCTAACGGTTAAAAAGCTCTTTTTTATGTATGACACATTTATTTTAGATCATGCTTCTGAGTAGATGAAATGTGATTTAAGACAATAAATGGATGGACCTAAAAGTTCACTTCTGCATTGTGCATCAAAACATGTGTCTTTTGCAAAATTTGCATATAATTTTTCACAGAATTGGTATTTATAAATTGCTGGAGACGAGAAATGTTCTTGGAGGAAAAATAAAATCTGGTTATGGATCGCTAAGCATAATACTATGAAAAAATATAACTGTTAAAAGAATTCAATTTAAGGTGACTTCATTATGTGACTATTGCTGCTTCGTTATCGTGATGTCCATTAGGAGAAAGAAAAAAATAGTGCTTTTGCTGTCCCAATTAATTTTTTGTCATTCTTATTTCTACAAAAAAGAAAAAAAAAATCATTCTAAATAATATGTAATGTGGCCTTAAAATTTACTTTTTTTATCTCTAAAATTCAATACCAATCTTTTATAATTTTGTTTTATGCCATTCCTCCACAGAAAAATGAGCGACTTGCCTTTAGAAGAAACAACAAAAGCGTTCGAGGTATAAAATTTTTTTTTCATAGTGCCTCTCAACTATTTGTCATTATGAATGTTTTTTCCACAGGAGCCGCTCCCTTCTTTACAAGAACCAACACAAGCATTCGAGGTATAATTTTTTTTTTCTTAGTCTCAACTATTTAAGTCATAGTTTGCGAAAAGGTCTTTTTCGGGGGGGGGGGGGGGGGTTACATTAAAAAAACCAATGCACTTAAAAAAGCTGTGACATCGAGTATTGCAGAGAGGACACCTGAAAGCCTGTGTCCAGGAAAGCTCATTATAGTTTTGCTATGGGTGCAAGTTATTTTCGTCACGTAATGAAAGCTTTTCCGATTGTAGCAGCTAAAAAAAAAATATTTGGGGCTAACCGATGATTTTTGGATTATAAGAAAAAAGTTCCAACAAAGATTAGCGCTAAGCCATCATGAGTGTATAATACTAAAATTCAGAACTAGAAAAGAAAAAAAATTGATAGTGTTTCTAACAATAATTAGTTACTAGTGAAATATTAATTAAAAAAAAATTTGTAAGTAGCTTCAAATACTTGCTCACTATTTTTAGGATTTCATTTCTTTAAACCATTGGGATCAAAACAAATGTAGTTTTCATTTTAGAAAAACTTATTCCTTAAAAAAAAAAAAAAAAAAAAAAAAAAAAAAAAAAAAAAAAAACAACTTTTTATATTTACATATATATATAAATTTCTTTTCAGCTGGGAGAAATTTTTTTTCTTTTCGACTGATAATCATTGCAATCTGTTTTTGTTTTAATATAGGTACCACCTGACCCTACTTAAATTAAAATGTAGTAGGAGTACTTTTTTTTTGTTGCTGTTGTGATGCACATGGATAGTAAGCAACTTTTTCATTCTTAACGTATTTTATATACATTTGTAAATATTAGATTTAGAAAAATTATTTTATAAAAACCCCAAAGATTAGCTTTTCGCAAACTCTAAAATTCAACAGATGCAATAAATACAAGAATCTTTTGCGTTAGAGGATATATATTTCAGTCTCATTGATAGTGATGTGATGCAGAATCCCTTCTTCCCAAGGAGGTATTTCCTTTTTTTTACACACTACCTCTTCCAATAATCACCATTTAAGTCAGTGCATTATTGTCAGTACAGACTACATTTTTACGATACATTAGTGCTTTTTACTTTTACGAGCAGAAATTTGAAATCATCAGCCTTTACATTTTTCCAAACTATATTTAAAAAAAATATATATTTTGTTAACAAACTCAAAGATGCAGTGGTTGAAATATTTGTCACCAACTAAAATCTGTAAAAGTTGTTTCAACGTTTGCGGCTGAACTTAAAATATTTAAGGTGGGCGAACTCTGGTATTTCTTATTAATGGGATTAAATTTTCAAAATCCACAACATTATATCTGGTCTTGCTAAACTTGTTTTTAGCCTACTTTCCCGTAAAAGTAAAAAAATAATAATAAAGCATGAAAGAAGGCTTAATGTATCGTGAAAATATCGTTAGAGATCAAGAAAAGTCAAAAATAAGTTAAGTAATTAAATAAAGATTGAAAAATAAAAAATTTGAAAGTAGGGTATTGAGATGGGAAAAAAGTGTGTCTGTCGGTCTGTCGGTCTGTCTGTCTGTCGGTCTGTCCCCCCCCCTAATAACTTTTGAACGAATTGTCCGATTCGAAAAATTCAATTTGCATTCGAAAGATCTCGGCGAGAACATCTCATTTCCATATTTTACTTTTTGATTTGAACAATTTTTTGTTCAATTTTGAACAGTTCAAAAAATTTTAACATTAGCACCTATGGGTGAAAATGAAGCAAATTATGTAAACTCTGGGTACAAGATCCAAGTTCTAATGAACAAGCTCACTGGAAGTAGTTCTTGGCGTGAAATATTGATTTGAACAATTTTTGTTCATTTTTGAACAGTTCAAAAAAAATTAACATAGCGCCTACGGGGAAATTTCAATCCGATATAAATCCTGATCTAATGGACCGATTTGCTTGGAACAAAATTTATCGGAAAGCTCTTTTGACGTAGAACATGTACAGATAGAAAGTTCATCTAGAACTAACAAGCCTATTTTCCTATGAAATTTTTTGATCGAGATTTTCAAGAATATTTTTGAATTAATGAATGATCAATAAGCAAAAGAATGAATTAATAACTGAGTGAATAAATACTTGACTGACTGAATAAATGAATGATTGAATGAATATGTATTAACCGTTGAAAAAGGTATATCTGAAGCAATTAAGAACTTGATCTAAACGAGAAAGAGAGAGAAAGAGATAGCTAGAATATAAATTTGAAGCTGGTGTATACGGGAAAGTAGGCTCGTATAGTTCTAGACGGAACTTCTTGTTTATATAATATAAAAAAGAGTTTTAGAAAATTTGGTTTGTACAAGACGAAAATATTATGCTACAAAAGTGTGCTCCTCTAATATTTTAACATTAAGAAACTAAAAAAAATGGAATGTTTCCACTCACATTAGTGAGCAACTGTAAAAAAAAATATTATTTCTTTGTCACCCCCCTTCTTAAAAAATAATAAAAAATTATTTTTAGTTTTCACTCACTCTTACAAGAAAAGCATGAACAATGCATAGGTAAGTAAAATTATTTTTCAATTGGTAAAAATCCCATCTGGCACAAAAAAAATTTTGGGTAGTCCTCAAGTCAATTTTTTAGCAGTTTCAAAAAAATGGAGCCTTAAAAAGGCCTTACTTCAATAAGCAAAAAGATCAGTGGCCTTTAGCTTATTAAATTAATTATTATTAGGATTAGAAAAATAATTTTGCTAAATCTAATATTTATAAATGTTCATTCTATAAATAACACTGTATATAAAATACGTTATATATATATATATTTGAATTGTATTTCTTAAATATATATTTATTTGTTTTTTGGAGACTAAATTATTCATTTGCTATTACTTACATTGGTTAGAACAGCATTTTATGAGAAAATAATATACTATTTAACGGAGATGTACCATATTTTCATATACTTTGAATGTTTGATTGCATGCCTCGTTATCAATGTGAGGCTGCCATACTTTAATCGAAAAATAAAATTAATGTTTCCTCTCATAGGCAATGGAGCTTTGCATGTCCCCCCTTTCTGAAAGGAAATCCTCCAGGATGTGCAAAAACGCAGCATCTGGCAATCGACGAGCCAGCAAGGGCCCCGATTTTTACTGTAACACTACAAATGTGTTGCCTTTTACTATTAAAGCTGTTGGCAAAGACAGTGTTTTTGTCACTTATTAAAGGCTTGTTATTACTAATTTGATACAAATCAAGAAATTCAATATAAAAAAAGTGGAGTCCGTAGAAAAGTTTAATTACGAATAAAAAATGTTTAATAAACGTTGAAGCAAACTGAAGAACATTGAGTAAACTAATAATTTTGGCACAAGCCATTTTATTTAGGATTACTTACTGAAAATGATGTAGATCCAATATTGGTCATTTGAGTAAAAAATGCAACAATCAGTTGCTAAACTACTCTGGATTTACAAATGTGTGCAGGCGGCGCAAAAGTAATTATTTCAATTAGAGTTTTCATGCTGTTATTAACAAGGTGAACTTATAAATCGAATGATAAAATATTTCAACTGATTTTTTAAATTCATCTCATATAATTTTTTTTTAAATTCAAAATATTTCAACTGATTTTTTAAATTCATCTCATATAATTTTTTTTAAATTCAAAATATGTCAACTGATTTTTTTAAATTCATCTCATATAATTTTTTTTTTAATTCAAAATATGTCAACTGATGTTTTTAATTCATCTCATATTTTTTTTTTAAATTAAAAATATTTAAACTGATTTTTTAAAATTCATCTCATATAAATTCAAACTGTATCTAAAAATCGTTTATAAATCTTCCAGTTAATGACAGGTATAATGGAAAATAATACTTTCACCCATGAAGGTTTCTAATATTATCGCGTTGATGAAAATAATAATGTTAGAGTTTCTTGTTTAAAACTTGGCTCATAAAAGTTTTATGCAGTCAAATCCTTTTTGACCTATGAATTTAATATATCAATGAAAAAAGTCGTAGCAGCTTCTTTCTTTCTTGATTTTTTTAATAATCCAGGGGTCAACTTGAAAAAATAAAGATAAAGTAGGAATTGAAATGGGCTCCTGCAATTCTTCAGTGACTCCCCTCAAACTTAGTAGAAATCTCTAATTAGAGGGTACTTGTTTATCAGGATTGTTAATATTATCATAATTTTTTTGCACTGAGAATCGTTTCAACAACAAAAAAAACGGACACAGATTAGAAAAATTACAAAAAGAACTACTTTGTTCACATTTTAAAACAATAAATATTATTCAACGACAGCACTTTTTAATGTTAATTTTAATTTTTAAGTCTGCTTAGCAAAGGTCCATTTAAAATTAAAAAGCTGTAGAAAAAGTAAGCTGCATATTTCTAAATTGTTCAAATAATGTAACGTACAAGAGAAACAATTACTCATCGTTTAGTATTTTCGATGTATGGTTCGAATACTTTTTTGGGGTACTGTAAATAACACAGAATTTTTTAGGTTCCAAAAAAAAATGTCTTCATACCCACAAGAGGGTTAAAGAATATGTTTTAATATTCTTTTTATAAATTATTGATGAAGTCAAGGCAGAAGGAACATTGAACTTACTGTTTGGCACTTTAAAAAATTCCTCGAACTCTTGAGCAGGAGCGTTGATAACGAGAAGAAACGCAAAGAACAAGTGTAGAGCCAACAAAACCTCGATCGCAGACTTGAGAGAAGAATTGGGAAGCGAAAGAATAACATCTGCATTAAGGGAATCACCAAACACAGCATAACCCATTACTGCCACAGGCAAGTACAGCAGTAGCAATGCTATAATAAGAAAAATAGACAAATGATATCGTTAGTCTGTTTGTACTTTTGGTATGTTATACATATAAAGCCACACTAATTGACGGATAAGAATGAAATTTGTCCCAAATTTCAATCATTCAAGCATCCCATGAGAAAGCTATCTAACACACATATCGCGTTCGAAAATTCGAACAACTTTTGTTTTCATATCAATTTTATGTAAAATTATAAATGAAATTTCTAAAGGGCAGGAAATTTTCCCATAAACAAATGATACTGAGGAAAAATTTCCTGAATTCAATTTTCTGACAATCCAGGACACTTCTGACAGGATCCATGCACCTCACTCTTATACATGACTGCCCACCAGGCTGGAAAAGTATGGATAATACTACTCAAGTTGGCGACCAAAATGAATTCTGTAAAAGTGGCTTTCCTGACCGCGAATACAAGTGCAGGGGAAACAACCTGCCTCCGCTACACGACTTTGAGAAAAATCGTTTTCTCTCTTTTTACACGACAGATACGATCCTGAAGAAAATGCTTCAAAACAAAAAAAAAATCGTGAGGGAAAAAAAACACTTTATATTTATGGACAATAAATATTAAATCGCCAAAAATGTTTTAAGTTACACGGTTTTATTTAAATTCAAAACATCGTTGCATTATCCAAACAAAACTATTCTTACCAAATGACAAATGATAATTTCCTCAGAGCCAAAATTATTAATTTTTTCCCTAATTAACGTCATTTTAAATTATTAAATGGGTGGATTATTGTATTGTCATCGAAGATAAGCTTATGTGCAAAGTTTGAAGATAATTTATGCAGTAATAGTGGTCGAAAACCGCCTAACAAAATTCCGTGACAAGTCAAGTTAAATAAAACTATGTAAAATAAAAGAATTTTCATAAAAAAAAACAGAACCGACTTCAAATTATAAATTGCGCTAAAAAGTGAAAAATAAATTCATTCTTTAAACAACATCGATGTGACTTTTAAACATAGTTTTAGGAGTCGGTACAAAATTAGGATAGATAAAATCTTTTGTAATCATGAATCCAATTACAAATATATATATATTCGCAGAATTAGCAACAGTAACAACAATATGAAGTAGCAAATGGTATAATGGTAATTAGACTCATAATTTTGCACCGACTTGTAAAACTATGTTTAAAAGTCACATCGATGTTGTTTAAAGAATGAATTTATTTTTCACTTTTTAGCGCAATTTATAATTTGAAGTCGGTTCTGTTTTTTTTATGAAAATCCTTTATTTTATTCTTTTTAGTGTAAATACATTTTTTATATAAATACTCTATTTTTTTAAAAACTCCATATCAAAGGGCAAAACTTCTTTGAATTAATGGCACTAAAAACTATCGCCTGATAAATTCCCTTTTGAAGTTGATTTTAGCAAACAAATTGATTGGATTAATTTTTGCCACAGAGAAGCCTTCAGTCAAACTCTTGCTATAATTTTTTTAAATATTATAGCCCATGACAACAAATATGTTTTTAACAATGACTTTTATATTTATTAATAGATTTCCCAACAAAGAAAAATGAAGCCAAGCCTTTCCAATTAAAATAAAAAATAGTTATTTTTCACCCGTAAACGTTTTTTCTAAAAAACAAATGTAGTCAAATTGATTTGCAATATTTGAGTTAGACGACCCTCTATCGATTAAAGAAAAAATCATCAAAATCGGTTCATTTAGTCAAAAGTTATGGATGAAAAAACAAAAAACAAAAAAAAAAAACTACATTTCTGCCCATAACTTTTTTTGTAATTATCGAATATGGTCAAACGAAAGTACGGGACCTATGGGAAACCACCCTCGATCGAATAAAAAAAGAATCATGAAAATCGGTTCATCCGGTGAGAAGTTATGAGTGGACAAACAAAAAAAAAAAAAAAAAAAAAAAAAAAAAAAAAAAAAAAAAAAACGACATACATACAATATGAATGTATAACCTCCTGCCTTTGTGAAGTCGGTTAAAAAGAAGATTGGTTCAGGAACTAAAAAAAATCAGTAAAAAGAATTTTAAACATACTGTAAATACTAGAAATAAAATTTCACGTTAAATTAAAGCACAAATGAGCATTAAAACGCAGACATATGTTTCGGGATCGCTTGGAATCCCTTTTTCAATGCGACAGGGAGCTTCTAGATGCAAAACATCCAAATGAAGCAGACAGAACAACAAAAACAAAGCTTATATAGCCAAGAATTAACTGTAAACCAATGAGAATAAAGGCAGTGTGAAGTGGAAGTAGAAGTAGTATTAAAGGCACCAATAAGAGAGTAACAAACGAATGTAGTTGGAAGTACAGAAAGTAAAAAGGAATATCAATAAAAACAAAGAAAAAGACAACAGCGTGCATAAAAATGTGAAAATACATGAAAATTGCAAAAAAATAAAATAAAATACAAAGAATAAAATGGAAATAAAATAAGTACAGAAAATACCAAAACAAAAAGCAAAACAAAGTACACATGCAAAAGAGGGGGAGGGGGGGAAGAGAAAAAAAAAAAAAAAAAGGGGGGGGGGGAAACTAACAAGAAAACCAAGAAAGAACAACAAATTAAAGGAACTTATGCCAGACCTGTGAAAAATAAGGAGTTGAGGAAGAATCATTAACTTCTGGTCCCAATCATGTGGTTTCTAGAAAGGATTTGGTTGTGTTACCATTCTTTCATTCTGTAAGTTTTCGTATTGCTAAAATCCTAAAATGGTTCCAATTTCAAGTTGTTTTTGCTCCTAGCAACAAACTTTCCTTCTCTTCTCTTAAAGATCCTGTTGATCAACTTAATACTTGGGGTATTTACCAAATTAGTTGCCGTTGCGGCCTTTCTTACATTGGACAGACAAAACGTGCTCTGAAAATTCGGTTAAATGAGCATAAAGGTTATGTACGAAAGCAAGAGCTGAATAAGTCTAGCATTGCTCAACATTGTTGGAATTCCAACCACTCTTTTGATTTCAATTCTGGGAAAATTATTCAAAAATGTTCTTCCCCTTTAGAACTTGACTTTTGGGAAGCTTATCATATTAACAGGAATAGTTCTAATTTGGTTAATGATTCTTCCTCAACTCCTTATTTTTCACAGGTCTGGCATAAGTTCCTTTAATTTGTTGTTCTTTCTTGGTTTTCTTGTTAGTTTCCCCCCCCCCCTTTTTTTTTTTTTTCTCTTCCCCCCCCCTCCCCCTCTTTTGCATGTGTACTTTGTTTTGCTTTTTGTTTTGGTATTTTCTGTACTTATTTTATTTCCATTTTATTCTTTGTATTTTATTTTATTTTTTTGCAATTTTCATGTATTTTCACATTTTTATGCACGCTGTTGTCTTTTTCTTTGTTTTTATTGATATTCCTTTTTACTTTCTGTACTTCCAACTACATTCGTTTGTTACTCTCTTATTGGTGCCTTTAATACTACTTCTACTTCCACTTCACACTGCCTTTATTCTCATTGGTTTACAGTTAATTCTTGGCTATATAAGCTTTGTTTTTGTTGTTCTGTCTGCTTCATTTGGATGTTTTGCATCTAGAAGCTCCCTGTCGCATTGAAAAAGGGATTCCAAGCGATCCCGAAACATATGTCTGCGTTTTAATGCTCATTTGTGCTTTAATTTAACGTGAAATTTTATTTCTATTACTTTGCACAAAGTTTAATCATTACTATACTGTAAATACTTTTACCGCCGATGTATCACCTTGTAAAGTAGCAAGACCATCTAAACTTTGAATTTTCAGTTCAAAAAAAAAAAAACTTTAATATTCGTTTAAATAATGGACAAATTTGGTGGTGCTATAAAAGCGATACCGAAAAATACCTTAAAATAAAGTAATAAGTAAAGGTATGAGAAACAAGTAAACTTATTCACTTTGGGAAAAATTTATAAATTCATATGTTCAAAATTTTCACCATACATATTTTTTTACTTTGCAAGAGACTTGACTTCCGAAGGTACAATGCATGAATACGGTAAATTCTAGGCAGATAAAAGTTTTCAAAAGAGCGGATATTTTGACGAAAGCAAGGGTTTAAAACATATATTACAAGATCAAGAGTTAACAAATTCGCTTAAAATCTAGACACCAAGTAAAAAAGTGAAAGACCAGCTCATATTATGGAATTGCAGATCGATCCTCATAACTTCGACCCTTCTAAACATCAGAGCCGATAATCTAGCAGTCATGGCGAGTAATGCATGAAGAAAACAGAAATACGAAGGCGCCACAAAAACAAAAACAAAACTATTTTCTTATAGTTTAGGCAAAAAATGTTAAAAATTAGATTGAATCGATCGCGTTAAATCAAAATGACTCTCGTAAAATGAGAGTGAAATATTTATTTTCAAGTCGTGTTAAATATATTTAGAGTAAAAAACGTTAAGTGCTAAAACGGAATTAGGTGTACATATTAGCATTTAGTTGTAGAAGAATATTCTAATGTAATACATTTTGTAAACAAAGTTCATTTTCTATCATAAAACGCAAAATTTTATACTTATATTTAATCTAGATACCGGCTTTGTTTCATTTTTCAACATTTACATTGGGGTGGGTCGAAAAAACCCTTTTTTTTAAATTTCGAACTCGTAATAGCGCGGAAAACTTGCGAATTATGTAGAAAAAAAAGAAAAATATATAAAAATCTGTTGACATCTCCGGTCACGCATAGGCCCTAAAGTTTGACAAAATATGGAAAATAAACCCTCATTTCTGCGATAATTTAATTTTTGAATTAGACGTTTTCGTAATGTAATAGTTTGTATCGTCTTCAAATAGGGCTTTAAAACATTGTGTTTTGATTTGGTTTAGATCAGTTGATATCTTCCGGTCGCTCGTAAACCCCAAAAGTTGCCAAAATATTGAAAATTTCATTTTTTACGCATTTTTGGTGTTTGATAAATAATTAGTATTTAAATGTAATAGCCGTAGTATTTTTTCACACGAACTGATAATGAGATCGGAAAAAAAAAAAAACTGTCAAGTTTAGTCAATGCTTTCCGGTCGAGCGACCTTGGTGTCCTCTCCAGTCCACCATTTGCATCCTAGGATTACGCTGTCAACCTCCATTGCTTTATCAGGCTGCACCTGTTAGTTGTGATTGCAGTGCGTTGTTGTTTAATTTGATCACGCGGTTTTCATTGTGCAACTGTTGGCGTTTTGTGACGTCATGACTGTGACGAGGGGAGTAATAACAAGACAGTTATTCGACTGCCTCATTTTTGGTGCTCCAAAAGATCTGCCAATAAACAAGCTGCCGATGGGCGAGGAAATCACTCTCAAGAAAGGTACAACTGAGCACTATAAATTAATAATAAGAGCGTTGGTTTTACACGAGTTACCTGTGCAGTAACTAACAAAGTAATCATCTTATATGAAAAAGCATCTGTTCCTTAAGTTACAGATAAGAGAATCGCGCTGATGATAAGTATTACAACCTGGGGAAGTCACGAAGGTTCTTTTAAAAAGCATGTTGATAAATTTAAACAAAAGTGCTCACTTCGTTTTGACGTTGCAGGGTGAAAATGCCTTATCGTTGTTGAATGCAATTGCAAAAAGACCCCAGATTTGTGCCGGTGGGAAGTAACAATTGATTGTAGCTGTGAAAAATAAAAAAAATAGGAAATACCCCCAATTAAGCTAAGATTTCTTTACTCAATGCGAGTACACGGAATTGGAAAAATTGGAGCGGTAGACATAAGTGAAACGAACAAACGTAACAAAGCATTGAAAAGGAAGTTACGTGACAGTCATTTATATGTAGAAGATATTTCAAAACCCTCCTGTTCATATTCTGCTTTAAATTTATTCAAAACTGAAGACAGAGGACGTTGTCTTCCTCGTACTGATTGATAGTGATAGCGATTAAGTTATACAGTTCAAACAAACAAATCTTCTAAACCTGTGTGGCAGATGAGAGTTCAGTTAAAATCTACGGAAATAGTAAGCAACTGTTATGGTGTTTCCGATCGCACCACTGTGGCAATCGCATCAAGTGTTTTACACGACTTTGCCATTGTTACTGATTCAGATTCCTCCCATGTTACAGATAAGAACAAAATAAGAAGGGAAAAGCAAAAGGTTAAGGCTGAATTGTGTAGTAAATCATATGCACTTCCGCTGTTAAATCTCCATTTAGATACAAGAAAGGACGACACGTTGGTGATAGAGCAAGCTGATTCAAAAAGCTTTCGTAGAATTATTAAGGAAGAGCATTACTCGCTGATTCAAGAACCCGGCTCACTCTACGTTGGCCGCGTTACCCCAAATTCTGAAAGCTCTAAGGATATTGTCAAGTCTGTAATTTCTATCTGTCTTGAGTGTAATATTTCTCTTGAAAATCTAATAGTTATCGGATGTGATGGTACTGCTGTCAATACAGATAGGAAAAAGGGTCTGGTTCACCGAGTTGAACTTTATTTGAGGAATCCTGTACAGTGGGCAATTTGCCTCCTCCATTTCAATGAGTTACCATTCCACCACATGTTTGAGCACCTAAATGGCAAGACAACGGGGCCTAGAGCTTCTAAAGGGCCAATCGGTGAAAAGTTAGTTGGCTGCAAAAACTGCCGGTGGTTAACTTCCAGAGTATTGATTGTCAGATTCCAGAGGTAAACAGACACGTGCTTAGCAAAGATCAGCAATACCTGCTTGATATTTCAAAGGCAATAAAATCAGGAACCTGTAGAGAAAATTTGGCTGCACGAAAATCCTGGGCACTTATCACATTCGAGGTGGTTAACAAAAGCAAATAGAAATCTCAGATTGTAGGTAAGTGAAAAAAGCCCCTCACCTAAACTTCAAAAGCTAGTTTTGTTTATATTGAAATCATGCATGCCATTGTGGTTTACTATCAAAACAAGTAAACACTTTACAAACAACCCGAAACTTTTTTACCAAGTAGTACAATCTACCAGGTATTTGCCAAAACTTTTCCTTGACGTTGTCGACCCTGTGATCGAACGAAATGGTTATTTCGCCCAACCAGAGCACTTACTGTTAGCCATGACTCAAGATGACAGGAAACACATACGAGAGCTCGGAAGAATTCTAATGGCAAGGCAGATAGATTCAAGAAGGAAAGCAGTAAGAACATTCACGCGCCCAAAAATCAATTTCAATGTGAAAGAATACTCATAATTTATCAACTGGATGGACTGTGATTTGTCGTCTCCCCCATTGTTGACAGAAATCAGTGACGACGAGATCAAATCGCACTTTGACAGTAACTCAATCCCTGACTGGAACATTACTTTCGATCAATTCCCAGTTCACACACAGGCTGTTAATGCTGCAAAAAACTCGTCAAAGAAGCCCCAGGAAAAGTTTGTGGAGCTGAAACTGGAGACCGATTTATAAGGGCCACTCTGCTGTCCAGATCCTCCATGCCTAACTTCACAAGCAAATCAGTTTTCAAAGTACCTTCGGCTACAAAATAGCTGGAGATGTTCAACTAACATTTATTCAGAACTTTGCTTTTTTTTCTTTTTTATAAAAGTAAGTTTCTTGTAAAATATTTAAGCTTTTTAAATATAGAGCAAGTCGTAAAGTACCATGCCCAGTGTTACTGTTATCACCCATCCTATCAGTATCTTTTTTCAGGTACTCTTTTTCTATAGCTTTGGGGTCATTGCGCGACCGGAAGTTCTTAATTTATTCACTCCATAATGAAATACAGTCTTTTTATGTTCAAAAATAAAAATTCTGTATCTAGTACGTTAAAAAAAAGTACATTAAAAACATAAAAAAGAGCTCGCAGAAATGTGAAATTTTCAATCGTTTGGCAAATTTTGGGGCTTATGCGCAACCGGAAGATATCAAGTGATCTAACCAAATTAAAACACAATGTTTTTAAGCTCTATTTGAAGACGTTACAAACTATTACATTACGAAAACAACTAATTCAAAAATTTTAAAAAATAATCGCAAAAATGAGGTTTTATTCATATTTTGCCAAATTTTAGGGCCTATGCTCGACCGGAAGATGTGAACCCATTTTGGGAATTTTTTTTCTACATGATTCGCAAGTTTTCCGCGCTATTACAACATCGAAATAAAAAAAGAGGTTTTTTTGGCCCTCCCTATTGTACATAGCTCATTACCTTAATGTTTAATACATTTACCTTGCTAACTCACTCATTGATTAATTCATTACCTTTATGAAACGAATAAAATAAGAGCTCTTCTGTATTCTGTAATATTACCTTGCTAACTCACTCATTGCTTAACTCATTACCTTTATGAGACGAATAAAATAAGAGCTTTTCTGTATTCTGTAATATTACCTTGCTAACTCACTCATTGCTTAACTCATTACCTTTATGAGACGAATAAAATAAGAGCTCTTCTGTATTCTGTAATATTACCTTGCTAACTCACTCATTGCTCAACTCATTACCTTGATAAGACGAATAAAATAAGAGCTCTTCTGTATTCTGTATTATTCCATAACTGACAGACCACTTTAGTATTTAGACTTTTGTCGAATGTCCAGAAAAATGGTAGACGATTCATCGTGAAATTTGCAACGAACATGTCAATCTCATACTTGTTTGAAATCTTGCAAACTATAATAATATATTAAATCTCTAAAAAATGTTTTAAGTTACACAGTTTTCTTTAAAAAAAATAAAAGGCAGCAATAGTGGTCGCAAACCGCATAACAAACATCCGTGACAAATCAAGTTGAATGGAATAGAATGGATGAGACCGGGAACTGGTGACCTCCGGTGTCACAATGCAGCACTATAACCACTGCGCCACAGACTCAGCTACAAGTCAAGTTAAATAACATCGTTGCATTATCTAAACAAAGCTACCGTTGCCATTCGACATAATAATTCTGATAATTTCCTCAGAGCCAAAATTATTAATTTATTTTCCTAATAAACTTTATATTAAATTATAAAATTGATGGAATATTGTATTGTCATCGAAGATAAGCTTGTGTGCATAGTTTGACGGTAATTTATGCAGTAATAGTCTTCGAAAACCGCGTAACAAACTTCCGTGACAAATCAAGTTTAATAAAACTTGTGTGTAAAAATATTAAGTATGTGATGAAGTGTGAGTAATTTTAGTAAATAATGCTATTTGCGTATGCTTAAAATTTGCCATAAATAGTTTACTTGCTAAATGTAAGCTCTAAGGACCGGAACAATAGGGAGAAAACGCCAACTTGTTTTCATTATTTTTGAAGGCAACTAAAATTCAGCACATTTTACTGACGATATCTTTCTGTATTTTCATAGTAATTATTTCCGTTTATTTCTGAACAGCTATATATATTTAGCAAAAAAAAAAAAAAAAAAATGCGCAACCAATTTTGTTTACACTTGCATATACGTCTTTAAAAAAATATTTCTCAAAAATTATCAGGTTTTATCAATATTTAACATTCTTATATTTAATTTCATGGTGTTGTCCACTGCAGTTTGTCAAGTTTACAAAAAAAAAAAAAAAAAGCTGACGAAGAATGTTCGATTTTTTACAGAAACCTTTTATGTTTCCGCATTGCTCGTGTAAATTTCACAAAACTTAACACAGATATTAAAAATAAGCATTACAATCATACACTGCATTCAAGCATTACTTTTTACAGGATGATGTCAAATATACCCCCCCCCCCCTTTCATTTACTACTCTTCCCCTATTTAACTTCGAGACAAAACTTCGGTTAAAACAAATGAGGACTGCAGAACACGTACTCCTGAAGTCTTAAAATAAATCAGCAAGTATTTTTAATGCTATTCAACAAAAAATTTAAAATCTTAAAACGGCTGGTCATTCATGGCATTATTACATTTCAGTGAAACACAAGTCTGTATACGATATTATGATAGGATGCAACAGTTAAGTTTAAGGCACTTCTATTTCACAATTGTAACTATAATTTATTGATTTAACTTTTTTTTTAAAATAAAAACCTTGAACATCTGAAACAGGAGCTTATATTTTGATTATCTACTCATAAACATTTGCTTAACTCTCAACTGGTAAGGTGGGATCATCTTGACACAGAGCATTGTTTGAAACGTCTGTTGTAATGTAGTTGCAAAAAGTTTTCTACATGTAACTTTTTGTACTTGATCGTCACTCTGTCTTTGAAGCTTCAAAGAAGTAGGACAGTATTCTGATTCTGAATTTTTCTGATATTTCACTTTCATTTTGAACCCACCCCACCAGTTGAGGGTTAAAAGGCTATTCATATCAGCTGCAAATGTCGTACCTCCAAATCCAATCGAAGCAGCCTTTGGAAATTGTGTTCTGTCTCTCATGTCATTCTGGAATGTTGGGAATGAAGCTGCTCCACCGAAAGAGAACAAAATCGTTCCGAAGGCCAAGAAGAAGGATAGTACATCAGGAGGAGGGTACTTAGCGTGATGCGATGCCGACTTTTCTTTCCCAATAGCCACCATGAGTAGAATACACGCAGTTACAGTTGTGACTAACGCCATAATTGCCGCAGGCCTTTAAAAAGATCTGCGTTAAAGATATGCGATTCACATTAAGGGCAATGTTGCAAAAAAATAATCAAAGAAGATTTTCTATAACAACGACACTTTTGTATAATCAATATTTTATTTGAACAGTATTAAAGCCATTATAGTAGAAAAAGACAGAAAATTTTTATTTCAGATGAATTAATATTTTATACCAAAGAAAAGTTCAAGGAATTTTATAATTTTGAATCAGACATACAGTCAGTTCACAGACATACATTTCTCACATAGAAATAAAATTTCACGTTAAATTAAAGCACAAATGAGCATTAAAACGCAGACATATGTTTCGGGATTGCTTGGAATCCCTTTTTCAATGCGACAGGGAGCCTCTAGATGCAAAACATCCAAATGAAGCAGACAGAACAACAAAAACAAAGCTTATATAGCCTAAGAATTAACTGTAAACCAATGAGAATAAAGGCAGTGTGAAGTGGAAGTAGAAGTAGTAGGAAAGGCACCAATAAGAGAGCAACAAACGAATGCAGTTGAAAGTACAGGAAGTAAAAAGGAATATCAATAAAAACAAAGCAAAAAAGACAACAGCGTGCATAAAAATGTGAAAATACATGAAAATTGCAAAAAAATAAAATAAAATACAAAGAATAAAATGGAAATAAAATAAGTACAGAAGATACCAAAATTATACCAAAATTAAATTATTACTATACATTTCTCACATCTATTTTTTTTCCGCCCCTAAATTGACTTTTGTAAAAATTTCATTATTTCAGAAGTTTCAGAAATAAACTGAAAGGATTTCATTGCGATAATTATTTTTAAAAATGTGTTTAGCTTTAGGTTACATAGAGTCCCATTTGAAGCAAAAGAGGGGTAGAGTACATATCGAAGCAAATAAAAATTAAGTGAAGAAGTACAAAAAAAAGAAAAGAAAAAGAAAAAGAAACTAATTGTTTGGTAACAAATTCCACAAGACTAAGTTTAAATACCTGGGAAGAAGTATAAAATTAGGACATTTCTTTTCCCGTTGAAGATTGTAACTATATGATGTGTAATATATTAAATACGGTTACAAACAGAAACGAAATTAGATTAATACTGACGTGATAAAACATTTCCTACGTTATCAAGTTAAAACTGGTACCGCTGTATTTTCAAAAATAATATTTTTCATTCTACTTTAAAAACGATCTGTAGTCGTTGTTTTTTTCTGGTGTTTTTATTGATGCTATTATCGTCATCTTCAACGCGAACATTTAGTCTGCATTCTAACAGTAAAACGTAATAAATATTAAGACTGAATACAAAGTCAAGAGTAGAGATCATTGAGAAATTTTATAGCAGATGTTGAGCAATAATTGCTGTGCTGGTGCGCATTCTTCTTCGAGCGTTCGCTTTCATAACACGCTTGAATAATTCGATCACGTTCTTCCATTGTGTACTACTCTATGACTAATTTTGAAAAGGTACCTAGAATATAAATTTCAATTTGTTATTGATTAGTACTATGATGTTTGAAAAAAAATCTGCCACGGTCATTTCGAAACTCAACTTGAATCACCATTTTTAAGCATAAGGTACTTGTACCCAATATGGACAGTGCTCTCAATATGGACACCCCTAATATCTTTAAAAGTAACAAATTCGATCGAGAAATAGCACTACATGTCCGTGAAGAAAAGCAGTTGCAAAGATAATTTAGCCTGGAAAGTGAAAAAAAGCGCGTTGATCGCCATTTTGAAGGAAAATTGTTTTTTCGTGGTGTGCTGATCGTAATTACTGATAAGTTTAAATTCGTATTAGATGTTTCAAATTACTTTAATTATTGAAAAGTGAAGTGTTTTAAAAAGCTGATAAAACATATTTTCGATTGCTATTGCATATATTGCTTTAAATGTTTTCTTTGTTTATGTATTACAAGATTTATTAAAACTACCCCCGATTCCCAATATGGACACCTTATGTCCAAATAAAAACTTCTTCATCATGGGCGCTAAGTCCCACACAGTTCTCATGGACATCTCTGCCGCAGTTGATGCATGGCCACATTTCTGCAACAGCATCAATACTTCATAAGAAGCAGTACTAGCTCTCCTTTGTTGATGAAGTACAGCAAGTGAATCTTCAGATTCCCAAATTTTTAAAATACCTGTTTAATGTTATTTTGTTTTGCGAATTCATAATAAATTAATGTTTATATGTATTTTTAATCGATGCTTTTGAAAACATGCGGTCATGCACCAAATGCGGCAGATATGTCCATGAGGACTGTATGGGACTTAGCGCCCATGATGAGGTTTTTATTTGTCCATCGTTTGAGGACTGAGTAATAGCAGATGTTAAGTCTGCAGACAGATGCAATAAAGCTAAGCAAAAGCAACTATATTATTTGATAATATTTTGTAGTAACTGAGGTACTTTGCATGGCTCTTCGAAGAGCCACAACTGAAAATGACGCTCCCTTCTAAAGTGCATGTTCTGAAGATATTTACTGTGCCCCACCCCTCCCCGCAATACTTTAAGCCATATTTTTTTATCGTTTCTCCTCTAAAATTCCTTGGAAGAGTGTCCCTTCCATACACCCTGTGTAGTAGGTCAATAAGAAGCCACCTGTTCCTAATATGGACATGCATGTCTATAATAGGAACAGGTGGTTCCTTATATGGACACTTTTAAAATTGTTCTGTTTTTATCACTTAAAATAAACCAGGATAAGTACAAGGTCGCTAATTTTATTAATGATAGTCAATAGTCCAGGGATAGTGGTCATACATTTTTGGAGTCCTATGACGTGTTCACGGAGGTGAAAAAAAATACATTTTCCTTAAGGTGTCTACAGGTACCTTACATTTCATTATAACTCCTTCCCTCTACTCTGAATGAAAAAAAAAAGTGCAATATGTGGAAGGACCCTGTAATGGGCTTTAAGAATTATGCTTAGAAATTTTGAAATTTTATTGGTGTAGTCTTCCGTATATGTTTATTTATCTAATGTCCTAAAGCAAAAAAAATCATCATTGTTTTCTAGCATTTATGTTCCTAAAAAATGTAACTACCCCACACACAGAGATATATGTATATACATACATATACATATGCTTACATCACATTCCCTTCCCTACCCACCAAATAAAAAATTGCAATATGTTGGAGGTCCCTGGAAAATGCTTTAAGAAGTATACCTAAAACTTTTTTTGGTATAGTGTATTATACATTATTCAAAAATGCAACTTAATTTAATAAAAAATTGAAAGAAAAAAAATGTTGTACTTTGAATTTCTCTTTCATTTTCAGATTTTAAGTACTATGTTAAATCTCAAATCAAGAAGAATTTTGAAAGTTTTCAGAAATGTTATTCGAAAGCTAACTGCATGCATTAAATCGACATGATAAAAAACTAGGGTAAATTTATCACAATCTGATATCAGTAATCTACACCTGATATCATTTTTCCATTCAAAATAGCGTCATCGAACGCGATAGTCCAATCCAATTCTGTTTCTAAAGATAACTTGCTCATTTATTTTTGTATTTAAGAATAAAATAGTCCACAGATATTTGCTCTCTTTCACAAACATTTTCACAATAAAATTAGAAGTGTTAATTACAGCGAAATTAGTTTACGCAAAGTATTTACGTTTTTAAAACCTAACAGTAACACTGTAAAAGATTCTACATAGTTCAACCTTTCACAAAAAAAAAAAAAAAAAAAGGTGAAATTTAACTGCAACCAACATTTGGTACTAAAGTTGAACCATTATAATGGTTCCTAGTTTCGCATTCATGGTGAAATTACACCATTATAATAGTTCAACTTAGTACCAAATGTTGGTTGCGCTAAATTTCCCCATTTTTTGGTGAAAGGTTGTACTAGAATTTTTTACACTGTATAGTCGGTGCACGTTTAGCTTGACTACAAGGCTAGACTTGCATCACTCAGGGTCTAAAGCAAATAAAGTTTTCGGTTTTCATAAAGAATTCAGTGTAGGAGGTTCCCCAATATATATTGACAGTTTGTTGAATAAATGATTCTTTGTTAATTGGAGCCAGCACCCAAAAACGTTGAAAAACACAAAAAAAAAAAAAAAAAATATTGCTTTAAGTAGCAAAATAAATCTTTAAAAATGTTCCCTGAAAGTTTCAGAAAATTGAAGCAATATTTATTGATTTATCATTGATTTTATTACGGTGTGAGGTGCCACCTTTTCATTCCGAAACAGTAACTGTGCTGAATATAAGCCACATATTTATTTTTTAAAATAAAATAAGCAAGAAGAAGAACTTTCACCGTGACTGTAACCGAAAAAAAAAATTCCTTACTTGAAATTTTGATAAAGAAAGGCATTAAGTTTTTGCAAGCCGAAATCTTAAAATGCTGTTTTCTCTCACTTTGTTTTTTGCGCATTTCATCTCAATTAAAATGCAAAGGCTTTTTTAAATTCGAGTCTATAATGTGGATTTTTTTCCCACATGCTCCTGAAACTATACATAACAAATTTATGCTCTACTTTTTTGATAACTTAAGTACTTAAAACGAATTCTTTTTGCAGGCTTTTTGAATTTTTCGTTGTTTTCTCTTCGTTACTTCAGTTTTTTTTTTTTTTTTTCCAAAATGTATTTGATTTATAAAAAAATTAAAGCATAAAAGTTTTGCTTTATGAGTAGTGAATCAATAAAAAAAATTTGAGACTTCACGCCAATTTTTGGAAAAGAAGATGCATTTTTAAAAATTGCTAAATTTTGTTTTAAAAATTAAAATTTTCAAATTATATTTAATAAATCCAGCTTTTTTTAATATTAAATTTCTTATGAAGTGATATAAGAAAAAAATTGTAAATAAAAACACTATAGCAAAAAAAAATGGTCTCAAGGTACCCGCTCCCCTTACGCATACATGGTCTTCAAAACAAGTAAAAAAATATATTGCAGAAATTTTTGAATAGAATGCAAGTTATGTTAGAAGAATGATAATTAGCTAATGATCCATATTTAAAATTAACCAGAGTTTGTTATACCATAATAAATTTGAAAATTTTGGGAACCCTAAAATTTGGGATGGGCCCCAAGCCTAGGCTTTGTTGGTTTGCGTGGAAATCAGGCCTTGCTTGACAATATTTTACAAATTATCTAATGTAAACATGCGCAAAATCATATATTTCCTAAAGCACTTAAATAAAAGAGCCAAAACATAAAAGATTTTTGCGGTGAATTATCCTCTGTGTATCTGTATTTAAAGTTTTCCAAAAATTTAATTCTACTGAACGCCTAAGAGAATAGATAAACATTGTATTCAATTTTAAGGTTTCCTTTGACGATTAATGAGATCTAACTGAAAACCCCAAACACAGAAGTAACAAAAAAGCCGTCCATCATTTTAAGTTTTCTGTAGTTTAATTTAAACTTTGATGCAACTAATTTATCATTGCGGTATAATCTTTCCAATAAAACGTTTCGTTAAAATTGAAGAAATTTTAATCATATTCTTTTAAATTTTCAAATCATTTTCGTCTGTATTTGAAAGAATTGTACGAGAACACGCAACACGCCCCTTCCTAAGCCGTTTCTCTTTCTACAGAAGACTTATTTTCTGTCATTGATTTTAATACTCATCTTACTGTTCTCGTACTCTCGTTCGTTTTATCTTATATGATTTCACGTTATTCTGTGTTTAAAACTTTGTATATTAACTTTTTCGGAAACGTTATTCAAAATTCTAGAAATTTTGTCCTTTTTATACATTTTTCAAGTTTTTTTTTTTAAATTATGACTATTATTATTAGAATATATTTTTTTTTTGATTTTGACGGTATTTGAGAGATATATGATACCCTTACAAAGCTTGTGTGCAATAAAACCCTATATTTATGCCTAGTTTTTAATTATATTTGTCGAACTCGATGTAAAGCGATGCTACGGCTTCCATTGTTTACATTGCTTTCATCGGTGCCACGTGAGCAATGACGCTTCTCGAATTGCCTCCATTGGTAGTTAAGGTTACAAGTCATTCTTAATTGCGAATGCATGTCACAAAAATAATAAATAAATAAATAAAACGAAAAAAATCGCAATGTAACTCTTTATGTATGTACAATAGAATGCTTTTTCTAAGCACCCTTTGTACACAGACAAGCGTACCTACCGGTCAAAAAACTTTGTGTATTAACAAAACTGGCAAACTCAACGTTTTTCAACTTAAACTTTTTGGAAAGGCACAAAATTGTTATAAATTATAAAATGTTTTCATTAACATTAGAAATATTTTATAATTATAAACAGTTCACTAACAATTATTGAGAAAAAGATTACTTCACCAAAAATCATCTGGTGTTCCAAGCCACATGAGAGGCCAAAGAATCAATGCCAAGATGAGAATCCAGTAACAAAACGAAATTCCCCATTTTGCTGCCAAGTTTCCAATTAGTTGAGAAGATAAAAGCAAGAACACCGTTGCCACTCCGAAAAGTGTAAAGTCTATGCAGAATGATACCACGTATCTGAAACAAAATTCGTAAAATTACCAATAATTTTGTCCCATTTCCTAAAAAACAAAAAGTTACTTCATAGGGAGTTGTATTCTTATACATTAGCATTGATTTGTATCATGTGTTTTTCTTTCCTCCTTTACAGTAAAAGTTTTAATAAAAGGAAAAATTTATGAAAGAAGGCTCAATGTAGCTTAAAAATATCATTAAAGACAAAAAAATGTCGAAAATAAACTAGATAATTAAATAAAGATTGGAAATAAAAAAACTGAAAGTAGGGTTTTGAGATGGGGAAATGAGTGTCAGTCTGTCTCCCCTTAATAACTGTTGAGAGAACTGTCCGATTTGAGAGGAAAATTGTGCTCGAAAGATCTCGTCAAGGATACCTCATTCCTATATTTTATTTTTTGATTTGAACAACGTTTTGTTCAATTTTGAACAGTTCCGGAAAATTTAACATATGCGCCTCAGGGGCTAATAATTTGAACCCTATATAAATCCTGATCTAGCAGATGGATTTGTTTGGAACAAACTTTATAGGAAGGAGCTTTTGACGGTAGAAAATATATGGACAGAAAGTTCATCTGGAACTAAGCGAACCTACCTTCCCATGAAACTTTTTGATCTGTATTTTTTAAGGATAGCTTTGAATGAATGAATGAATAAATGAATGAGTAATAGAACACATGCATAAATGAGCGAGTGCATGAAGAAATAAATGCATGAATGAGTTAGTAGAAGAAATGAAAAAAAAAAAAAAAACTTTTTTTATTAAAAAAACCTTTTTATGTTTCAATAATTAGTGTAAGAATATTAAGAGTTAAAAATGTGTCTTTGAAATACTAAAGAATTTAAGCTGAACAAGTAGAAATGAGGAAGATAGCGGTATTTACAAATTTATGTTTTGGCACACGGGAAAGTAGGCTTGCATAGTTCTGGACGGAACTTCTTGCCTGTTACTTAATTTTGAAGCTTTATTGCATAAAAGCGAGATTGCACACACTCTTTTAAGCACTAGGGCATCAAACAGCAAGAATGGGGAGGATAAGAACGGATAAAAAAAGAAAAATAGAACCGCATTACTGCAATTGTTTTTGAAGCAATTTTTGCATAAAACACTGCTTTCATTGACACTTACTTCATTTTCACTCCAAATGCTCTGTAGGCGATAGCAGGGTACGGAAACCTGTTTTTTTCTTTATACTCGTCATACCGTTCTTCCAGAATCATCCAACACCTTCCGAGACAGATTCCCGAATATAAAGTGCTAATGCAACAGAACAACAGGAGGGCCACTCCACCCCAGCCTTCAAAAATATGCAGAAAATTAAACCAAAAATTTATTAGCAGAAGCCTTAAAGTAAAATGTTAATTGTTATTTGCTTATTTTGTTTATCTTACTTTCTTGTACAAATAAATGTAAAGGCAAAAAATGAGATTGAGAGGGGAAAAATAAATGAATAACTAAATAAATGAATGAATAAATAAATAAAAATAAAAGTGATGAAAGTAATAAAAATTTCCCAGTGAATCCCATCAGTAAATACAAAAAAAAAAAAAAAAAGAAAGCGAGAGAGTTAGAGAGGGAGAGAGAGAAAGAAAGAGGCAAAATATATTAATAAATCAAATAAGTAATTCAGTACCTGGTGACCGAGCTTCGCTCGGAGTTACTTTTTTTATACCAGTACAGGCATATAAAATATAGTTCGAAGGAAAAAAGATAACACTAAATTCAGTCTAAATGACGAAAATTATAGAGTAAAAGTCGTGTATGACAGTAAAACGTTTAACAGTGCATAAGTTACCGAACTATGCATTAGGCAACTTTCAGTTAAAAACAGCACAAAAAACATGAACCATTTGAATTAAAATGTAGCCCAACTGTGAATCACTACAAAAAGCACCCAATAGCATAAATGCACCATGCGGTGTAACCACCATTAATACAGTGTAAATCACGTATTGAATTAAATCAGAAGAGTTTTATTAATAAGGATTTTTAGCAGTTTCGAAAACGTATAACAACTAACAGCACGAGAAAATTATATGGTTGCGGTTTGATCACAAAGGAATTTTCATTAGTTTTACGTTGTTAGTTTTATCTTTTTGGCGACAAAATGGCCAGCTATTTTGGCAAATATGTGCAAAAAGCAGATAAATTCACAGGTGAGCCTCGTTTTAAAATTCAAAAACTGCTTGAAACGAATTCGCAGGACATTACGCGTGTTTTAATTGTTTCTATGAATTTTTCAAAGAGGTCATCTTGTGAAGTTTTTTGCTATTACTGTGCTGCAAAAATGGAAAAGGTATGACGTTTCTTCAATGAGATATTCCCAAAATTATAAATTTTGTTTAAATTTGAATAAGAAGAATAAATTCGAATTTGCGGAAAGACGCTTCGAGGTACATCAGGACCTGACCCAAGGTACCTGTAACAAAAATTTTGTACTCCTGGGCCTTTTCATCTCTCTAGTAGGCGATCGACACGCACACTGAAACACGGACACACAAACTGTGTTTCATTTATCTAAATATTCACGAAAACGTCGCACTTGTATGATTATTTCACATCTTTGGAGAAATTTTTAGTTCAACTTTAAATCTAACATTTCACTGAACATATTGCTATTTATTTATTTAGCTACTAGTTTATCTATTTTTGTATTTATTTTGAATTAATATTTCATAATTTCTTTGAAAGTAATTTAGTGCAAGTAAATTCTATCAAAATTTGAGAATTTCTCTTCTAAATTAAATAGAGAGCAATGTTCATCTTTTCATTTCCTTTTTTGTTCTCGTTTTCTTCTTCTGTTTTTATAGATAAAAGATAATTTATTTATCTAAATAATTTATTTATCAGTTGGAAAAAAATGAAAGTAAGTAAATGAAAAAAAAAGAAAGAAAACCATACAATAGTATTAGATGTCTCTAAGATAAAAGAAAAACATAATTGCGACTCGAAGTAAATGTACTGTTATCACTCGATACACGCTGATATAATAATCGAGATGAAAGTGGATATTATCAAGAGGTGACATAACTTTATAAATTTTATAGATTTTGTTTTGAACACATTTACAGTAGCGATTACAGTACTAGATTACTTAGGGTTGACCACTGACCATCATATGATTTAGGAATCGTATGTAAAATGTAAATACTATAATGTATTTTCTAGCATCGTTCATTGGAATCTCGGGTGTTTTATGCTAATTCATTGAAATTTCTCTAAACGGGCGTCCCGCAATCCAGAAATATTCTCTTTTCCCGAACAGCTTTAATTCACGCTTTATTCTAAAATCTTCGAAATACCAGCAGAATTTACTTTTTTGCCCATTTCCCAGCAACGGCGGATCTAAGGGGGGGGGGGGCGATCGCCCCCCCCCCCCCCTTGGGCTGATTCAAGTGGACACTACAACGACACTCCTAAGTGAGTTTTTACTCTTTGTGCCCCGGGACCAGCCATTTTTTTATGTTCTTGGAATCCCAGCCTAATAGCCCTTCAAGTTCTATGCTTTCCCCCTGTCCCTTTGTCCTTTAGTATTGCTGAGTTGCTAATCCTCGGAGTAATGGGAAAGAGATTCCTTGCTCTTTTCTTCTACCCATCAAATTGGTGACAGCTAGCCAACCCTTAGCACGTGGTGTAAATTCCTGCAGCATTTATGCTAAAACCTGGAGCCTGAAAAATTTCATTGAACATTCATAATTACAGATGTTTATATAAATTGCACATACTCGTTGATGGTTTTTTTAGTACATATTTAGCATTACATTTTGAAAATTTTAGAAAATATATTACTAATAACTGCTATTATTTTGTAATTTAGACAAATCAATTCAAATTTAGAAAATGTATTTACAAGCCTACATTTTTCTTGAGAAAGCTTGAAGGAAATCCTAACTCGGTTAAAACTTGGCTAAGAAGCAGAATGAGTGATGGTAGACTCACTGAATTAGCGTTATTGCATATCCATAAAGATTGGACGTTGAAAAAATTATAGACAGATTTGCGAAAGCAAAAAAACGTCAGCTTGTGTTCCTTTTATAAGGGCTTTGAATAAACGTATATGCATTGAAAAAATGTGCTAGTAAAATTTTAAATATCACTACACTAGCATTTTTTTTTGTTGTTCCTGCTGTTTGAAAAAAAGGAGGGGGGGGGGGCGGAGGGACTGTTGAAAAGGAATGAAGAATCTCCTCCATCCATCCTTACATTGAACCCCGAGATTTCCAAAATCGCCCCCCCCCCCCTTGAAGATTTTCTAGATCCGCCCTTGTTTCCCAGAACATGTCTGCGTCATCGCCTTGGGCACTCACTGCAAGCTTTCTTTTTAGGTGATAGAAATTATAAAATTTCGAATCAGAAAATTTTGAGCACAAATAAAAATTTGATATTAAATACAAGTCATAGGAAAAGTAAAATATAAGCAAAGGCATAGTACAAAGATGAACCTGCAAAGAAGAACCATAGCATAATTCAAAGTAAAATAATAATATTAATAATAAAAGTCGGATAGCTTCTTCATATTTCGCGGTTGCAGGTTTTACCTAACAGTCATAATCCAGATTCGTCAAAACTGTCAAAGGGAACGTTGAAATCAAAAAACTTTACAAATGAGTTTAAGCTACTCGTATTATGAACAGCAACAACGACTGCCATTTTTACCATTCGTCTGTTCAACATTATGATTTCACTGACAGCTATAGATTGTATAGACAAAACTTGCAATTTGGTGGCTTGCACACGATATAAACCTGCATAAGCTAAATAGAAAATAAAAATAGATAAAGATGGAGTGTACCAGCGTCTGCAATTGCTCTTGGGAGAGCAAGTACTCCACTTCCTGCCATTTCGCCCACAATGAAAACTGAAGCTAAGCCCAGAGACAATCCCTTCTTCGTGACTGTTTTCTGTTCTTCTGAGCTTGTGGAATTTTTCCGAGAGCTTAATATAGAAGAACCCTGAAAAAAATATTCCGAATCAATAGTTTTTTACGTAATCTATAACAAAATTTCTCTAACTGTGCTCCACGGAACACTTAGTGCTCCGCAAAGCAATTCCCAGTACTCCGCGAAAGTTCTTTCTGACAATTGAAAATGTTTTTATTAAACATATTTTAAGGTTTAAAGTTATTATTATTTATTTATTTGAAATAGGAAATTAGAGCAGAAAAAAAGTTGAACGGTATAATAAGGTTCTGCAAGCTTAAATGCCGAAACTAACCTAGTATTATGAATATCATTTTTCAAATAAAAATAACAAAATGCCTACATTTACTATACTATATAGGTATAGGGAAATAAAAGTGAACTAATAATTCATTTAAAAAACAATGAAACTAAGACATTTACTTTTAACGTGCGTATGTGATACACGCACCCATTTTTCTTTAAGTTTCTAAAGGTTCACTCTATATTTAATGTACAAGGAAGTAATGTGGTTCACACATCAGCTCGTTTATTTAGAATTTCATTAAATTTTTCAAAAGGACTTTTTCTGCATTTAATTTAGTTTTGAGTGAACAACTGCCAATGAAAGATGACTTTTCATTCATAATTTTATTCAAAAGATTCAATGTCAGGGGTCAATAAATATAAAACACAATTTTTCTGCTTAATGAAAATTATATAAATAAAATCCATTAATAAAATGAGTAAATAGTATGACTCCAATAGCACAGGGAACTAGAGCGAGAAGATTTTTGAGCTGCTGCGCACTAACTTCACTCCTACTTATAAGTAGTTGCTCCAACTCTTTTTCGGCTTCGTTCCGTACTCCCAAATTGGTTTAATAAGAGTCATATTTATCATCATCATTTATTTGATGTAATAATTTTATTTATGTTCGGGATATCCAATTAAAAGTTATTTACATTGAATTTATTTTACAGATGGAAAATAGTATTTTATGCTCTGTCACTTTTAAGTCAAAACTAATTTTAATGCATAAAAGCATCGTTTTTAAAGAAATTCTAATTTTAAAAAAAACGACAATTTTCTGTGCTCCGGATCCACTCCTGGCTCCAAGCAAAACTCATTGCTCCGCTCTCCTGCTCCACAATCAATCCTTTTTGAGAGCCTTTCATTTATAAGTTTTTAATTTTTGCAGGAGAAAAATTCTTAATTTTTGCGTCACAAATAATTATGCTCAATAATAATAAACAATTACATTAAGTTTGATGAACATATACATGTTTTCATATAAATTATACCAGTGCCACGCGATAAATTAATATTTACTAAACATTAAAACTATTTTTAATTACACGGAATTAAAACTGACGCTTTCAAGAGAGTGCATAAGTTTTTAAGTCTTTCTGCTTCTGTATGTAAAAAGCTGTTTACAAGTGTTTTTGCCGATTCAGTGCAGGTTTTTGCTCGTGTAACTTTACGTCAAAGCTTCAGTCACCCATACAATTGTATTTTTTTATAAAAGCATTTTGCTATATTTTAATTATGTATATCAAAAGAGGTCGAGCATAATGTTCAAAAAAATTTTCTAATTTATTTATTTATTTACTTTCATTTTTTTCTTAAACTAATATTTCTAGTACTTTTCGGCTAAGAACTGACAATACATTTTTCATTACTCATGAAAAAATACGTAAGACATGGATTCCGAACCAATCAGATCTCGGCATTTACCATGACATGATTGAACGGAGAGGTATTGGAAAACGGAAATTCGAAACTATTTACCAGAATAGAGAAAATACATATGAGCGACTGCAAAAGACTCATAACAAATAATATTTAACTTTTTATGAACATGGAAGGCGGTCAAAAAATCCAATTATCCAATGATAGAAGGTCTGAAAATAGTTTAGGGGGCACAGTACTTCAAAATTGTTCCAAATATCGAAAGAAAATTATAACATATTTCGATAGATAAAATTGTTTTAAAGCCTCTTGCAAAATTTCAAACCTATGTGAGCAAAATTTTAAAAGATATTCCGGTTTTTATAAATAACTTTAGTTGTTTTATTCTGCATTTAAAATATTTAAACGCATTTTTCTCTTCTTTGTGTTTTTGACCAATTGCGTGTAGTAAAATCCCTAAGGCTTTTTTTTTTCAGCTAAAGATACAACTTTAAAACTTTGTATGCGCACTCCAGAGTATGTTTAAGAAAAATGAGCATGAGTTTGACTCTGAAGTTTGTAGTTTGTTTCTATTTAATTGTTGAATTTGAATTTTGAATTTTCTGTCCCTTTTTCTGAGTTTTTAAAGAAAAAAAATAATAAAATTCAATTAAGTTTCAGATAGCTAATTCGATGATAACTTCAATTCTATAAAGTTTGGGAAGTATTATTCAGAAAAAATCTTTTGAAAAAATACATAATTGAGAAAGTTATAAAACATTTTAAAAACAGAAAAAAAGTTATTAATTTTTTAAATTTTAAATTAATGGTTGATCAAAGTGTGGTTCAACTTTCAAATTTCATTTATAATCATAATTTGAATTAAATGCGTACATTTTTTTTTAACTGACTATTAAACAAAGAAACATGGGAAGGAAGTACTGTGCCCTCTTACATTTATTACCACTGTCCCAACAATGTTTTTGGCTATTGATGATTTGTAATTTCTTTATTTTTTACGTGATTCTTCTGCTCTTTGAGCCAAAATTTTTCCGCCTGTTGTCTTTACTCATTTTGAATGTATGCGCAAAGTGGATTTGTCTTTTTTAAAACTAATGGGAAACTTCCTTCTTTTTGAAGTTTATTACTAATAAAAAGGAAGAGAAATATGGGAAATTTTTCAAAAGTAATATGGCTATTCTCAAACTTAAAATTTTAATTCAAAATTTTACTCATGTTGAATTTAAAAAATTCTGCAAGTTTAGCTTTTGCTGCTCAAACAGCAAATTACAAACTTTGTTCTTGAATTGATTATAAATCAATTTAGTGGCTCTTTTAAATGTTTCAAGCAATTAATAAATAAAATTTTATTTTCATTAACTTAACGACTATGTCACAGAACATTATACATATATTCCAGCCACTATTCTACGCAAGAAAAATTCGTTTCTTTCTCTCTCTCTCTCTCTTTCTTTTTTTTGGAATATATATAAAAAAGTGAAATAGAACCGATACTTGATTTAAGCAGGAAAAAACCCACTACATTTGCGCTATCTGTTTTCAAGCATTAAGCAGATTTTAATTAGTAAGTCTCCTTAATTCTTAATGTTTATGCCGA